>VCKV01000120.1:0-732170 GCA_005876975.1 Drosophila orena
AAGGTTTGAACTTTTGATTTTAACATTAACATTTTATGTAAAAAATTTGCTACGGCCGATAAGAAAAGGTCAAATATCAGTGGGAACAAGTGCAGCCTCCCCTACTGTCAGAAGTCTAGGCGCTCTTAAATTGTTTAGGTTTCCTGAAAAGGATCCAACAATTTTAATGAAATGGGCGGAAAAGTGCCAATTTACAGAAGATTTTGTGGCGAGCACTTCATCACTGTTTTTATGCCAAGATCATTTCTCGCCAGATGATCGCAACCTAATTAAATATGAGAGTTGCAAAAATGATGATATTGGTTTTAATGCTGTAAGATCGCCTCCAAAAAAAAGATGTCGTTCACAGTCCCCTGCTGAAGTTTGTCGTCAGTGCCATAAAAACACGAAAACATTAAAAATGTTTCAAAAAAATATTCACTCAGCATTCTATCTCATGAATGAAAAATTAGTGACGACTAAAAATAAATATATTATAATATATAAATATATAGTACAAAAATTTAATAAAATTAATTTAAAAAAAAGATGCAAATTATATCGAAAAGCAAGTTGGGGTTAAGCTTAGTTGGGGAACATGGAAATATTTTAATGTTTAACATTTATTATTTCAAGTCGACTCGAAGGTCATATAAATATACGACCCCATTACAATTGTAATGGCCTCCCCGTGGTGTTCCCTGGGTACCAAAAATTACATTTATTACAGATTAATAATAAAAATATTTATATGTAAACATTAGTTAATTCGAGCGGCGATTTTAACTAAAGAATATTAAAACAACTTTTTAAAAAAAAATAATAGTCACGGCATCAATTTTTAAATATTATTTTATTAGCTCATATTACAACGAAATTGACCAAAACATTAATTAAATTTGTTTCTTAGATCAAAATTGATTTCGGACCGAAAATCGTCTTCTAGCACAACTACGCACACATGCACTCTTTTTTGTTTACTGTTTTCACTCACACAAGCAAGTAAATTCTATTTTTAGATTTTTATGCTCTCAATTTTACGTGAGCGCGAAGAGAGCAATTATTGCCGCCACCAAAAAAGTGGCTGCATAGTGCAAAACCAATGTATGGCCGTTACGCATCTTATTATTCTAGTGTCTTTGCCCTAACCATTCATGTAAACAAATCCCAAAACCTAGCCTAAGCAGTTTTACCTGCTCTCTCTGAGGCTTCTCCTTGACTTTAGAATCCAAGAGCAATGCTCTCCCAAAATACATATTTCTTAAGCACAGAGGCTTTTCCTCAGTTTCACTTACATTCAATTTTCAGTCTTAAGCTGAACACTGAACAATAAAGATCATAATCCAATTCGATTTGTTATTTCTTTCATTTGACAAAACTTCGGTTACAGCGTTGGTCTTAGTTACTACAACGGTCCATTTAATAGACTCAATAGTAAATAAAAACATAACTGGAGCAGTCGGTAGGATAACAAAAGTGATATTTAGTGATGCGATAGCTAGACTAATCAGTTCGCAAATTTTTGTTATCCGATAAAAAAACTTATGCTAAAGACACCCATGCGACGGTCAATATCGTGTTAAGTTTTAACTAGAACCTCGACAATAGCGCGAAACCGTGTAACGCAGTGTCAACAACAAACCTGAATTTAATATCAGGAAGTAGCTATTGAATTTGTGAGAGGCTGTAAATCCAATTGGTTACCTCAGAACCCCACGAAAAAGTAATAGTGCAACCCATGTAAAAATCAAAATCTATCTTAAGAGCAAGAACAAAAAATAAGAATAATAAATAAATTAGTAATAGAGACAAAAGAGACAAAAAAAAAATCAAATAAGATACAGACAAACTAAGATCCGTAAAACAACAAATAAAATAAAAAGAAATTAAATAAATAAAATAAAATAAAACAAAAAATAACAATATTAAATTAAATTGAGAACAACAACAAAATGACAGAACCCAGAGTCGTGCCACCCCTATCAGTCAGCAACATGACCCAGGTTGCCTACCAGATTGGCAATGTGGAGAATTTCATCGGTGATCCGGGTACCCTACACACCTTTGTAAGCCGAATTGACTACATACTGGCCTTTTATGTTACCGGAGATAAACGCCAACAGCAAATCTTATTTGGTCATGTCGAGCGCAGCATCAGCGGATAATAAACCTTATCGTCATCCGATACCCTAACACCCTAACCAAACAATGTATTTCACCAAGCCAACATGCAAACAAGGCTTTTCAACCAAACCAACGTGTAAGCTTTACACCTTGACCAATTTCTAATACCCATCGAAACAATGCATTCGATCAGAATAGGTTCAGACAACAACACCAATATCAAATCACCAATCAACACAAAACTCAAGTTCCCAATCAACCAATAAAGCGATTAAGACCAGCCGATAGTGGACAGACTAAGATGAGTATTGACGAATCATTGTACCAAGAGGACGCTTTCTATCAGCAGTGTGTCTTACATGACTATTTTCACTATCCAACTTACGACCATTCTGAATATTATCCAGAATATCAGCATCAAACTGAAAACAACCAAAAATCAGAAACAACACAACAGCCACAGCAGATTAATACAGACGAGACAAGCTATAACAACCAAGAACCCAATGTTGAACAGGCCGAAAATTTTCAGACACAAGCCCTGGAAAACCCCAATATATAACAATTAAATACAAAGAAAATAATTTGAAATGCCTTATTGATACCAGATCAACAGTTAACATGACATCCAAAAACATATTTGACTTACCAATCCAGAATACTAATGTTCTTATTCATACCAGCAACGGACCGCTCATTATTAGCAAAAGTATAACTTTGCCTTCAAAGATTTTGTTCCCAACAGCAAACGAATTTTTACTGCACCCTTTTTCCGAGAATTACGATCTCTTATTAGGAAGAAAACTTTTAGCAGAAGCAAAAGCAACAATAAGTTACCGTGATCAAGAAGTAACTCTTTACAGCAACAAATACAAATTAGTAGAAGGAATAGCAGCACCAGAACAGAGTCATTTTCAAAACGTAAATATGATACCTGACACCATGCTCAGACAACCAGAAAAAATTTCACCCATATTAGAATCAGACCTATACAGATTGGAACATTTAAATAACGAAGAAAAACAAAGATTGTGTGCACTCCTGCAGCAATATCAGAACATACAGTACCATGAAGGTGACAAGTTGACATTTACTAATCAAACCAAACATACCATCAATACAAAGCATAATCTACCCATTTATTCTAAATTATACAGTTACCCACAGGCTTATGAACAAGAGGTCGAAAGCCAAATACAAGATATGCTAAATCAGTGTATTATACGTACCAGTAACTCACCTTACAATAGTCCCATCTGGGTGGTTCCAAAAAAACAAGATCCATCAGGCAAACAGAAATTTAGAATTGTAATAGACTACCGAAAATTAAACGAAATAATAATAGTAGGATACAGACACCCAATCCCAAACATGGACGACATTTTATGAAAGTTAGGCAGATGTAATTATTTGCAACTTAGACCTGGCAAAAGGTTTTCCCCAGATCGAGATGGACCCGGAATCAGTTTCAAAAAAAACCTTTTTCACCAAGCACGGTCATTACGAATATTTGCGCATGCCATTCGGATTAAAAAACGCACCAGCCACCTTTCAACGGTGCATGAATGACATTTTACGACCACTCTTAAATAAACACTGTCTTGTGTAACTGGACGACATAATTGTATTCTCGACATCCCTTGATGAGCACCTACAATCGCTCAGACTAGTTTTCGAAAAACTAGCAAAGGCCAACCTCAAATAACAGCTTGACAAGTGTGAGTTTCTCAAGTATGAAACCACATTATTAGGACATGTTCTAACATCAGACGGAATAAAACCAAACCCTGAAAAGATTAAAGCCATTCAAAAATATCCAATTCCCTCAAAACCAAAAGAAATAAAAGCTTTTCTTGGACTGACAGGATACTACCGTAAATTCATTCCAAACTTTGCAGACATAGCCAAACCCATGACTAAATGTTTAAAAAAAAACATAAAAATGTATACTACCAACCAAGAATATGACTCAGCACTTAAAAAATTAAAATATCTAATATCTGACGATCCAATTCTTAAAGTACCCGAGTTTACAAAGAAATTTATTTTAACTACAGACGCAAGTGATGTCGCTAGTTAGATGAGCCGAATGCTTAACGAACACGAGGTAAACTACAGCGCAATTGAGAAAGAACTCTTGGCAATTGTATGGGCGACAAAGACTTTCCGACACTACCTACTTGGACGACACTTTGAAATATTCAGTGACTATCAACCACTAAGCCGGTTGTGCCAAATTCAAAACTAACCCGATGGAGAGTAAAATTATCCGTATTTCATTTTGACATATATAAAAGGAAAAGCAAATTGCGTGGCGGACGCACTATCCAGATTAAACCTCGAGGAAACATACCTGAGCGAACAGACCCAACATAACGCAAAAAAAGATAATAGTGACTTGATCCTTATTACAGAAATACCTTTAAACACATTCAACAGGCAGGTGATATTTTTGAAAGGACCACCAGACATTAAAATAACCAAGTATCTCAAAAAACACATAGCTCAGATTTATTACGACAATATGACCAGGGAAAAAGCCAAACAATATTTGATTGACCATTTTTGCAGTAAAAAGAGTGCGTTGTATATTGACAGTGACGCAGATTTCGGGATCCTTCAAGCCGCACATAAACAGACTATAAACACTAAATATACCAGATTGCGTAGCATGATTTTACTAAAAAATATAACCACTTATGCAGAATTTAAAGAATGGATCTTAACCACTCACGAAAAACTTCTACACCCTGGATACAGAAAACTACAAAGGAAAAGAAAATTGCGTGGTGGACGCACTATCCAGAATAAAACTCGAGGAAACATACCTGAGCGAACAGACCCAACATAGCGCAGAAGAAGATAATAGTGACTTGATCCTTATTACAGAAAGACCTTTAAACACATTCAACAGGCAGGTGATATTTTTGAAAGGACCACCAGACATTAAGACAACCAAGTATCTCAAAAAACACATAACTCAGATTTATTACGACAATGTGACCAGGGAAAAAGACAAACAATATTTGATTGACCATTTTTGCGGTAAGAAGAGTGCGTTGTATATTGACAGTGACGCAGATTTCGGGATCCTTCAAGCCGCACATAAACAGACTATAAACACTAAATATACCAGATTGCGTAGCATGATTTTACTAAAAAAAAAAGAATTGATCTTAAGCACTCACGAATAAATTCTACACCCTGGAATACAGAAAACTACAAAGCTTTTCGGTGAAACGTACTATTTCGCCAATAGTCAACTACTTATCCAAAACATAATACATGAATGCAATATCTGCAATTTAGCAAAGACAGAGCACCGCAACACAGATATGCCAATGAAAACCACACCCAGACCAGAACATTGCCGCGACAAATTCATGATAGACATTTACTCATCTGAAGGCAAATATTACGTGAGTTGCATGGACATTTATTCGAAATTTGCCACATTAGAAGAAATAAAAACAAAGAACTGGTTGGAATGCAAAAATGCACTTATGCGTATATTCAACCAGCTGGGTAAGCCAAAAATACTAAAAGCAGACAGAGATGGCGCGTTTTCCAGTTTGGCCCTCAAACGATGGCCGGAGAGTGAGGAAATCGAATTGCAGCTTAACACAACAAAGACCGGTGTGACGGACATAGAAAGACTACATAAAAAAATTAATGAAAAAATTCAAAATAGAAATATAACTCAACATATACAATCACAAAACCAAACACGATTCCTCTGGACAGACACCCAAAAAAACAAAGAAAACAAAATAAACAAAATAAACAGTGACAGAATGGAATCCGAAGTCGACACGAGATACAGAAAAGGCCCACTACAGAAAGGCAAATAAGAAATTCCATTTAAGCCAACCAACAATGTGGAGCAAACGGACTCTGACCATGACAAAATCACTTACAGAAATAGAGTTACCCACTACTACAAAACACAATTAAAAAAAGAAAGAAAAATAATCAAATTTCAATTCCACAGGGGCCTGGAACTTGATGACATTTTTGCTTATGTTGATCACAACAGCTCATGGACAGCAAATTCAAATGAATAATATTGACACCAACTATGGCTATCTCCTAACTAACTAACTAACTAACTAACATATTTCTTAAGCACAGAGGCTTTTCCTCAGTTTCACTTACATTCAATTTTCAGTCTTAAGCTGAACACTGAACAATAAAGATCATAATCCAATTCGATTTGTTATTTCTTTTATTTGTCAAAACTTCGGTTACAGCGTTGGTCTTAGTTACTAGAACGGTCCATTCAATAGACACAAACGTAAATAAAAACTTAGCTATATATATATGTATATAATAGCATATGTACCATACTCACACACACACACACACCACACACACACAGTACATATGTACTACTTGATCATACCCACTCAATCATACCAATATCAAATGATACATTTGACCAACAATACTTAAACTTACAATCCTAACACATAAGTCAGATCCCAAGCTCTTGGTGACAATAACAATTTCGGCCACGTTAACATAAGCAATTGATTCATAGACATAAGCATCCGCCGATGCCAAATTCGTTATTCCCGCTAAGCAACCAAATAGCTAACGCAGCACAAATCCTGGTAATTTTCCATGCGCAACTCTCTTAAAGAGCGCAACCCATTTGAACATAGAAGAGAGCCACTCAAGCTCATAAAAACAAAGTCGACCAAGGGTTTTCTAAGCGTTCAACTCACACTCCAGATTCAGATCTAATTCATCCACTATACCATTAGGACGTGCATTGTCTCAAAACTTGCAACTCGTTATTATATATATATGAATGAAAGAGAAATACAAATATATATATACGCAACGCCGAAATTGCAGAGATTGCAATTCGATCCAGTTCAATCAAGTTCAAACCACTCCAATTCTTCGCCTAGCTGCTTACTTTAGCTGACTTACTTTAAAATTCAATGTTTAGTTCTTATTTGGAATCCGTAATAAAAGGTCATATTTTACGAATTGGACTCGTGTTTTATTTTGCAAAGTAAAACATTAACTGGCGCCCGAACAGGGACCTGATGAGTAGGAAATCTTGTTAAGTCAGATTAGTACATCAGTACGACTCCATCAGTCTCAAAACCTCTGTTGCATTCTTTGGTACGCGGATTTACTAAAGGCAACCCATAGGCGGACTACGCGTTCTGTCAAGGTCCGTCCGCAGAACACCCTCTACGTGTGTGCATCGCAGGATCCCGAGTAAATAAGTAAAAAGGACAACATCCGGATCACCAGGAGGAGTAGCCGTATCAAGTTAGCAATGTAAGTAGAGTTAAGTGAACCTAATTATCTAAAGTGAAATAAGAAATTAAGAAAACTAAAGCACGAATAATTCAAAGTAAAAATAGTGATATGTTAAAAGTAAAACAAAGTGAAAGTGATTAAAGAAATTGACGAAAGTTTGTGAACAAATAAATAAGCGTAAAGCGATCAAATAAAAAAAATCACTGCACTACAAATAAAGAAAGCAGTATAACAAGCTCAATCTTGCGAATCCCAAGGGACCCTCCAAGGTAGAAGAGCAAAACCAGACACTGGTTTTCAAAATTAAAATAAAATAAATTCACTCTAAACAAAACACAGTTCTTCGATCACGTTCCTTTTGCTAAAACTAAATAAAGTAAAATTCGAAATTAAAAGCAACTACAATTTATGCAAAACTAAATAAGTTTAAATAAGTTTTACAATTCATAATTTAAAGTAAATTTCAATTAAATAGAATTTAATGCGCGACTAAATTTTACTTTTAAATATTTAAATTAAAATTAAGCTTCAATTTTAACGTGCTATAAACTTTGCTATTAAACATTATTGATTATTAAATAATTAAGTCGTAAGTCTAATTAAGTCGTGACACAATCTAAAATATTTTAATTCCCGCATTCATTTTATATACTTAAATAAATGATCCCATTGCTATAACCATACTTAATTACGCGTAACTTGCCTTTATGGCAAATTTCAACAATTTAATTAGACCACCAGTGCTCAACTTAGAAATATAATCTGAGGCAGTAAACCGAATAGAGCCTAACACACATAATTTAATACAACAACACAGACAAGACGCAAGACAAGAAACACACCAACAAAATAGAAACATAATGGCACAGCACGAACAACTAGCCGAAATCGTTCGCCAGATTCTGGCTGAACAACTCCCAACTCTCTTGCAGCAAAGTCAAAATTCTAGCTTCGATTTCGCAAATGTAGAGAGCCAGGGTATTAACCCAGAACACCTACATAATTTACAAGATTTAGACAAAGTCCCCGATATTGTAAAATCTTTGCATGATTTTTCCGGTGACCCAGCTGAATTTGCTCACACCATAGGTACAGCAAAGTATTTTGGTATTTTGCACACAATTCGAAATAAGATAAAAGGCAACGCTGACATTGCCCTTGATTCTTATAATGTCCCGTTGAACTGGGCAGCAATCTCAAAGTGCTTAACACTACATTATGCAGACAAACGAGATCTTGCCACTTTGGAATATCAAATGACAACAATATTCCAAAAGCCCAACCAGACAGTTGAAGAATTCCATCAAGTCGTTTACAGACATTTGTCTTTAATACTCAATAAAATAAGTTGCATTGAATTGGGCAGGGAATCAGAATTGCTTATGACCAAGTTGTACATGGATAAAGCCTTAGATGCCTTTATCCGGGGTCTCCGTGGCGACCTCCCACGTTTGCTGGGCATAAAAGAACCCACTGACTTGCCATCTGCTTTGCACCTGTGCTTGAAGTTAGAAAACCAGACTTACCGTACCCATCACGCTTCGGCCAAACTTCAACAGAAAACCTTTAGAAGCACACCTCAAGGGCCGCTTCCACGACCACTACCTATACCCAATAATATGGGTTACCAAACCAGACCAATGCTACCCCCCAGACCCATACCAGTAGGAGTGTCTAATGCTAACTTTGGACACCCACAATACCGACCAGCTCTGAATAATCTTGGGCAACAATTTCGAGAAGCTCCGACAGCACAAGCCCCATCGCACCGACCGTATCCACCACCTCGTCCGATCGCAACAAAATCCCAACCACGACCAGAACCAATGGACGTGGACAGAAGCCTTCAGTCTAGACAAATTAACTACATGAACAGACCTCAACTTGACGCCTCTAGTAAACGACCCCCAATACCTATTACAGATCCAACCAAAAGGCAAAGAAATTTCAATATCCAAACAGAAATCGAACAACAAACTGGGGCAGAACAAGAAGCACCGATAATGACCGAACAGACTTTGTCAGAACAAGATGAACAAACGGACTATGAACAAACACTCGGTGAATACACAGAAGCGGTTGACAGCAATGACCAGGAACCACAACCTGACTATTCCTATCTCAATTTTTTAGAGTAACTGACTCCTCACTACCATACTTCGAAAGTAAGGTGAGGAGTGGAGAAATCTTAAAAATATTAATCGACACCGGCTCTAATCGAAATTATATTCAACCAAAACATGTCTCAAACCCGTTACCAAACAAAACCATATTCAAAGCTGTCTCTGTAGGTGGCGATATAAAAATAACTCATCACAAAAACGCTAATTTGTTTAACGATCTAAATACAATAGTTAAATTTTTCCTATTACCAACTCTTAAAACTTTTGACGCGATATTAAGAGAATTAGGCGCAGTTATTGATACAAAAAACAAAATAATGCACTTAAAAAATGGCACAAATATTCCCATTAAAGAAAAAAAATTTGAATCAGTCAATGTAATAATACCAAGGTCGGATCACCTTACACACAATCAGCGAATCGAATTAAGTCGCTTACTCAAAAATTACCCAAACTTATTTGCCGAACCGGATGACAAACTGACCTACCTCACAAACGTGAAAGCCGAAATACGAATAACTACTGACACACCTGTTTACTATAAATTTTATCAGTACCCAATGGCTTTAAAAGCTGAGGTTGACAAACAGGTTAAAGACCTTTTACAAAATAACATAATACGACCATCACGTTCCCCATACAATTCACCTGTGTGGATCGTTCCAAAAAAACAAGATGCTTCCAATGTAAAAAAATATAGAATGGTCATTGATTATAGAAAACTGAATTGTGTAACAATACCCGACAAATACCCTATACCTGACATAAACGGAGTCATTGCACAGTTAGGTAATAACAAGCTTTTTTCCGTTTTAGACCTTAAAAGCGGATTTCACCAAATTCCATTAAAGGAAAAAGATATAGAAAAAACAGCATTTTCCGTAAACAATGGCAAGTACGAGTTTACCAGGCTCCCCTTTGGTTTAAAAAATGTCCCTTCAATATTCCAACGCGCCCTTGACGACATCCTTAGGGAACACATAGGAAACATTTGCTACATTTATATTGATGACATTATCGTTTTTAGCAAAGACGAAGAGTCTCATTGCAAAAATCTGAAAACAATTTTTGAAACACTAAGTGCAGCAAACGTTAAATGCCAACTAGACAAGTGCGAGTTCTTTAAGAACAAAGTAGAATTCGTAGGATTCGTTATATCGGATAAAGGAATAGAGACTAACCCAACATAGCTAACTATCCAAGACCAAAGACATTAAAGGAATTAAGATCCTTTCTTGGGTTATCAGGATACTACAGGAGGTTTATACTGGGCTATGCTGCAATGCCCAAGCCACTGACTGATTTGCTTAGAGGGGAAGACGAACACATTTCAAAAGGAATGTCGTCAAAAATATTGATTCACCTAGACGATAAAGCAATAAGAGCATTCGAACAGTTGCGCAGTACACTAATATCCAAAGACATAATACTCCAATACCCAGACTTTGATAAGGAATTCACACTAACCACAGACGCCTCTGACTATGCGATAGGAGCAGTATTATCACAATCCAACAGACCAATTGCATTTATATCTAGAACACTTTCAAAAACTGAAGAACAATACGAAACGGCAAAGAAAGAAATGTTAGCCATACATTGGGCTGTTAATTTCTTTAAGGGATACCTTTACGGTGGTTCAAAGGTAAAAATCTATACCGATCACGAACCACTCACACGATTGCAATTGGAAAGGCGGGATAGCTATTAGAAGGTGGAAGTCTTATTTAGATGAATATAATAAAGAATTGCTCTACAAGCCAGGGAAAGAAAACGTAGTAGCAGACGCACTATCGAGGGCACCAAGGCAAGTTGAAATTAATTCATTGACAGCAACTCAACATAGCGCTCAAAGTTCTAGCCACAATTTGATATCAAGTGTTCAATCTCCGATTAATGTTTTTAAAAACCAAATTTGTATACTTAAAGAAGAACCACCTGATTACAAATTTACCCTTTCATTTCCCACATTCCATAGGCATACAATTACTCAGTTGACATATTCGGAGGCCGATATAATACAAATTTTAAGAAAACACCTTTACCCCTTTAATGACATTCATACAACAGAAGATATAATGGGTCAAATACAAAGAATTTATCCAGACAATTTTGCATCTTTTAAAGTCAGATTTAGCCGAAAACAAGTAGAAGATATAACTAATCAAAAAGAAGAAGACGAGCTTATTCTAAAAACTCACAATAGGGCACATAGAAATGCTGAAAAGAATAAAATTCAGTTAGCCGAAAAATGATACTTTCCCAAAATGAAATCTAAAATTGTAACCTTAGTAAAACAATGTCAAGTGTGCAAGGAAGGAAAATATGATAGGCATCCCACAAACCCAGAAATAATGGAAACCCCAATTCCTGAGTTTCCGGGACACACAATTCATATAGATATTTTCTCTACAGAAAAAAAACTGGTACTTACGGCAATTGACAAATTTTCGAAACTTGCGCAAGCAAAATTAATAAATTCAAAATCAATAGAAGACATAAGAAAACCTTTACATGACATCTTATTCTATTTTGGCGTACCAAAATACGTCGTAATGGATAATGAAAAATCTTTTAATTTCGCTACAATAGCTTTTATGATGAGAGACCAGCTGGGCGTACAAATTTTTAAAGCACCCCCTTATAAGAGTTCTGTAAACGGACAAATAGAACGGTTTCATTCCACCCTCGCCGAAATTATGAGATGCTTAAAAACCAAACAGGTACACCAAACTTTTGAAGAACTATTAGATTCAGCTGTCTACAAATACAACTTCACAATTCACTCTGTAACAAAAAAACGACCATTAGAAATATTTTTTGGCAGAAATATAACCACTGACCCAGGAAAATATGACGAAAGCAGACAAGACAACATCGAAAAACTGAAATTAAAACAGGCAATAGACTTAAAAAACCATAACGAAAAACGCAATAAGATCAAGGATTATGAGCCAGGGCAAATAGTGTTTATAAAACAAAACACAAGACTAGGTTCTAAACTGTCCCCACGGTACAAGAAAGAAACAGTAAGAGAAAATAGACATACAACTATTATCACAGAAACAGGTAGAATTGTTCACAAGAGTAACATAAAACAAGAGTAATACTAATAACATTTTTTTTTCTAGTCCGATACTGCCTAGGGAAACATGTCCATATTCGTCTAAAGAAGAAATTGTAAATATTAAATATGCAATTCAATGGACTAAAATTAACGTAATTAACACACTCCATTTAAATGAATTTTAACTAAATGAAGTAAATAAAATTTTTCAAAACAAACAACATAACCTCTTTATCAATCGAGGAAATGCTAGAATTTGTTGATGTTTCAGTATTACATAATAAACAGCAATTATCTATATCATCAAAATACCAGAACTAGACCCCACTACTTATAAAGATATGTTAATAAAACCCGTTATAAAAAATAACTCCATTGTACACTTAGAAACGAACGATATATTTGTAACACAAAACGAAATTATTAATGTACCCAAAAATTGTAAAATATCCAATTACTTAAAAATATGTAAATAAGAAAACACTGTTAATCTTAAACAAACAAAATGTATTGCTAAGTTAGTTGAGGGGAAGGAAGCGCTGTGTGACTTCAGTAATGCAGAACATATTCAGGAAATAGAGGAGATCGATGGCAGCTTAATATTACTTAACAACTCTACACCGGCAATTTAATACACAACAACATAACCTACAAGCTAAAAGGGACATATCTGGTCCATTTCTGGAACGATACCGTCCAAATAAAAAACAAACAATTTAATAATAAAGAAAAAACTATACTAAAACCCGGAACACCAATAATCCAAATGTCACCCATAGAAGTGGAAAGACTAAAAATTTTATCGTTAGAATCACTGGAGGCCCTCAACATCAAGAACACAAAGCACCTAAACAACATAACAACACATTCTACCATAAACCGCATCGCAACCTTGTGCTTACTGGCCACTATTATACTTTTTTCAATAATCTCCAAAATTTGTTTTAAATCCAGAGACAAAGTAACCCTTCAATTTCAACAAGAGCTTCCCACGCTCAATAACAAACTTAAAATAAATAATTTAAAGCCAACGCCGATACAACCCGAGTTCAACAATATTCCATATTTCTAACACCCACTTGAGGACAAGTAGGATTCTGAGGGGGGAGAGTTAACAACAGAAACTCTTGTTACTCCCCTCGACCGCCGCGACGAACCCACGCAACGCCGAAATTGCAGAGATTGCAATTCGATCCAGTTCAATCAAGTTCAAACCACTCCAATTCTTCGCCTAGCTGCCGATCACGCCATCAGAGTCGACGCCAACGCCGAAATTGCAGAGATTGAAATTCGATCCAGTTCAATCAAGTTCAAACCACTCCAATTCTTCGCCAAGCTGCCAATCACGCCATCAGAGTCGACGCCAACGTTCTGCCGACGCCGCTGCCAGACACCCACAGCTAGCTCAGGACTTACTTTAAAATTCAATGTTTAGTTCTTATTTGGAATCCGTAATAAAAGGTAATCTTTTACGAATTGGACTCGTGTTTTATTTTGCAAAGTAAAACATTAACTTATATATATAGTGACATATTCACATACTCAGTATATAAGAATATGCTGAGTAGGCGATACCACGCAATCCACATTAAATATAAACACCACATCCGGAGCGATACCGCTCTCCTTACAGGCACTCCAAATCTTTCGTTATTGTATACAACCAATACCCCAGCGGGATAGCTCGCTCCCAAAATTAATGTAAGCTAAAGAAATATTTTTGTCAAAAGAGTTAGTCTTAAACTGAGATTAAATCAATAAAGACGTGAACCTATTAAATTGATCTTTTTATTATTTTATTTCTTAATTTACGGGACGGGACATTTGTTCGACTCGGTTTAACTTTAAACATTTTACTAGCGCAGTCGGTAGAATAAAAACGAAAAAAAAGAATCTCGAGTGGAAAATAAATTAAATTTTATAATCCAGTTCTCGTAAATAATTCCCAACATAAATACGCAAAATTCCTTCAACTTGGATTATAATTTCAATTCGGTTGTCCAACACAAAAAGTCGGAGTGGAACTTAAAACTAAACAAGAACATTAAGTCAACAGAATAAATTCTGAAAAGTGGAACTTAAAACTAAACAAGAACAAAGGCAACTAGCAGCTAAAATCAACACAGTAAATTCTAATAAAAACAAATTTACTTAAACATACTCTTAAACTTATATAAGTAAAAACAGAAAACAAGAATATAATTTTTAATGTACAGAAACCATTTTTTTTCATATATATATTTATTAAGGGACGAATCTGTACATCATAATATTGTATCTTAACATCCACAGGGTGGGGAAATATTCTTAAGAATTACCAAACACTATATCAAAATAAGTGAAGTAGGAACATAAGTAAAAAGTTTTCACTGTTGTCCAATTGTCTTGGCAAAGCCTTGCCGTTTGAGTCGTCACAGAGCGGCGAGCGGGAATAAAACGTCTTGCAAGAAGACTGCTATGACTCAGTAATCTGTCACTGTATCGACTTGTGTGTCTCCCAATTTGTGCCTCAACTGTGTCAAGATTGAGGTCTTTATGGAGTGTGGAGTTACGTTCATACCAGGGACAGTTGGTTATTTGTCGTAGTGTGCGATCTTGCATCACCTGGATACGTTTATAATTAGATTTGGCTGCAATTCCCCAAATCTGGATCCGGTAAACCCACATCGGTACGATACAGTGCGCATACACAGCTCTTTTTCACCTAAGCAAGAGAGTGCTCCTCTATTCATAAGCCATATCAGCATTTTTGATCTGTGGCCACATTTCTTTACTGCGTTTTTGAGATGTGGTCCAAAGGTGAGGCGTTTATCCCAGGGTAATACCTAGATATGTTGCTTGCAGCGGCTGATTCAGGGTAACTCTTTCTAGCCGGATTGGAGGGGTGTTTGGATTGAGCGTTTTCAATGTGAAGCATGCATTTGTTGTTTTCAGTGGGTTTATTTCTAGGTTCCACCGTTTACACCAAGCTGCCAGAGCATTAATGTATTCTTGTAGTCCGTTGGCTGGCTCTCTGCTGTCTCTAGAGTTATACACAACTGCGATGTCATCTGCATAGGTTGCCATAAGAGCCTTGTTGGGTGCTTCCATGTGTTCGAGATACGGGCAAGGGATATCATCAGTGTATAAGGAGTACAGCAGCGGTCCGAGAACACTGCTCTGTGGGACTCCACCTCTCATTGGATATATAGAAGAGTAGTTATTTTTCACAGTGATTTTTAATTCTCGTCCTTCCAGATATGTCTTCAAAATACCGAAGTAGGGCGCAGGTAGGAGGGTCTTTATCTTGCATAATAGTCCAACATGCCATACTTTGTCAAAGGCTTGTTGCATATCTATAAATACAGCGTTGGAGTACTCACAGTCGTCAAAAGCCTGTAATATATGTCTTACCAGTCTGTGGACCTGTTCTATTGTGCCGTGTCCCTTTCGAAATCCAAATTGATGATCCGGCAAGATATTCTCTTGTCTTATAGTGTCGTTGATCCGATTGCCAAAAAGTCTCTCCTATAATTAAGAAAGGGAGGGTAAGAGGCTTATTGGCCGATACGACTCAGGATCAACTTCTGGTTTCCCAGGCTTGTGGATCATCAAAATATCTGCCAGTTTCCACTGTCTTGGGAACACTTGAACGCTTATAATACCAATAAAGATTAGTGCTATTTAGGGTATCGCTTATATATGTAAAATTATTGTTTATTGTATATTGTATATTTTGCGTTTGCGTCTGCTGCGTTCTCGATGTCTTCCTTAGAGCTCAGGACCGTATTTAATTAAAAAGAGTTTTCAAGATAATGTCTGATAACAAAAAGATCAGTTCGGTTGTTTATTAAACGAGAGCATGGCCTAAAATAGGCGCCTTCTGTTTGAAGAGTAGCAACAAGGGCTACATGATCGGAGTCTAGATCCCAGTGTTCGCAAATACTTGTTCTGTCTATGTTAAGGGTAGGTTTGTGACTGGGCACATGTGGGTATCTAGTTGGTGAACCTGTTGCAAGGATATAAGCACATATCACCCCATAGCCTATGTCGGACGTTCCAGTCCCCACCTCCTAAATACCTTTGGCCACAAGAGTATGTCACAAGTATGTCACTGAAGTGCCTTTCATCAATTCTATTTGTTGGTGGACAGTATATCGCGCTAAATTCCATATCTTCTAGCCCGGTGGAGACCTTAACTGAATAATTCTCGTTTCAATAAGAGAGCTCCCCACCAGTACTGCTGATCCCCCCATTACGTGATTATAGCTTGGAGGTTTGTATGCGGGATTAAAGCTATATTCATGTATCTTAACTGCGTTGCCTCTGTTGAGTCTGATCTCGATTAGGAGAAGAATGTCAACGCAGTTGTTATGTGCGAAGAGCTTAACTTCTCTGGCCTTACCTGAAATACCATTTACCTTCCAGATAAGAATCTTCAGAGTGTTCATTGCGATGGTAAAGCGTTACTATGGAGTTGGAGAGTTGGAGTATCTCCAGTCCGTTGTTTAAGCATATTGGCCATTTCAAAAACCATTTTTTTCAGCCGTTCGAGTCTTTGACTATTTAGCTCGTTTTGTTGTTGTTGCTCGACAGGAATTGCTGCTGTTGAAGCTGTTGCTGCCAATTCATAAATTGTTCCTGCTGCTGTGCCAATATTGACTGAACGTTAATCGGGTGTTGCTGTTTAATGTTATATTCCTTTAATTGGGGTTGTACGTTATGTAGACGAGGCTGGGCTGTTGTATTGCCATTTCTTCCCATAGCTGCGTAGGGCAAGCTCCCAGTGTGGGCTTTGGGAGTGCTAGCTATTGAATGCTGCTTAGTTCCATGCTGCTGTTTTTGCCGAAGTTGTTGCTGGTTCGTTGCACATTTATCTAACCTGGCTTGCTTAGGTTGTTGCTTCTTTATATTGCCCATTGATCGTCGAAGATACTCCTGGTACCAGTGGCAACCTTTGTAACTTGCCGTGTGTTTTGCTCCATAGTGTATAAAGATAGGCTGTTGATCATTGGGGCGCACGCATAACTTGGTTACGCGTTGTACGCATTATTATCGTATAAGTCGTTAACTTTTGCACATGGCTTTATATTAATGAAGAATATATTAAGTTTTTCATCTCTATTACTCCTGGATCTTTGGTTATGTACTTGTAGAACATCAAAGCCATATATTTTAGAGTTGGCGATAATTTCATTGGGTGCTATGGTGGCCCTTAACGACTATTCTGTGAGGCTTCTCTTCTTTCATTTGGTACGTATGGAATTCAATTCCCGAACTATCCAAAAGATTAGCAATGGCTCTATAAGTATCAGCGTTTTTGGGAAACATTCTCACTGTTTCCCATTGATTGACTTTAACTGTTAAATTATCTAGGCTAGTGACCTCCGTATTGAGCTCAAAGAGATCATTAAGGTTGGTAAGGCTCAGTACGTTTTGCGGTTGATTGTTTGTAAGAATTCTGCTTATCAGACAGTATACTGTTGTGTGCTGTTGGATGTCTTATTTGGTATACAGTCATCTTTGGGAATGTTCGGAGCGACCGTTTCACAGAAGATAGCAGCGGCGCCATTACAAACTTGTGGAATTTCCATACCATCACTGGTTATGTCCAGTGATATGTTGACAGTTGCCATGTCTGGCATGGCAAACCTATTGTTTGAGTTTGCCTTACTAATTTTTGCTGAATATTGCTCCTGCTTCGCGTCTTTGACAGCTCTTTTAGAGCTAAGGTTGGGTGATAACTTTGTCTTCCTCTTCCTGTCTTTCGTCAGGAGTTTTGCGCATCAGACAATCTAGTAGCAGCTCTTTCGCTAGAGCACGGGCTACTGATGCAGTTGTTGTAGATGTAGTATTAAAAGTAGCACTTGTAAATGTTATCGTCGTTGTTATTGTGCTTAGGTTAACAGATTCAGTGCATGAAAAGCGTTGATTATTCAACAACTCCATGTAGATCTCCAGTGGAGATTTATCAGCTACTCGTCGCATTTCTTCATAATCAATCCGCTTATTACTACGCTGAGAGTTAGAAGTTTGGTTGTTCATATCCATTATACAATTATTATTCCGGTCTAATTTTCTGTTGTTCGCGTTGCTCATTGACCCTCTTGTGCGGAGTGAGAGGAGAAGCTGTGGCCTAACGGGCAAGCAAGGCAGTCTTGTCTAACTATACAGCTATATTTTGGCGTTGTAGTCCAACTGACGACACTGCACGGGACACCGTCCAAAAAGCAAGTGTGCTATTTTCAGCACACGGAGGGTGCACAGCAGATCAAAGAAGCTTAGATCAAAAGAATTTCGCTTATACGCGACACAAACGATCTCATTGAGAGCAGATTAGCAACTTTTGTACTGAAACAATAAAATTAAAAACACCAACCTTGTCGAAGCCTGTCAGCTTGCCATTCAAGCGTGATCCAGAAACCTTCAACACCTTCGTCAGCAGAGTAGACTACGTAATTTCACTCTACCAAACTAATGATTTGCGACAACAGAGGTTCCTTGGAGCCATCGAAAGGAACTTGGACGGTTAAGTAACACGACTTTTGGGACTTCCGAACATCGAAGATTGGCCTACTCTCAAATCGAGACTAATCACAGAATTAATACCTCAAACTCCGAACTAGAAACTACTGGAGAACTTCAGGGAGACCCTTACAAAGGAAAACTAAGAGCATTCTGCGAAGAAGCGGAACACGACGTCAATTGTTGATTTCGAAATTACAACTGGAAGGTAACAAACCGGATTTTCTTATTTATTTTCAGGCTATTATTAAAGATTCCATTAAAATACTGATCAGAAAACTACCAATACAATTATTCACTATTTTGGCTCATCATGATATTACAGACTTAAGATCTGTAATTACTGTTGTTACTTTGTTACTGTTACTATATGTATATAATTACAACTTCGCGGTTTGTTGGTTTATAAAAAAATATTTTTATTAATCAAAAACTTAAGCGAACGTCGGAGACAAATTCACGTCTTATACAATTGAAGTATGAATAAAATCTAAATCTAATTTGCAAAGCGAACGCTTAGCAAACCCTTGGCTGAGCTTATTTACTTCTTCATATTGAGCGTACATAGGCTCTCATTTATGTTAACGTTAATTATGCGCTCTCTTGAGTGGATTGCGCATGGATACAGATCAGCCGAGTTTGAGCTACGTGGAAAGTTTTGACCCTTTAAGCTGTGTAAGCAGTTTTCACCCTTCTAGTGGGAATAACGAATAAGACTGCGGATGTTTGTGTTAAATTGTTTACATCGGCCGAATTTGTTATTGTCACCAAGAAGTTGGGGTTCTTATGTGCTAAGGCCTTCTTGGTTCTATGTTCTATTGTTGCTAAGTAAGAGAATAAATAAAGTGGCTGGTATATGTTGTAGATATATGTTGTGTGGTTGAGCATTACATATGTCACTATATATATATTAAACGTAAAACGATTGGACCGCTGCAGCACATGTATTGTCAAACATGGGTCTGCCTATATTTAAAAATAAACAACGCCTGAGCGTTAGAGATATAATTCTGGAAAAATACCACGAACTCCTGCGTGGGTTTATCGCTTAAACAACGAGATAAGATTAGAACATGTAAATTTCATATTAGCTACCTAAGCTAGGACTAAGAGAAATAAAATTCAGTTTAAATATCAACTCAACAAATGTAGACGTTTGCTTATGTTGCAGCCTCTTTACAACTGTAATATTATACAACATGAGGTTTATTGTAAATTTTATGTAACAGGATCGCTCAATACCCAATACATCTTGCGTCAGTATGCAGCTCTATTGGGTATTGCGGATCGAATATGATTAAAACTGGCGTCTGAGTCAATATAGTTATTATTTTTATTCGTACCTGTTCATGCAGTGGTAACCAAACAAAGTCAGTGGATTTCTTAGATGTGAGAAGATACAGAGGTTTAAGTGTTTGGGAGAAATTTAACACAAATTGTCGAAAATATGTGGCTAAAGCAATGAATTAAGGCTTGAATTTTTCGTGAATTTGGCCTAACTTCTCCGTTTCTTACTTCAAATCCGAGATACTCTATTTTAGTGATGAGAAAGGAACACTTAGTGACATTAAATGAAAATCCAGCCTTACTTAGTGTCTCCAATACTCGCTGCAATCTAACTAGCGCATCTTCTTTGCTTTCTGCTATTATGAGAACATCATCAATATACACAATTGCATAAGTGTAAGCTAAAGCTCCTAGGGCCTTCATTATAGCCCGCTGGAACACAGATAATGCGTTCTTCAAACCAAACGGCATTGTCAAGAACTCGTATTGACCCTCTGGCGTTACAAATGCAGTTCGTTCGATGGACTGAAATTTCGTAAAAGCCGCATATCTATGCATGAAAAATATTTAGTACCCCGAAGCCTAGCAACTTGGTCTGAGATGATAGTCCACACACAGTCGATCTTTGACATAAAATGTATCCAAGAGCCTCCAGCTTTCTGGAATAAAGTTATTTTTAGTGACGAGAGCAAGTTCAGCATTTTCGGAATATAAGGCAGAAAACTTGTGTGGCGTAAAAGCGGTACAGCCTTCGATGTGCAAATCCTTGCACCAACTGTTAAGCACAGTGGAGGTGGAGTGATGGTGTGGGGTTGTATGGCGGCGAATGGAGTTGGCAACCTAGTGTTTATAGATTCCATTATGGACCATAAGGCTTATTTGTAAATTTTTAAAAGATAATTTGCAGCAGAGCAGGGGAAAGTTGGGGTTGGTTGATGACTTTTGGTCCCAGCAAGACAACGGCCCAAAGCATACTGCTCATAATGTCAAGCTTTGGTTGCTGTACAACATCAAAAACCAGTTGCACTCGCCACCGCAGTCGATGGACTTAAGCCCCATAGAACATCTCCAATCAATGCCAAAATCAGAAATCATTAAAAGAAAGGGGTATCCAATTTCATATTGATTTTTTATATTTAGTTAATGTAAGCGCCGTTTTTTAAGTGTTTTTCAGTTTGTATGCATATTCTTTCTTGTGCCATATCCCATGATATTGTACCTTGTAAATTTTTATAAAATAAGTTAAGTACTTAAAGCCTTCTGTTATTAATAATAATAAATGTGTTTATAACATAAAAATGTTATAAATGAAGTCGGTATCATTTTTGTCATCAAAGTTATGCATTGAGCTTGTACCCATACCTTTTCTGACAAGTGTATATTGATCGAGTATTGAAAAAAATTGATTATAGCTTCTCTCCTTTTAGGCGCTTTTCCGCGGTTTTTAGAAGGCTGTGCAGGTAATGCCATAGCGAGGAGGGGACGACTATGTTGATATTTTGAAAATCGAAATCGTTGAGCACTCCTTATAAAAAGAGAAAATCGGTTTGTTCAAAAACATAAAATTATCAATATTATTAATATGTGCCCTTTCCCTTCCTGATATTTTTCTTTATCTTCCTTTACTATAGTAAAATCAATGTATAAACAGTTTTCCTTTTGGTAAGGTAAAAGTTAAATTCTATCGTGCGGTTTGTTTTTCTACTGAGCTGGCGCCGCTATAATCATTAAGGCTTTATTCATATGTTGGGGTATGTCTGGCTTTTCTTACTTACTCTTCAATTATTATATATATATTGATCTAGTGTTGAATATATTATAATTTAATATAATATAATATAATTTCTCTTAGAAAATGTTAAGTGTAAATGGAAGGATAACTCGCTCTTAGAACGCTCGCTCGCTTATACGTGTACATATTTCTCTGGGCGACTTCCGCACTAAATTAAAAAATGACAACATCTCTTTAGAGCCGATTTTTTACTGATTTTTACAAATTTTCAACCTTTTCTTGCCAACCTTTGAGTGATTTTTAACCTAAAGTTTAAATTTTTCATAAAAAGCTTCCATAAATTAGGGAAATATTAAATTTTAAATTACAGCGCGGACGTGAGTGCTGTTGCTGCTTCGTTTGACGTCGCTGCCTTTTGGCTGCTGCTGTGTCGTCGATGCGGTCATTGCTAAGTATCAAATTTTTTTTTTAGCCTATTCTCTTTTCGCTACGTATATTAATATAAATATATATAAAGTTAGTTTTCAAATGTTGCCACGCCCACTCTAACGCCCAAAACTGTCACGGCCACACTTTGGAAAAATTTTGTGATATTTTTTCATTTTTTTATATTGTGACGACCTGTCAGTGCTCGGATGGCTCAGGGATGGCCAGGATTCGTCTCAGCAATTTATATTTGGTTCAGGTGAGGTTGCTGTAAGAAAATCCGACCCGGTCCCATAAGAGAAGATGAGGGAACAATACAGTAATTGGATATGGAGGCTTTATTCGTTAATAGGTTTACAATAGTCTTCAAGGCGGCGGAACGAAGACAGCCGTGGTAGATCTAAATGCCGTCCTCCCGTGTCGGTCGCTGGGCGGCTCGCTGGAGGATGCAGACGTGGATTCGTACCAAATCACGAGGTGGTAGCCCAAGAACCTTCTGGGCTCCCGGTGGCGAGTTTCCCTTTCCCAATGTCTGTGAACGGGACAGAATTAGAAAGGCCGTTCAGGCCCACCAGTTAGTGGGGAAAGGTTGAGACGCCTTTTAGGTGTACCCGGGTGAGAATGCTTGGATAGGCCTTTTAGGTCTACCAAAGTGAGCATGGTTTGTGAGGCCTTCTAGGTCTAGAGTTGGAGTCGCCTTTTAGGTCTACCAATGTGGGAATGGTTGTAGTGGTCTTTTAGGTCTACCAAGGTGAGAAGAGTTGGAAAGGCCTTTTAGGTATACCAAGGTAAGAATGGTTTAAGAGACCTTTTAGGTCTACCAAAGTGAGACGCTCGGGTCGGTAAACCAAGCCGGAGAATAGCCTCTTGAGGGCCTACCACTTGTCCTTAGCTGCTGGTCTTATTCGCTGGATCACCTTTGCCGATAGCCGGCTGAACTGAATGAGATTCGGAGGGCTGTGGTCCGCTTTATATAGCTGTTTGGCGAGGTGGGCTGTGCCCGCACATTCGATTCATTTTAGCCACATTAGGGTCAGATCCACTTTTTAGACAAAGTGACCCTCCCTTGCCGTACCGGGTACGTGTGCGCGGCTTGTTTAAATTCAAATGTTTTATGTCATATATTTGTCATATTTTGCCGTCATATTTTGGTGGCAGCTTGGCATTGAATTTGTTTGCCGCTTTTGATGGGAAGTGTGGGTTTCACCAGATCAAATCCCCTACGGATGGTTTTCACTCCCTTCTCTGCAAATTATAATGGTGTTTTTGCTGTTCTGCGGCGTCCTTCATGTGCGCTATCGCCTCCTTGCGTATGTTTCCCAGTCTTCATTCCCGAACCCTGCGTTACGGTATTAAACAGCATTCATTCTGGCACCTGCTCGTCCCATTTGGTTTGCTCCTCTCCTCAGAGCTGCGCAATCATTGTTTTCACCGTTCTGTTAGTTTGCTCTGTCGGATCCTCCTGGGCGTGTACGGCTCCGTGATTTGCTGGTGAATGCCCCATTTTCTTATGGCTGTTCTAGTTTTATGTCCTGTGAACTGTACACCGTTGTCGGAGATCAAAATTTTTGGAGCACCAATCCGCGATATACTACGTTCCCGGAAGATTCGTAAGAATGCCTCTGCCGTTGCTTGCCGAGTTGCGGCTAACTCTACCTACTCTGAAAATGTGTCCACTATGATGTTTTCACAAACATCTTCACGTCTCTTTTCAATCGTGGCCAGAAGTATTTGTCTCTTACTCTTTTCAGTGCTTTGCAGGTCCCTAAATGGCCCGCCTCCGCCGTGCTATGGTTTCCTGTCAGCACTCGCTGCATTTCTTCCACCTTCACTCCAAGGTTGTTGGTGTCTTCGGTTCCCATTTATCTTGTAGAGTCTACCATTCTCTGTCCGGAATTCACCGTTGTCTTTATTACTTTCCACTTCTCTCACTTCTGTTCCCACCAGTTCTTCGTACTGATTTTTTTAACTGGATCTCGGGTGTCCTTGACAACGCATCAGCTACCGCGTTTAACTTACCCTTTCGGTACTGTACCGAAATAGATTTCCTTACATTTCAAAACGCCTACAAGTCAACAACTGTTAATGTATTTCTTGCAACTAAGTAACTTCGCGTAAACAATGCTGACACGCCAGAATTGGGTTCAGCGCTCCGCGCAAAAACGTCAGGCAGCGGAAAGCTGACACTTCTGATTCGGAGTGTTGCTTCACGCTGCAAGGAATGCTGAGTCGGCTTGCCGACTTGTCGTGGTGGCGCGATGCATTGCTGTGAGGGTAAACTTAGTCTCGATAATTGTCAACTCTTCAGTCTTAGTTTTGAGTTATAATAAACCACTACTTGCTCCGGCATACAGCCGCAAACCCAATTGAAATTATTATCAATTACATTGCTACGCCACAAGGCTAGTAAATCTCACCAAGGGGGCGAAGTCAAGCTCTCCAACGTAATCTTCATAAGAAGACCCAAACAGACGTGATCGTCTAATCACCGCCGTCCGAGGACAGAAGACTCTGGATCGTCGCGGGACAACATTCATTTCATAATTTACATAGAAATTGTCAGTCCGACATAATTCAGAATTTAAAAGAAGTAATAATAAATACCCACAGAGAACTCTTAATCCAAGTAAAGAAAAACAAACTAAAATTTTTTAAGAAAAATATTACTGCCCAGACTATCAAAAGTTAATACAGAACATTATCATGAAGTATGTAACATTTGCAAAACAGAACATAGAGACATTAAATTAAATTACGAGTTAACACCAGAAATTTTCAATCGTAGAGAAAAATATGTTATCGATTTTTATTTAATCGATAATAAAACATTCCTGTCATGTATTGGCGTTTATTCCAAATATGCCGCCTTAATTGAAGTCAGCTCAGAAGATTGGCTCGAAGCAAAAAAAATCATTACTTAAAATTTTAATGAAATGGGAAAACCGTCCGAAATAAAAACCGATAAAGATTCAGCATTTATGTGTGCTGCATTTACATTTATGGCTAAGGTCCGAAAATGTGAACAAAAACTTCCACCTTCACTCCAAGGTTGTTGGTGTCTTCGGTTCCCATTTATCTTGTAGAGTCTACCATTCTCTGTCCGGAATTCACCGTTGTCTTTATTACTTTCCACTTCTCTCACTTCTGTTCCCACCAGTTCTTCGTACTGATTTTTTTAACTGGATCTCGGGTGTCCTTGACAACGCATCAGCTACCGCGTTTAACTTAACCTTTCGGTACTGTACCGAAATAGATTTCCTTACATTTCAAAACGCCTACAAGTCAACAACTGTTAATGTATTTCTTGCAACTAAGTAGCTTCGCGTAAACAATGCTGACACGCCAGAATTGGGTTCAGCGCTCCGCGCAAGAACGTCAGGCAGCGGAAAGCTGACACTTCTGATTCGGAGTGTTGCTTCACGCTGCAAGGAATGCTGAGTCGGCTTGCCGACTTGTCGTGGTGGCGCGATGCATTGCTGTGAGGGTAAACTTAGTCTCGATAATTGTCAACTCTTCAGTCTTAGTTTTGAGTTATAATAAACCACTACTTGCTCCGGCATACAGCCGCAAACCCAATTGAAATTATTATCAATTACATTGCTACGCCACAAGGCTAGTAAATCTCACCAAGGGGGCGAAGTCAAGCCCTCCAACGTAATCTTCATAAGAAGACCCAAACAGACGTGATCGTCTAATCACCGCCGTCCGAGGACAGAAGACTCTGGATCGTCGCGGGACAACATTCATTTCATAATTTACATAGAAATTGTCAGTCCGACATAATTCAGAATTTAAAAGAAGTAATAATAAATACCCACAGAGAACTCTTAATCCAAGTATAGAAAAACAAACTAAAATTTTTTAAGAAAAATATTACTGCCCAGACTATCAAAAGTTAATACAGAACATTATCATGAAGTATGTAACATTTGCAAAACAGAACATAGAGACATTAAATTAAATTACGAGTTAACACCAGAAATTTTTAATCCTAGAGAAAAATATGTTATCGATTTTTATTTAATCGATAATAAAACATTCCTGTCATGTATTGGCGTTTATTCCAAATATGCCGCCTTAATTGAAGTCAGCTAAGAAGATTGGCTCGAAGCAAAAAAAATCATTACTTAAAATTTTAATGAAATGGGAAAACCGTCCGAAATAAAAACCGATAAAGATTCAGCATTTATGTGTGCTGCATTTACATTTATGGCTAAGGTCCGAAAATGTGAACAAAAACGTCACAAGTAAAAATGGAATTTCTGACATTGAGAGATTTCATAAAACTGTCAACGAAAAGTTAAGAATTATAAATACTGAGTCTGACCTAGAGAATAAAATAACAACATTTGAAACCCTAGTCTATGTTTATAACCATAAAATTAAACATAGTACGACAGGTAAAACACCAGCAGATATTTTAATATATACAGAAACACCTGCATATGACACCCAGCAAATGAAAACTAATAAAATTAATAAATTAAATGAAAACAGATATAGTTATGAAGTAGACACTAGATATAAATAGGCATTAGTAAAATCGAAGACAACAAACCCATATTACCGAGATAGATGACACACATTACGAAGAGAAAAACAAAGGCCGGAAAATAACCCATTATAAATCAAAATATAAAAAGAAAAATAAAATTAATGAAACTAAATATAATGATTATTCCAGCACAACCCAAAACGACCAGGCCAATCCAACATAATTACACATTTTTGAACATCTTTTACTATTTTCTATTATGTTTTATCCAACATGTCCAAAGACAAAGTCTTGAAGTTAACCCAATTCAAGCCAAAAACGGCTATCTTATATTTAATACTGGATCAATAAGTTTACCAATCAATTACGAGTATCACTACTTATCTGTAAATATTACAAAAATAGAACAAACATATGATAACTTAAAAAAACAATCAGGAGAATATGAAACTTTATCCCGAGTTCAATATTTAGTAGAGAAATTAAAAAGAGAAATGAATGGCATAAGAATAGCAAAGGGCAGCAAACGCGGCTTAGTTAATTTTATGGGCACAATTTATTAATACCTTTTTGGAACCTTAGATCAAGCAGATAAAGAAGAGTTAGAATATAAAATTCATAATTTGTCCGAAAACTAATGAAAGCTAATGAACTCAACGAAGTTTTAAAAACAGTAAATGATGGCATAAAATTAGCATTTTAATCCTAAATTACTAAAACATTATCTAACATTTTCTAAATTCAGAAAATCTTTTACATAATCAAACTTCCACTTGGGTGAAAACGGATACAAACGAAATTCTAAAAATTTTCCATATTCCAATAAAAATAATGAAAACTCCAATCCTTACAATTTTTTTTTTTTCATATATATATTTGTTAAGTGGGCTTTGGGAGTGCTAGCTATTAAATGCTGCTTAGTTCCATGCTGCTGTTTTTGCTGAGGTTGTTGCTGGTTTGTTGCAATTATTATCTAACCTGGCTGCTTTGGTTGTTACTTTATATTGCCCATTGATCGTCGAAGATACTCCTGGTACCACTGGCAACCTTCGTAACTTGCCGTGTGATTTGCTCCACAGTGTATACAGATAGGCTGTTGATCATTGGGACGCACGCATAACTTGGTTAAGTGATTTTCACCACAGCGAGCACAATTGGGATGACGACGACATATTCAGCTTTGTGGCCGAATTCCTGACAACGTACGCATTGAGCAATTTCCGATGATTTACGCATTCTTTTTATCCGCACTTTCTGTCGGCATAGTGTGTTAATATCGTATATGTCATTAATTTTTGCACATGGCTTTATATTAATGAAGAATATATTAAGTTTTTTCTCTATTACTCCTGGGTCTGGGGTTATGTACTTGTAGAACATCAAAGCCATATATTTTAGAGTTGGCGATAATTTCATTGAGTGCTATGGTGGCCCTTAACGACTATTCTGTAAGGCTTCTCTTCTTTCATTTGGTACGTATGGAATTCAATTCCCGAACTATCTAAAAGATTAACAATGGCTCTATAAGTATCAGCGTCTTTGGGAAACATTCTCACTGTTTCCCCTTGATTGACTTTAACTGTTAAATTATCTAGGCTAGTGACCTCCGTATTGAGCTCAAAGAGATGATTAAGGTTGGTAAGGCTCAGTACTATTTACGGTTGTTTTGATTGTTTGTAAGAATTATGCTTATCAGACAGTATACTATTGTGGACTTTTGGATGTCTTATTTGGTATACAGTCATCTTTGGGAATGTTCGGAGCGACCGTTTCACAGAAGGTAGCAGCGGCGTCATTACAAACTTGTGGAATTTCCATACCATCACTGGTTATGTCCAGTGACATGTTGACAGTTGCCATGCCTGGCATGGCAAACCTATTTTTTGAGTTTGCCTTACTAATTTTTGCTGAATATTGCTCCAGCTTCGCGTCTTTGACAGCTCTTTTAGAGCTAAGGTTGGGTGATAACTTTGTCTTCCTCTTCCTGTCTTTCGTCAGGAGTTTTGCGCATCAGACAATCTAGTAGCAGCTCTTTCGCTACAGCACGGGCTACTGATTTCTGCAGTTGTTGTAGATGTAGTATTACAAGTAGCACTTGTAAATGATACCGTCGTAGTTATTGTGCTTAGGTTAACAGATTCAGTGCGTGAAAAGCGTTGATTATTTAATAACTCCATCCGGATCTCCAGTGGAGATTTACCAGCTTCTCGTCGCATTTCTTCATAATCAATCCGCTTATTACTAAGCTGAGAGTTAGAAGTTTGGTTGTTCATATCCATTTTACAGTTATAATTCCGGTGTATTTTTCTGTTATTCGCGTTGCTTATTACCCCCCTTGTGCGGTTGCGCGCGGAATGAGGGGTAAAGCTGTGCCCTAATGGGCAAGCAATGCAGTCTTGCCTAACAATACAGTTATATTTTGGTGTTGTAGTCCAGCTGACGACACTGCACGTGTGCTATTTTTAGCACACGAAGAGTGCACAGCAGCTCAAAGAAGTTTAGATCAACAGAATTTCGTTTATCCGCGACACAACCGATCTCATTGAGAGCAGATTAGCAACTTTTCAGTTTTATTAATTTTGTTTTTTACAATAATTCCATATCCAGATACTAACCAAAACATTTTAACATTTTACAAAACAAATTTTATGTTCAAAATTATCAAATTTATTTGGCATCTTGAAAAACTTTAATAATAAACCAATGTGTAATGGGCATACTTAATCAACTTAATACAGAATGTAGATATGTAAAAACTCATAAGAAATTTGAAATCAGTTATGTCGAACCTAATATAATATTAAATTGGAACTTACCAAAAACCATACCTAACCAAAATTGCATAAATAGAGATATAATAATAGAGGGAGACAGCATAAGAGCTTTTAACTGTTCCATACACATCGAAGACATCTCAATATCAAATACTATGTTGGATTACCACATAAACGATTTATGTCAACAACAATATCACTAAATTATTAGCCAGTCACCGACTATCATATAACAATTTCGGCCGCGTTAACATAGACATTAATTAATTCATAGACATTAAAATCCGCCGATGCCGAATTCGTTATTCCCGCTAATCAACCAAATAGCTAACGCAGCACAAATCCTGGTAATTTTCCATGCGCAACTCTCTTAAAGAGCGCAACCCATTTGAACAAGGAAGAGAGCCACTCAAGCTCATATAAACAAAGTCGACCAAGGGTTTCAACTCACACTCCAGATTCGTTCGCTCTATACTTAAGACGTGATTTGTCTCCGCTTCCGCAATTTTAAATTTATTTAAATAAAAAATTTATATTTTTTTCTAAATAAATTACCGTGGATTCGTTATTATATATAGTAACGTAATTATGAGTTCCTCACAATTCACTTATACAAAAGATCGACCACTGTGGTCCGCCGTATTGATTACTCGTAAAATAAACAAACATTTCTCGATATTGCGCATCCACTCAAGCCGCAAACAAAACCCAGCCACTAGGCAGGCACATAGCCACATAGTACATAAGAAGGCACATAGCCATGTAGTACATAAGAATTCTCTTTTCATAAGTGCATACATAAGCATAAACAAGAAGCGCTCTCGCGCAGATCAAGTAAACAACCCACTAACCCAGTCAGTTAAGATTTTCTCACACCATTTGTTTCAGTCTTAAGCTGACATTCAATCAATAAAAACGCAAAACGGATTCATTCGGAGGTTTTATTTATCTGTTATTCGACTCAAGACAAAAACTATTTTACTATATAAATTAACAAGACCGTTTATTTTAAGTAAGGAATCTTTATTTGATTTATTTATTATATCTCGGCAAGGTAACTTTATTTGTTTTTATTTATTGTACTTGACAAATGGAGAACAAAATTAAAACTGGAACTTAGGGCCAGCTCCGTCGGACCACAAAGCCGCCGCTGCCGCTGGAAAGTCGGCTGAATGTTGAGTCAGCGTCTGCAACGGGCGGTCCGGCAGCTTACGCGTGCGAGTCTCTGGTTTCGGCTGCAACTTTGTCACGACGGCATCCGGCGTAACAGCGTTGTCAGCAAACTTAAGCTTGCGTGTGTTAACTCCTCCCCTACTAGTTTGAAACGCGTCTTCGGGTTTCTTCTTTCTCATTCTGCGCTGGTACAATTTCCAGGTGCCCAGGAGGAGTAGGAATAGGGCGATGAGTGCCAAGCCGCCATATGATCGTGAAGATAATCCTGTTCTAAGATCCCTGATATGGCAAAGATTCTTCATGGTAAGGTCATGTAGGAATGGGAGGCTTAGATGTTCTCTGAAAAGGGTGACGTTGACCACGGTTGACGTGGATACAGCAGGTTTCTTCTTCAGGATGCCTCGGTGGTTCACGTAACGGGTGCCATTTAGTGAGACGTAATCGTCGTAAGTCGCGAGGAAGGTTCCCGCGATTATCTGTTTGTGTCCAGTGCTGTCCACTACATTCATGGTCGCGTTGTTTATTACTGCAATGCCCTCTCCGATTACTATCACGGGCGCCAGGTGACCGGGGCGTGTGGCACAGTGTGCGACGGTTCCAGATACCAGTTGTTGCGCGCATGAAGTATTTTGTAGTCTTCTGCAGAAAGTGGTGCTCACAGTAGCAGCGCAGTCACGTACAGCGAAGGTCCTCGTTCCGCAGTAGGCCACCGTATTACCCTCTTCTAGATTTAATATTACGTTATTATGCTGGACGGACAGGAAGAATATCTATTTTTTACAGCTTAACAGAGGTTTGGGATATTTGATCAAATAGTACAATAAATCAGAATTTTGAAAAGCATTTATATGGGAGACCTATAAAAGGTCGGTTATACTAATATTGGCGAATTGTTCATTTAATAATTCTTTAATGTCGATGCTGTCTAGTATAAGGGGGCTGATTAAATTTATTTTTGCGAGTGTAACAGTGAGGATTAAGTCCTCAAGGTTAGTAATTATCATTCTATTCCTTGCCAAAATAGTTGCATAAAAATGTTCGACCTCTGCATCTGGTTTCAAAATGTTATTGATGGCCCTTGAAACGTCATTGAATTGGAATTGAACTGGAACTGGATTTTAGTGTTGATCTCTATCTGCTTGCTTTCGGATTCTATTAACTGATTTTGTTTGAATTTTATTTGTTCCCAGTCATTAAAATCTGGGGTTCCTGCAATTGCCTTAAGGGCACTACCTATCATGTTAATGCTACGTGCTTGTCGGTGATGAACGGTCAAGGAAGTTATTAAGGTGGCTATGTGCTGTACGTCCGTTTTCAATATCTGTCTCATATGATCTTTGGGTAGTTTGTCTATTAATTTCCATGTCTCGTCGATGTAAGTTTCGAAAGATGTCAAGTTCGTCGTGTGTCCCAAGTAAGTGTACGAGTCCCAGATTGTTACGTCTCCGTCAACTATAGGTATGTAGTCTGCGTGGGAGTAGTCGTTGAGTCTCAATGTCGCTTCGGTCAAGGTCATGGTTGCTATTATTAAACTGAAAAGATATAACCTAAAAAAAAATGTAATTAGTTAAAAATAGTTGTCATGATTTTTTAAATGTCAAAAACCTATTTAAGATTGTCCTTATGGACTACCCTCCCTTTAATAAGAACCGTCGTACCTAGGTCTGCTTCCACTTACCCTCTGTGAATAGGGGTGATAATTTATTTCCTAATCGTGTATTGTTTTTTATTCAAACCCGATCGCCTACCAGATACGACTTATAGACCCTTTTTATATTCATTTGGTCAAGTGTCTTTTGCTGTGCTGACGCAATTTTTTCTTTGATCTGAACTGTACTATCTTTGGATGCTGCGTGAATTATGTCTATGGGTCTCTCGTTTGTCACCGAATGGATTGACCTGTTGTACTTTGTAGTTGCAAGGAGAATGTTTTCGACAGCGTCCTCTACCTGTGTTTCCAACTTATAAGAGCGTGCTATATCCCCAAGAGTGCCGTGGAACCGCTCGACTTGTCCATTAGAGAGACTATGCAAGGGTGGGGCGTTTGAAATCACGATGCCAAAGTTATTGTTGAGCATTGATTTAATGGTTTCTGAGTTCAAGGATTTCTCGTTGTCACAGTAAATTGCCTTTATTTTGGGGAACATGTTCAAAAGTTGCAAAAGTGGAGCTTTTATATCCACAATTGCGCGAGACCGTATAGGTTGTACTACTCTGCAAACTTGGAAAACTTATCGATGCAGGTTAGAAAATATTTACCGGCAGTGGAGTAAACATCTATATGCAAGATTTCTCCGGCGAACGACGGTATCGGGGTTTTCTCTATTTCCTGTTTTCTTGGGTGCCGATCATGTTTACTCATAGTACAAATTCTACAGTTTGCAGCTATTTCTGAAGTTAAGTGACCCATTTTTGGAAAAAAGTAGTACCTAAATATTTGTTTCGCATTTTCTTGCGCTGCTCTGTGCGCGAGTTACCACATCCACATCTACTTCCCCACCCCCTAAACCTCCACGCCAGAACCATTAGTTCGTTGTCCCACATCTGACCACATCAGCAGTCTACGTCTACTTCCCCTCCCCCTAAAAGCCTCCACACAGAGCCGCTAGTTCGTTGTCCTCTCATGTTGCAACAGTGTAGGCGGAAACAGCTCAGCAAAACGGAGGCATTCCCCAAATCCGCTGGGTCAGCAGATTCGCGATCACATAGCCAAACATAAAACATTATTCTTCTTTGTAATAAGTCACTCTTGAGCGACACTCCAAAGGAGTTGGATCGAAATAAAACCACAAAACCTTAAATTGGAAATACTTTTAATTTAACTTGGGAAGAAACAGTAGAGACAAAAGAGGATCAAAGGACCACTGAAGGAAGACTGGAAGGCTTCATCTGTTAATTGGCGCAGTCGGAAACTAGACCTAATGCAGCTCCTTTTCATCGCAATTGTACTTAAGTGAGTAGAGTGAGAGAATAAAAAAAATAAAATAAAAATGCCAATACACAAAAATGAATTACAAATGCCACAACAAAACACACAAAATACACAAGAAATAAATAAAAGCGAGTTGAAAAGATGCAATAATATTAAGTGAAAATTACATAACTAAAGAAAAAAAAAAAAAAATTTTTATATATAAAAGAAGAAATAAAATATCTGATCATGTAAAAGTTCAAATAGAACAATTATAGTGATCAAAAAAAAATAAAAATCTTGGTGAAATGATTTAAACAAATCAGAAAATATAAAAAAAAATATATTTATGTTGTGAATCAAAATGTACAAGTGAGTGATTGAGGCTCGTATGTTGGAGCGTAGTTAGTGGACCGCGTCAAACTTGTGTGAAAGTTGGCCTCGACGGTTGGCGGCATGTGAAAAGAGTTCGATCGAACCAAGTTGCAGATTGCCGACGGTCGAGTATAAGTTCGAGGGTAGCTCAGCAGCGACGATACACTGGCGTGTCTAGCGGTTGGGTTGACGTTCGAACAGATCGCTGACGGTTTAATTCAAATTCGAAGGCAACTCAACATCGACGATACACTGGCGTGTCTAGCGGTTGGGTTGATGTTCGAACAAGTTGCGCTAGTTGTCAATACATGTCGAGACAGCTCAACGGCGACGATACACTGGCGTGTCTAGCGGTTGGGTTGATACTCGGACAAGTTGCGCTAGTTGTCGATTGCACTTCGAAGACAGTTCAGCAGTGACGATACACTGGCGTGTCTAGTTGTTGGACTGATGTTCGAAGAGGTTGCACTAGTTGTTCATAAGAAACAATTGGTTCGACGGCATTCGTGACGTGGTTGACCCTCAATTATTAGACTGTAGCAAACTGATTCAACCGACATTGGTATTCAGGGCGAATATCCAATGCGGCAACAAAACGATCCATCAAACCTGTATGAGATAAAAACACCGACGGCCTGATTTAGGCAAACAATCCAACAAATTAAGACAAAAATAATAATACAAGAATATATATTTTTTTTTTTTTGAAATTATAAACATATATTAATGCATCTGTAATTACAGATTCAACACAAATCCATCGTTCATCATCTTCAAACAAAAAATATTCAACAATCACAATTAGTTAAGTACACGTAATAACACACAATTAATTAAGTACACATAAAAACACACAATTAATTAAGTACAGGTACACAAATATACACTATTAATTAAATACATACACTTAAATTTTTTTTTTTTCACACAATTACACAGACTATATTAAGAATTAAAGGATTTCTCTAAAAGAGTAAATGTCTAAACTTGCTAAAGTAAAAAAGCTTATTCCGGCGACTAGAAGTAGAACCCGTTTGAGTGCGAGCTTGTCAGACGTTAGGGAAGACCACGTTGCCCTACCACCCAGAATTAGACCTTCTTCGAGTAGTGCACCAAGCACAATGACTAGTTCGTCAGGGACAAGTCACTTTTCTTCACCAACCCCTCCAATTTCTCCTCAGGACATTTGTCTATCCCTAAAAATTCCGGATGGCATTCGCGACCTTACTCCCTATGATGGAGATCCAACTACCCTAAACGAATTTATAAATAATATCGAGGAAATTATTCTTCTCATTAGAGGCACGGATAAAACTCCGTATGGTCAGTTCTTGTTAAGAGCAATAAAAAACAAGATAGAAGTTAAAGCAAAAGCGTTATTAATATCATTAGGCATAGGCTTAAACTGGGATGACATCAAAGAAGCTTTAATAGGGAAATTCGCTGACAAAAGAAGCGAAGAAACCCTAAACTTTGAACTTCACGGACTTGTTCACAAGAGATTGCCACTGCGAACGAACGAATTTTGGACATCCAAGCAACTTACGGTAGAACTATGGAAAACATGGGAATAGAAACAGCAGCACTAAATCTTAAAAAGGAATCTTTTGAAAAAACATGCTTGTATACGTTTATACACGGCATTAAAGGTCCATTGGGGTCTACTGTCAGAACATTTAGACCTAGGAGTCTCCAAGAAGCCTATGATGTGGCAATTAAGGAAAGGGATATTTTTATGAGAGAAAATTGGTCTAGACAAACACAGAGTTCGAGATCAAACAATTACAATTATAATGGGAGAGATTATCGTAGAAATGACGAAGAAATATAATAAGAAATCGGATTTCGACCGAAACATCAGATCTAGGGATCAAAGAGGAAATTATTCAAAGCCCAGAGACAACGACAGAAATTTTAACAAAATGAGGGCTATTATGCCAAAAGAAGAGGACAGAAAACGCTATGACAGAGACAATAATTATTCACGAAATCACGGAAATCCGGGACAGCAAAGACAAACCCTTAACAATATTGAGACAGCAGGTGTACAGGAATTACATAATATTGATGATGAAAATTTTCAATTAAAAGCCTCGTCGGACAGACGGGATACTTAGAAAAATTTAAAGTTGGAGGTTTCTTATTGTACATTTTAATTAACTTCGGTCCAAGCAGACCACTAAAATTTCTAGTGGACACAGGTGCCACTTCTTCCTTCATTAATCCAGAACTTATTGAGGAACATAACCAACAAACTCTAAATACACCAATCTTAATCACAACAGCACTAGGCTCTCATAAAGTAAACAAGATAGCCAAAATAAAATTATTTGCTAAACACAACTGTAACGATACCTTTCCGTTACTTCTCTTCAAATTTCATAATTATTTTGACGGTCTTATAGGCATGAACACATTGAATAAAATTTTAGGAGTAATAAATATACCAAGTAAAATCCTATCAACACCCAACTTTAATTTTGAATTACTGCAGCAAGTAAAACAAAAAGCTGAATTATTTAACATAGAAGAAGCATCCAAGATATTGGTAATGCTGCCCGTCACGATTAAGGAGGGTACATTTTTATTTGAAGACCAAAGGTTTCAGGGAATTTGTTTATTACCGGAGGCCTATACACGGCCCACAACAGTTACAGTTGTATGGAGGTGGTAAACTATTCCAAGAAGCAAGAAAAATTATACCTAGAAACACCAATAGAGGTAAATCACTTTAACACTTACGAATTCTATATAGTAAATAATATTAAAGACTATGGTACGATAAACTCCGATAAGGAAAAAGAAAAGTTCAGTACCCTAAGATTAGAACATTTAAATTCAGAAGAAACAACGGCGTTCAAAAAATTATGCAAACAATTTCCTAATATATTCTACAAAGAAGGAGACAAATTAACATTCACTAATAGAGTCAAACATAGCATTAAAACCACTGACGAAATACCAGTACACAAAAGACCTTTCAGATACAGTCCTGCAGAAAAAACAAAAATAACCGACCAAATTAACAAACTCCTAGAGCAGGACATAATTAGGCACAGCCATTCACCTTGGAGTGCTCCAGTTTTTCTGGTCCCAAAGAAATTGGACGCTTCAAACAAGAAGAAATGTAGACTGGTTGTAGATTTCAGACAATTAAATGACAAGACAATCAAAGATAGATACCCAATGCCAAACATCAATGGAATTCTAGACAAACTAGGGAGAGCTCAGTATTTTTCGGCCCTAGATCTAGCAAATGGTTACCACCAAATTGAAGTGGAGCTTAAAGATAGATCGAAAACAGCCTTTTCCTCAGTAGGTGGTCATTTCGAATTTATCCGGATGCCATTTGGCTTATCTAATGCACCCGCAACCTTCCAAAGGGTGATGGATAATGTCTTGGCAGAATTCAATGGCAAATTTTGTTTGATTTATCTCGACGATATAATAGTATTCTCGACTTCCTTAGAGGAACATATCAACCACCTAAGCTCGATTTTCACTCTGGCAAATTTAAAACTTCAACCAGATAAATCGGAATTCCTCAAGAAGGAATTAGAATATCTTGGCCATATAGTGACCGAAAAGGGCGTTAAGCCGAACCCAAAGAAAATTGAAACTATTAAAGCCTTCCCTATGCCTAAAACCAGAAAAGAAATTAAGTCATTCCTGGGGTTGCTGGGTTACTATAGAAGATTTATCAGAGATTTTGCCAAAATCACTAAACCTCTAACTCAGCAACTTAAAGGAAAGTCAGACGTGACCATCGACGATAACTATATTAAAACATTTGAATTTTGTAAAACACTCTTATGTAATGACCCCATACTACAGTATCCCGACTTCACTAAACCGTTTATTTTAACAACGGATGCTAGTAATGTAGCAATAGGAGCAGTGTTGTCCCAAGGAACTGTAGGAAATGATAGACCTATAGCATATGCAAGTAGGACACTATCGGAGTCCGAAACGCATTATGCCACCATAAAAAAAGAATTACTGGCAATAGTGTGGGCAGTAAAATATTTTCGACCATACTTATTTGGAAACAAATGTCTACTGGTCACTGATCACAAGCCTTTAGTTTGGTTAAAAAACCTAAAAGAACCTAATTCCATGTTAGTGAGATGGAAACTTTAACTCTTAGAATATGACTGTGAAGTCATTTATAAAAAAGGTTCTCAAAACGTGGTGGCAGATGCATTAAGCAGAATTGTTGTCGAACTCAACACTAATGAAACCAGACCAATAACCTCAGATACAGAAATTTTAACCTCTAACAGACCAAAAAATGAATTTGCAATTCAGATCATATTAAAGATTGCAGATTGTGCAAACGACTTATTGGAAACACCTTTTAAAAATAAACTCAGACGAATTATTTCCAGACCTCTGTTCGACGATCAGACAATGATAGACGTATTAAAAACGGCACTAAGATCAAAGACGCATGCAATTTTTACCACTGATACAATTTTCGAATCAGTGCAAAAAATTTATGCAGCATTTTTCGCTCCAAGTAAATCATATAAAATTATAAGATGTACAACATATTTAGATGAACTCCGAACTCCAGAAGAACAGGTCGAATACATATCTGACTACCATATCAAGAACAACCATAGAGGCATTGACGAAACCGTTAGTCATATTAAACGACAGATTTATTTCCCCTGTTTAAAAGAAAGGGTTTCCCAACTGATAAACAAATGCGACATTTGTCAAACCCTCAAATATGATAGACAACCTCAGAAACCAATATTTCAGCTAACAGAAACACCTAATAAACCACTAGACATTGTACACATAGATCTATACTCGATTAACAAGAAAACCATTTTAACAGTAATAGACAAATTTTCAAAATTTGCAGAAGGTTTCACTATTCCATCTCGAGATTCCATTAACATCACTAAACATATGATGTTTTTCTTCAAGACCCATGGTATTCCCAAAACAATAGTTTGCGATCAAGGCCCCGAATTTGCAGGAATTATTTTCAAAGAATTGTGTAATCAATACAATATAACTTTACATGTAACATCTTTTCAACAATCAAGTAGTAATGCCCCAGTTGAAAGATTACATTCATCTTTGACGGAAATCTATAGGATAATTTTAGAAAAGAATAAAGCGTTAAAACTCAACCTAGACCACGATTGTATCCTAACAGAAACATTTATAACGTACAACAACGCCATACACTCGTCTACAAAATTGACTCCATATGAAGTTTTTACAGGACGAACCCATATTTTCGAACAAAATTATAAGGCAGTTAGTCAACAAGACTACATGAGGGAACTGGAAAGTTATAAGAACAACTTATATGTAGAAGTAAAGGAAGAATTTGAAAAACAAAAACTCAGCAAAATTCTAAAACTAAATGAGGACAGAGTATTACCAATAGCGGTACAGGAAGGAGATACTGTTTTTAGAAAGGAAAATAGAAGAAATAAGCTAACACCCAGATTTACCCAACACAAAGTAGCTGATGATAACGGGGTAACCTTTACAACGAACAAAAGACAGAAAATACATAAATCGAAAATTAAAAAAAGAATCAGACAAAATAGTAAATAAATATATAATAATATCATTTAAGGTTATACATGATAGCAGCTCAACTGCTCCATGTTCAACATGTTAAGGAAAATACCCCCCTAGCAGAGATCAAACTGGGAGAAGCAAGGACCATTAAAACATATAGTTCAGGGGCCCATGTAATAGAACTAACGGAGTTGAAAAATAATTTGAATAAATTAGAATCAAGTCTACGAAATTTACAAGATGAAGACTCTAATGATTCAATAACACCCATACAAAGAAAGATAGACCAAGCAAGAGAAAAGATCTATTCCTTGACCACAAACCGAAGAGAAAAGAGAGGCTTAATAGACGGTCTAGGTAATGTTATAAAGAAAGTAACTGGGAACATGGATGCAGAGGACGCAGCTAAAATCGAGACAAAATTTAAGCAAGTATTTGAAAATGAAGAAAACATTAACAAGAACCTCTGGCAACAAATTTCTTATAACAACGACATAATCGTAAATTTTAATAATATGTCTGATCATTTTTATAGAGAACAGGAGAAAATTGAGGAATACATTAATAACTTTAAAAATAGCATTTCTAAGGAATTAATAGTAGAAGATAAGAGAATTAGAATTTTACAAATATTGAATATAATAAATAATAATATAGATATTCTCCAAAACCACATACATGATATAGCTGAAAGTATACTATTGGCTAAATTCAAAATAATTCCAAATTTTATTTTACCTATAGACGAATTAAAAGATATTGCACAGATTTTTAAACTTCAAAATTTTTCTATTAATTCAGAAGAGCATATTTACAGACTACTCAACATAGAGATAGAATCCAAAAAAAAAAAAATAATATTTCATATAAAGATTCCAATATTTGATAAGTACACTTACACACTTTCTCACCTAATTAAGTTACCAATCAATGGCACAAATTTTCTCACTCTACCCAAATATATATTGTACGATGATAAATTTAATTATATGTTAAGTTTTCAAGAAAAATGTTCAAAGATACATGGCACTTACATCTGCGACCCCGGAACTGCGGAAAATAACATGGACAACAAAAAGTGTGTGAAACAAATACTACAAGGAATGAACCCTATTTGCGAGGCCAAAAATATCAACACAGACGAGGCAGTAGTAGAACCGGAACAACAGTGGATTGTCATTATCAGCAAGAATCAACTAAGTGCTGAACCAAGCTCTGCTGAACCGTTCACTATTGAGGGAACGACGATTATCAATCATATAAACTGTTCCATATTTATAGACGGTACCAAATACGATGACAGCGAATTGTTCTACGAAGAAAGGATTAAATTATCACTACCAGTAACGAAGAACATATCTATAAATGCAACACTGGAGGATTTAAGCCTAAGCAAAATAGTACTGCTTCTTCAAGAGAATAAAGCTAAAATATTCCAAGTCAAGGAATCTACGATTAACCTTCGATTCCTAACCTACGCATCAAGTATCATCCTGGTCATCTTTATACTCTATGCTTTAGCAGTAAAGAAGAACATTACTTACCTGCCCAACCCTGTTACCTCAGTCAACTACGTTCCGTCTATTCCTTCGTTATGGCCGTCACTTCATTCAAGGGGGGGAGGAGTTACCACATCTACATCTACTTCCCCACCCCCTAAACCTCCACGCCAGAACCATTAGTTCGTTGTCCCGCATCTGACCACATCAGCAGTCTACGTCTACTTCCCCTCCTCCTAAAAGCCTCCACCAGAGCCGCTAGTTCGTTGTCCTCTCATGTTGCAACAGTGTAGGCGGAAACAGCTCAGCAAAACGGAGGCATGCCCCAAATCCGCTGGGTCAGCAGATTCGCGTTCACATAGCCAAACATAAAACATTATTCTTCTTCTATTGTCTTGGGCGACACTCCAAAGTAGTTGGATCGAAATAAAACCACAAAACCTTAAATTGGAAATACTTTTAATTTAACTTGGGAAGAAACAGTAGAGACAAAAGAGGATCAAAGGACCACTGAAGGAAGACTGGAAGGCTTCATCTGTTAATTCGCGCGATTATGCTCGGCTGTCGCAATTTCCCTCTGTTCCGTTGGGTTTACAATATCTGTTACCAAGTTCCTGCAATATCTAAAGGTGGTGGAAGGGGATGCCGCAACTAATCCGTGTTGGATGAAAGCCAGCAATGGATTGCGTTGACTACGTCAGCACTTACTGCATCTTTAATGCTTTGCAATAATGTGCTGCGATCAGAGAAATGTAGTGTGTGACGAGTTTTTGTTTTAAACAAAATAAGCGTCTTCTGATGGGGAATTGTTCCTTCTTCCAAAATAATTTAGTTCCGGAAACAGTTCACCGGTTTTTCTGTGGCTTCAATGGTATACGTGAGGGATTCTTCGCTGTGGATGGTGGCGACATCCGAGTCCACTGAGTCCTCTAGTGTATTGACATTTTGGCGAGACAGAGCGTCTGCTACCAAATTCTCCTTTCTGGGTTTATAAATTATGTTCGAGTTGTGGTCATCAATAAAGGCTTTCCAACGCTTTATTTTTGCCTTCGGGTTTTTGTCCGATACCGAAAAGGTTAATGGCTTGTGGTCTGTATAAATTTTAAGATTCTTAACACCATACAAGTAATTTCTAAGGTTCTTAAGTGCCCATACGATGGCGAGAAGCTCACGCTCATTTGTGGCAAAATTTACATCGTTACCCCGCAGTGTTCGCGATATCATTGTTATCGGGCGGCCGTCTTGAGACAGTACCGCTCCCAGTCCGTAGCCAGACGCGTCTGTTATGAGGTCAAAAGGCTTTTTGTAATTTGGGTAGGACAACATTACATCTTCGGAGGCCAGTATATTTTTTAGCCTATCGAAGACTTCATATTGTTCTGGTGACAACTCGATTATCACATTTCTTGAGTAATTGGCACTTACTTTGCCATTTTCGCCCTTCAAAATATCTGTTAGGGACCTTGCGATGTTGGCAAAGCCCGCTATGAAGCAGCTATAGTAGCGTGCTAGACCTAAAAATGACCTAAGAGCGAATAGTGTTTTTGGTGGGGGAGAGTCCTTAATAGCCTTATTTTTATCGGGCGAGGACTGAATCCCGCCTCTGCACACTGTAAATCCCAAATATTCCACGCTTTTCTTGAAGAACTTGGATTTTTCTTGAGACACCCGCATGCCTGTCCCTAAGGTTTTCCAAGACCCACTCAATGTCTCTGACGTGGTCTTCTTTGGACTTGGAGAAAATTATTACGTCGTCGACGTAAATATAACATATCCTACCAATTTGTTCGCGAAGCACATCATCGATGGCTCGTTGAAAAATACTTGGAGCATTTTTCAGCCCGAAGGGGAGTCTACAAAACTCGTACTTTCCGTTGTTGACAGAGAACGCTGTCTTATTCCTGTCTCTTTCAACCAATTCGATCTGGTGAAACCCTGACTTGAGGTCCAGCGTAGTAAAATACTGAGCCTCGCCCAAATTTGACAATATAGTCGAAATGGATGGGATAGGGTATTTGTCATCGGTTGTCTTATGATTTAGTTTCCTAAAATCAATAACCAGGCGCTTTTGTTTGTGACCCGCTTCGTCGATGCTTTTTTATCGACGACCCATATCGGGTTATTGTAAGGAGACTTTGACGGTCGTATTATGCCGTTCGCTAGAAGTTGTTTAACTTCTGCATTGACAAAGTCAGACACGCCCTTTGGATACGGATACAGTTTTGAGTAAACTGGTTCGTCATCCGTTGGTATGGTGGCAACCGTATTTATGTTGTACGGTAGGGACTCATTAACGTCCGCAAATGCCTTTACCATTTTTTTTATCATACTATCAAAAGTGATTCTGATAGCAGGAGGGACATCTGCGTCATTAATTTGGATATGGTTCACCTGTTGACATTTGGTGAACTCGATTTTTTCCATCCCATGCTCATGTTTAATGACGTTGTTTATCACATCTATTTGAGCATTGACCTGTTTTAAGAGGTCAAGGCCAATTATGCCATCGAAGTCATTAAGTGACTCTAGCATGAAAAAATAGGACTTTACGTCGAAAAGGTGGATGAGGAATTTCTGCTCGATCTTAGTGTGCCCATGAATTGATTTGACTTGAAAAGGGCTGACAACTGACACCCAATGTGCCAGTTCGGAATGGGGTTTTATATAATTTTTTGAGGACCCTGTGTCTATCAGAAGTCTGATAATTCGCCCTGCAACCGTTCGTCTTATGAACGGAAGCATGGAGCTTCCGCTAAAAAATTACAGCATTCGGATCCGGACAAATCGTCCTCAACCTGTGTCGTTTCATGCTGTGACCGTGACTCGTAGTCACCGCTACTACCTTCTTGGGGTAGATGATTTAGGTTTTGTTGGGTCCTCATGGACTGGTCGACGTAAATTTGATCGTTCCTGTAGCCCTGTGAGGGTTGCCTATAGCGAGAGGAGGGACCCACCTCCATTGGCTCGGGGACTCGCCCTTGGAACCTTTGGTTGTTAAAGCGCTGTTTTGTGTTATTTGGGTTTTGCTGGTCATTTCTATCTTTTTGGTTCTTTTGGAAGTAGAGATTCTTGTTTTGAGGATTTTCTTCCTTTGCCTGATGGGCGTTCTGACGCCAGTTCTGAGACTTTTGCGAATTTTGTTTTTGGGGTTTTTCCTCAAGGTGTTTTGCAAAATTTGCTGCGAAAATCCTCTCTCGTTGCTTGATTCGGCCTCTTGGGCTAGAGCTAAGGATGAGGGGAGGTCTATGGGTTGCGCCGGGAAGACCGCCCACTTTAGAGACTTTTTTAATCCTGAGACGAAAACGTGAAGCGCGTCGTTTCTAAATTTTTCGTTTAATATAGCTGCTGCGACGGGGTAATGCGTCATTAGCGTTTTATTTGTCAATAGTGTGAGTTTTTTTTCGACTTCGTCGAAATATTGTATTAGTGGCAAGTTGCCCTGCTGAAGCGTGCTTACTTGCTGTTGGATTACGTGAACCGGTGTCTTGTACGCGTATGTGAAATCTAACCTAGCAATAATGGCTTTAAAATTCAACACTGTGTTGAATGAGGCCAGCACAGCATCTGCTGGTCCCCTTACTTTGTTTCTGATTATAGCTACTGCCTGGTAGTGTCTTGAGGTGCCGTTGTATGGCTCGAAGACATTATAGGCTGCGGAAGCGGCTTGCCTCCACGAAACATAGTTTTCTATCTTTCCGTCGAACTCAAGGGCTGCCTGCACCTTTGCCTCCATCCGGGCAACCTGTTCAGTATTCATTTTTTTTGATTGCTCTAAAGTCCGCTCTAAGTATGAGGGTATTAGTTCGCCACCACTACTGTCGTCCGTCCTTTTTTGGTATTGCCCCGGACACAACAAAAAAGATTCAAATCGTTTCGGAATTATTTTTTGTTTAAGTTTATAGAGGTTCTTCAGCACTCTATTGCAACAGGCAGAAATTTTTTTTAGTTTGTTTTAATAAACACTGAAATCTCACACTAGACAGCTCTGAGTATTTTATTTACTTATTTTGATATGAAATGCCACTGCGATGTGCTGTTTCCCGTCGGCCGCTCGTATTGTTGATTTGTTTTATTAATTTGTTCAGCTCTTTTGGCTGAGGGTCTTAATTTTTTTATTCGTTGTGAGTGCGTATTTTTTGTACTATTTTTGCACTATTTTTGCAGTTTTTTTTCACAAAATTTGTTTTCTTGTTCACTTTGAATCATACCGCAACTCTTTGCGTTAGCTCGAAGAGTTATTTCAGTTAGATAACAGAGTAACTGTTCACTTGTTGATTTGGTTATTCACTTTATTGAACCGTACCGCGACTCTTTGCGTTAGCTCGAAGAGTTATAGTAACTGGGTTATTTTCCGTTCGGGCGCCAATTAACAACACCGTTCATTTTAAGTAAGGAATTTTTATTTGATTTATTTATTATATCTCGGCAAGGTAACTTTGTTTTTATTTATTGTACTTGACAAATGGAGAAAATTAAAACTGGAACTTTGGGCCAGCTCCGTCGGACCACGAAGCCGCCGCTGCCGCCGCTGCCGCTGGAAAGTCGGCTGAATGTTGAGTCAGCGTCTGCAACGGGCGGTCCGGCAGCTTACGCGTGCGAGTCTCTGGTTTCGGCTGCAACTTTGTCACGACGGCATCCGGCGTAACAGCGATGTCAGCAAACTTAAGCTTGCGCGTGCTAACTTATATATTTGATTAAATTATTCGATTTTTCTTCTGTGGACTTCGTAGGACAACTACCAATTGATAGCTGGGAAATTACAAATTCAGAAGACGGCGGAATTTAAAAGCCCGTAATAAAAACAGAGTTATCGTACAATGACAGCTTTACGCATATGAATTTTACGTTACGGGACTCGTCGAAAAATACCTAATTTGGTATGCAAAGAAAAGAAAATCAGGTCCAGAAATTACAAAGTCTCTGACGCAATGAATTATAGATTTTCCTGGTTTGTTTCTGGTTGCAATAACCAATGAGAACATATTTTAGCTCATCATAGGATCCAATAAGTAGTCATTGTCAATGATGAATTAAATGCACTTAATTAATCGCAAGATTAATTATCATGTTAATTTAAATTTGATATATAATATGAACATGACATTGTATACAAGATAATATCTCTTGCCTGACACTGTATATTTAAATTTAAAGATAACAAAATAAGTATTTATACTAATTTCATGATAGCTACGTAGCAGCAAGGACTTACATATATAAAATAAAATCAGTATGAAATTATAATTCAACATATGTTGACGTATTTTATTTAGACTTTCCTCACAATGCGTCTAAATGCCTCAAGAGTTCTACTTACAATTTCCTCCTTTACGGCATGTTTTTTACCCAAACCGGTCTATTCCATTATTTCACAGAAGCATCTACAACAAAGCATTTAATTGATTTCTATAATGCATGTACGTTGAACGCTGAACGTTGAAGAATCCAAGAACAAAAATCCAACCCCCTTTCTTTTACTTAACAACAATTCAATTTTAGCGTTGGTGTTAGTCTATAAGAACGGTCCACTAAATAGACTCAAAAATAATAAAAACGTAAATATATATATGTATATATTGCTGTTTCTACCACCAAGACAAGAAAAGATTTAAAAATAACTTGCATAGACCAATAATTTATTTCATTGCACAAGACTAATTCTTTTTTTAGTTTGTAACATCCATAAGAAGGATTTAGTAACATTTTAAAGTGAGCAAAAAATGTTAATAAAACCAGACTACAGAAGTATATTTTAGAGGTTGTTTTCATTTTAATTCTTAGTAACATTTTCGTCTAAAATTTTTTCGTCTAAATGTTAATTATACGACTTTCTTGTGCTTTTACATAAACAAAACTTATGAATTATGTAAGCGATGTAGGGAGAAACATTTTGACACTTTATAACAACATAATCGTGAAGTTTTAACAAATCCAAATACATGTTTTAGGTAGTGCCTGGTCGATATAGCCATAAACACTTTGCGACAATTACAAAAAATACAATTTTTAATAACGAATTACTTTCAATTTCTGATAAAGGGCACCTGTACATACATATTCAATCAATGTGATTAAAATATATTTTTAAACTGGTAAATAATACAACGGATATTAAGCACTTACAACTACCGTTAAATAAGTAAATTGTAACTATTTTATAAATATACTTTTTTATATATATTGTTTATATTATGTAGGTCGGAACGAGTCGGATTGACGACTATATGATATCTGGCGTCACTAAATTCTGAATGCCTAATCTCGTACGGGCAGACATGCGGACCTGGCCAGATCATTTCAACTAGTGATCCTCATCTGACCTTATAGTGTCGGATACCTGTTACACACTTTTCAACGGATATATAATTTTTTACTCGAAGTCTATACAATTTTAGGCGAGTTAAACTTAAGACCGTTAGGATCGTTCTAATTGAAAGGGTATATTAACGTTGTTTTGTTATGCTACCACCCCTTCTAATTTAATTTATGTACATATTTTTACTTTATACAAAAAAGCACTTATAACATTTACATTTCTAAATTTTGATAGGAAAAATTTGGGACTATTTATGGTAGGAGAAAATTTAAATACACTTGAAAAAATTTGAAAACCATGATATGCAAAATGTAATTTATAAACTTCTGAATGGCAAGAATTTTTAAATTTATTAGCAACTCTTTTTTATGGAAGCTAAGCAACCAAGGGTAATCAAACGCGCGATTTGTATACACGGTTTGTATGAACTAACGTTTAACGACGAATGTACAGCTTTTTATCAGTAACTTTAAACAAAGAACACCATCTGAATAAACTGAGGGAAATGGCTATATCGACTTGTGATCTCCTTTGGAGATTCATAATAAAATGCTAGTATTATGGATAACTCTACACTAGTGAATAATATGCGTCACAAATTACTATTAAATATTTTGGATTGAAACATTAAATATTGGTATTTTTACACAGCAGTTTCACGATTCTGATGATTCTGTTTGCCTTAAAAATTACCAGTTCCTAGGATTTTTTGATTTGACATCTCGAATTAAATATAAATCGCGTCAGATATTTGGACAAAAGCGAGGAGTAATTTAAGTACTTCAAAAAGATTTTGCAAATACTGCTGGCTCTTTTTCCAAGAGGTTTTTAGTTTCATATAACTTTTTGGAGCACATAGGGGGCTTAAATCATGAACAGAAAAGCCTCGATTGCACACGTTCATATCAGAATATTTGCTGTTGAAATGTTTATGAATATATTAGTCGCCTTATAATCTTTTTACTTTAACAGTTGATGTGCCCTTTGATTAGCAACTGCTATCCGCGCTTCATTAGATTCACCCTGGAAAGAAAAACAAGAAGCATTTTAGAAAATAATGCACTTAATAATCTTGTATATATATACAGTAGAATAACAGTTTAAGCTATTCCCATTGTCCCCAAAATTCGCTGCCTATGAAAATAAGAATTGGAAAAGGTATTTCGGGAGTTTATCCCCCACTCATTTTTAAAGGGTCCCCAAAGACTGTGAAAATCGTATATCCCCTAATGCTTTAGAGCTCTATATGGACTTTCAAAAGTCTTTTAAATGATCCTTTTACTTTATGAAAATATTTATTTTCGCCAAATACAATCCCTTTTAAGATGAAAAAGGCAACAAATGTTTTTATATTGTACAAAGCGTATAAAGAAAAAGCGAACATCCTTGACGGGATTATTCCCTAATACCTAAGTCATTACATTTAATGCAAAAAACATGCACATTGATAGCTTTGGGTTCACGTGCAAGGTCCAGAAATCTTTGAACTTGCATGTCATCGAAGTCCCCCACTCCAACGAATATTTGCTTAAAAACGCTTCCTAGTCTGCATATTCTCTCTCTTCCTAGCATATTTTAATCTTTCTGCATTCTTCTTTTTGCGCAGTTGTGTTCACTGTTCGCTTTGGTCTGCCCGGTTATCGACAAACTCCTTCGTTCTTAGTTATGGCTGTCACCGCGGATTGCTTCGTCTGGATCAATTTTTATCAGATCCTGCAGTTCTTACTGGTCCCACCTGTATTTTATTATACGCTTATGGGGCCCAAAATACGAGTACATGATTCTCATTATTAAACTCATTATTAGCCATATTAAAGCCACATATGACGTAAATACGAGAATATGCCGCAGGCAAGTAAAATAAATATTCAATTCGAGGTACAAATCTGTTTAAGCCGAAGGTTGCACATGTGGAAGTCTACCGACGCTCTGCCGCACACGGACATTGTTAACAACGTGTGGCTTCGGTAAAAAAATTTCAATCAACTTTTAAAACTGTACTAAAAAGCTGGCGATACGAAAGCTGAGATCACGTTAAGACTGTCATCTCACCCCTACCTTATCGCATGTTAGTAGTCAAATCTATTTTTTTAACTTCAGTTAGTTGGAATTTGAGTATTAAACAGCAAAGATGCAATGATAACATCGACTCTGAAAAAATATACATATAATAATTATATTATGAACAATACTAATAATAATAATAAACAAAATAGTTTAATAATTTTAAAACATATTTACAACTAACCCATCGTTAGACGGGTGATAACGTGATCACGTGATCATGCCAAAACACGCTTATGTTGCCGATTATATAAAATTAAAAAAGGTACGCTCATTTGGGGTCCTCAAAGAAAGCGCTTTCCTCGAGGAAACCTGAAGTTGTTGTTTTTCAAACAAAAAAAGGTATTCCGACCGAGAAGAGCGATAGGAAAAAACTACTCGAATTTTCGAAAAGCACTCAATCCCTCTCACTCGACTTCTCCTTTGATCATAATTTTCGTTGAAACTCACAATTACTTAATTCTATGGGCTTATGTAAATTACTTTCTATAAATTCTCCCGACATTTCTTCCCTCATTTTTTTAAACCTTCAAAAGGGGTTAAAAATTTTGCCGTAGACATCTAGTTTGACGAATAGCCTAACACGGCGGCTGCGCGGCTACTGCGCGGATCAACAAAAAATCAATATGTAGAGCTTTTTCCACGACTAGGGCTCAGCGCTGCATTTAAGATGTAGCTTAGGTTACAACACACTGCTGTTATTTTTTTCCGCCTATTACTTTTTTTATAGACACTTTATCGCTCACCGAAGTAATGGTTGTGGGCTCGACTGCACTGAAAAGGCAGATTGAATCCGTGGGGATCGTCAGATAAAGTTGAAAGTAACCTATTTTAAAAAAAGGTCCCGTTTCTTATGCCACATCTTCAACGAAAAACCCACTCCTAGCTGCCAACACCAGAGCCCATGACTATGATTCCTCTAGCGGCGCGACCAAAAACTAAAATCTGTCAACATACCTTAAAAAAACAGCACAATTGGGAACTCACGCCCAAAGGCTTATTCTTCGCCACATGTAAAAGTTTCTAACGCTTTCTATATACAATAAATAAAAGATATTAACCAACGCGACGATCTTGGCATTTAGGATGCCAAAGTGGTGACCCCGAAGCTTGAATTTCGATATTTTTACGGCCCAGATTCGTGAGCTTCAACAACAGCTTGAAGCTCTGCGAAGAAACGCTTCCTAGGCCCAGCACCCGGGTCCACATGTTCCCTCTCAGCGTGTTTCGGTAAAGTTGCCAAATTTCGCACGTAATACTCTTCAACTGTGGCTCGCACAAGTCGAACGCTCGTTTCGCCTTCATAACATTATTAACGACATAGATAAGTTTGATAACCGTCAACTCGAAGGAAGATGTAATTTTATATGTGGAGGACCTAGTAACACGACCTCCGACAAAAAATACCTTGCTCTCAAAACTCGGCTGCTGGACAAATTTTCTTCGCCACCACAATCAAAACTAAATCGTCTTTTGCGGGGAGGCGAGACGACTGACCTTAAGCCATCGGAGATTTTAACACACATGCGATGCCTTGCTTTGGAGCCGGGTTATGAAAACAATATTTAACCTGTTTCTCTTAGAGATGTCACTATCTATTAGACCAACTTTAACCGTTTGGGAGGAATCAGATTTGGTCAAACTTGCGTCCGATTTTGGCCGATAAGATGCTCGAAGCATCGATGACTCCATCTACTACTTATGCAATTGGATCTGACAACACTCAGCCTTTGGGTAATTTCGTAAACGCAGTCGAGCACGCTGGAACTATCAAAGACGTTGCAATTTTGTTAAGCGCCTTAACCGATCAGTTGAATACCTTGAAAGACGTAATAAAAAGTATCAAGACATCAACATCGGATCCTATTCTGGTAGATCGAATAAAATGGAATCTGGAAGCAATAGAGGCCAGACAGAAAACGATTCTGAGTTTAACTACCACCAAAGATTCGGCTCCAACGATATAAATTACAGATAACCATACTCATTCAGCACGTCGTCTAATAAGCTGGTTGACAAGTGCATCCGCATCACCGGCGATTACCAAGCTAAACCAATCGAGTTTTCAAACCATAGATTATACATCTACGATAAAAAATTAAGAAATCTTTTTCTTATTGACTCCGGCTACGTGGCTTCTCTGTTAGCTCGAACACCAGTTAAACAGAATCTTAAGTCAAGCAGTGTGTTGTTGTATGCTCGATTTGGACCTCCAATGCGCAGCTTCACTTGGCATTTTATTATCGCTGAAACTCCGACTGCAACAATTTTGGCACCAATTTAAAAAAAAATTTTAAGTTTTTATCGACTTACGGAACAGAAGTTTGGCTGACTCAACAACGGGTATAGCAACAAGCGCCCTTCATTATGTACCAAACCAAGTATCTGTTTCAACCGTACAAGGCCCACTTCATCTTCAGCGATTAATGAGAGAGCTTGTCACAGAGACAAAATCAAACATCGGAACTCTCTTCATGATGTTTGCCATTTTATGGTAGCTCGATTGCTGATCAAAATAACGCTCCTAATAGAGCGCGGAATATGTCGCCCGTCCAAAAACCCTTGCTCCAGCCCACTCCTTATGGTAGCCAAAAAAGATAGGGGCTTTGAATATGTCATTGATCGACGATATTTTAATCGTCTCAGATTTAATTACTCAACATCAAGAACATCTTCGCAACGTTCAAGGAATACTTCGAAGACACGGCCATTGCGTAAACATGGACAAATGTCAACTAGCTCAATCAAAAGTACGTTTCCTCAGCTATGTAATTAATAGTAATGGGATCAAACTACCAACCGATAGCCTCCACGTTATTCAGATCCACGCTCGCCCTGGAACTATAAGTCAGCTCGCCAGGTTCTTGGACATTGTAAATAATTATCGTCGATGTATTCCACATTAATCACACATCCAAGCACCTTTGTCGGAGATGCTTAAAAACGTAAAGCAAAATAATCAACGGAAAATCGATTGGACGCCAGAACTTATTCGTGCTTTTGTAGAATGCAAAAAAAACAATTTTTGGATTCACTAGATTGCATTACCACTGACCAGGGATCCTAGTTCGAGGTTGTGCTCTTTAAGGAACTTGCCAAACTTCTCGGGAGCCATCATAATCACACCACCTCCTATCACCCCCAATCCAACGGTCTTGTAGAAAGTTGGTATCATTCGCTCAAGTCAGCGTTGATGTCCAACGGGGTTACTACGTGGCCAAAACTATTACCACCAGCTGCAAATCTAGGACTACGTACATGTTTCAAGGAAGACCGAAAGTCATCGACCGCAGAAATGTGATATGGAGTTCCATTACGCCTTCCCAACGAATTCTTTAATGACTTGGACACAAACGCGGATCCTTATACATTCTTATCAACACTTGGAGAACACATACGAATGATGCGACCAGATAAAACTTTTCAGATTAAAGGAGATTGATCAGTAATGGCATGTATTTTCCTGGCAGACGCAGTTAAGGAACCATTGGAGGCAACATACACAGGTTCATATAAAGTTCTATGTCGACGTATGCCGACATGCCGCTGTTCTTGGCATTTTACCGACTCATCACTTCTTGCACCTTTTTCCTGACCAAATCCAAGCCATCTTCCCTCGTGAAAACTGCATATATGCAATAAAATGCTGCCCAAATACCATATAATATGGTGTAGTCCCTACAGCCGAGTGTACGGCGAATCGAATAGCACAGCGTATACTGTTCATCACAATATTTTTGGTCAGCTCTCACATAAGACCGAATGGCGGCGATTACTGATCAGATTCACCCTTTCTGACGCGTTTGCCTGGGGCGAGTAGGCGGCAGTAAGGATTTATGACATCTGGTAATCCCTAAGAAACTTTTCCCACATTGCCCGAAAACCAAACACGGTATGGCCTTAAGACTCTGGTGCTAAACCCATTGGGAGCTTTGTGGTCTTACAAACTTTGCAGGATTAAATGTGGGTCTTTACGTCAGACCAGGTCAATAATAATATCATTTTTTATGCCCGCCTCTCCATGCGAGGGGGTTATCATGCGACATCTTCAAAAACTCCGGCACCAGTTCCTTGGGAATCCACAACTTCAGTTGCATTCTCAGACCTTTTATACACCAATCCATCCACTACCCTTAGATATGTCAACTTATCTTGATTTGCTTGCACTCGGCTTACCAGCCTTATATATCCCTTTGTTTGTTTAACAACAAACCCTGACTAGCATGAATAACTGCTAGTTCTGCCTAGTATACCCTTAACAATGCATCTGGAACCACATTTAGGCGCCCGCTCCGATGCTCTATTCAAAAATTGAAACCTTGCAGCTTTAATGCTCATCGAGCTAGACGAAAAACTAAGTCAGCCTGGGATATGAGCCACTTAAGCGAGGCCTGGTCCATAATAACCGAGCAGTCATGCCCTTTAATATAACCCCTAAACTGTTTTATGCAGATTATAACCGCTAAGCATTTCAGCTCTATGACAGAATAATTTCTTTGTGCCTTATTTAGTGCTTTTGAAACGAACGCAATCGGATATTCGTCCCTTTAATCATTTTTTTTACCAAGACTGAACTACTCCCTTATTGCTTGCGTCGCAAGTCGGCCGCTGCGTAGAATAGGAGCATAGCCTACTTTTCAACTTATTAAATGCTGCTGCGCCTTCTGGAGTCATCTAGAACTTTTTCTTGAGCTTGAGCAAATCTGGTAGTGGAGCAGCAAATGAAGCAAAATTGCTTATGAACTTGCGGTACCACCCCACCATTCCTAGGAATCTTCGGAGACATTTACAATTTTTCGGAAGCAGGAACTCTGCCATTTTTGAAATCCTTTCTGGATCAGTCCAAATTACGCCTTCTCCAACTACCTGACCCAAATACTTCACTTCACTGACCTGGACCGTGGGCCGTGCGGGACGTGTACGGACCAGTACTGAAGGAGGAGCAGACAAGGACCTGGCGTAGTCAAATGGGATTGTGAAGCCAATGGTTGGTGTCCTGCGACTGAAGCGGTCTTAACAGACGTGCGCTTCCGGGTGTTTTCCAAATTGGTTTTGGGAAGACCTCTGGTTCGACCTAACGGACGTCACACTTTGCGGCTCGCCACCATAATATCCTAGGTCTCGGTTGAGCCGGCACGGGTTCCGTTGTCGAGGACGACGAGGTAACGACGAGGCGCAGCAGACGGCGAGGAACGTAGGAGTCCATATCGAGTGGTCTGGTAATTGAAGCGTTAACATTTTCGTACGATTATTTTTTACAACTTTCAACATGGATTAACTGAACAACAGTGCATCGATGAACTTAATTCGATTTTATGCGATGAAGCTCCATCAAAGACCAGTGTTTATCGATGGTTTGGTGAATCCAACCCAGGTTGTAGTTGACTCCAACCCGAATTTCGTGTAGGTCGTCCAAAATAAGTAGTTCCGAAAACCATTGACGCCAACTAATATTGCAAGGTCGTCATGTCGAGAGATTGAGACAACCATAGGCATTAGCGGGACCAGCATACATTCAATACTTCATGACATTTGACCGTCAACAAAATTTGTACGCGTTTGATCCTATAGAATTTGTCAATCGCTCAAAAGAAAGCTCAATTAGTTGAAAGAAATGCTCCAGGCACGCGTACAACACCGGGACAGGTGATAAACCGTTTATTTACGCGTATGACCCCGAATCACTTTCAAGCTAATAAACCCCGGTTTTTTCGGAAAAAGGGATATTTCGCAATCGTATCATTTGAACAACGCAGAATAGTCAATTTTCAGTGGTACACAATCATTTGCTTGCACGTTTCTTTCAGAAAATCAGGAAAAGCAACCGCCGAATCATTCCTCATCACGACAATGCGAGCTCTCACACATCGGCTCAAAGAACTGCATTTTTTAGCACTCAAAACATTGATTTGATGAGTCATCCGCCGAATAGTCCTGACTTGGCACCCAATGACTTGTTTTTATTCCTGTACGTAAAAGAAATGAGAGGGTAACGTTTTTCGACACCTGAAGACGCGGTTGATACGTTCAGAATGCATTTTTTGGAGATACCTCAATCACAGTGGCAAAAGTGCTTCGACACATGGTTCAAAATCATGCAAAAGTTTATAGATCTTGTGAGGAGTCTTGAAACTCCCCACAAATCGAGGTGCAGGAGAGCTGCCTAGCAGCAGCGAAGAGGCCGGAATGCAGAAAGAGTCAAGGGCAACCAGGTCAAACGGGAAATGATGAACCTTGGACCCGAGCAAAGCGGAGAGACCGTGAACTAACGGTACCGCGCTGGACCTTGGACTCAGGCCGGCCAAGGACACAGAGCTCGAACGGTAACGGTGTTGGACCTTGCAAAAAGGGGAAAGAACGGGAACCCCGAGGCTATAAAAGTGACGGCGCAAGCGCAGCTCAATACAGTCAGCTAAACACGCGTAAGTCATACGTGGAAGAGGATAATCGGGCAGAGTACGGGAGCAGTCCCAACGCGGCCACGCGACGGACAGTCAGTGAGAATACGCGAGGAGCTGTACCCCACGTCCGACAGTCAGTAAGAATACGGGAGGAGCCGTACCCCAGGTCCGACAGTCAGTGAGAATACGCAAGGAGCTGTACCCCGGGAAAGACAGTAAGTGAGAGTACGCAAGAATACGCGGAGTGCTATATCCCGGATCAAGTGAGCAGTCAGTGAGAACGCGAGAGACGCAGGAGGACGGTCCCTGCAAGTGGAGAGCTCGGCACGGTCAGAAGGGTCAGTGGTCGGTAAAGGTGGTCCGGGGAAGAGCGTCAGCTTGACCTAACGGGCGATACCTCTCCACCATAACATCCTAAGCCCCATTCGAGCCGGCACGGGTAAGCGGTAGTGAACAAGGGAAGGACGACGAAGAAGCGACGCCGCGCATCCGACGGCGAGGACTGTAGGAATCTATCTTTAAAGAAGTCCGCAAATAAAGCTGTTCTAACCTAAAACTCAGTCTTCTCTTTGTTCGGGCAATCACACAAATCATAAACTTGGTGGGACGAACAAAAAAACTAGCTGAGCTAGCCGTTGCAACTCGTAGCGAGCAGAACGAAGAAAAACAGTTCGTTACAAAACCAAAAATAAGCTCAACAAACACTTTTAAAAACATTTCCGAGAACTTCACAGATGCTTTCCAGCTATAATTATTTTTGAATATATAGATAAATTTCTGAGCAATGGTCACAAATAAGTAAGTGTTCTTCAGTAACACTTTAGGCATCAAATCAGCAAATGTTTAATCAAAAAATCTTAAAAACCTCAAAATCTACATAACGTGAAAATCACTGGTACTTAACTTATCACTGGTCACCGCAAAATCAAAATTATTGAAAATACCTCTTTCAATATGCGAGCTTTTCTCATGTAACGAACCGAGTGGTTCAAGTTTTGTTACGTTATTGTTTACATAGATAGTTTCAGTATAATCTAAAATTGTGTTGGTAATTAATATATCTTCTAATTGAACGGAACAATTAAATGTTTTTATCATGTTGTGACCTTCTATTATAATTTCTCTATTGATAAAATTTTGGTTTAAGATAGTCTTGGGAAGGTTCCAAGCTGTAATTATATTAGGCTCTACATATCTTATTTCAAAATCAGAATGTGTTTTACTGTATCTTCACTATGTTGAGACCTGATTTAGTATGCCTGTTATACATTTATTTACGACCAAGCTTTGAGAATTTGCTTTGTATGTTTAATTATTGTGCAAAAAATATTTTTCAAGTATTGTTTCAGTTAGTATGTTACTGTTTTCGTCTGGGTATGGTATTATTTCAAAAACTGGTGTTTTAATTATTTCTCTCGGAATGTGGGATATTATCTGAATTTCGTTCGTATTAGATTTAAGCCAAGCTGATGTTTTGATATTAAGAATTGACGTGAGTTAATGAATCGTGTTTTAAAAGTTTTGGATTAAAGATACCTAAGCGTGTCAGTTGCAAACAAAGTTTTATGTCTTCTATGTTTTCAGTGAATTGTTGTGGGCTGAAAACTATTAGAGCTAATATTTGATCTCCTTCAAAGTTACTGTTTAGATGATTGGTCAATTCGATTCCTTTATTAATGGTTTCTATTACGTGGTTGAGTTCTGCTTGCATAACAGATAGGTTTATGTTCCTGGGATAATACAGCGCCTATAGCTATATTACTCGCGTTTGTTGTTAACGAGAATTTCTTTTCAAAGTTATGGTATATTAGGATTGGATCGGACGTGATGAGTACATTTAGTTTCTTGAAGGCGGACAAGTAGTCAAGTAGTTTGTGTTAATTTCTGCTCTTTTTTTCAATTTAAGTGTCATAGGTTTTGCTATTTTTGCAAAATTGCGAATGAAATTACGGTAGAATCCGAAGAGTCCGAGCTTCAAAAGCTTCGTAAATAACTTGCTCCCAAGACACCAACCGCGTAAGGCTAAGTAGAACTTAACAGCCTTATGTTAATCTTCTGTAAAACGGTTGCTGGGCCAAAAGATTACTTTTGTAAAATTAGTTCATAACTGACCTCTGGTGAAAACTTATCAAATAAAGATTATATTTTATTAAATCAATCACCAAAAAACTTTATTATATATACGTAAAACGCGGCGCTTATTTCCTCGACTTTTTATTTTTTTCAGTAGAGTTTTTTTATTTTACTTCGTTATGTTTTGGTTTGACCATCACACTCTTCCACTCATTCATGAATACTTTTCTTTTACCATAAACTTAAGAGTCATATTTTTATATTTTAATTAATTAAAAATTTGGTTTGTTGTACTCTTCTCTATAGAAATTTACAAGTCATATAAAAAAAATGAAAATATATCACATTTTTCAAAAGTGTGGGCGTAACAGTTTTGCGCGGCTTGTGTTCGTTGGAGTGGGCGCGGCAAGAATTTTTGGAAAATCTTTAGAAATTTGGAAACAAACTCGCGTTGCGTCGTTGTCTCTGGAAGCTGCATTCTTAATTTCAACAATCTAGCTTTTGTAGTTCCTCAGATCGAGGCGTTCATACGGACATATAGACTGACGGACGGACAGACGGGCATGGCCAGTTCAACTCGGCTATTGACCCTCATCAAGAATATATATACCTTAAACCGTATAATTACTGGTAATATACATACATATATATAACGTTAATAGTGCAGATTACTAGCACCAATTTAACAAGGAAGAAAACTCTAGTCGAGTTCCACCGTTACTAAGCTAAGCAAGAAATTTCAACATGTGTTGGCAAATCGATTAAAATTGTCCAAAAAAATAATAACATTAAAACAAATCAACCAATTTTTCAAAAAAACCAATGTCGGAAAAATGTTGGGCATTAAAGTGGGCATAATTAAATGTCTGCACACCGACACAGAAATGAATGAAAGAAAAACGAATATACTTTTCAAAAATAGGGTTTTTGCGCTGCTCCTGTCTCTGGAATCTGGCTGTTTAATCTAAGCTTTTACAGTTCCTCAGATCTCGACGCTTATATGGACGGGCAGATGGATGACAGAGGGCCATGCCCAGATCGAATCGGCAAGTGATGCTGATCAAGAATATATCAATATATTTTATAGGGTCGGAAACGCTCTCTTCTGCCTGTTAGATACTTTTCACCGAATATACTATAATCTCAGTGCAAAGGATTTAAAAAGACTCCAACAAAATAAAATTTCCATCGAAAAGGAGAGGAAGCTTAAATTGATGGCGACGAATTCGAGATACGATTTTGCTCTCATCTTTCTCATTTTCATTTTTCATTTCTCACTTCACGTCCCTCTTCACAATCTAATAACCGGGACTGCTGTCTCCCGAAATTATCGACATTGAGATCGTTTTTGTCTCGATATCAAGAAGGATTTTCCATTGAAAATGATTGAAGCCGATCTCGGACTTTTTCTTTTTCAATTTTTCTAGCTGTAAGGGATCAAGCAACTTAAATCTTAAATGTTTCAATCTCGGTCAACCGCAGATCTTTAAAAAAATTGCACGATGAAGGTCCTTTGAGCTTAAAATTTTACAGTCGTGCGTTTCACGCTGGCATGAAACGCCGCTTTGACTGATGTCAGCTTGTCAGCATAACACTTATACTTAGATTACAGGACCATAGGCGTGAGACACCAGAGAGATGGGATGAAATTGTGTCTGGTTTACTAATCCATTACTATGGATTCTGTTTTAAAACGGACTACTCCTGGTGTAGACTCCGTATACTTCTGCATAACATCGTTTACTGGTGGTGTTGTTTATTAATCACAGAATATTAAAAAACCTCGCCTAAACCATAAGCGAGGTATTTCCCTAACATGGTTTTAATAATTTAAATTGATTTTTTTAACAGTTATTTTTTTTCTTCCTTTACAGATTATTTGGTATACAGTATATATACTTTTTAACGTATCCTTTTATATCCTCTTTTTTTCCATTACAACAGCATTAAAATTTGTTTAATATTTACTTTTAAGTCTCACCAAATATATTTTAAAGGCTGCGACTATTTTTTAAATCACTTTAACCCCACTTTTACCACTCTCACGGAATTGTAATTGTACAAAAGGAAATATTCTGATAATAATAATGGAAAAGTTAAGGGGGAATGTAACTACAACCAGAACTTACATTAAATCGTCTGTAAGCTAATAGACAAATGGGTTTATAAGAAAGCCTTAAGTGTGGCTTAAATAGTCTCTTAAAAATAAATTAAAATTTTATAAAAATTTTGAGGTTGTGTATAACATTAAATTCCTAAGCTGACAGATATTTAAAGTTTCACATCTTTTAATTCTTAGAATAAAATATTGGTTGTAAATAAATATAAGCTTACCTTCCTGTTTATTCTATCAATTTGACGATTTTGATTTTCAAGTTCAGAACCCATATCCAATGCCATGTTACGGAGGTTGCCTATCATAGTGTTTACCTGACCCATATTTTCTTCCATTTCATCTTCTCTAGCATCATTTGTTATCCTAAATAAATATAATTGTTTTTAAGCAATGTTATTTAGTTTTAGTATTGTCATAAGTATTATTATATAGAATTTATTTCGAATTTTCGAAGGCACGGTTAAGAAGTTAATTTGAGAAGTTAAAATCTCCGCGCAAATTCAGATATAAAACATGATAGTCGAGTTCCCCGAATAACAGATACCCGTTACTCTGCTAGTGGAAGTGCAATCGAGAAATATCAAAATTGTCTGGAATATTGGGAAAAAAATAATATAATAAAAATAAGTTAAAAATTTCTTAATAATATGGGCGGTTTTTGGACGTTAGAGTGGGCGTTGCAAAAAGTTTTTTGGCAAATCTATACAAATTTACAAGATATATAAAAAAGTGAAAAAATATCACAACTTTTTTTAAAAGTGTGGGCGTGACAGTTTTGGGCGGCTTGTGGGCGTTGGAGTGGGCGTGGCAAAATTTTTTTTGGCAGGTCTCTAGAAATTTACAAACAATATATAAAAAATAAAAATATATCACGTTTTTCAAAATTGTGGGCGTGATAGTTTTGGGCGGTTTTTGGGCTTTAGAGTGGGCGTGGCAAAAAACTGTTGGCAAATCTATAGAAATTTAAAAAATTAAAAAATATAAATATATATATATATATTTTAAAGAGAATGTTGCGAGTATTGGAAAAATTCGCTATTACTCCCGACTACCAGTTTGGATTTAGAAGAGGCCACGGAACTCCAGAGCAATTTCACATATACACATATACTTGCAATTTTATCAGCTTTTGGAACAAGAAATACTGCACTGCAACATTTCTTGATGTTCAACAAGCGTTTGATCGAGCTTGGCATAACGGACTGTTATATAAAATTAAAAAGTCATACATAGCAAATAGACAATTTTATGTGCAACAAAAAAATAAATCCTTGCCATTGCTTACTATCAAGGCTGGAGTCCATCAAGGCAGCGTCTTAGGACCTGTTTTATACACTCTGTACTCGGCTGATATACCAGTAACAAATACCTGCTGGAAATTATTGTGGTTTACTTCATTGTTGTTATTATATCCTCTGTTGAAGTTATTGCCCGGGCGGGGATAGTTGTTATTTGGTCGATTCTGGTACTTCCAGAAACATTGACCTCCATTGGAACTGGTTTAGGTTGATTTTTAGTATTGAAATGTGTGTTTCCGTAGTTGTTTGGGCCAGGATTTCTATTTTGTGGCCAATTATTGTTCTGGTTGTTTCCCCAGTTGTTGTTTGGCTTATTTGGGGAGTTGTTGAATGGTTTGGTATTTACCGGGTTAAGTCTCAGGTTATTTCCCGGGTTTCCGTTTTCGTTTTTGAATCCGTAATATTTGTTGGCAAATTGTGCCCGAAAATTATTTGATTCTAATTCTTGGCATTTTGCCAATGCGTTGGGTAAATCAGGTGGGCTTAGTGAAAACAACGTTTCCGCAATGGATCCATTTAATCCGGAGATGAAGATTCTGAGAGCGTTGCTTCTGATGATCCTGTTTGTTTCTTTGGTAATTTCGCTGTCCTTTCCGTACGTCATTATTATTAGTAGAGTCTTTTTTTTGTTCACCTCGTTGTAAAACTCGGTGATGGTCAGCCGTCCTTGTCTAAGGATACTCAGTTCAGATTCCAAAACGTTGATCGGTCTTTTATCATTGTAAATAAAATCCAGTCTTGAGAGTATCGCTTGAAAATTTAAAACCATGGTACCATGGTTGGTGAGCGCGTCATGAGCTGCTCACATGATTTTGTTTCTAAGGATGGTTAGAGCAATGAAGTATTGCTCGCTTTGAATTTTGTACAGTCCCATGGAAGTTTCTGCCGCTTCTCTCTATCCTACATATTGGGATATCTCCCCGTTAAAGTTTGGTACTGATTTGATTACTTCTAGTGTTGTATCGCATTTCACGTATGTGTCTATGGTCTGTACTTTATAATCTTCTACCTCATGCTTGTTGGCTAATAATTGCCCTTCTAAGCCCTCCACTTTTGTTGTTACTTCGCTTAACTGAACATTGATTAATTCGATTGATTAATTCAATAGTGAGATTACTCACGTTGGCAAAGCTGCCCACTGAAGTGGAAGGTTGCCATTTTAAAATAATAAAATATTTTTTTTTTAATTTATTTTATAAATTTACCAGATTAATTGCTCAGATGGATTGCTTATAAACTGGTACAATTTCGGTAAAAAAATGGTTTATTTGCCCTAGCTCTCTGACCTTAAATTTTTTATTTCTATTTGTGTTATTTTATTAAGTTAAAGTACAATTATCTGCTCACGCTGTTTTCCTAGCTGCTGATTTCCGGTCCTTGTTTGATGGCCGAGAGTGTAGAATGGTGATGACTTGTGGTCTTCCTTCCTTCTTTGGGTTGAATTTTAATTATTTAAGTTTTCCGTGTGTGTGTCAATGTTTTTTTGAGTCTGTTGAGATTTTTTTGTATATTTTTTTTCCACTTGTTGTTTTTATATTTGTTAATTCACTTTGTTCACTTCTTTAATCAATGATTCTCTTTTGTTTGGGTTCTGATTTGATGATTTTATAGCGTTCGTTAATAATTTTTTTGGAATTTTTTAGACGCTGCCCCACGTTGGGCGCCAATTAAATTTGTTGCGTACAAATTTTATAAAAAAAAATTTATTTTTTATTTCAAACGTTTTTCAATTACAATATTTGGTGATAACCCGTTATGCTAATCCACTATTACTAGTCACTTTACTTTTACAGATTGATTCTATTAACCATTCTCGCTTGTCGCCCGATGGAGACTGATCTTTTGATTCTTCATCGGAGCCCAATCAACCACGGCCAGAGGCTTTTCTTTTTGGAGAAATGTTCTCTTAGGAGACGCTCTAGAAACTTCGTTTGGAAGAGAGCCAAAGGCTTGAAATCTTTCCATTGCGTTGTGAAATTCAATTATGCTGACCATTGTAGTTTGATTGATACGCAATAAGTTGGTCCCCAATGCGCAAATGTTTGGTCTCCAAGAGGAAGTTGTGTTTACGTTTAATTCGATCAAGAGGGAGCTGTGTTTACGTTAAGTTTGGTTTGCTTACAAGCCAGCGAAGTGCGACTTTGGGATCCAAGGCAAATCAATCGTTGAGATTGGATTTTGAAAAATTGTTTATAAATTGGGTAAGGGCCCCTGAATCATGGGTTGGATAACTTGCATACGGACAGACGGACGGACATCGCCAGTTCGACTCGGTTATTGATCCTGATCAAGAATATATATACAAAAAAACAACAAATTAAAGGAAGAGAGTGAGGAGAAAGTGGGTTTGGAAAAGAAAAGTTTGGAGAAAGAAAGTGGGGAGAAGAGAGCGAGAGAGACGGCACGCGCTAGAGCAAGACGGGGGGAAGAGAGAGATAGTGCCGATATCGGCAAATGGGACAGACAATCGGTAAAACCAAAGGCATTAAAAGGAACAAGATGCGTAACGCCATATAATTTTTTTGCTCACGATTTTATTGTGCTAGCTCTTGTACGCATACAGCGTCAGTCGATCACTGTATGTGAGCACACGTATGCTCATGTATTGTTCATTTGACAAAATATCCCTTCACTTTACAAGTTTATGGACTTTCAATCTATATTATTTTTAATAATTGATAACATGGTAATTGTTTGAATAACAATAACATAAAACAAGATAGAATGCTATAGTCAACAAGACTTATGGACAAGTCCACATGTGGCACTGTTCAATTCAACTCAATAATTTATAATTTTTTGCTTCAACTTTCTGGCAGCTGTCAACTGTTAAAGCTGAAAAAATTAATATATCGCCAATGAAGGCAATTGCAGATGTAGGATACTCTGAACTGCGCACTAGCTTGCAAGCCCAATTACTTCATGGTGAATACCCAGCTATCTTCACCCCATGTGAATTTACAGCCTGTAACACAACAGGTGAAGTGAGACCGCCACTAAGGTGTAATACAATTAACTGCACAGTGCAGTTCACTAAGCCATATGTAAGTCTCGACATTCTGTAGCAGTCTGTGAACAAAAACACTAGCCCACTAAAATCAAAATTGCGACCGCTACTATTGTATAAAACAACATAAAGTTAAAACAGTGCAGTTCACTTAAGGCATAAGTCTCGACATACTGTAGCAGTCTGTGATCAAGAACAACTTAACTTATAAATAAAACTAAAATGGCATTAACAGCGGAAAATCTGTCTCAATTATTCTCAATTCTCTGGAGACCCTTGCAGTCTCAGCTCGATCATCAGACGTATCGAATACCTGTTGAACGTATACTCTTCGAACGATTTTTGACAGAAGGCAATCATATTTGGAGCCATCGAACTTCAAATTGTCGGAATTTTGGAATGCACAACGAATGGACAACTTTAAAAGGCGCCCTAATCACGGAATTCAAGACCCAGATTATTATATCACACACCTTTTAAAGGTAACTTACGTTTCTTCTGTGAACAATTGTAATTATAAATAAGTTAGCATTAGAAGATGACTGAAATAATATAGCGGCTTATACACAAGCAATGGCAACTACAATAAAAAATACAATTCAACGCTCACTCCCCAACAGGTTGTTCATCACCTTAGCGAGGCATGACATTTCAACCGTTCTAAAATTATGTCAAATCGCCCAACAAGAAGGTCTATTCGAAGACCCAATTTCAAAAAAATCCGATAGTCAATAGTTAATAGATAATAAAATAATAAATAGTTAATCGGTATGAGCGCGCACCTTAAAATCGCCAAACACAATATTTTTTTCAAATTTTTTTGAAATTTTTAAGTGCACAATACACATTTGTTTCAATACTTTTTGAAAATTAGTTTCAGCGCTTGGTTTTTTATTTTTGAGTTCACAGCTTGTATCGGATTCGTTCACTCGCGTTTACACTAAGGAGTTTTTAAAGGGAATTATCCTTATATCCTTTTCTGTGGTTTTATTACACGCGAGCCCCACGTTGGGCGCCCATTAACCAATGCGGAACACGTATTGGAAAAAAAATTTATTTTTGTAGGGAAAGAAACTTCCGATTTATTTAAAGCCAAAATTAGAACTAAAATACAATTGTGGACTTATGCTGCAAGTCAGCTAAGATATGCTAAAGCTTCTTTCTTGAAAGCTCAAAGCTTGCCGAAAGCTTATTTTGATCGGGACAAAAGTTCTGAGAGAGAAAATGCAAATCTTGCCGAAAGCTTATTTTGATCGGGACAAAAGTTCTGAGAGAGAAAATGTTATTGAAGGTCATGCGACTGGGCTATGTTATGATTTTGGAGCGAGGGACAAACAAAATATTGTTTATGTTGACCAGCTGCGTGGCCGATCTCTGATGCTGAGCTTTAAGTGGTTTGGTGCTAAGCCAAAGTTGAATTTTAGAGAAATTATATTATTTATGTTAACCAGCTGCAGCTTTAAGTGGGGACAAATATTGAGCATTGGTTTACTGTGGTTTGCATCTAATGGCATAGTGCTGACTGACATAAGTGTCATATGAAATGTTGTTAACAAAGAAAAATACTTGGCGCTGGTCTTGAATTTGGTTATGGAATATTGTTTACATTTACCGTAAGAAGTATTAGCGCCTGAGGGTGATAACTTACATGTGATTTCTGTGTGATTTTGTTCAATTGGAACCAAAATAGGTGATAACAGTTTGGTATTTTGAAGTTTTAGTTCAGTGTCATTGCTTTGTAAATATTCGTTAATTAAGTAATTTGTAAGTCTATTGTGTTCAATATAATTTAACAATTTTTGTTTGGTATTGACAAATGTAAAATTATTTATGGTTACTTGTGTTTTAAAAGTAATTAGATAAGTTCCTGTATACCATGTTTCGTTTATAACATTTGTTCCTGATACTAAAATAGCGCCATCTGCTATGAATTCTATTGGTTTATTTTTTTCAGCTATTTTCTTACAATTTGTAAATTTTCTATTTAATAAGTTTACAAAGCAATTTTCTATACATTTTATTTGAGCAAAAGTATTATAAATTTCCTTTTTAAAGTTTGCAATGGGGTAATATGTGTTATTACATTTAGCAATTTTGTCATCAATTAGTAATTTTCCATCTTTCTGGGATATAGCTTTGGCGTGGTGCAACTTACAATTATGATTAATAATGGGATATTTAATAAACAAGATGATTAAACCTTTGTATGAAACTATTGAAAAACTGGAAACATCTAATAAATCTATTAAAGTTACATTAAATTTTTCATGGGTAAATATTTCTGCCATTTCATGATTATTTAAAATTTGGGGATATAAAACTTTGGCTTTTGAAAATGTGATTGTATCAAGTAAATTTTGTAAATCTATTGACAACAGTTTTAATCGATGTTTTCTCATTTGGAATTGTTGGTCATAATGAAGGGATTTTAACAAATCTGTAGATTTGATAATTTCTTTGAAAATTGCAGAATTAATTTTATTTTGTTTATTGTTGTTTTCTATGAGGTCATTGATTTTATTTTGAATTGCTAACATGTCATTATGGTCTGGTGTGCCTGTAATCCATTTAAAAATTGTTCCAAGTTCATTTATGCCACGTTTATTAATTTTATGGGGTGTAAGCTGTGAAAATAGTGTGGTTACTAATTTTAATTCCCTATCAAATTCCCAACCGACTTGTGAATTTATTTCCTTTGCATATATTAATTCTTGTTTAAAAATATCCGTATAAAAACTTAAGTTAGTAATGTGAAAAAGTTCTCCATAATCTTCGTATAAAAAAAGATTATCTGTGTCTTCAAGTAAAATAAAGTCCTCGTGTGAATAATCAATAATATCCGGTGCACAAAATGGTAAAAGGACGTATAATATATATAAAATATACATTCTAAAAAAAAATAATATAAAAATGTAAAAATATGTTAGAATTTAATATTATCTTTGTGGATTATACGGTCTCTATTATTTATTTTAACTTTATTGCCCAAATCTTCTTTAACTGTCTTTTTTTTATATCTTGGTTGTAATTTGTTTCGTTCGCCGTGTTTTTTCTCATAAATAACTTCTCCTACTTGATAATTTTTTGATGTTCTTTTTTTATTATGGTGCTCTAACATTTTTTCTTGAACTGCATCTAACCTCTTTGGTAAATCCGTATGATCTGTTCTGTTAAATAATATGTCGTATGGTTTATGTTGTGTGGTTGATTGTATTGTATTATTATATTCTTTTACTGATCGGTATATAACTTCAGTGTAGTCCATTAATTTATATTCTTCTTGAATGCAACGGGCTATTTCAATTAGAGTTGAGTGAACTCTTTCTACTTGTCCATTAGTTAAACTGTGTCTGGGGTCTGTATAATAAATAATTAAACCGGCACGTTCCATTGCCGATTTAAACTGGGCTGAAGAAAAAACTGGCTCGTTATCCATCATGATGGATTTAGCAAATGGAAATGGCTGGATTAGTTCTAAAATTTTAGATTCCATGTTTGATTTATTTTCTATTGAATAGGCATCAATGCAAGCTAAAAACGTTAATTTTTGAGCATAAAAAATATCAATGTGTAATTGTTCACCTTCTTTAAGTGGAATGGGTGCTTTGGATATAGGGATCTGTTTTGGGTGTCTGTTGTATTTATTTTTGTTGCAAATTTCGCAATTACGAATGTGTTGTTTTAATTTTTCGTATAATTTTGGCCAATAATAATATTTAAGAATTTGTTTAAGGTTTTCGTCAAAACCTCTATGAGCGCGGGCGTGTGTTTCTTCTATAATTATTTCTTGATCGTTTATATTTGTAATATCATAGGCAAACTTTTTTGTGTATAAAAACCTATTTGTGAAAGTATGTTTTAGCATTTTTTGTATTTCGTATAAATCTTCAGGTGTGCAATGGATTCCTGTAGTAAGGTTTGGTTGAAGGAACTCTTTAAGTATAGTTAGTAAATTGTCGACTGTATCATACTCTATAATGTGCCTGGTTTTATTAAAAATGTCAATTTTTTCGTGGATTGTAAAATTATTTTTTGAAATAAGTAATTGTTGTTTAAATTGATTCAATGGCTTATTAGTCTCTTCTATTTCAACTTCATAACTACTTTCGGCTGAATGAATAGTTTCATCATCAGATGAATCGGACAAATGATTTATGTTGGAAATGTTATTTACTTCAATTCTTGATAAGGTGTCTGCAACTACATTAGTTTTGCCGGGTTTATAGTAAATTTCAGGTGAAAATTCTTCAATAAAAGCATGCCATCTTTTCATTTTTGAATTTGGGTTGCGTGCAGAAACTGCAAAAGAAAGTGGTTGATGGTCTGTGTGTATCTCTAGATTTGTTACTCCATATAGGTAATTTCTAAGGGTTTTTAATGCCCAAACTATGGCATATAATTCTCTTTCGTTAGTTGCATAATTTCTTTCTGCTTTATTCAGTGTTTTCGAAACAAAAGTGATGGGTTTGTTATCTTGCGATAATACTGCTCCTATGGCTATGTCGGATGCATCAGTGAATAATATAAATTTTTTTGAATAATCTGGTTGATTTAATTCAATGTTTGCAGTTAAATGGGATTTTAAATTCTCAAATGCTAAAATACTCTCTTCATCAAAAGTTATTTGTGTTTTTTTGGACATGTGTTTCGTTACCATGCCATTATGGCCCTGAAGTAATTTTGTTAATGGTTTAGCTATATTAGCGTAATTTTGTACAAATTTTCTGTAATAACCGGTTAAACCTAGAAAACCTCGCAATTCTTTTATATTACTGGGGGGTGGATAATCTATAATGGTTTTAATCTTTTGTGGGTCTGTTTTTATTATTTTATATGAAACAATATAACCTAAAAATTCAGTTTCTTTTCTGAAAAATTTTGATTTTTCTAATGATATTTTCATGTTGGCTTGAAATAATATGTCTATGATTTCTTGTAAATCATAGTAATGCTGCTCGGCTGTTTCGGAAAAAACTATTATGTCATCCATATGTATGTGACAAGTTTTCCCAACTTTATCACGTAAAATATTGTCCATGGCCCTTTGAAAGATTCTTGGCGCATTTGCCAATCCAAAAGGTAACCTGAGGAATTCATATTTTCCGTTGTTAATAGAAAAAGCAGTTTTTTCTATGTCTTCGTTTTTCATCAATATTTGATGGAATCCCGATTCCAAATCAATTGTTGAGAAAAACCGAGCTTTACCTAAATTTGACAAAATAATGGTTGGATCAGGCATTGGATACCTGTCGGGTATAGTATTATCGTTTAATTTTTTAAAATCGATTACTAATCGTTTTTTTTTACTGCCGTCCTCATTATAACCCTTTTTTCCTACTACCCATACTGGGGAATTATAAGGACTTTTACTGGGTCTTATAATGTTTTCGCTCAACATCCTTTTTATTTCCTGGTTAACAAAGGTGTTAACTGAATGAGGATAAGGATATTGTTTACTATAAATGGCATTTTCATTCAATGTTCTTATCTCGCCTTTAATATCTGTTCTAAAGGGAAGATATGTTTGAATCTGTGAATGCTTTGCCTGTATTTCTTGAACAATTTTATGTTCTAGGGTATTTAAACCCTCCGTTTCGTTAACGGTGTGATTTACTTCACAAAAGACAGAAGAATTACTGGTATTTGAGGATATCGACGGTCTACGGCGTCTGCTAATTTTTACCTTCTTCTTTTTGGCCTTTGGTTCAGGGTTACTATCGTTATTGTCTTCGATAGCATGTGGGTAATCATTGTCACTTAATGACGATGATTCTGTGTCAGATACTTGGAATAAGGGAAAAAACGTTTGCTCTTTCTTATTTTGGGAATGCAGATATGAAGCTACTTTTGAGTCTTCATCTGAACTTTGCAAATTACCAACTGTGTCTTCAGCTGGGTTTATGTAGTTTATTACTTCTATTTTACCTTGAATATTTAAAGTTCCTTTTGAAAGATCTATAATAGCATTTAATTCTTTCAATAATTTATAACCTATCAATAAATCTGATTCTAAATTACTTATTTCGTAAAACCTATGCTTCCTACCGAAAATCATAATTTCGGAAAAATGTGTAATAATGCTGTAGCCATTTACAGTTTTTACTCTTTTCTTAATAACTAATTCTTGGGGATTATTGTAAATGCCTTTTTTTATATAGCACGAGGTAGCACCCGTGTCAATAAGTATTTTTAAAGGTTTATTTAATTTTCTGTCTCGCCTGAAGATGTGTGGGAGTTCTCCGGCTCTTCCTCTAAAAAATGGTCCTCGTTTAAATTATTAATGCGCATAACTTTATTTGGTTGTTGACTTGAAGGTGGGGCAGGTTCCCGTTTCTTTCCTTGGTAAACATTTTGATTCTGATTTTGATTCTGATTCTGATTTAGATTCTGATTATATGGGGGTCTATTTAATACCTGAATGGACCTATTGGAACTTGGGGGGGGGGGTTGCGGAGTATTATTGCTCTGAGCAAAAACATTTGTATTTGTATTTTGGGCTTGATTATTAGCAACTCGATTGAAACGTAAATTGTTATCATATCTATGGCTTGTTTTATGTGGGTTATCGGATCCTTTTTGCTGATTTTTATTATTAGAATTACTATTCTGTTGGGAATTGGCATAATGATTGTATGCAAAATGGGCTCTTTGATAATTTGCTTCAAGCTCTTGGGCTTTTGCAAAAGCATTAGGCAAATTTTCGGGTTTTAATGAAAACAAAACTTCTGATAAGGAACCATTGAGGCCTGTAATGAAGATTCGTAAAGCGTTATCTCTATTTTTGTTATTCATTTCCTGAATAACGTTAGCTTTGTCACCGTATGTCATTATTGTCTTATTTATTAAAAGTGTTAATTTTTTATTAACTAAATTATAATATTCCAAGACGGTCATATTACCTTGTCTCAGTACACTAAGCTCCTGCTCTATAATGTAAATTGGTCGCCTGTCGCTGTAGGCGAAATCCAATCTAGATAATATTGCGTCAAAATTTAGGACTGTACCGTGATTAGTTAAAGTGTCATTTGCTCTTCCTGTTACTTTATTTCTTAATATTGTTAGAGCACCCACATACTTCCTACTTCCTTCTTTGTACATTCTCATTGCGTAACATGCTGCTTCGCGCCAACTAACATAACTTTTATAATTACCTCCGAACTCTGGAATTGATTTAATCACGTCAAATGATTCGTCACATTTAACCTGATCGTTTATCTGTGTGGCTGTATATTCTTGTAGAACATTCAAATTTGAATTGAATTGAAGTTTTAATTCTGCAATTTGTTCTTGAAGAGCTTTGGTTTTATTGGCAATTAATTCAGCGATTAAATCAGCTGTCAAACTATTATTTTGAGCCATGGTTAGATTTTCAAAACTATTTATGAGGTCGTCCAGTTTTTCTTATTTCCTGTTATTTTTACGGAATATATAATATATGATTAATTAATATACAAAATTTATAGATGTAAAGAAATTTTAATATTTGTTCTTAAATAAACTATGTTTTAATTAAAAAAAAAAAATTTTATCCGCGAAGCTCACTTGGATGGTCTTCTGTAAGGGGTCTTCCTTCTAAATATGGCTTAAACTTTAGGGGGTCTTCCTTCTGAATATGGTTTATATGGTCTTCTTTCTAAGTATGGTTTATGGACATACGCCGTGTGCCGATATTTTATAGTTAATCGGTATGAGCGGCGCATTCACTAGTATTGTTTTGGTTGCGGCGTGCCGATATTTTGTAGTTAATCGGTATGAGCGCGCACCTTGAAATCGCCAAACACAATATTATTTTCAAGTTTTTTTGAAATTTTTTAAGTGCACAATACACATTTGTTTCAATACTTTTTGAAAATTAGTTTCAGCGCTTGGTTTTTTATTTTTGAGTTCACAGCTTGTATCGGATTCGTTCACTCGCGTTTACACTAAGGAGTTTTTAAAGGGAATTATCCTTATATCCTTTTCTGTGGTTTTATTACACGCGAGCCCCACGTTTGGGCGCCAATTAACCAATGCGGAACACGTATTGGAAAAAAAATTTATTTTTGTAGGGAAAGAAACTTCCGATTTATTTAAAGCCAAAATTAGAACTAAAATACAATTGTGGACTTATGCTGCAAGTCAGCTAAGATATGCTAAAGCTTCTTTCTTGAAGGCTCAAAGCTTGACGAAAGCTTATTTTGATCGGTACAAAAGTTCTGAGAGAGAAAATGCAAAGCTTGCCGAAAGCTTATTTTGATCGGGACAAAAGTTCTGAGAGAGAAAATGTTATTGAATGTTATGTTATGTTATCGACTGGGCTATGTTATGATTTTGGAGCGAGGGACAAACAAAATATTGTTTATGTTGACCAGCTGCGTGGCCGATCTCTGATGCTGAGCTTTAAGTGGTTTGGTGCTAAGCCAAAGTTGAATTTTAGAGAAATTATATTGTTTATGTTAACCAGCTGCAGCTTTAAGTGGGGACAAATATTGAGCATTGGTTTACTGTGGTTTGCATCTAATGGCATAGTGCTGACTGACATAAGTGTCATATGAAATGTTGTTAACAAAGAAAAATACTTGGCGCTGGTCTTGAATTTGGTTATGGAATATTGTTTACATTTACCGTAAGAAGTATTAGCGCCTGAGGGTGATAACTTACATGTGATTTCTGTGTGATTTTGTTCAATTGGAACCAAAATAGGTGATAACAGTTTGGTATTTTGAAGTTTTAGTTCAGTGTCATTGCTTTGTAAATATTCGTTAATTAAGTAATTTGTAAGTCTATTGTGTTCAATATAATTTAACAATTTTTGTTTGGTATTGACAAATGTAAAATTATTTATGGTTACTTGTGTTTTAAAAGTAATTAGATAAGTTCCTGTATACCATGTTTCGTTTATAACATTTGTTCCTGATACTAAAATAGCGCCATCTGCTATGAATTCTATTGGTTTATTTTTTTCAGCTATTTTCTTACAATTTGTAAATTTTCTATTTAATAAGTTTACAAAGCAATTTTCTATACATTTTATTTGAGCAAAAGTATTATAAATTTCCTTTTTAAAGTTTGCAATGGGGTAATATGTGTTATTACATTTAGCAATTTTGTCATCAATTAGTAATTTTCCATCTTTCTGGGATATAGCTTTGGCGTGGTGCAACTTACAATTATGATTAATAATGGCATATTTAATAAACAAGATGATTAAACCTTTGTATGAAACTATTGAAAAACTGGAAACATCTAATAAATCTATTAAAGTTACATTAAATTTTTCATGGGTAAATATTTCTGCCATTTCATGATTATTTAAAATTTGGGGATATAAAACTTTGGCTTTTGAAAATGTGATTGTATCAAGTAAATTTTGTAAATCTATTGACAACAGTTTTAATCGATGTTTTCTCATTTGGAATTGTTGGTCATAATGAAGGGATTTTAACAAATCTGTAGATTTGATAATTTCTTTGAAAATTGCAGAATTAATTTTATTTTGTTTATTGTTGTTTTCTATGAGGTCATTGATTTTATTTTGAATTGCTAACATGTCATTATGGTCTGGTGTGCCTGTAATCCATTTAAAAATTGTTCCAAGTTCATTTATGCCACGTTTATTAATTTTATGGGGTGTAAGCTGTGAAAATAGTGTGGTTACTAATTTTAATTCCCTATCAAATTCCCAACCGACTTGTGAATTTATTTCCTTTGCATATATTAATTCTTATTTAAAAATATCCGTATAAAAACTTAAGTTAGTAATGTGAAAAAGTTCTCCATAATCTTCGTATAAAAAAAGATTATCTGTGTCTTCAAGTAAAATAAAGTCCTTGTGTGAATAATCAATAATATCCGGTGCACAAATGGTAATGGACGTATAATATATATAAAATATACATTCTAAAAAAAAATAATATAAAAATGTAAAAATATGTTAGAATTTAATATTATCTTTGTGGATTATACGGTCTCTATTATTTATTTTAACTTTATTGCCCAAATCTTCTTTAACTGTCTGTTTTTTATATCTTGGTTGTAATTTGTTTCGTTCGTTTTGTTTTGTTTTTTCTCATAAATAACTTCTCCTACTTGATAATTTTTTGATGTTCTTTTTTTATTATGGTGCTCTAACATTTTTTCTTGAACTGCATCTAACCTCTTTGGTAAATCCGTATGATCTGTTCTGTTAAATAATATGTCGTATGGTTTATGTTGTGTGGTTGATTGTATTGTATTATTATATTCTTTTACTGATCGGTATATAACTTCAGTGTAGTCCATTAATTTATATTCTTCTTGAATGCAACGGGCTATTTCAATTAGAGTTGAGTGAACTCTTTCTACTTGTCCATTAGTTTAACTGTGTCTGGGGTCTGTATAATAAATAATTAAACCGGCACGTTCCATTGCCGATTTAAACTGGGCTGAAGAAAAAACTGGCTCGTTATCCATCATGATGGATTTAGCAAATGGAAATGGCTGGATTAGTTCTAAAATTTTAGATTCCATGTTTGATTTATTTTCTATTGAATAGGCATCAATGCAAGTTAAAAAAGTTAATTTTTGAGCATAAAAAATATCAATGTGTAATTGTTCACCTTCTTTAAGTGGAATGGGTGCTTTGGATATAGGGATCTGTTTTGGGTGTCTGTTGTATTTATTTTTGTTGCAAATTTCGCAATTACGAATGTGTTGTTTTAATTTTTCGTATAATTTTGGCCAATAATAATATTTAAGAATTTGTTTAAGGTTTTCGTCAAAACCTCTATGAGCGCGGGCGTGTGTTTCTTCTATAATTATTTCTTGATCGTTTATATTTGTAATATCATAGGCAAACTTTTTTGTGTATAAAAACCTATTTGTGAAAGTATGTTTTAGCATTTTTTGTATTTCGTATAAATCTTCAGGTGTGCAATGGATTCCTGTAGTAAGGTTTGGTTGAAGGAACTCTTTAAGTATAGTTAGTAAATTGTCAACTGTATCATACTCTATAATGTGCCTTGTTTTATTAAAAATGTTAATTTTTTCGTGGATTGTAAAATTATTTTTTGAAATAAGTAATTGTTGTTTAAATTGATTCAATGGCTTATTAGTCTCTTCTATTTCAACTTCATAACTACTTTCGGCTGAATGAATAGTTTCATCATCAGATGAATCGGACAAATGATTTATGTTGGAAATGTTATTTATTTCAATTCTTGATAAGGCGTCTGCAACTACATTAGTTTTGCCGGGTTTATAGTAAATTTTAGGTGAAAATTCTTCAATAAAAGCATGCCATCTTTTCATTTTTGAATTTGGGTTGCGTGCAGAAACTGCAAAAGAAAGTGGTTGATGGTCTGTGTGTATCTCTAGATTTGTTACTCCATATAGGTAATTTCTAAGGGGTTTTAATGCCCAAACTATGGCATATAATTCTCTATCGTTAGTTGCATAATTTCTTTCTGTTTTATTCAGTGTTTTCGAAACAAAAGTGATGGGTTTGTTATCTTGCGATAAGACTGCTCCTATGGCTATGTCGGATGCATCAGTGAATAATATAAATTTTTTTGAATAATCTGGTTGATTTAATTCAATGTTTGCAGTTAAATGGGATTTTAAATTCTCAAATGCTAAAATACTCTCTTCATCTAAAGTTATTTGTGTTTTTTTGGACATGTGTTTCGTTACCATGCCATTATGGCCCTGAAGTAATTTTGTTAATGGTTTAGCTATATTAGCGTAATTTTGTACAAATTTTCTGTAATAACCGGTTAAACCTAGAAAACCTCGCAATTCTTTTATATTACTGGGGGGTGGATAATCTATAATGGTTTTAATCTTTTGTGGGTCTGTTTTTATTATTTTATATGAAACAATATAACCTAAAAATTCAGTTTCTTTTCTGAAAAATTTTGATTTTTCTAATGATATTTTCATGTTGGCTTGAAATAATATGTCTATGATTTCTTGTAAATCATAGTAATGCTGCTCGGCTGTTTCGGAAAAAACTATTATGTCATCCATATATATGTGACAAGTTTTCCCAACTTTATCATTGTCCATGGCCCTTTGAAAGAATCTTGGCGCATTTGCCAATCCAAAAGGTAACCTGAGGAATTCATATTTTCCGTTGTTAATAGAAAAAGCAGTTTTTTCTATGTCTTCGTTTTTCATCAATATTTGATGGAATCCCGATTCCAAATCAATTGTTGAGAAAAACCGAGCTTTACCTAGATTTGACAAAATAATGGTTGGATCAGGCATTGGATACCTGTCGGGTATAGTATTATCGTTTAATTTTTTAAAATCGATCACTAATCGATTTTTTTTACTGCCGTCCTCATTATAACCCTTTTTTCCTACTACCCATACTGGGGAATTATAAGGACTTTTACTGGGTCTTATAATGTTTTCGCTCAACATCCTTTTTATTTCCTGGTTAACAAAGGTGTTAACTGAATGAGGATAAGGATATTGTTTACTATAAATGGCATTTTCATTCAATGTTCTTATCTCGCCTTTAATATCTGTTCTAAAGGGAAGATATGTTTGAATCTGTGAATGCTTTGCCTGTATTTCTTGAACAATTTTATGTTATAGGGTATTTAAACCCTCCGTTTCGTTAACGGTGTGATTTACTTCACAAAAGACAGAAGAATTACTGGTATTTGAGGATATCGACGGTCTACGGCGTCTGCTAATTTTTACCTTCTTCTTTTTGGCCTTTGGTTCAGGGTTACTATCGTTATTGTCTTCGATAGCATGTGGGTAATCATTGTCACTTAATGACGATGATTCTGTGTCAGATACTTGGAATAAGGGAAAAAACGTTTGCTCTTTCTTATTTTGGGAATGCAGATATGAAGCTACTTTTGAGTCTTCATCTGAACTTTGCAAATTACCAACTGTGTCTTCAGCTGGGTTTATGTAGTTTATTACTTCTATTTTACCTTGAATATTTAAAGTTCCTTTTGAAAGATCTATAATAGCATTTAATTCTTTCAATAATTTATAACCTATCAATAAATCTGATTCTAAATTACTTATTTCGTAAAACCTATGCTTCCTACCGAAAATCATAATTTCGGAAAAATGTGTAATAATGCTGTAGCCATTTACAGTTTTTACTCTTTTCTTAATAACTAATTCTTGGGGATTATTGTAAATGCCTTTTTTTATATAGCACGAGGTAGCACCCGTGTCAATAAGTATTTTTAAAGGTTTATTTAATTTTCTGTCTCGCCTGAAGATGTGTGGGAGTTCTCCGGCTCTTCCTCTAAAAAATGGTCCTCGTTTAAATTATTAATGCGCATAACTTTATTTGGTTGTTGACTTGAAGGTGGGGCAGGTTCCCGTTTCTTTCCTTGGTAAACATTTTGATTCTGATTTTGATTCTGATTCTGATTTAGATTCTGATTATATGGGGGTCTATTTAATACCTGAATGGACCTATTGGAACTTGGGGGGGGGGTTGCGGAGTATTATTGCTCTGAGCAAAAACATTTGTATTTGTATTTTGGGCTTGATTATTAGCAACTCGATTGAAACGTAAATTGTTATCATATCTATGGCTTGTTTTATGTGGGTTATCGGATCCTTTTTGCTGATTTTTATTATTAGAATTACTATTCTGTTGGGAATTGGCATAATGATTGTATGCAAAATGGGCTCTTTGATAATTTGCTTGAAGCTCTTGGGCTTTTGCCAAAGCATTAGGCAAATTTTCGGGTTTTAATGAAAACAAAACTTCTGATAAGGAACCATTGAGGCCTGTAATGAAGATTCGTAAAGCGTTATCTCTATTTTTGTTATTCATTTCCTGAATAACGTTAGCTTTGTCACCGTATGTCATTATTGTCTTATTTATTAAAAGTGTAAATTTTTTATTAACTAAATTATAATATTCCAAGACGGTCATATTACCTTGTCTCAGTACACTAAGCTCCTGCTCTATAATGTAAATTGGTCGCCTGTCGCTGTAGGCGAAATCCAATCTAGATAATATTGCGTCAAAATTTAGGACTGTACCGTGATTAGTTAAAGTGTCATTTGCTCTTCCTGTTACTTTATTTCTTAATATTGTTAGAGCACCCACATACTTCCTACTTCCTTCTTTGTACATTCTCATTGCGTAACATGCTGCTTCGCGCCAACTAACATAACTTTTATAATTACCTCCGGACTCTGGAATTGATTTAATCACGTCAAATGATTCGTCACATTTAACCTGATCGTTTATCTGTGTGGCTGTATATTCTTGTAGAACATTCAAATTTGAATTGAATTGAAGTTTTAATTCTGCAATTTGTTCTTGAAGAGCTTTGGTTTTATTGGCAATTAATTCAGCGATTAAATCAGCGGTCAAACTATTATTTTGAGCCATGGTTAGATTTTCAAAACTATTTATGAGGTCGTCCAGTTTTTCTTATTTCCTCTTATTTTTACGGAATATATAATATATGAATAATTATTAATTAATATAAAAAATTTATAGATATAAAGAAATTTTAATATTTGTTCTTAAATAAACTATGTTTTAATAAAATAAAATTAAATTAAAAAAAAAAAATTTAATCCGCGAAGCTCACTTGGATGGTCTTCTGTAAGGGGTCTTCCTTCTAAATATGGCTTAAACTTTAGGGGGTCTTCCTTCTGAATATGGTTTATATGGTCTTCCTTCTAAGTATGGTTTATGGACATACGCCGTGTGCCGATATTTTATAGTTAATCGGTATGAGCGGCGCATTCACTAGTATTGTTTTGGTTGCGGCGTGCCGATATTTTGTAGTTAATCGGTATGAGCGCGCACCTTAAAATCGCCAAACACAATATTTTTTTCAAATTTTTTTGAAATTTTTAAGTGCACAATACACATTTGTTTCAATACTTTTTGAAAATTAGTTTCAGCGCTTGGTTTTTTATTTTTGAGTTCACAGCTTGTATCGGATTCGTTCACTCCCGTTTACACTAAGGAGTTTTTAAAGGGAATTATCCTTATATCCTTTTCTGTGGTTTTATTACACGCGAGCCCCACGTTGGGCGCCAATTAACCAATGCGGAACACGTATTGGAAAAAAAATTTATTTTTGTAGGGAAAGAAACTTCCGATTTATTTAAAGCCAAAATTAGAACTAAAATACAATTGTGGACTTATGCTGCAAGTCAGCTAAGATATGCTAAAGCTTCTTTCTTGAAAGCTCAAAGCTTGCCGAAAGCTTATTTTGATCGGGACAAAAGTTCTGAGAGAGAAAATGCAAATCTTGCCGAAAGCTTATTTTGATCGGGACAAAAGTTCTGAGAGAGAAAATGTTATTGAAGGTCATGCGACTGGGCTATGTTATGATTTTGGAGCGAGGGACAAACAAAATATTGTTTATGTTGACCAGCTGCGTGGCCGATCTCTGATGCTGAGCTTTAAGTGGTTTGGTGCTAAGCCAAAGTTGAATTATAGAGAAATTATATTGTTTATGTTAACCAGCTGCAGCTTTAAGTGGGGACAAATATTGAGCATTGGTTTACTGTGGTTTGCATCTAATGGTATAGTGCTGACTGACATAAGTGTCATATGAAATGTTGTTTTTTAAAGAAAAATACTTGGCGCTGGTCTTGAATTTGGTTATGGAATATTGCTTACATTTACCGTAAGAAGTATTAGCGCCTGAAGGTGATAACTTGCATAGTTGACACTGGTTCTTCAATAAACATGATGAGCGCAAACTTTTTCAACCTTCAAGTTAAAGATAAATTAAATTCTAAATTAAATCAATATGTAGACCTTCCAGCCAACGGTCTTTTTCAACAAACAAAAAAATTCTATATTCATTCATTTTCACTTTACTATGACATTCTATTAGGAAGAAAAATACTAATGGAAAATAACGGTTTAATAGATTACTTTCGGAAGGAAACAATAATTAACAAAAGAACATTCATTCACAAAGAACTAGATCAATGAGATGGGAACTCTTTAAAACATTTTAATGCACTCTTACAAGAAAACAACTTTACATCAGAAATAAATTATGCCAACAACATGGACAACAACATAGACTCAGAACACACATACAGACTAGAACATTTAAATAAAGAGGAAAAATACAAACTTACAAATTTATTAAAAGAGTTCAGTGACATTCAATATTGCGAAAATTAAAACCTTACATTCACAAGTATAATACGTCATGATATAAAAACCGTTCACGAAAACAAAAACACAAAACAAAAAACAGTTTACAAAAGACCTTACTCGTATCCGTTCGCCTACGAAGCAGAAGTAAATAAGCAAATTGAGGAAATTTTAAAACAAGGTGTTATACGCGAAAAAGACTCCCCTTACTGCAGTCCATTATGGATTGTTCAAAGAAGATAAATGCCTCTGGCAAACCGAAATTCAGGTTGGTCGTGGACTTTCGAACTCTAAATGAAATAACAATAAATGATAAATTTCCGATTCCTAATATGGAATTTCCTAAATTAGGAAAAGACAAAAGATAGACAAAAGATAGACAAAGATAGACAAAAGAAACGAAGAATACAATAATTCATTTGAACAATTAAAAACTCTCATAACGAACGACCCATTTATGATTTGCCCTGATTTCACAAAAACATTTCAAGCCACTACTGACGCTAGCAATTTTGCCATAGGAGCCGTGTTATCGCAAGGCAATAAGCCAGTAAGCTTTGCAAGCAGAACTTTAAATGATCACGAACAAAAGTATAGCACTATTGAAAAAGAACTACTAGCAATCGTTTGGGCAACCAAAAATGTTCGCCCATATCTATATGGAGTCCCCTTTGAGATTTTTGAGCGATCACAAACCCCTTGTTTGGCTAAATAATATTAAAGAACCTAACATGAAACTACAACTTTGGCGAATTAGACTTAGTGAATATAATTTCAAAATCAAATATTTAGAAGGTAAACTTAATCATGTAGCAGACGCTTTATCCCGCGTCAAAATTGAAGAAAACATGGTAGGCGAAGAAGAAAATAATTCAACAGCAGCAACAATACACAGTTCATCAGAAAGTAACGAAACCAACATTGAAATTACAGAAAAACCAATAAGCTATTTTGCAAGACAAATTGATTTTATTAAAGATACAGTAAAGCAAGTAGAGACAACGAAATACTTTTCCAAAACAAAACTGACCATCAAATACACTGACATGACCCTGACAAAGGCATTAAATACTTCTTAAATAATAATAGTGTTATTTACATGGAAAACGATAAAGACTTTTTAGTTTTTCAAAAAGCATATCAAGAAACCATTAACCCACATAGTAACGTGAAAATTCTGAAAAGTATCATAAAGTTAAAATACATAAAATCTTATCCTGAATTTAAATTTAACATTCTAAGTTGTTACACCCTGGTATTGAAAAAATGATACTATTATTTAAAGAAACTCACTATTTTCCCGATTATAATAAACTAATTCAAAACATTATCAATGATTGCGAAATCTGTAACCTTGCAAAGACAGAAAATAGACCAACAAAACTAGTTTTCGAAATAACTCCAGAGACAAATACGCCACTAGAAATTTATATTATTGACTTTTATGCAATTGACAACGAACAGAAGAGATTGGTTAGAGGCAAAAAGAGCCCTTACTAGAATTTTAAACGGCATGGGAAAACTACAGAACATTAAAGCAGACAAAGACTCCGCGTTTATAAGCACATCTTTAAAAATTTGGCTAAGCAACGAAGACATACAAATAGATATTACCACAAGTAAAAGGGGAATATTCATTATAAAAGCAAATTTAAAAAGAAAAAGAAAGTTAGTGACAGCAAATACTTGCACAAACCGACACCACCCAATCATCGGACTCATAATCACCATAATAACTTGTATTGCGACACAAACTACAGCAGGAACACTCGAAATCAACCCAATAGAAAACAATCAAGGATTTATCTTGTTTGAATCTGTAACAATACAAGTCCCCATTACCTTTATGCATCACTGTCTAACAATAAATTATACAGAAGTTGAAAAAACATTTAATAGTATAATTAAACAATGTCAAGAATTTACACAAATTAAATATGTAACCGAAAATATGGAAAGAAAAATGGATGACATACGCATCTCAAAACATAACAAATGAGGACTGGTTAACTTTGTAGGTTCCACATTAAAATATCTTTTTGGCATACTAGACGAAGACGACAGACAACATATTGAACAACAAATCTCGACTATATTACAAGACACAGTACAGGTCAGCACTCTAATCCACGTTATTGACGTAAATGGCATAGAAATAATTAACACCCAGTCAAATTCTTTGAAAAAAGAACAAAAAATTAATCTATTAATATTTAACATTGAAAATTTTACCGAATATATCGAGGATATTGAAATGGGTTCACAACTAACGCGACTAGGAATTTTTAATAACAAACTACTAAAACACGACAATATTGGCAACGTTAATTACAAAAATCTGATAAACATAAAAACTTTCGTTTGGTATAACGTAAAATATTCCTAAAGTCCCACATTCCTTTGAATACAATTGAACAACCAACCTTCATAATTGCACCTTACCCCGACAATAATGGCCAAATAAGGAAATAAGGAAAATATTGAAGGCAAATTCTACTCACATAACAACTATGTTCTAAATACACCGACAACGAATATTGTCAAACACCATTGCATAGCTAACATAATAAAACACGAAACACCAACTTTTACTTTTCAAAAATATCGTAAACAATCCTATATTCAATACATTAAGCCAAATATACTTATAACTTGGAATATGACATGAGAAAAACTTTATCACAATTGTAACGGTCAAGAGATTTATATTGAAAATAATAAAATTGTAAAAATATCCAACTGTACAGCAGAATTTAAACAAATTACAATATCTAATAGTACTCAACAATACACAAATTTTTTATTTACCATACAGAATGTAACCAAAGTCAAACCAATGTCACACATAGAAATTAAAAAAAAAATAGTTTGTTAAACAATAAGAATAACACAATTTACAGAAACATACTAATAATCTTTATATCTGTTTTAGTTTTAATTTACATATTTTACTTTTATATGAAATGTAAAACAGCGCCGCACAAAATTATTATATCTTACCTAAAACCAAGTAAAACCGATAAAGAAACAAAATCAAAAACAGAAATAGTTGAAATTAAAAATCCAGTACCACAATTATATCCAGAAATAATCGCTTGAGGACAAGCAAATTTTTATTCACTTTTTGGAAAGCTTCACTCTTCAAAAGCTTTATAAATAACATTCTCCCAAGACACCAACCGCTTAACGGTAACAAGCTTAATGATCCGATAAGATTGAAATGTAAATCTAAGTAGAACTTAAAAGGCTATAGATCGACCACGATCTTTATAAACAAATGGCAACAAGTTCGTTAACATTACTTATCCAAGGCTTAAGTCTAGCAGGTTCTAACACGCCTCTAAATGGCAGTTGACTTAACTGGCAATCATCGATATCAACTACTTCCTATCGATCATTATTAAACACACGACTTATCCTATAAGGCCCACGGTACTTAGGAGTAAACTTCTTTTTAACTCCTGCAGTAGTATCAACATTTCTTATAGCCAAATACTTGATATTTACGAGGAGCTCTATGTTTTCTACTATATGACTCTTCATTTCTTATCTGTGAATTCTGGATATTAACAGATGCGTTCTCACGGATGCTTACAAGATCTCTGGTTTATCATTGAATTTATTCTCTAAGTACTCAGAAAGCTCATCAACTACAGGTCCCTTTTGTAGTAATCCAAACAATAAAACACTAGGCGCTACTTGAGTGCTACTATGTACTGCGTTATTAATTGCATATTCCACTTTATTAAGTAATTTGTACCAATCGGACTGACTAAGAAGTTCTGCTAATTTCCCTAGCATTGGTGTTAACTCTCGGTTTACACGCTCCACGTGGCCGTTAGCCAGAGGCGCTCCTGTGGCTACTTTTATGTGCCCAATGTCTCGCTCTTGGCAAAAGGTGGTGAACTCAAGTGACGTAAAACAAGTACCGCGATCCGATATAACCCTATAGGATCGACTATGAAAATCAAAGTATTTACTTAACGCATCTCTCGCTTCTCTTGTACTAGTCATATTAACGGGAAGAAGGTTGACAAACTTGGTAAACGCATCAATTACAACCAGGAGATGCTTTCTGTTTGAAATGATACTCGGTAAGGGAACTAAATGGTCTATATGGAGTGTATGAAACGGAATACAAGGCTTAGGAATAATATGCAAATTTCTAATAAAATGCTCAACTTTAGTTCTCGTAGTTCTCATTTCTGGAAACCAATAGGTCCTTCTCAAATCCTTAACACACTTATCTGCTGCCTAGTGACCTAGTTTTTCGTGAGATTTTCTAATTAGCTGTTCTTCCATACAAGCAGGTGCATACAAACAATAAGAATCATCAATTCTTTTGACATACTAGTTCACCCCTTAACTCAAAGTTACGCACGTTTCCTCTCTCTAGTTTCTCTCTCAAATGAACTATATTTTTATGTCATTTGCTTCGTTGGTAGAATTAGGTCTACGTCATCAGGTGTTGCTCCTACAACTCCAACTAACGGTATTGATTTTAGAAAAACGTCCTCACGAAACTCAAATTTATCATCTACCCAGGCCTTTTTAATACTGTTCATGTAATTACTGGCAGCTTTCTCACAATTTATTCCACTTTTCTCTTCCTCTTCTTCTTCACGAAGGTTTTCTTACAACATAACACGAAGTCTCTCTAAGGGATCTTCACAAAGGTCATCAAGTGGCACTCTATCAACAAGAGTGTGTCTAGGGATTTCTAAAAGGTTTTGAATAATGCTATCTCTACGGTTGTCTCTTAAGTTTTCGAAAAGTGTTTTTCTACTGTTCTCTACAAGTTGGTTTCTACGGTTTTCCTCAAGGTTTTCTAACAAGACTTTATTATCGCCAAACTCACTCTCTTTTAACAACTTTACAACTTCTATCTCTCTGCTTAAAGCGTCTACATGCGCCATATTTAAACCGGGTCTATGCATAATCGAATAATCGTAACTCAAGGGACCTTCTGGCAATCTTAGGATTAATAGCTTTTCTGCAATCCGTAATTATTTTAAACGGTCTATGCTCAAGGTATAATCTAACCCGGCGTAACGCATTTATTATTGCTAGTGTTTCCAGCTCAAAATTATGGTATCGGGATTCTGCCACAGTGGTTTTACCGGAATAAAACGAAATAGGATGCATTTTTCCATCATCTTGTCGCTGCAATAGTATAGCTCCAAATCCATGGGCACTGGCTCCGTATGGAGCTCGGTTTCTCGACCAGGACTAAAACAGTTGGATTAACTAAAGCGTTCTTTAAATCTTTAAACGCTTTTAATTGCTCATCATTCAGTGGAAAAGGACCCCCTTTCTTCAACAACTCTGTCAAGGGTTTAGCTATATGCGCAACTGACAGGACGAAACGAAAACAAAAAAACAGGACGAAAAGAATTCTAAACAGGAGTGAAGATTATGAACATTCTGCGGCACAGGGAAATTTCTCAAGGCTTCCAAATGTGATTCACTAGGCTTTATCCCGATTTACTGACACTGTACACCAGGAATTCGCATTTCTTCTTCAAAAATACGCATTTCTCCTTGTTTATCTCCAAATTATATTCGCTTATACGATCCAAAAGTTTTCCCAAAATCTCTAGGTGCTCATTCTAGATTCTAGATTCTTCTTTCTTATAAAATCTGAAAACGTTTCTGAAATAAATCGTTGAAACACTTCCGGGCCATTTTTCAATCCAAAAGGCATCCTTAAATATTGTCCTTGAGGGGTAACAAATGCTGTACACGGCACGGATTTTTCTTCAACCTCTATTTGATGAAATCCGCTTTTAAAGTCAATCACAGAAAAACAACATGGTGAAAACCATGACAACCACACTTGAAATGTCGTCGCCTATTTCGCCAATATATCGTTGACATGTATATCAAGATTGAGACAGAGGAATGTGACTAATGTTGGTCGAATGACAATACTGTCATCAATACAATATAAGTTAACTAAGTCAACCGGACGACGGCAATGACCGATCATCCGATGACCAGCACCGGCCAAATTGCTGACACAGCGTCTGACCGGAAGCTCGTGCATAGCCGGCAAACTGTGCATATTGGCAGAGGCCGCTATGAAGCTCTCTTTTGTTAGCTTTTAAGTTCAGTTTCATTTTGTCTACAGAATAAAGAGCAACTGCTCATTAATGTCACTCCGACGAAAAGCCGTCATACTTGTTATTAATTGCTTAGTGAGCCTCAAGGGCCACTAATAACGGAGTTAGTTTCTCCCAACCTATTACCAATAGGATAGAGCGACGGCGCACAGCCGCCTCACCCCTGGTTAACAGCTACATCGGCCACCCGGCCAGCCCACCAGTGACCGCAGCGAGGGACACTCCCCTGCGACCCCTCAGATAACTAATCAGTTGGCCAGACGCGGCCAATTTCATCATTAACTACATTGACCACCCGGCCATCACTTTAGTGACTGCAGCAAGGGATTATTTCTGCAGCACATCATACTTATTTAATTGGCACCCAACTTAAACCGGATTCACGGCACAGAAAAATATGTAAGTGAGCAACTCCACCTAAATAACTTTCCAAAAAGAGCTGCATATTAAAACATTAAAATATTTTTGTGGTTCGCAAAAATAAATAAAGAACCCTACACTGCAAGAATAGATTCTATATTTCCAAAATAATGCATTTTAAAACATAGATATGTTTCGTGATTTATACTGACAATCTTATTTTATTATTATAAATTATATATTATTATATTATAAAATCTAAACATCCCAGCCGATGCGCTGAAGAAACATTAACTTTAAAAATTCTGATTGACATTGTTTCTTAATTGGTTTCTTAATTATAAAATTTAAAAAGCCCGGCCAACACGCCGAAGAAATTTCAACTTTCAAATTTTGCTTAGCTTTGCGATTTATGTTGAATTGTGTGCATTTGACTTCGCCCCACCCCACTTTGCTAGCCGATACAACGGAACAAGCATTGCTGCGACAGCTTTTTTGTTTTTGTCTTTTATATATCCGTGGCGATTTTTGTCTTTTGCATTTGTTTGTCTAAGCGGAGACCCGTCCCCTGCGAACCCCTCTCCTTATCGTTGCTCGGCAAGGCAGCGGCTCTGTTCAACAAGCCCTCAGCTAATGCCCTAAAATCGGTGACTCGGCCCCCGCGTCCCCTTCGCCATACTAGTTGCCCCATGGGCAGAACGGCTTAATTAGTAAGAAACACAGCTCCCCATGAGCCATTCATTTCAACAGTATAGGAATTCTAAACAATACGCTAGCGACTCAGAGTCGGGTAGCGAAGATTCAGCAAAAAATTCTACACTGAAAAAAATCGGTGCTACCGCATTCACAACAAATAAAATAGTGGCACTAGAAGAACAAGCTGTAGAAAGCCAACGCAGGGAAAATGAATTGCATCAAACAATTCAGGGACTAGGCAAACAAATCGAGGCTTTAAAGGTTGCCCCCGCGAAGGCAGAGATTCCTCAGATCAAGGTTTACCAACATATAAAAATTGAGGGAACAGTTCCTTGCACTGAAACTTTAGAGGCAGTAAAATGTCTACCCGAATTCATGGGCACACAAGAGACATACGTTTCCTGGCGACAAGCGGCAATTGCCGCGTACTACATGTTCAGAAATTACGAGAATAGTTCACGCCATTACCAGGCGGTCGTCAATATCAGGAGCAAAATTAGAGGCCCTGCCAATGCCGTCCTATCCTCTTTTGGAACCGTACTTAATTTCGATGCGACCATAAATCGACTCGATTTCACATACAGTGACAAACGCCCGATACACGTTATCGAACAAGAACTAGGTACCCTTAGACAGGGAAGCCTAACGCTCCCACAATTACAAACAAGGCCACCATGTCATACGAAGCGTCGGCAGCAAATGTCCTGTGCGAGAAATTCCGGGATGACGCCTTGCGCATTTTCATCTCGGGGCTTAGGCGCAACCTCACAGATGTGTTATTCGCGGCAAAGCCGAAAGACATGCCGTCGGCGCTCGCCTTGGCACAAGAAGTGGAGTCCAACCACGAGCGGTACTCCTTCGCAACTTCGTTTGCAAAAAGCCAGGAGGATAGGTATCGTAAACAATACCCCAAAGTGCAGGAACGCCAACAAAACCCTCCACAAGCTAACTCACAGCGCTCCGGCTTACCAGAAGACGACGCAGGCCGCGTCTGGCCGCTCGGCCCCGTACAAGAGGCAAAGAGTCAACCACGTTGCTCAGGCCCCGGATAGTTCTGACACGGCTTATGCCACCGCGGCCTCCAGTGCCGCAGATAAGGTCGATGACGATGGCATTCTAGAGTATGATTCTGACGCTATTAATTTTTTTGGGGGAAGTCCCTGCTGCCCGTCATCAGACGAAGAGTAGCAGGGATCGACATGAAATTCCTGGTCGACACGGGCGCGGCAAAAAATTTCATCCGACCATTTAAGGGGTTGAAAGGCATCCGCCCGGTTGAGTTCCCATTTGCCATCCATTCGATTCATGGTGTGACTACGATCACAAAAAAATGTTTTGTGTCCATTTTTAACCTTAAAACCACCTTTTTTATACTACCAGACTTGACTTCCTTTGACGCGATCGTTGGACTAGACCTGTTAAAACAGGCTGGCGTATCGCTTTGCCTACCTTCCGGCCAGCTCAATTGGGGCTCCGAAGTAGAGCAAATTGATTTTCACACTTGCCCCGATGTCAATTTTACCAACGTAGATTGCTCGGACGCACCACCCTTAGTCAAGGGTGCTTTTCTAAAAATGCTCGGGAATAGGAGAAAAGCCTTTGCTGATCCTAATGAAGCTCTTCCATATAATACGTCTGTGGTAGCCACCATCCGAACGATTGACGAAGAGCCCACATATGCAAAATTCTACCCATACCCCATGGGAGCAGCTGACTTCGTCAACGGCGAAATTCAGGAACTGCTTAAAAACGGCATTATCCAAAAATCAAAGTCCCCCTACAATAACCCAATATGGGTCGTAGATAAAAAGGGCACTGATGAAGCGGGCAAGAAAAAAATGCGTCTGGTACTGGACTTTCGCAAACTCAACGAAAGGACGGTACCCGACAGATACCCCATGCCAAATATCTCAATGATATTGGGGAATCTCGGAAAGCCAAATTCTTCACGACACTAGATCTGAAGTCTGGCTATCACCAAATCACGCTCGCTGAACGCGACCGTGAAAAGACATCGTTCTCAGTGAACGGAGGGAAATATGAATTCCGAAGACTTCCATTTGGACTCAGGAACGCTGCAAGCATCTTCCAGAGAACAATTGACGATATTCTGCGAGAGCAGATCGGCAAGTTCTGCTACGTTTACGTCGACGACGTAATCATCCTTTCAGAAGATGAAAATGAAGAGCCTATATGATGCAAACATGAGGATATCAGCAGAAAAGTCACGTTTTTTTAAGAAAAGCGTGAGCTTCCTAGGGTTTATCGTCACTAATAATGGTGCAGCAACTGACCCAGAAAAGGTCAAGGACATAAAGGAATTTCCAGAGCCCAAAAACGTATTTGAGGTAAGGTCATTCCTGGGCTTGGCCAGCTACTATAAGTGCTTCATAAAAGACTTTGCATCTATTGCGAGGCCCATTTCAGACATACTGAAGGGCGAGAATGGGAGTGTCAGTAGACACAGATCCAGGAATATTCAAGTAAAATTCGAGAAATTACGTAATATCCTGGCATCTGAGGATGTCATCCTCAGATACCCAGACTACAAAAAAGCGTTTGATCTAACGACTGACGCTTCTGCCTACGGTATTGGTGCGGTGCTCTCCCAGGAAGGACGTCCAGTTACAATGATCTCTAGGACATTGAGTGACAGAGAGGTTAACTATGCTACCAACGAAAGGGAGCTGTAAGCCATAGTTTGGGCGCTAGCCAAGTTAAGGCACTACCTGTACGCGGTCAAGGAAATTAACATCTTTACAGATCACCAACCTTTGACATTTGCAGTATCGGAATCCAATCCGAACGCCAAAATAAAGAGATGGAAAGCACGCATCGATGAGTCCGGCGCGCGAATTTTTTACAAGCCCGGCAAAGATAACCTCGTTGCAGATGCCCTCTCCAGACAACAACTCAACGCTGTTGGAGACCAGGAACCAGAGTCGTGCGCAGCCACGGTACACAGCGAACTTTCGCTCACTCACACGATTGAGTCTACAGACAAACCCTTGAACTGCTTCCAAAACCAAATAATTTTGGAAGAGGCGCGTTCCCCTTATAAACGCACGTTTATACTGTTCGGGAATAAAAGGCGCCACCCAATCAATTTCGCATGCAAACAGTCTTTGCTAGAGGAACTTGCCAACACCATTATTCCTAATGGTGTGAATGCCTTCCACTGTGATCTTCACACGCTGGCACAAATACAGGACGAGATGGTTCGGAGATTTCCAGCCACAAAGTTTTGGTATTGTAAAAAAAGGGTCACCGACATTTTCGCGGTCGAGGAGAGAAAAGAAATCCTCACCGCCGAGCACAACAGAGCTCACAGGTCGGCCCAAGAGAACATAAAGCAAGTACTCTCCGAATACTACTTCCCAAAAATGTCAAAATTGGCGAGCGAGATCGCCGCTAATTGCAAAACATGCGCCAAGGCAAAATATGACAGACATCCGAAAAAACAGGAGCTCGGCGAGACACCAATCCCGGCCCATGTAGGGGAAATATTGCATGTCGATATTTTCTCAACGGACAAAAAGTACTTCCTTACATGCATAGACAAGTCTTCAAAATTCGCCATGGTGCAGCCAATTCCGTCTAGAACAATAGAGGACCTGAAACCACCCCTGCTACAACTGATGAATGTTTTCCCCAAAGCCAAGGTCATCTACTGCGATAATGAACCATCATTAAAATCGCATACGATAGTAGCCATCCTGGAAAACCACTTTGGCGTCAACATCTCCAATGCACCGCCCCTTCACAGTGTTTCCAACGGACAAGTGAAACGCTTCCATAGCACACTGGTTGAACTAGCTAGATGCCTAAAAATTGATAAGGGCATAAGTGACACGGTGGAACTGATCTTGCTGGCCACCGCCAGATATAACAAATCGATCCACTCGGTCATTAACAAGAAACCGGCCGAAGTCATGCGAACAAACCCGGATGATCCACAACGAGACATCCAAGAAAAAATAAAAAACGCTCAAGACGTGACCAGAAACCGGGAAAACCAGAAACAGAGTGTTCCAGGTCGGCGATAAAGTCCTAGTAAAGTCAAACAGACGACTGGGCAACAAACTCACTCCCTTATGCGAGGAAAAGACCATCGAAGCAGACTTGGGGACCACAGTCCTAATTAACGGGAGGGTGGTCCACAAAGACAACCTCAAGTAACTCGAACAAAGCCCAGTTGCGGTTCCCGCAGAGCTTATTACCTTTTTATCATTTATAGCCACTTGGCATAAGTTCCATTATTTTTTCATTATTTTTTAGCCACTTGGCATACGTTTTATGTTACCTTTTATTACATTTCTTAGTATTATTCGTTTTCCTACAATTGGTGGTGGGCAACTCTATCCTAAACGCATATTAATTAAAACACGCATATTACAGGTTCTTACCCACGCTTTTACTCTGCCTCCTGGCCGCAACGTTGGCCCATATCACTGATTACTCCCAAGCGAATTACATACCCGTTATCGATGGTAGGGTATTGGTCTGGGAAGAGTTTGCCTATGTTAGACACTCAGCTAATCTATCTGAGTATAGGCGAGTAGTGGAGGAAACCGACGGTATGGTAGACATGTTTCCCCAGTCCCACATGCAGAAACTTCTAAACATCGACATCTCTCATCGCCGTGACATGCTCGACTCGTTGAGTGTCCATCACAGAGTGGCTAGGAGTCTGGATTTCTTGGGAACTGCGTTAAAGGTTGTCGCAGGGACACCTGACGCTAGGGATTTAGAGAAGATAAGGTTTACGGAAGCCCAGTTAATTAATGCACACAATAGACATAGAAATTAATACAAGAGCACAAAACCAAATTAATGAACTTACCAAAACCGTCAATCAAATTTTAAAAGTTTCTAAAAACACGCAAATAGATTCAGGACACTTATACGAGATGTTATTAACTCGTAACAGAATCATTACTATGGAACTACAGAATCTCATGCTTGCCATCACCCTTGCTAAAATTAACGTAGTAAGTCCAAATATTTTGGACCATGACGATTTGGAAAGTGTTTGGATCGAGGCGCCCACAGATACCCCCATAAGGGATATTTTGTCCGTTGCGTCCGTGAAAGTTTTACAATCCCCCAACATGTTGCACTTTGTAATTAAATTCCCTAGAGTCAAAATAGCCTGCAATAAAATCACCATTCTTCCTGTGGCACACAACGATACGGTGTTAAGGTTAGAAGATAATGTAGTAGCGGAATGTGATGGAGAAGTCCGCACCGTCAAGAACTGCTCAATAACACCAGGAGCCACGTTCTGTCAGCTGTCTACAGTGAGCTCGTGTGCCCAAGAACTCCACGCTGGAGTAGTGGCACACTGCGATACGCAGCAGAGCGATTTACATCCAATCACGTACGTCGACGAAGGGATCATCGTCATTAACGACAGACCAGCATTCGTGCGTGTGGATAACGGAACGACCATCCACCTTAAAGGCACGCACCTGTTAACCTTCACAGAGAGTGTTGTTGTCAACGGAACTACTTTCACAAATCATGACGTAGTCCGGAAATGGAAACCGGGAGTAGCTAGCTCACCTGTCCTGAATATCACGATGAAGCACGAGATCTTGAGTCTCCCGTACCTTCACCGCTTTAGTGAACGCAATCTGGAGCAAATCAGGAAATTCGAAGGAGACGTCGACAGCTATCGAGTAAATCAGATGGCGCTAATTGCGGGAGCAATTTGCTGCGCTCTCATCTGCGTCGGTCTTAACTACCAACGAGCCACAAGGGCCAGAAGATCTGCGGCCCAGCTGAAGGAAGTAATAGCCCAAATAGGGTCGGCCGAGGGCGGCCTTAATTCTGAGGGAGGAGTAGTTAACTAAGTTAACCGGACGACGGCAATGACCGATCATCCGATGACCAGCACCGGCTAAATTGCTGACACAGCGTCTGGCCGGAAGCTCGTGCATAGCCGACAAAATTTGCATATTGGCAGAGGCCGCTATGAAGCTCTCTTTTGTTAGCTTTTAAGTTCAGTTTCATTTTGTCTACAGAATAAAGAGCAACTGCTCATTAATGTCACTCCGGCGAAAAGCCGTCATACTTGTTATTAATTGGTTAGTGAGCCTCAAGGGCCACTCATAACGGAGTTAGTTTCTCCCAACATATTACCAATAGGACAGAGCGACCAAATAAAATTGATAACGTCATCAGTGCTGAGATCCGTGATCCAGAGGTTGATCCAGAATTGTACATTGTCGATGTGGGCAATATGATACACGGTCCTTGTGGCAACACCAATTCAAATTCTCCATGTATGGTCACCGGCAAATGTTTAAAGCGATATTCACGAGGAGGAGAAACTGTTACTGGAAATTATGGATATACGTCGTATCGATGACGTTCACCAGCAGACAACGGAAGAACAACAACTGTCAAAGTCATTCGTCAAGATTGGAAAGACAAAAAATGTTGTATATCATTCTGTATTACATTAAAATACACTGAAATTAACTTAAGTGAAATAGCTGTGTTTGGATTTTCCATTTCCATTTATTAAAAGAAATCGATAGAGCCATCTGTTGAAAAGATACGAATTATCAATACTGAAAATACTAAAGAAACAAGAGAAACAAGAATAAAAACAATCTTATACACATACAACTATATAACTAAGCATAATACAACCTGACAGATACCAGCTTACATTCTACTTTACGCAGGCACACACACCTATGATTTCTAAATGAAAACTTAATGAAAACCGATAAAACTATGAATTTAATAACACAACACAAATAAATTACCTTATTCAAAAAATGAAAGCAGGAAATGAACGGCATACGTATAATAGTATGAAACAAACGACGTAGGCTTAACTTCCAAATACCTTTTTGGCCTTAAAAATCAAATTTCATCCCTTTCACAAAGCATCGTACACATTATTGATAACCTTAATAAAGGCTCTAAAATTATCAATACCCACTCAATATTTATGAAAAAATAACGAAAAATATCACTTCATACTTATTAAAAGTCAGTTTACTGAATATATCGAAGACGTTGAAATGGTTTCACAACTAACACAACTAGGAATATTTAATACAAAACTTGTAAAAGCGCGACAAGCTTGGTAACGTTAACTATAAAAAGTTAATAAATATAAAAACTTCTGCCTGGTATAACACCGCTACTAACAAAATATTCCTAATATCTCCCATACCCACAAAAACAATTAAGCAGCCTACTTTTCTTATCACCCCTTACCCCTACAATAACGGACAAAGTATTAATAAAATCAGAAAAGGCAAATTTTATCTACACAATAATTATGTTCACAAAGAAATAATGAGTATAATCAAACACGAAACAATACATTAGGCCTAATATATTATACTTATAATATGGAATATGCCTCGGGAAAAACTTAATCAAAATTGTAACAATCAAGAGATTTTTATTGAAAATAACAAAACTATAAAAATATTCAATTGTACAGCAGATTTAAAAAAACTTTCAGTATCAAGTAATACTGAACAATACACAAGCCTATATACATAATTATATAGTTATACATATTGGAACAAAAATTGAACCAATTTAACACATAGAAATAAGAGAAATAATTATGCTAAATAAGAACAATTTTAAAATCTATAGAAATATATTAATAATTAGTGTGTTAGTATTAGCTATAATTTTTACATTTTACCTATATATGAAATGTAAAACAGCACCCATAACATTATTATAACCTATCTAAAATCAAGACATGCAAAAAAAATAACAAAACTATTGAAACAATTAAAATAAAAACATTGAATTAGTACACACAGAAATTCCAGTATCCTAATTATATCCAGAAATAAACGCTTGATGGTGGACAAGCGAAAACTTAAAAGGGAGGGGTAGTGACTTATTCATTCTCCATATGAAAAGCTTAAGCCGATATTTTTAAAAGCTTCACTCTTCAAAAGCCTCATAGTAAAATGTCTCCCAAGACACAAACCATGAAATGATATAAAGCTTAAGTTATTGATAAGCAAACATAAAAACTCCACAGATCTTTAATCGGTTGAGCAGGATACCAACAAGTCATAACTAACACTTGTCATAAATTTTATCACGTTCTGCATTTTTAACGTGGGTATTAAATCATGATCTAGCAACACTTTTATAATTCTAGTTTTAAATTATTTAATGCTTTAATTAAGCTTTAATAATGTTTTTTCAACAAAATTGTAAGCTCTTGTGTAACTGACGAAGAAGTGTATATTGCACTACATTCACTGGCAATCACTTAATAATATATCAGAACTAATTCCTTGAAGTTCGTATACCAAATAATTTGGTCCTTGTAGTCGAGTCTTACAAAAGACGTGAAAGTTAAAACATGACTTAAAAAGCTGGCACTGTCGTAAGTATATTAATTTTATTACTATTCAGACTTATATACAAAAGTGTGTTCCTTGTTTTTCTAAAATTGGTGGTAATACAGAATTTACCAGATGCATCATAAGAAAACAAAACAGCGCTAAACTATAGCACTTGAAAAAAAGGAAATTGACACACGGTATTTGCCCTCCTCAATCCGGGATCAATTGCCACTGTAGAGCTCAATTGCCACTGTAGAGCTCAATTGCATATGTGCAGCATAACAATTACTTAAGAAGGAAGAAGGTTTTTTCGCATTTAGGATTACACTGAACACTTTTAAGTTCTTTATGTGGGCTCTAGTAGAATCATATTCCTCCTGAAGATAACAAAATCCCGATAGGAGTGCTTGAAACTCTACGTGAAATTACTTCATGAAAGATTTAATGTTATTGTAAATGTGACGTCAGCTCGGACATGTCCAGCTAAGGCCAACCTGTTCGGTAAGCCTTTTAAAATTTGTCCACTATTTCGGCGTATTATAGCACAGGTGGGTTGCCAGTTTTCTTACCTCTTAAAACTAAATATTTGCAACAAAAAACATTTGCCCACCCTTCAAAAGTAGTTTTTATTGGTTGCTCACCTCTTAAAACTAAAAATTTTCAATAAAAAACTTTTGCCCACCCATTAAAAATAGTTTTTCTCGTTTGCCTACACTTAAATATTTTCAATAAAAAAATTTTTTTGTCGTTTGAATACCCTTTAAAAGAAAAGAGCATGGAGCCAGCTCTAGAGCCAGCACAAAAAAATCGCTACGCAACTTGTTATTATAATGTCTTTGGAAGCACCCTTCGGTCGAAAAAAAACGTTTTTTTTTGGCAAGTATATACAAATTTACAAGATATATAAGAAAGTGAAAAAATACACAGGATGTTTCAAAAGTGTGGTCGGGACAGTTTTGGACGGTTTCTGGGCATGGCAACATTTGCGTCTATGTCTCTGGGAGCTGCATGCTTAATCTGAACGTTCTAGCTTTTGTAATTCCTGAGATCGAGGCGTTCATACGGACATACGGACGGACATGGCCATATCGACTCGGCTATTGATCCTGATCAAGAATATATATACTTTATATGTTCGGAAACGTTTCCTTTTGCCTGTTACATACTTTTCAACGAATCTAGTATACCCTTTTACTCTACGAGTAACGGGTATAACAAGTGCATCGGACAAATCTCTTACAAAATTTATTTCTAAAATTAAGTTCTGACGCATCGAACCTTGGTTGAAGCATAGCTGTCAAGCGATGGAATTCCTAATAGTATAAAAGTTGGCAGAACTAAGAACTATTAACAAATTAAATTAACAGACGGTAGAAATGTTTAAACATAATGGCTGGTGGTGGACATAACAACAGGAAGTAGTAAATTACGCGAGAGCAATTGAAGAGTTAAGAACAGAACTAGTGCGCCAAACTTTAAAAACATTATTATTTTTGGTGAGGCCAATCATCAATAACAATGATTTCATGAGACTGGTTTATATTACTAGAAACCATGGATGAGGAATGCAAATCAAATCTCCAAATGACAGAGACGAGTCACCTGCCGTCAGAAATTGGGCATTCGAGTCATTCAAGATGGCGTTAATGAAGGAGTTGTTATCCATGTGGGCCTGATAAATGGCAGAGTCGCTTCCAGGGGGTATATAAAATGCCACAATTTAGCCACGCAAGAATAGAGTCATCATCGAAGAGTTTGATGAGTGTAGTACAGCAAGTACGGCGAACCGCCACAATAACACCACCAACTCTCGCTCAATGCTGCCTTACGGAAGACTTGGAAAAGATTCCGATCAAAGCAGTCTTCCGAGTCGAATTTTGTGTTAAGCCAATCAATATTATAACATCATAATCGGAGCAAGAGTTGTTCAGGAAGACTGATTGTTTCTTAGTTATTATGCCAGCTATGTTTTGAAAATACATTTTAAAGGCTATTAATATAAGTTCTCCTGTTATAGTACACCCCAATGGGTGATGTTGTAATATCTGCCAGTTCATGATAAACAAGATAGAATGCTATAGTCGAGTTCCCCGGTTTGTGGGCGGTAGAGTGGGCGTGGCAAAAATATTTTTGGCAGATCGGTAGAAATTTACAAGACTAATAAAAAATATCAAAACATTTTTAAAAAGTGTGGGCGTGACAGTTTTGGGTGGTTTGTGGGCGTGGCAAAACAATTTTTGGCAAATCGATAGAAATTTACAAAATATATAAAAAAATAAAAAAGTATCAAAACATTTCTAAAAAGTGTGGGAGTGACAGTTTTGAGCGGTTTGTCATTTAACAAACTTGCGCTGCGTCTATGTCTCTGGAATCTGCATGCCCAATCTCAACTTTATTGTTTTATAGCTCCTGCGATCTAGACGTGCATACGGATGGACAGACGGTCATGGCCTGATCAACTCGGCTATTGATTTCGATCAAGAATATATACATATACTTTATATGATCGGAAACGCTTCCTTCTGGCTGTTTCATAGTTTTCAACGAATCTAGTATACTCTTTTACTTTACGAGTTTTTTTTTTCTTAAATGTTTATTAAGGCGTACGGGGTCCTTTTTCTCTATTCGCCAGCTTCTGCTGGCCCTTGTCAAATGAGATCGGGAAATGAGATCCCTCGGTTGCCTTCTGTTGAGCCTCCTTGGTGGGCGAGATCTGTTCAGAGCGCTTGCAAGTCGATATCTGTGGCGCTCCAGGCTGTCATGGTATCGAATCGGGTGCTGGTTTATCTCGTCAAATACCATCGCGAGTTTGAGGTCTCTGTGCAGGGTGGTGTTTCGCACAAACCACTCGCAGCCAGTGATGACTCTTGCGACCTTATTTTGGATAGCCTGGATCCTTTTGATTTGGCTGTCACATGCCAAGCCCCAGATTTGCCACCCGTACTTCCAGTTTGGTGCTATAATCTATTTGTAAATTGTCAGCTTGTTGGAGCTTGACAATTTACTGCGCGAGCAGAGTAGCCAGTAGTGCTTCGCCTCCTTAGCACGTAAGTGTCTTCTGTTGGCACTCTGCGATCCAGCAGCACTCCAAGGTACTTTGCTGCGTTCAGCTGTGGTACGGGGTCTTCCTCGATATGGACGGTCGAGAGTATAGCAGACGTTGGTGGACTTACTACTATTGATGCCGATGTTCCAACACTTTGCCCATACCGACAACTGATCTGCAAAGTCCTGGATACCATCGGCTGCCTCGTGCTCGCATCGGTTCCTGTAGGTGACGCACACAGTATCATGGAGCAGGTAGCGTCTGTTTGATTTTTAGTTGGAGTCCAATGTGCCACACTGTTTCAAGCGCTTCTCGAATGTCCAAGAAGAGGCTGTAACAATATTCCTTATTCTCGTAGGCAGTCAGAATTTGCTCGACGACGCGATGGAGCTGCTCGACAGTGCAGTGGCCAGCACGAAAATCGAACTGGTGCTCAGGGGTAATTCCCTGGGCTTCCATGATCGTTACAATCGTTGAAAGGTATTTAACAGGTAGGAAGAACCTACCCGTAAAGTATATTTATTCTTGATAATGATCACAGCGTCCATCTGTCCATCCGTCCTTCAGTTAGCCCGTCTGTCCGTCCGTTTGTCCGTCCTTATGAACGTCGATATATCGGGAACTATAAAAACTAGAAGGTTGAGATTAAGTATAAAGATTCTAGAGAAGTAGATGCAACGCAAGTGTTTTTAAAGAACTCGACAAAATAGAAATTGGTAAAAATTATAAACAAATGACAAACATTTTAAAACTTTTTAGAAGTGAGGGCCTGCGAGTTTTGGGCGGATTTGTGAGCAAATAATTAAAACGAAAAAAAAATCTAAACATTTTTCAAAAGATAAGACCGTGAATGTTTCGAGCGGTTTGTTAAAGTGATCGCGTCAAAATTTTTTTTTGGAAATTGATAGAAATTCACAAGACTTTGTGAGGAGTCTAAAACTCCCCGAAAATCCGGGTGCAGGGGAGTGGCCTAGCAATAGCGAAGATATAGTGATGCCATTCGGACTGCACTCCGTGTCGGAGACGTTTCAACGGACTCTGAACCAAGTAATAGGACCCGAAATGATGCCACACACTTTCGCATAACAGGACGATATCATAGTGATCGGTCGGACATTACAAGAGAATATGCGCAACCTGTAAGAGGTTTTCCGGAGGCTACGGGCGGCAAACCTCAGAGTAAATGCCGATAAGTGAAAATTCTTTAGGAAGGAGCTTCAATATTTGGGTCAAGGTGTTGGGACGGATCTAGAGGAGGTAGCGGCAATAGCGCAGCTGAAGCCCCAAGGAAACGTGATCTGAGACAGTACCTGGGAGTGGCGTCGTGGCACATACATTTTGTACCCGATTTCGCGACGCTAGTACAACCACTGAAAGCACTCCTCAAGAAGCAGGCAAGATGGGAATGGACGGACGCCCACAAAGAAGCCGTCTTAGCCAGGCTGGTCGCCGACCCAATCCTGGCATGCCCCGGACGCCAGCGACTATGGGCTGGGCGCTATCCTCACACAGCAATCCGATTAAGGTGAGCGGTTGATATCCTACTCCAGTAGAAGGCTGAACGGAGCGGAAAGCAACTACTCTGCAACGGAACAGGAATGTGTAGCAATAGTGTTAATAGTTAAGACCGTACCAGGAGTTTCTTGGGGAGTTTTAAGAGGTTTCTGGAGGAACTAGGGGTACGACACCAGCTGACGGCTTTATATACCCCGCAAGAGAACTCAACGGAAAGGGCCAACAGGATCGTCAAAACAATGATCGCGCAGTTCACAGGCTGCAGCTGGCGGTAAACACGAGTGTGGCGGAGTACACTGGATGAGGTCTTCGAACTGGTGCGGTGGAATATGGAGAAGGCGGCGCAGGATCAGACGCGTTACTATAGTCTCCGGAGACGGCCGTGCAAACCCACGGTGGGGGACACAGTATGGGCCAAGGAGCACCACCTTTCAAAGGCAATCGAAGGCTTCGCGGCGAAATTGGCACCAAGCTTTGACGGACCGTTCAGGATAAGAAATTCACGTCACCAGTTATTTGCATGCTCACATCAGCGACTTGAAGCCAGGAAGCTCGGACGCCGGCGGGCCAGAGGACACCGAGTGCTAAAAACAGTAGCAGACCCCCTTGGTGAAAAAGGCCGCGTGGCAGGAGCGATCGGCCCAGCTGTAGGAGTAAGAGGAGGCGCTGTGGGCACCACCGCAACCGCCGCCGACGCAGCTACCGACACCGACGACGACGCCGCCACCTCCACGCACGCCAAGACCACCACAAGCTGGAGAGTGGCCACGGTGTGAGAGGCAGCAGTTATGGGAGGTGGACTAGGCGCACGTCAGCAGACGTTGCGCATGATCCGGATGGGCGGTCGCCGGTGGCACCAACAAATGATCACGTGGACTTGGCCCGCGCCAGCGTAAGCGGAGGAAACGCCGGAGGCCCACGTGTGGGAGGAGATGGGAGCAGTCGGCTGGAGGCCGGTGCCCGGGAGACGCGCGATCCTTGTTTGAGCCCGGAGGAGGAGAACCCGGAGAAGGTTCCGTGGGTGTGACCCCTATTGAGCTGCAACACTGAAACCACATGTGTAGAAACTCGAGATGGGGGCGGTGCAATAGCGGCGATCGATCGATATTGAGATCGATAGTGAAAAATACTGGATACACATGGATTTTCAACACGCGGTAACACTATTGGCAGCAATCGGCACAACATGGCAACACCGGCAATATATGATAAGGAAGTCGATATGAAAGCCGGCAACTCGATCGTGGTGAGTTGCAAGACACAAAAAGGTGTGAACTTCAAAGGAAAGCGGGAAGTTTAAATACAGAACTGGTGAATAGGAGCAGACGGCAGTAGATGAGAAGGCAAATAAATTTAAGCAGGTATTATAAGCCTTTTGATTGTTATTAATCACGGTAGGCTAAATACAAATATTACTAGGCCAAATCAGGTTAAGAAGGAAATTGCAAAAATTCAGCAAAGTATTTCTGAGAATTTAGTAATCCCAGGAAAACGGCCAGGAACGCTGTTAACAGCCTGGGGCTTATTTATCGACGACAAATTAATCATTAGGTCAAAGGAGCCTCTGTTTAGTAGGCATCCATCTAAATTGTTCGGACTCATTCCGGTGTCAATTCAGAATGAAGATCAGATGATAATTGTGCATACCACTTCCGAATATAAAATTTATAAATTTGAGATAGATTCTTATCACATAATGACGGCGTAACAGTTTTGCGCAGTTTGTGAGCGTTAGAGTGGGCGTCGCAAAAAGCTTTGGCAAAATATCACGTTTTACAAAAGTGTGGGCGTGACAGTTTTAGGCGGTTTGTGGGCGTGGTAAAAAATTGTTGGAAAATCTATAGAAATTTACAAGATTCAAAAATTTTCATTTTATATCAATATCAATATCAATATCATATCAATACATTTTTCTAAATTGTGGGTGTGACAGGTTTGTAAAAATACTTTTAAAGAGAATATGGATGTTGGAGTGGGCGTGGCACAAAGCTTTTGCCAAATCTATAGGAATTTACATGGTATATAAAAAAATAAAAAAAATGGCCTTTCGCTCTACGAGTAAAGGGTATAAAAAAAATGGTATAAAAGAATACAGTCCACATTTCTTAAAAGAAAAATGTATTTAAAGATGTTAAAAGCGAAATTTTAAAATAAGTTAAATTTAGACTAATTATTTTTGAAATGTAGCATTGCTGGTCCTTTGGCAGAATGTTTACACATGAACAGAGATATATATAATTGTATCTAAAACGATTGAACCGCTGCAGCAATGTATTGTTAAGCATTTGTCTGCCTATTTATATCTAAAAATAAAGTATGCTTGAGCGTAAGATATATGTAGATATCTGGGAAGATACCACGAACTCCTGCGTGGGCTCAACCCTTAAATAAAGAGGCAAGGGCATCGTATAGCATTTCCTTGAGGATAAGGAATGTCGTGCAGTTGAAAATACCCACACTTAAGATCTATTCCCATGTTTGGAGAACATACGTGTATAGCCACTGCGTTGATCTAGTTAGAGAGAAGATTGAAATATGTAAATTTCTTGTAAGCCACATAAGCTAGGACTTAAAGAAATAAAATGTAGACGTTTGCTTTATTTGCAGCCTCTTTACATTTTGGTCAAGGGAGCCTTCGGAGAAATTTAACTCCGACGAAACTCTGCAGTTTCCCCCTCTATGGTAAACGACTCACAGAAAGGCCAGCTCTTTTAGGCATTGCTAAGTTAATCTTGCAGTTAAAGGTAGTACAAATAATTTACTCTTGTTTCCCCCTCTATGGTAAGGAATAGTATATATTTAAAAACTAAATTTAAGCTTGAACTTAAAGAAATAAAATGTAGTTTAAAATATCAACTCAACAAATGTAGACGTTTGCTTTATTTGCAGCCACTTTACAGTGTATATTTTTGCTGCCTTGTTTAGTGTTCAATCGAATTGTATAAAGTTTACTAAAAAAAAAATATTATAAGTCCATATAAACACGATTTAAATAAGATACTTTTGGACAAGTTAAACCTGTTTTGGGTATTTTAGGTGGCATTTATTTATGACGGAGCCGCTAAAATATCTATTTTTCTTGTCAAACTTATTAATAACTCACTTTTTAGTTCAGTTTACTTACCTGCCGATATAACCCGCCTGCGCCATCATGCCATTTCTGTCATCCATCACTCTTTGTGGTTGATTATTTACAACTTTTCCATCATCATTGCCTTTCCAGGTTCCATCATCTTCTTTGAATGATTGACTTCTGCAAGTATTCGATTTTAATAATATTTTAATAATAAATATTTATTAAGTTAATAATAATATAATATGACATTTTTCTTAGTCAAAAAATATAATTCTAATATCTGGGAAAACCTTTTTCTGTAAATAAATTGAACCAAAAACGTCAAAATAGGTAACCGTCGTAGAATCGATGAGGATATTCTAGTTATAATATATTCTAGAATACTAGTTATATAACCGAGCGGACTTTCCAACGAAACAACATCAAAATAACAGCGGTTAAAAAAAAATATTGATATGTAGATATGTTTTTAAGAGGAAAACAAACTTATACGTGTATATTCAAGTCAGATCAGCCAAACTTTTTTTGGGACATCGATGGGTATAAACATAATAAATAGACTCCAACTTAAAAATTTTAATATTTTTATACCCATCACTCGTAAAAAAAAGGGTTTACCAGCAGTATATATATACATACGTATACATATACGGGGGCTAAGGGGGTAAGTTGGTTGTGGAATAAAAAGAAAAGATAGATCCCTGATAGACCCTGCGGTACTACCGCTAGGCTTTGCTGCGCAGCGAAATTGCTGAACTGGCCCCAGAAACCCTGGTCTGAGATCATACACTCCCCTAGGGTCGACGGCTCGACTATATTCTCCATTAAGCCTTCCCGGTCGCGGTCGAATCTCCGGCAATTAAAAATAATATGCTTGGCGGTTTCCTCGAAGCCGCATTCTGGGCAGTTGCGGTCATCATCGTGGCCGAACCTGGTTAGGTAACTTCTAAAGCACCCATGACCGCTTAGGAAGTTAACTTCACCATGAAGTCTTAGGGTCCATCTGGTCACATCCGGGATTATCCTGTGGGTCCATCGCCCCTTCGTCGACTGCTGCCACCGACGCTGCCACCTTTCCAAGCTATAAGCTCTGGCGTTGGCTTTTATGGCTCGCCTCTGAGCAGTGCTGCACTCTCCCCCGATCTGCTTTATCTTGTCGTAGATCTTATTTGCCTCTACCGCCAACAAGTCTATTGGGATGGGCCCAGCTATAACCTGTGCTGCGTCGTCCGATATTGTCCGAAAACCGGAGCACACTCTCAGGGCACACAGTCTGTGCGTCGCTCCACCAATAGACTGGCTCCCCATGACTGTGATGGCTCCTCGACACCTTCATTCTGGCTCTACGTGCCGTCTCAACTGCTCGAGTGAGACACTCTGCGCTGTCCGCTGCGTTCCCACCGATGACAGGATTTCCAAATTCCCTCAGGAACGTGTCCCGCTGGAGCGTCCTTGGGTTGAAGTGCCTTTGCGTTGGTGAGGCTGCGGTACGTCTTCTGCTGATAATGTCACAGATTATCGTCTTGTGGTCACTAGCCGTGTATACATAGCTGAGGGACCATTGTGCGCGCTGAAATAGCGAACTACTGCAAAAAGTGAGGTCCACTACCGACCCGACTCCAGCTCTGCTGAAGGTGTGCTCCGATCCCGTATTTAAGAGAGCTACTTCCAGCGACGCGAAAGCTTCCTGGAGGGTTCGTCCTCTTGCATATGTGTGGACTGAGCCCCATTCTTCTGCCCAGGCATTAAAGTCCCCAGCGATGACCACGTTCCGCTCTCCTCTTGCGTCGTTAGTCAGATCATCTAGGATTGCTGAAAACTCCTGAAGGGTTAGGCGTGGTGGTAGGTAACAGCTGTACTGGCACAGGTCACCAGCCACCCCCGAACAAAGAATGAGCCGATGCGCAGGTTCCTTGGTCGGCTTACCCCGTTGGTCAGGATCGCGGCGCTCCTTGTCTCGTCGAGTATGTAATCCATCCCCGGGGTTTTTTTATACGGCTCGCTAATAAGCGCAACGTCAGCTTGAGTGTCGCGCATGGTTTGACTCAGCAGGTGGTGCGCAGCCTCGCAATGGTTGAGATTAATTTGGATAATCTTCACTTTCTCGGTGGCTTGGTGCTCATAGGACATCTTCTACTGCCCGCAATGTGCTTAGCGTCGGCTTTCCTGGCACTGATGCATAGGAAGCATTTCACCTCTTGTGTGCAGCTAGCTATCTTATGCCCGGTTTGTCCGCACTTGAGACAGCAGTCGCTGCGATTTGCAGGGCTCTTGCATCGCACTGCAATGTGGCCGAACTCCATGCACTTGAAGCACCTAGGTCTAGACTCGCTCTCCTTGACTCTGCAGACTGTCCATCCCACCTTCAGCTTTCCCTTGGCCCGCTTGCGCCTCGCTACACGGCAGGCCTATTGTCGCCGTTTGGGTATGCCTGAAGGAAGGTCGAAGGCTTCTCAGCTTTATTGAGCTTGGATCAACATTGAACTGATCCGCCAACGCCTTTGAAAGGTCCTCTGCAGCGACTAGTGGGTCCAAGTCGCTAACCGATAGGAACTGCATCCTCGAGTCCTTTGACAGCGTTCGCACAGTAGCAGATCCATCCAGCACTGCTTCCAGATCGCTCCTTATCAGCGTTGCTTTTCTGTCGCCATCCCTGTTGAGCTCGAGTAATAAGATGCCGCTCGCTGTGCAGCGAACCTTATGGACACTCTTTCCCAGCTCCTGCAGTTGACCGTCGCTACGCCTCGTGACCAAAGCCAAGACCTCGCTGTAAGTCTTGCCTTTCGCTTCCACTATCACCGCGTCGGGTCTCCGCGACAAGCGTGCTTTCTTCCTCGCCTCCACCTTCGTCCATGTGTCTGGCTTGCCACGACTCTGGTTTCCAGCTTGCTGTGCCGTGGCTTTCTCCGCTGTCTTCGCCTCCCGCTTTGGAGGGCTCGGTTTCTTCTCCCTCGGCTTCACCCTCTGTGGTGCTTGGACTGCCCCTGGCAAGATCGGCGAACGCAAGATTTTCCTACTACTTAGGAAAGCCCCCGCATTGTCCATTCCTTTCTCTAGTTGGCTTGTTGCTTTCACTGTCGAGGCGGCCAAGCTTACGACCACCTCGCCAGGTTGGTTAAGAATGGGATTTGGGGTGCCCCGTGCCCCTGCCGTGGAGTTTTCCACGGGTGGATTTCCAACTAATTGGTTGCCACCTTGAGTAGTAATGTTATTGATCGACATTCTTTACTCATAGACTCATTTTATACCTACTGCCAGATTTGTTTTGCAGTTTATACCTACAGCCAGGTTTAGGTTACTACCGGCCACTGTGGCACAGACGTAGACCACGCAGCCGCCCATTATGGGTCAGACGCTCCGTGGATTTCAGTGTATTGGTGTGAAGTGGGGAAGTGTTCTTCACCGGTGGGAGTTATACCGCTCCAGCTCGGTCGGCAGTGCCCCTGATTTAGATGTACCGCGTGAGCGGTGGGGTTTGGCTATTGGTCTGCTCCTTGACCCTTAACACCTATAATTACTAGCCCGAGCCTTTTGGGTCTATTTTCGCTGTGATTCCATGAGTTGTCGTCAAGGATTCTCATCAGCAGCCCAGGAAGGTAAGCTACAACCGGCGCCAAGATCGTTTGTCGAGTTGCATAGCAAGTAGCTCCTGACAGTTAACGATAAGACGTCCCCGAAACCACAGCGCCACCTGTAGTTGGAGACGCTTGCGGCTGTCATTTTCCAATACTAGGTAGATCAGCTGGCGTGGCATTGCATCACGCGTTGCACAAAAAGAAAGGGGACGAAAGAGAAAACAGAAGGGAAAGCTCCGAATAATTCTCTCACCCTGACCTATCTGATGGCCCTGGAGGTCGCAGCCGGCGGACGGTCCATGGAACTCCGGAGATCTTGTCCTCACCGGATAAGTGCTCTGAACAGCGTCGCTAATATAGGCCGCAGCCCCTGGCCCGTCCCCGCAGGCTCAGCGCGGAAATTTTGGAGCTTTTCCGGAACCAACATGATGCAGCCGTCTTCAAACATTTCCCGCCATTCTCTCCCACACATGTACTGTGTGTGTGTATGTGTAATCAAGTGTTATACTATGGTACATATGCTACTTCCCCATGCTTAAGAAATTAGCCTGTCCTCAGGCGGATAATTTACGATACAAAATAGGATTTACATTATTTTCTATTTCTGCTACATCATTGTTTACAATAATTGATTCAATGGGAGTGGGTACTTGTCTTTTGAATTTGATAATAATTTTCTTAGGTATATTCTTTATTTATTTATTTATAGATAAAATAAAATATTATTATGACAACTAAAACTATCAAAATAGTAAATGTAATTATTTGAAATTTATTATTTGCTTTATTATGAATTTTAAAAATATCTTTAGCTTGTATATAAGAAAGGGCTAATAATTTAGTGATATTGTTGTTGACATAAATCATTTATGTGGTAATCCAACATAGTATTTGATATTGAGATGTCATCGATTTGTATGGAACAGTTAAAAGCTCTTATTATGCTGTCTCCCTCTATTATTATATCTCTATTTATGCAATTTTGGTTAAGTATGGTTTTTGGTAAGTTCCAATTTAATATTATATTAGGTTCGACATAACTGATTTCAAATTTCTTATGAGTTTTTACATATCTACATTCTGTATTAAGTTGATTAAGTATGCCCATTAAACATTTGTTTATTATTAAAGTTTTTCAAGATGCCAACTAAATTTGATTATTTTGAACATAAAATTTGTTTTGTAAATTTTCTGCTAAAATTATTGTAAAAAAACAAAATTAATAAAACTGAAAAGTTGCTAATCTGCTCTCAATGAGATCGGCTGTGTCGCGGATAAGCGAAATTCTGTTGATCTAAGCTTCTTTGACCTGCACTCTTCGTGTGCTAAAAATAGCACACGTGCAGAGTGGTCAGCTGGACTACAACACCAAAATATAACTATATTGTTATACAAGACTGCATTGCTTGCCCGTTAGGGCACAGCTTTACCACTCAGTAGCCCGTGCTGTAGCGAAAGAGCTGCTACAAGATTGTCTGATGCGCAAAACTCCTGACGAAAGACAGAAAGAGGAAGACAAAGTTATCACCCAACCTTCGCTCTAAAAGAGCTGTCAAAGACGCGAAGCTGGAGCAATATTCAGCAAAAATTAGTAAGGCAAACTCAAACAATAGGTTTGCCAAGCCAGACATGGCAACTGTCAACATGTCACTGGACATAACCAGTGATGTTATGGAAATTCCACAAGTTTGTAATGACGCCGCTGCTACCTTCTGTGAAACGGTCGCTCCGAACATTCCCAAAGATGACTGTATACCAAATAAGACATCCAAAAGTCCACAATAGTATACTGTCTGATAAGCATAATTCTTACAAACAATCAAAACAACCGTAAATAGTACTGAGCCTTACCAACCTTAATCATCTCTTTGAGCTCAATACGGAGGTCACTAGCCTAGATAATTTAACAGTTAAAGTCAATCAAGGGGAAACAGTGAGAATGTTTTCCAAAGACGCTGATACTTATAGAGCCATTGTTAATCTTTTAGATAGTTCGGGAATTGTATTCCATACGTACCAAATGAAAGAAGAGAAGCCTTACAGAATAGTCGTTAAGGGCCACCATAGCACTCAATGAAATTATCGCCAACTCTAAAATATATGGCTTTGATGTTCTACAAGTACATAACCCCAGACCCAGGAGTAATAGAGAAAAAACTTAATATATTCTTCATTAATATAAAGCCATGTGCAAAAATTAATGACATATACGATATTAACACACTATGCCGACAGAAAGTGCGGATAGAAAGCGTAAATCATCGGAAATTGCTCAATGCGTACGTTGTCAGGAATTCGGCCAGAAAGCTGAATATGTCGTCGTCATCCCAATTGTGCTCGCTGTGGTGAAAATCACTTAACCAAGTTATGCGTGCGTCCCAATGATCAACAGCCTATCTGTATACACTGTGGAGCAAATCACACGGCAAGTTACGAAGGTTGCCAGTGGTACCAGGAGTATCTTCGACGATCAATGGGCAATATAAAGAAGTAACAACCAAAGCAGCCAGGTTAGATAATAATTGCAACAAACCAGCAACAACCTCAGCAAAAACAGCAGCATGGAACTAAGCAGCATTTAATAGCTAGCACTCCCAAAGCCCACACTGGGAGCTTGTCCTACGCAGCTATGGCAAGAAATGGCAATACATAACGAACAACCCCAATTAAAGGAATATAACATTATACAGCAACACCCAATTAACGTTCAGTCAAAATTATCACAGCAGAAGGAACAATTTATGAATTGGCAGCAACAGCTTCAACAGCAGCAATTCCTGTCGTGGCTACAGCAGCAGCAATAGGAGCAACAACAACAAAACGAACTGGATTGTCAACGACTCGAACGGCTGAAAAAAATGGTTTTTGAAATGGCCAATATGCTTAAACAACGGACTAGGGATACATCGGCTCTCCAACTCCATAGTAACGCTTTACCATCGCAATGAACCCTCTGAAGACTCTTATCTGGAATGAAAATGGTTTTTCAGGTAAAGCCAGAAAAGTTAAGCTCTTAACAGAGGGAACACAGTTAAGATACATCGATATAGCTTTTATCACGCATACAAACCTTCAAGCCATAATCACGGAATGGGGGGAGCAGCAGTACTGGTGAGGAGCTCTCTTCGCCATTTCCCGCAAAGAGTTATTAAAAGGAGAACTATTCAGATGTCTTCAGTTGAGGTCTCCACCGGGCTGGGAGATATGGAATTTAGCGTGATATACTGTCTACCAACAAATTGAATTGTAGAAATGCAGTTCACTGACATATTTGTCTCTTGTGGCCAAAGGTATTTAGTGGGTGGAGACTGGAACGCCCGACATAGGCTATGGGGTGATACGTACAATTCACCCAGGTGTCTAGAACTAGCAGAAGCCATTTCAACCAGAGGTGCTTATATCCTTGCAACAGGTTCAATAACTAGATACCCACATGTGCCCAGTCACAGACCTACCTGCATTGATTTTGCTGTGTACCATGGGATAAACTTAGACAGAACAAGTATTTGCGAAAAATGGGATCTAGACTCCGATCATGTAGCCCTTGTTGCTACTCTACATACAGAAGGTGCCTATTTTAGGCCATGCTCTCGTTTAATAAACAACGGAATTGATCTTTTTGTTTTCAGACAACATCTTGAAAACTCTTTTCAATTTAATACCGTTCTCAGCTCTAAGGGTGTCGAATCTAAGGATAATCTAAGAATGTCGAACGCAGTAGACATTCTAATGCAAAACTTACATAGAGCCGCATCTGCTTCTACACCGTCTGAGCTTGAGACGTGCCCCAGAAGTTATGGCATTGTACTAACAAGAGAGGCCAGAGAACAAATCAGAACTAAAAGACGTCTTCGAAGAAAAACAGAATCTTGTAAAACCGAGCAGCAAAGCAGCTCAAAACCATCTTAAGGGAACTCAGAAGTGATTTCTTTGAGCAAAAATTATCTACAATGGACTACAATGTTGATGCAAACTAGTGGAACAGGCTAATGCATTCGGTTACCACCTAGAGGATCGCTTCACTCCTTATGACTTCGCCACGACAGAGCAGATAAGAGAGACTCACCTACAAATGCCATTGCAGATGTTTTGGCCTATTAAGCCAATTAGGGTTAAAGAAATATCTGAACTAATCAAATTACTGCCGAAACACAAAGCTCCAGGAATTGACAGGATTTGCCATTCCACGCTAAAGGTTTTACCTATAAAAGCGATAACCTATATATCACTAATCTTTAAGGGTTCAAGTATTCCCAAGACACTGGAAACTGGGTGTTATCTTGATGATCCACAAGCCTGGGAAACCAGAAGTTGATCCTAAGTCGTATCGGCCTATAAGCCTCTTACCCTCCCTTTCTAAATTATGGGAGAAACTTTTTGCCGGTACTATCTTGCCGGATCATCAATTTGGATTTCGAAAGGAACACAGCACAATAGAACAGGTCCACAGACTGGTAAGACATATATTACAGGCTTTTGACGACTGCGAGTACTCCAACGCGGTCTTTATATATATGCAACAAGCCTTCGACAAAGTATGGCATGTTGGATTATTATGCAAGATAAAGACCCTCCTACCTGGGCCCTACTTCGGTATTTTGAAGACATATCTGGGGGCGAGAATTTAAAATCACGGTTAGAAATAACTACTCTTCTATATATCCAATGAGAGCTGGAGTCCCACAGGGCAGTGTTCTCGGATCGCTACTGTACTCCTTGTACACTACTGATATCCCTTGCCCCAATCTCGAACACATGGAAACACCCAACAAGGCTCTTATGGCAACCTATGCAGATGACATCGCAGTTGTGTATAAATCTAGGGACAGCAGAGAGGTAGCCAACAGATAACAAGAATACATTAATGCTCTGGCAGCTTGGTGTAAACGGTGGAACCCAGAAATAAACCCACTGAAAACAACAAATGCATGCTTCACATTGAAAACGCTCAATCCAAACACCCCTCCAATCCGGCTAGAAAGAGTTACCCTGAATCAGCCGCTGCAAGCAACATATCTAGGTATTACCCTGGGATAAACGCCTCACCTTTGGAGCACATCTCAAAAACGCAGTAAAGAAATGTGGCCACAGATCAAAAAAGCAGCCATATCAGCTTTTTTGAATAGAGGAGCACTCTCTTGCTGAGGTGCAAAAGAGCTGTGTATGCGCACTGTATCGTACCTATGTGGGTTTACCGGATCCAGATTTGGGGAATTGCAGCCAAATCTAATTATAAACGTATCCAGGTGATGCAAAATCGCACACTACGACAAATAACCAACTGTCCCTAGTATGTACGTAACTCCACACTCCATAAAGACTCAATCTCAATCTTGACACAGTTGGGGCACAAATATATATCATAGCAGTCTTCTTGCAGACGTCTTATTCCCGCTCGACCTCTGAGACGACTAAAACGGCAAGGCTTTGCCAAGACAATTTGACAACAGTAAAAACTTTTCACTTATGTTCCTACTTCACTTATTTTGATATAGTGTTTGGCAATTCTTAAGAATATTTTCCCACCCTTTGATGTTAAGATACAATATTATGATGTACAGATTCTTCACTTAATAAATATATATATGAAAAAAAAAATAAATTGTAAAGATTGGAGTTTTCATTATTTTTATTGGAATATGGAATATTTTTAGAATTTCGTTTGTATCCGTTTTCACCCAAGTGGAAGTTTGATTATGTAAAATATTTTCTGAATTTATATGTGTTAGATAATGTTTTAGTAATTTAGGATTAAAATGCCAATTTTATGCCATCATTTACTGTTTTTAAAACTTCGTTGAGTTCATTAGCTTTCATTAGTTTTAGGACAAATTATGAATTTTATATTCTAACTCTTCTATATCTGCTTGATCTAAGGTTCCAAAAAGGTATTTATAAATTGTGCCCATAAAATTAACTAAGCCGCGTTTGCTGCCCTTTGCTATTATTATGCCATTCATTTCTCTTTTTAATTTCTCTACTAAATATTGAACTCGGGATAAAGTTTCATATTCTCCTGATTGTTTTTTTAAGTTATCATATGTTTGTTCTATTTTTGTAATATTTACAGATAAGTAGTGATACTCGTAATTGATTAGTAAACTTATTGATCCAGTATTAAATATAAGATAGCCGTTTCTGGCTTGAATTGGGTTAACTTCAAGACTTTGTCTTTGGACATGTTGGATAAAACATAAAAGAAAATAGTAAAAGATCATCAAAAATGTGTAATTATGTTGGATTGCCTTGGTCGTTTTGGGTTGTGCTGGAATAATCATTATATTTAGATTCATTAATTTTATTTTTTCTTTATATTTTGATTTATAATAGGTTATTTTCCGGCCTTTGTTTTTCTCTTCGTAATGTTTTTCATCTATGTCGATAATTTCTCCTGTCTTTTTATATCGGTTTGTTTTCTTCGATTTTACTAATGCTTGTTTATATCTAGTGTCTACTTCATAACTATGTCTGTTTTCATTTAATTTATTCATTTTATTTATTTATATTTTTTATATATATATTTATTTAATTTATATTTTCCCTTGCTGGGTGTCATATGCAGGTGTCCCTGCATATATAAAAATATCTGCAGGTGTTTTACCTGTCGTACTATGTTTAATTTTATGGTTATAAGTATAGAGTAGGGTTTCAAATTTTGTTATTTTATTCTCTAGGTCGTAGTATTTATAAATTTTAACTTTTCGTTGACAGTCTTATGAAATCTCTCAATGTCAGAAATTCCATTTTTACTTGTTGTGACGTTTTTTTTTACATTTTCGGACTTTAGCCATAAATGTAATGCAGCACACATAAATGCTAAATCTTTATCGGTTTTTATTTAAGACGGTTTTCCCATTTCATTAAAAATTTTAAGTAAAGCTCTTTTTGCTTCGAGCCAATCCCTAGAACTGACTTTAATTAATTAATTAACGTCAATACATGACAGGAATGTTTTTTTTATCGATTAAATACAAATCGATAACATATTTTTCTCTAGGATTGTAAATTTCTGGTGTTAACTCGGAATTTAATTTAATGTTTGGTAATATGGATGAAAGAGTTCTCTGTGGGTTTTTATTATTACTTCTATAAATTCTGAATATGTTTCAATATCTATTAATTTACTGGTTGCTCTTATAACTTTAGTTATGTTGTTCGGACTGACAATTTCTATGTAAGCGTATTGAAATGTAAGGATAGACTTAGTTAATTTTGAATATAAATTTCGATATTTTTTGTACACATATAAGTTAACAACAAAAATGTTTAAATCCAGAAAAATGAACCCCAATAAGCAAGCTTCAATCTGCAAGCTCAGCGTCTGCATAATTTCCTGCACACGCCGAGCTGCCAAGTAGAGTTCAAAGAATCTGATTGGTAACAACTTCCGCTCCCACCAATGCAAGTGATTCCAAGAAGACTGCACCGATTTGACCAACAAAACATCAGCCGATGTCGTGGCCTATTGGAAAGCTACGGAGACGACGCCGATCCTCTGCGACCAAGGGCAGCGCAGCTCACAGCCAAAGACTCACAGCTTGATAGGGACAGCATACGGTAATTTTGTTGCAAATTGGATTTATACAAATAAAGACGTTCTTAACTGAACTCCAATTAATTTTATTTTTTTACCTTGCTACCAGCAAAGTAATTAACTGGCTCCCTAAAAGGGACCGGTGCGCGTACGATACAACAAAACGTTTTGTAAGTTCGCGGCTAGCAATAACATTTGCGGCAACCGGTCAAAAACGCGAGTGACAAGAACGCGCAACTCACGAAAAATTAATATTTCTCGTTCGTTCAAATTCACTCTGGCAAATCGAACTTAACTTGTTCATTTGCCCATCGGTGGACTCCAAGGACTGAAGGCAGGGCCACAGACCACCCCTCAACCCTGTACGCATCGCTGGATCCCAAGTAGTCTTCGCTAGATAAAAAGGATGAAATCCGGGTCGTCGAAGGGAGGGGCCACATCAATAAGAATAACCATAGTATTGTAAGCTTAACCAACCGAATTTTAAAAAAAAATACAAAACTAACAAACAAATTGAAAAAAAGAAAACACATATAAACTTAAGTGATCATAAAATACCGTAAAACGATAAAACAAACAAAAAGATCACAAAAGTGATATAACTAATTCCAACTTTACGATTCCCAAGGGACCCTCTAAAGTACAAGGAAAAACCAGCCACTGGTTATAAAATTTATAAGACACAAAAACATATTATTTTCAAGTAAAAGCACAAGGTCTTACTAACCCAATTCAAACGTAATTAGAGATAAGCTCCATCATTTGCTCCCTTGATCTTTTTAAACTCGACCCATTCTTAGTTCGGTTGTACTAAGTGTTTTATGGCTAACGTGAACAACCCAATAAGACCCTCGATACTTAGTGCTGAAGCGACTAGACAACGCGTCAGACAACAGGAAGAACTAGAACACAATGGAATCATGGTTGAAAATGTAGACAGTGCTGCATTAGCAGCTACAATTAGCGAAATCTTAGCACAACAATTACCAAGTTTCTTGAGACGCCTCAATTCTTCGGAAGAATTCGCAAACGTAACAGACCAAGTAATTGCCCCAGAGCATGCAGAGAACTTAGGTGATTTAGACAGAGTACCGGATATAGTTAAATCTATCCGGGACTTTTCAGGTGATCCGTCCGAATTTAGTTCTTGGAGGAAAGGAGTAGACCGTATCTTAGAAGCATACAGTGCTTTCCAGGGTACCCCGAAATACTAATAAAATTGTAGGACCCGCCGACATGGCATTAGAATCTTACAATACTCCTCTGAACTGGTTAGCGTTTTCGAAATGTCTGACTCTGCATTATGCTGACAAGCGCGACATTAACACATTAGAATACCAAATGACGATGCTTATACAGGGTGCCAACCAATCTGTGGAAGAGTTCCATCAAATGGTTTATAGGCACCTATCCCTAATCCTAAACAAGATCGGTTGTATGGGATTAGGAAGAGAAGCAGAACTGTTAATGACAAAAATGTACAGAGATAAGGCTCTAGACACCTTCGTACGAGGATTACAAGGCGATTTGCCTCGTCTATTGGGAATTAAAGAACCAGTAGACTTACCCTGGCATTACACCTTTGCCTCAAGTTAGAAAATCAGAACTTCAGGGCAAATCATGCAGCAAACATAGGACAGATAAGACAGTTTAGGAATCAGTCTTCAAAGCCTTCACCTGCTCCTCGCAGTCAGTTATTTATCAATAGACAACCACCAATTCCACCCCCCAGAACCCGATATTACCAATTTGGACAGCAACTACCGACTGCTTTACCACGACAAAATTGGAACAACTTCGGTTACCAGCTTGCACAGCCAGTAGCTGCACCTCGACCTTTTCAGAATAGGCAATTCCCGCCACAGCAGTTAGCGCCACCTAGGCCACAGGCCCCAAAACCACTGCCTCGTCCAGAACCTATGGATGTGGATCCCAGTGTTCAGACTAGAATGAGTTCACCATATGAACCATATGAACAGACCTCGCTTTGAACCAGGTAAAAGACCACCTGGCCCAACACCAGATGGGATGAAGCGACAAAGGAACTTTAACATACAGACTACAACAGAAGAAAATGAAACGCGTTCCACGGAGACTCCATTGACCACTACGGACTACGAACAAGCTATGACAGAGTACGAGGACCACAATCACCTTGACGACAACTTGGACGACTACATAGATCAGATAGATGAAGCGGACGCTGAAAATAACACTTACGACTACTACGACAACGCTGGGTTGAATTTTTTAGAATAAAACATTCCTCCCTTCCATACTTTCTATGCAAGATGAGGAATGGCAAACTTATTAGAATACTTATAGACACCGGTTCCAACCGAAATTATATCCAACCTAAATTCGTCAATAACCCTATACAGAATAAATCACCTTTCAATGCTGTCTCAGTAGGCGGCAGCACAGTAATTACGCATCATAAGGTAGCAAACCTTTTTAATATTCAGGATGTTGAAGTTACATTTTTTCTGTTGCCCACATTAAAATCTTTCGATGCCATTTTGGGCAATGATAGTTTAAAAGAATTAGGGGCAGTAATAAAAATCAGCAAAAATATTATGATATTAAAGAACGGTGTCTCGATCCCCATAAAAGAAAAAACATTCGAAGCAGTCAACACAATTCCGAGAACATCCCACTTGTCCGCCAAACAAAAAACCGAGCCTACTCCGTAAACAACGGAAAATATGAGTTTAGACGACTCCCATTTTGTCTTAAGAATGCGCCTTCAATTTGCCAACGTGCATTAGATGACATGCTTCGTGAACATATTGGGAAAATATGTTTTATTTACATAGACAATATCATTATATTTAGCAAAGATGATGATACGCATATTAAGAACTTGGCTAAAATTTTTCAAATTTTACAGAACGCCAACATGAAATGTCAGCTAGACAAATGTGAGTTCATGAAAAACAAAGTCGAATTCCTTGGATTTGTTGTCTCCGATAGGGGAATAGAAACAAACCCGAGTAAAGTGGCAGCGATAGCAAATTATCCCTGCCCTAAAACTTTTAGGGATCTAAGATCCTTCCTAGGCCTTTCCGGCTATTATAGAAGATTTATACAAAATTATGCCAAATTGGCAAAACCCCTAACTTCACTTTTAAGAGGGGAAGATGGACACGTGTCCAAAAGAATGTCATCCAAAAAAATAATTCCACTAGACAAAGAAGCTCTAGAATCTTTCAAGAAGCTTAAAAGTAACTTAGTGTCAAAAGAAATAATTCTCCGTTACCCAGATTTCAATAAGGAGTTCCATTTAACTACTGATGCTTCAAATTTCGCGATCGGCGCAGTCCTATCGCAAGACAACCACCCTATATCATTTCTTTCCAGAACACTTTCCAAAGCCGAAAAGAACTACGCGGCTAACGAAAAAGAAATGTTAGCCATAATTTGGGCACTCAAGGCCCTCAAAAATTACCTATACGGTTAAGATCTTTACAGATCATAAACCTTTAACACATTCTCTGAGTAGCTGGAATGGAAACGCAAGAATCAAGAGATGGAAAGCTTATTTGGAGGAATATGATTATGAAATATTCTATAAACCGGGAAAAGAAAATGTTGTTGCAGACACACTCTCAAGAATACCTTTAGAGCAGATTAACTCTGTTGCCTCCACACAACATAGCGCCGAAAGTTCTAGCCATGACCTAATCCCTAGCGTCGAAGCTCCAATAAACGTTTTCAAAAATCAAATATTCTTTTATAAATCAGATAAATACGACTACAAGTTCACCATCCCATTTCCTACTTTCCATAGACATGAAATATACCGACTCGAATACACCACGGACGATATAATAACAGACCTAAAAAAACACCTCAACCCTTCCGTAATTAACGGCATTCACACGACTGAAGACATTATGGGAAAAATACAGACAACCTACAGAAATCACTTCAAAGGAATCAAAACTAAATTCACCCAATTCAGGGTAGAAGACTTGACAGACGAAACTGAACAGGAAGAAAGAATTCTTCAAATACATAGGAGAGCACATCGAAACGCTCTAGAAAATCAAAAGCAACTAGCAGAAACCTATTATTTTCCAAGAATGAAACAAAAAATTATACATTATGAAGCAATGTAAACTTTGCAAAGAAGCTAAATATGACAGACACCCCCCAAATCCGGAAATTCAAAAAACTCCTATTCCAGAATACCCCGGTCACATATTGCACATTGACATTTATTCTACAGAACGACACTTAGTACTCACTGCAATAGATAAGTTTTCTAAATTAGCGCAAGCACGAATTATAAATTCAAAAGCAATAGAAGATATCAGAACCCCTTTGCGTGACATTATATTTTATTTCTGAGTCCCAAAACATATCGTTATGGACAACGAAAAAGCTTTCAATTCCCAATCAATTAAGTTCATGTTGGAGCAGCTACAGATAGAAGTCTATACTGCCCCACCATACAAAAGTACCGTTAACGGTCAGGTAGAACGATTCCATTCAACACTCTCAGAGATAATAAGATGCCTCAAGAAAGAGGGCACTGAGAGAAATTTTAAAGAACTTTTAGAAAGGGCAGTTTACGAGTACAATTACAGTTTTCATTTGGTTACAAAGAAACGACCATTAGAAGTATTCTTCGGAAGGAGAGTAACAACAGACCCGGACCAATACGAGACAGCCAGACAAGATAATATTGAAAGACTTAAAAATAAACAGCAAATGGACCGAACAAACCACAATAAGAAACAAAACGAAATACTAAACTATCAGCCAGGAGAAGAAATATTCGTAAAAATTAACACTAGATTAGGTTCAAAGCTTTCCCCAAGATATAGGAAAGAAATAGTTAAGGAAAACAAGCACACTACAGTAACAACAGAATCGGGAAAAACGGGAAAAACGGTTACTATGGATTACGAACGATGTCAGTGGAACAATGAACCTTACAAACTATACGAACGCACAGATACTGACAATGAACAAGGGGATCGGAAAGCTACAAACCTCAACAACTAAACTAATACACCTCATTAACCTCGACCAAATCCAAACCGCTTTAGATATTTTACATGAACATACGGAAAATAGCCTTAAACGCAGTCCATTATACGCTACCCTTCACCATGAGATAAACACAACTACTCACACATTCCGAACAATCACAGCCTTTCCCAAAACTAGAAAAACTAGGTCCTTAAATTGGCTAGGGTCAGGATGGAAGTACATAGCGGGTAGTCCAGATCATGATGACCTGGCTATGATAGAGCAGAACTTAGATAAACTTATTGACAACAATAACCAACAGGTCATTGTTAACAAACAGTTAGAAGAAGGAATAAATAAACTCACTTCAGTATCTAACAATTCTATTCAAAAAAGCAGTTCAGTAAGTATCGAGACGGCTATTAGTTTGCACAACCAGATTCGCCTTTTAAAAGAAGAAATTATTAACATTAAATATGCCATTCAATGGGCACGATTAAACGTAGTTAGCACACTTGTATTAAATGAAGATGAGCTAATTGAAATCGAAAAATTTTTTAAAGGAAATAATATGCCAAACCTATCAATGGAAGAAATAATGGAGTTTTCCGATGTGTCAATTCTACATAATAAAACAACACTTCTGTATATTGTAAAAGTTCCAAACTTAGAAGAAATACAATACCAAGACCTTACTATAAAACCCATAGTAAAAAACAATTCAATCTTACACTTAAACTTTCAAGAAATCTTTGTTTTCAAAAACCTTACCTATGGCATTCCCAAAACTTGTAAAACCGTAGAATATATAAATTCCCCATTCCCCAAACTTGTAAAACCGTAGAATATATAAAAATATGCGATAAGAAGAAAATTGTTAATATAAGTAATTCAAAATGTATACCAAAGTTAGTTCAGGGACAGAAAGCGCTGTGTAGTTTTAGCAATGCCGACCATGTACCCAAAATAGAAGAAGTCGACGATGAAATCATCCTACTAAACGACTACGATGGAAACGCAACCTGGAACAACACAGAACTTCACCTAGAGGGCACCTATCTGGTTCAACTATCAAATGACTCGATAATTATCGACAACCAGCAGTTCAGCAACTTGGAACCTACAGTCTCGACCCCCGGAGCACCTCTCGTGCAGTTTACGGCCGAAGAAAAAGAAAGACTTAAGGTTCTATCTCTTGAAGCATTGGAAGCATTGCACATAAACAACACTGGACAGCTGATGAACATAAGAACACATTCAACGGTTAACAGCATTACTTTGCTAACGCTCTTTGGGATTGTGCTGGTTCTCATCCTGGGCTTGCACATCCATAGCCAACGGAAGAAGAGCATAACCCTGCAACTAGGTCCCACGCCTGGAATGGAAGCGAAAGTCACCGCGATTCTCGCACCTACAACCCGCGAGCAATCTTCAACTGAGGCACAGTACCAGCTACCTCAGTTCAACGACATTCCATACTTCTAGAGACAGCTTGAGGACAAGCATAAATTGGAGGGGGAAGAGTTAACAACAAAAATGTTTAAATCCAGAACAATGAACCCCAATAAGAAAGCTTCAATCTGCAAGCTCAGCGTCTGCATAATTTCCTGCACACGCCGAGCTGCCAAGTAGAATTCGATAACTTCCTGCACACGCCGAGCTGCCAAGTAGAGTTCAAAGAATCTGATTGGTAACAACTTCCGCTCCCACCAATGCAAGTGATTCCAAGAAGACTGCACCGATTTGACCAACAAAACATCAGCCGATGTCGTGGCTCATTGGAAAGCTACGGAGCCGACACCGATCCTCTGCCTCCAAGGGCAGCGCAGCTCACAGCCAAAGACTCACAGCTTGATAGGGACAGCTTAGGGTAATTCAGTTGCAAATTGGATTTATACAAATAAAGACGTTCTTAACTGAACTCCAATTATTTTTATTTTTTTACCTTGCTACCAGCAAAGTAATTAACTTATATTCTTTTATTAATTCTTTTGCATACGCACTTGTCATTTCTTTATTTCTTTATTTTGAGTTTTGTTTTATGAAAATATTTTCCTATGTCTGTATTGTTATTGTCGCCTTTGACAAATTCTATTTGTTTATTATAGTAGTTTATTGGTCTTTCAGTAAAGGATATGTAATTTTAATGGCTACTATGTACGGTAGCAGCTGAAGTGGGATATTCACCGTAGAATTTTTCTATTCTTACACGTGAAAGGGCATCGGGACCATGTTTTTCTTTTTCTGGTACATATTTTATATGGTAATCAAACTCATTTAGTCTGATTTTCCATCTTTGGAGCTTCATGTTTGGTTCTTTGATATTATCAAGCCAAACTAAAGGTTGATTATCACTAAGGATCTGAAATTTACGACCAAAAAGATAGGACCCAGACAATAGCTAAAAGTTCTTTTTCTATTGCTGAATAATTAAGTTCATGTTCATTGAGAGTACGACTAGCGTAACAAACAGGTTTATGATCATGTTTATGATTATGATTTATGTGATAATACAGCACCTAGAGCGGCATTGCTTGCATCTGTGGTTAATGAGAATATTTTTTCGAAATTTGGGTAAACCTATATTAAGGTTCGGACACAATTAAAAATTTGAATTTTTCGAAGGCTGATATATAATTGGTTTCTTTAGAATTTATAACGGAACCTTTTTTTTTGTTTTTGTGTTATGGGTTTAGCAATTTTTGCAAAGTTAGGCATAAATTTACGGTAAAAACAGTATAGTCCTATAAATGATTTGATTTCTTTATTAGTTTCAGGTAATGGGAATTTTTGTATGGCTTCCATTTTATTTGGGTTGGTCTTTATGCCTTCAGTGGTTACAATATGACCTAAGAACTCTGTTTCTTTTTTCATAAATTCACATTTGTCAATTTGTAACTTTAGATTAGCTTCTTGTAATTTAGCAAATACTTTACATAAAGATAACATATGTTCTTCCAATGAAGTGGAAAAAACTATTATATCATCCATGTAAACTAAACATTCTTTGTAAATTAGGTCTTCTAATAGATTGTTAACACAACTTTGAAATGTGGCAGGTGCATTCTTCAGTCCAAATGGCATTCGAGTGTACTCGCAATGTCCATTTTTTGTAGAAAAAGATGTTTTTTGAATCGAGCTTTCATCCATTTGGATCTGATGAAAACCTTTTGCTAAATCTATGGTAGTGAAATATTGAGACCTACCGAGGTTATCTAGTATATCATCCATAACATGAATTGGGTACTTATAATCAATAGTAATTTCCTTTAGATTGCGATAGTCCACTACCAAACTAAACTTTGTTTTGTTTCGAAGCATCGCCTTTTTCGGTACTATCCAGATAGGTAAACAGTAGGGTGAGCTTCGATTTCCGAACAATGCCTTGTTCAATCATTTCTTTGATTTGTACCTCGACTTCATTGTCGTAGGCTTGGTGGTAGTTATAAGGTTTCCTATAGATTGGGACGGGACTTCATGTTTAGTTATGATGACATGCTTACAGTACTTGTGAAGGTCAAATTTTCACCTTCTCTGTATTGTATGTCCCTAAATTCGTAAAGAATTTTAGTAAGGGCATTTGACTCTTCTTTATTTAGATGGTTAAGCTTTATTCCCTTATTGCGTTTTTTTTTTTTGGCATAATTTGTGGCTTCATCAACCACTAAAACAGTCGATGTTGTCTGCTAGGCTACCTTCTCGTTCTGGTATGTAGTTCATTAAGAAATTGTTGTTGTTTAAATCTAAGCTTATTTCGCCAAAATTTATTTGCGCGTTGGCGTCTTCCAGAAAACCTGTACCAAATATCATAACATAACTTTCAGAAAAATTATGAATATAAAAAACTTGTTAAGTCGGGCAAAGCTTACTTGGTTTGAAAATTATGATTTCTTTTAGGGTTATTGCACCGTTAATGGTATGAACCTGTAAACTAGTAGTTTTAACTAGGAAATTAAAAATGTTTGCTCTTATGATGCTTATTGTAGACCCAGTGTCTATAACACATCGGAGCGGTATATTCTTTAAAACAATATTTATGAAGGAATTGTGTCTTCTTCTTCGTGCGAGGCATGTATATGAAAATTTTCAGACGTATGCATTTTTGAATGGAAGCTGGTACTAGGGATTTGATTTTTTGTTGCCGGATTCGGAGCAGATAAAGAAAATGGATTTTGTTGATAGTGGGAAGAATTTTGTTGATAATTTAAAGGATTTTGTGTCCGTGCTTGGTCGAGTTTTTGCTTAAATTCTTGGAATAGGTATTCGAAAGACTGGTCATGGCTGTTATTATTTTTGTTCATATATTGATTGTTATTTTGGCTAGTTGATGTTTAATTATAATTGTGATTTCTATATTGATTATTTGAAGTGTTGTTATAGTTTGGGCTGTACTGATTTTTATTTTGGGTATTTTGAGTGTTTTGGGATTTCGGGCGATCGGACCATGTACTGTCATAGAGTCTAGAGTTTTTTAATAATTACTTTTTTTACTGTATTGTTCATTGCATTTGTATAAATATGATTATGTAGATCATTATTTTCTATAGCTTATTTGGTATTACAAAGCATTTTGCTTCAAGCTCTTCTATGAACTTACGAACTGATCCATTGAATTGTGTGTTATATAGTCGTCTAAGAAGCTCTTCAAATGGTGTCTGGGTCTTGAACTCGGCGATTAGGGCTTCCTGTGATTCCGGCCATGTATTAGCTGCACTGAGCTGGGATACTCGTTGTGCGTCGCCTCCAATTTGCATTTCAATTGCACTGAAGAGGACGTGTAACTGACGGACGTCAGTTGATGGGTAAAGTTGAAGTATGAACTCGATTCTTCTTATGAACGAGCTCAGGTCCCGGTTACCGGTACGGTAAATGTTGGTACCTGTCAAATCTGACCAAGAGCCTGGTTCAGATCATTCTCAGAGAGTAGTTGCCCTTGTTGCCTTACTTTTTGTTGTTGTTGTTGATATTATTTTAGTTTTCACTCCTCGTAGCGGTCGCGCTTTTTGTTTTGCGGGCTGTCTTTGTTGATATGCAAAACCTAAGGCTTCAGTTACACTTTAGTGGTCTTGTCTTTGCAGCACTTATGTAATTTTTTCGCTTCTAGTAGCGGTGGGTTTATGGTGGGCTACCAAGTTGAAGCGATTTTAATTATTAAGCACTGTATGACTAGCGGATTAGTAATTTCTTGTAGCACTGATTAGCCACAATGTTGAAGTTAAATCACACACGAAAGAACTTTGTTGGTCACTATAAGTTTAGGACCACCGACTGCGCCAATAACGAATCCACTGTAATCTATTTAGAAAAAAATATAAATTCTTTATTCAAATAAATTTACAATTGCGGAAGCGGAGGTTAGTTGGGGAATAAAAAGAAAGATCCTGGAGTCCCTGCGGTACTACCGCGAGGCTATGCTTCGCAGGGCCAGGGTGCGCTCTGTGTTAATCAGCTGGATGTATCCTTGGGGCTCTTTCCCTCTCAGCTGCACGCAACCGCTTCATCGACTCCGCAGCGAACTGGCCCCAGAAACACTGGTCCGAGATCATACGCTCCCCTAGTGTCGACGGCACCACTATATTCTCCATGAAGCCTTCCCGGTGCGGTCGAATCGCCGGCAATTAAAAATAATGTGCTCGGCGGTTTTCTCAACGCCGCATTCTGGCCAAACCTGGTTAGGTAACACCCATAACCGCTTAGTATCTGGGTCAGCCAGAAGTTTACTTCGCCATGACGTCTTAGGGTCCATCTGGTCACATCCGGGATTATCCTGTGGGTCCATCGCCCCTTCGTCGACTGCTGTCACCTTTCCGAGCTATTAGCTCTTGCGTTGGCTTTTATGGTTCGCCTCTGAGCAGTGCTGCACTCTCCTCCGATCTGTTTTATCTCGTCGTAGATCTCTTTCGCCTCTACCGTTAACAAGTCTATTGGGATGGTCCCAGCTATAACCTGTGCTGCGTCGTCCGATATTGTCCGAAGACCGGAGCACACTCCCACACTCGACTTGGATGGTGGCTGTCTTAACCTACTTACGGCTGGATATCAGCACGGCCTTTGTGGTCTGCAATATCTAGACCGACCGATGAGAGCCACTCCACTATGGTGCAAATATATGCATTACAAGGCCCTCGGCTTTTCGAACTGTTTTTGCCACTACTACTATGGCAATGTCGTCCGCGAAGCCAATCACCTTGGTTCTTCCTGGCAGTAGATTCTTCCTCCAGGCCACAGCAGTAGCCCGAGTACTGAGCCTTGTGGGACTCCGCAGGTTAGACTAGTGTAGACTAGTACTCGGTCGCTGAAGTAGGACTTAAGAATGCCCACCAATGCATCCGGTACGCCTAGGTTCCGTAAACCTCCTATGGTGACGTCACATTTTGTCGAGTTGAATGCATTTCGGATGTCTAGTGTCACCACTAAGCAGTACACCTTGTTGCCTCCTTGCCACCTAGTCCCTTGCACTGCCTTCGAGGCGATCTCCTTCACCGTAGCGATCGCATCCTTCCTGAAGCCAAACTGCATTGGCAAAAGGTCCCATGCAGCGGAGATGGCTACGTGCAATCTATTGCTAAGGCATCGCTCGAAAGCTTTGCCCAAGTGGTCAATCAGGCATATCGGCCTGTATGAGGATGGACTATCGGGAGGCTTGTTTGGCTTGGGAAGCAGTACCAGCTTCTGTCTTCTCCAGCGCTTTGGGAAAAGGCCTTCCGTGAGGCACTGGTTAAAAACATTTGCGAATGCTCCCGGGTGCTCGTACATGCCTAGCTTAACGACGATTTCCGGGATTCCATCTGGCTCTGGTGCTTTTCCCGATGGCATATCATTGGCTACCTTGCGAATTTCATCCGTTGTGAATATCAGTTCAGACGCGTCTGCTGGAGCCCCGTCTGCAGCTTGCGGAGCCAAGGGCACTACTGGGAACAGATTTTCCACGATCGCCGTCATGTGGGCGGCGTCTCCGGCTTTCAGGGGCTTCGCTTGACTTATCTTTTGTTATGATTATTTTGTATGCTGATCCCCATGGGTCCTGCTCGGCTGAATCGCATTGTTCCAGAAAGCATCTCCTTTTTGACTGCTTGATGAGTCTTTTTAGGGTCCGACGGTTTTCCGCGTATTCTTGTACTGTGTGTGTGTGTGAATGTGTAATCATGTGTTATACTATGTTACATATGCTACTATATATACTTATGTCCTCGGCTAGTGATCCTAAGCAGATCTAGCAATGTCCGACTGACAGACCGTCTGTCTAATCGTCGCGATCTTTGGTACTATTAAAATCTAAAAATCAGATGTTTTACAATTACACAAGAAGAAACCGAAATATGCAATAAAACTTATAAATAAATAAATAAGATGAAAACAGTGGTCTTAACTCTAGTCGGACTAGGTAAAATCATTCGGAAAAAAATCTTGTATTTGACATTTTTTAATTTGATTCAAGTGTACACGATTTTATTATCATTTTTTCGATATTTGCTAGCTTAGAAATTCGTGCAGATATCAGTAGAATATGTATATATGTTTGTCGTTATGTATAATAACCATACCTTCCCGATTACCAGTTACAAGGTAAGCAATAAGCAGATATTCTAGTTTTCTCTGTCTTTATTTTTTACGCTTCCCTACAAAGTTTCGCATTTTGCTATGGACCAGATCTTGTTGCCTACAGCTGTAGCCTCCAGCGGTACATCCAGGTACATCCACTTTCACTAACAAAATATTGCAAAGAAGTAAGTTTTTAGAGCTTAGGGATGCCGTCTTCGTTTCAAAACTCAGTGAACATGTGCTGGATTTCCAAAGCATATGCCGTGCTAGCCGGATGGTCCCGCCAGATCTATCACAGTTCGTACTAATCCTCCGGGATGAAGCCAGGATAAAGCACATTCTTGTGCCTCCGTGCTGTTCGTTGCCTTGGACAGCTATTTGTCTCCGTTATCACGTGCAGCGTAGTATCGGGCTCCTAGTGTATGGATTCCTACCTCGATGCCTTTTGTCCAAACGCACGGCTTCTGGCTAAGATAGAGTTTCGTCTGTTCTGATCCCGATAAGCCGTTTATTTGATCAAGCTCATTGTGCCTCAGCTATTTATAAATTCCAAGACGTGCACTTCATTTACTTAGTCTACTCGCATGTTGATTATCGATGACTGTTCTGCTTCCTGCGCGAGACGCAGGATTATTTAACTCCTACTTCTTCGGATGGCAAATGAACTCGTACCCATATTCCGGCTGTTTTCCCGTCACCCCCTATTATTCCTGGATCCTTGTGAAATTTCCCTTTACCGCTAATCTCGGCTATTTTTGCCTCTGTCGATCCACCGTCGGCTTCATCGTCGGTATGATGGATCTGTGCTTACACAATCGCCACGGTACATGCGCTCTTTCTCACTCTTAGGCTCTAAAGGCATCAAGATTACCTCAATTCGGGTGGTCTATGCACTGACCTTCGGGGATAAACTTCTGTGTGGTTTCCGGCTGAATACTGGTTGCCAACGCTTCTGGTTCCTGAGTCCGTCCGTATGAACGCCTAGATCTCAGGGACTACAAAAGCTAGAATGTTGACATTACGCATGCAGCTTCCAGGAAAATGGATTTGCCTAGAAACGTTTTGCCACGCCCACTTTCACTCCCACAAACCGCGAAAAATTGTCACTCCTTTTAAAAAAGTTTTTAAGTTTTTTTGTTTTCATTTTATTAGTTTTTCCCAAATTTATACGGATATTCCAAAAAATTATGAAATTTTTTGTTCGCACTGCTCCAAGCTGAGTAACGAGTATCTGATAATCGAAAATCTCGACTATAACATTCTCTCTTTTTTTTCGCTTAAGATGGCTAATGTCGCGATCGAACACTCTTTGAGTTTAGACGTGCCTAGTTTGTGCGGAAGCTTCTTCTTAAAATTCAGTTATTTCTTGTGTTACAATCATAAAATACAACATTAAGTTTGTGGTTGCTGATAAGCACCGAGTAACTGTTGACTCTCTTTGCTGTCAAAATGAGCGACAGCGACGAAGACCTAACTGCTTTGAAATGGCAGAGAGTAAAATCAAAGCCCAAAAAGAGACCGAGCCAAGCCTCTCCCGAAGTTCAAGGAAAAAAAATTCACTGGACAACTCATCAATCACCAGCGCAAATAAATTCGCTCTCTTAAGCGACGGAACGAAGATCTCGAAATGGTAATTGAAGACAGCGCAACTGATTCTGCTAAGCCCCCACCTATCTTTCTTTCTGACGTCAATAATATAAGTGAAATGCTAGCCTATCTTAATTCTAAAATTAAAAGAGAACTTTACTATTATAAGACTCAACGTGATGGACATGTAAGAGTACTGGTAAAAAGTATTGAAGAATTCAGAAAATTAGTCAAAACACTTAATAATGATTGTGTAAGGTACCACACATACCAGCTTGAGGAAGACGGAGCACTAAGAGTTGTTATAAAGAATTTGCATTTTTCTACAAATTTAGATGAAATTAAAAGTGTTGTAGAGTCAAAAGGTCAGGTTGTTAAAAACATAAGTAATATTAACATGTTCTATGTAGATATTGAGCCTATCAACAAAAACCGAGACATATATTATGTAAAACATAGGTAACGCTATTGTCAATATATTATATACCACCCCGCAAAACCAATGAAATTGTTCAGTACTAACGCTGCCAGGAGTTCGGACATACAAAATCATATTGTGTTAAAACGTACCGCTGTGTAAAATGCTCTTCTCGACACCCAAGCAACATCTGCCCGAAAAATACAGAACAACCAGCAAAATGTGCCAACTGCACTGATAGCAAAACAAACACTTCCCTGGAGAGAATAGAGAAACTATTAGAAAAACAGTCTGAACTTACTAATAATTTACTTAACATGATAATGTTACTTGTAAACAAATTATGCAAGTAAATCTTAGCCTAATTAACCATTAAATTAACCATGTAAATGAAATATCCATCTTTATAAAAACGAACGAAATTTACCTTATGTTAATTTCCGAGACACAGTTCACCAGCAAATCATATATCAAGGTTGTTGGATATAATATAATTAGAGCTGACCACCCCTCGGGCAGAACTCATGGTGGCGCAGCTATTTTAATTAAAATAGGCCTAAAATTTCAAATTATGGACAACATTAGAGAAAATGCTATGCTGGCTGCCACGGTCAAGATCAAATGTATGCATGCGGACGTATCTGTAACAGCAATTTATCTTTCCCCAAAATTTGCTCTCAAAGAAGCAGATTTTAAGAACTTTTTTCAAAAACTTGGACCACACTTAATAGCTAAGCAATGCAGATTGTCAATCCAGATTGACAAATCCGAATGGAACTGAACTGCATAGTAAACGACAGCATAACAACACTTTCAACCGGCAAGTCTACATACCGGCCTACTGACAGTAGAAAGAAACCAGACTTTATAGACTTCGTAGCATATCCCACAATCACACATGCGAATAATGGAAAGTCTTGACCTAAGCTCAGACCATTCTCCAATAATAGTGACATACAGTACATTAGCTCATATATTGACAAATCCATACAAAGTAATTTCTGCAAATACTGATATCAATGCGTTTAAAAGCTATCTGGAAACAGCTATCAGCCTGGATATCTCGCGAAAATCAGGAGAGGAGTAGACCATGCTGTGGAGCTTCTCACAAACAAGATCCATAAAGCAAGCTATATACGTACGAAGCTTCCAGCCAGAAGCTCACAATCAAATCAGCTCTATCTCTCAGCTGAAATCCGACAACAACTACAACCCAAGAGAAATTTGCGTAAAATATGGCAAGAAGCTCTCTACCCTGCCGACAAAAGATCGTATAACAAGGCTGTATCTGATCTCAAGAAACTTCTGTCAACTTTAAGAAATTAATCTCTTTCTGAATATCTTAGAAATCTAGATCCACATTCTTGTAACCACGAACATAATTTATGGAGAGCAACCAAATATCTTAAGCAACCTGCAAAAAAAAACACAGTAGTGTAGTATGCACATATAGCGATGTACCACTGCATGCACATACAGTGTTGTAGCACTGTAATAACAACAAACACATTGTAGCACTCTGTTGCAAAGTGTATAAAAACAATCCAGCCCAAGTGCACGCGTAACACGAGCGTCCACTTGAAGGCCAAAACGCATAATTGCATAGTCAGCATTCCCACGCTAGCCAAACGCCGATCGCCTACAGCACTCCCCCTCCTCAAGCGCCGTCGCTCGGCGACAATTCATATATATACATAAGATATGCATATTAGCGTCGCAGCGCTGCAGAGCTACGCCAGCAGCGTAGCTCCTCGAATTAGGCTAAGAAACCTTTGTATGGAGAACTCCAAATCAATTGACAAATTACTTCGAACGTAGCGGGACCTTCCCTGCTCTCAATAATAAACCAAATCAACAAACCTACAAAATGAGACTTTTGATTCGCACATAGTACACGGCGACTGTGACACTGGAGCAGCCGACGGCACTGGAAATCAAAAAACAAAGGAAAATAAATCTGAGTGAGTAGAGCAAATGGGTAGAAAGCGCGGTGGTGTACAGCAAAAATTGAAAAAAAGAATAGCACATCTTAAGTGGCTATTGTACACACAAAATCCACCACCAGCATGGTCGACAGCCCAAAAATATCAGGCTGAGCTAGACCATTTGCTGGATTTAAAAAAAAATGCGCCCAAAAATCCAAATGCTCACTCAGATATAACAATTTTAATTCAAACTAATGAGAAATCAACACCACCCAAAGCAAAGAAGCTGCCCGAACTTAAGAAAAGATGCCCAGCAGACTGTGAGGGTCCATTCTGGGACATAACTTGTATTTATACCTGTGCGGGGACAGGCACTGGTACCGCCTGAGCCCATAGGCCCAGGACAGCTGCAGCCGAAAATAAGTGCAAGAGAGACCCCGTCACCTGAACCTTCGAGGGAACGTCAGCGTGCCAGGCCGGCGACGTCCAGCTGACGCAAGGAGGAGCTGCAGCCTGAAATATTTTTTTTGTTGCCCTACGTGGCACACGATCCTCGATGCACTACGCTGCATATTAGTATTACACGAAATATTGTAACATTGAACGGAACTCTTTCTGCCCGATAAGAAGAATGGCCCGTAAAGTCATACACCAATTAGGCAGAAAAATGTAACTATAAACAAAAAATGTAAAAAAAAATTTCAAAACAAATCAAAAACTAAACAATTGCCTTAACAATTAAAAAAAAAAATAATAGAATTCAGAAAATACAATTGAAAAAACAACATTTTTGTTAAAGAATTCATCAACAAATATATAATGTAAATTTATAACAAAATTAATAAATAAAGAGAGAGCATAAATGATAGTAAACGTATAACGTATGCATCTTAATATAAATATTAGCAACGCGATCCCAAAGATCGAAAATTCAGATGTTCCCATAATGTTAGATCATAATTCTAAAATTGCGGACTCCACCGCCTATGTAATAAATACAGTCGAGGTATCACAGCCCGAACTGAAAACTATTACAATTCTCCTCATAATAATAGTCTTTTAACAAAACTTTATAAGTTGCACAATAGGTGCCTCAAAAAAAAATACTTGAGTAGGGCAAATGATTTAGAGAAGATCTAAGTTTATTAACCTAAAGCAAGAAATAAAAAAAAATAATAATAGGACAATGTCCGCAATAATCAGGAAAACATTAGAAAGAGATCCCCTGTTTATCTTGAGATCAATACAAGTACTCAGCCAGTTACGCGCGTGTATAAGCGTAAAAGAATTTGAAGAAGCTTATAGCGACAAATTCGAAACGCCGACAAGCCCTTTGTACCATTGCACAAAAGAGGAAAAAGCTGTAGTATTAACCATATTATCTTACGTGATTATAAAATAAATCACTGAGGATAACATTTATCTCGGAGAGACAAAAATATATATGTTCCGCCTACACCGGTAGTCTTTATTTTCTTAATAATAAAGGAAATAAAATAAAATCTACTTGAAAAACATATAAAATGAATAAGAAAACTTTAAGTGAAACACTAATATTATGGAATGGAAATAAATCCGTACCATATTTTTAGATATTAAACATAGGTTCGATAAATCTTATAAGGCATTAGCGCAAAACAGGCCAATTCAAGAGAATACAGTTAACAAACACGCTAGAGTATTAGTAGAATGCTTTAATGAATCACTAATACTAATACATGACAATAAGAGAAACTTAAAACATAAGAACTGGTCAGAGGTATCAACTTATCGATTAAACTTAATTTCAACAATTAATTTCCAACAATATTGAACACCTCTTTAAAGTTAAAAAACCTGAATCGATAGACTAGCAAGAGACCGACTCAAAAGACAATTCAGATTCCGAAATCGAGGAAAAGAATCTAAACGATCTAACCATTCCAGCGGTTTTAACAATACCACCAACACAGGAAGAGGCATTAGAGTCAGACGAATCTACTTCATTAATAGGATTCCTAGATACAATAGAAACCATCATAACAGAGAAAAAACCAAGCACCAATGACACAATGGCACAAACAAATATTGTCCTTATTAATACCGCATCTAAGCTTGGTAAAGCCGAAAATTTAAGAAGTTTCATATATGCATTGGAAATAATTCAGTCAATAAAAGGCGAACACGAACAATTAGCTATTTCAATAGTAAAAACAAAGCTAAAGTGTGTAGCCAGAAATTTAACCGGAAATGATTAAAGAACAATGTCAAGGGCGTAACTGTTGAAGTATTGTCAGCCAAACTGATGAACTTAAAGCAACGTAGCAAAACTGCCAACCAATACACGACAGAGGTTGAGCAGCTGACGAAAGCTTTGGAGGGTGCATATATAACAGATGGTTTACCCATGAGTTAGCCAGAAGTTATTCAACCCAGCACGCAGTTAAAGCAATGACTAAAAACTGCGCAATAGATAAGGTTAAACTTATCATGCAAGCTGGTACCTTCAATACAATGAATGATGCCATATAAAAATTTGTAAATAGTTGCACAGAAGCAACTGGACAGTCAAACACTGTTCTTTATTATAACAATTACGCAGAGCGTGGTAGAAGCCGTGGTCGTGGAAGCTTCAGAGGTAACTCTCGTAACAATTACCATTACCACACCAACCACAATAATGCTGCAAGTGGCCAATATAGAGGAAACCCTAGAGGCCGTGGCAACTCGAACCGAGGCCAAAATAGCAAAAATCGAGGAAATGTAAGAGTAGCCCAAAATAATTCGGGAAACTCCAAACAACCTTTAGCTACTCAACAATAAATAATTACAAGGTTCACACAATTAATCTTATCCAGAACATATTTCTTAATTTTGTCAATGTAGAAACAAATAAAAAACGTATCTTTCTATAGACACAGGTGCAGATGTTTCCCTTCTAAAAGAAAATTCTGATATCTTCAATGATATTCAAGAAAACAATAAAATTAATATTCAAGGAATAGGACAAGAATTGATTCAATCAAAACGATTACATTTAATTAAGATACAGAGAGATAATTACATAATTCCACACGATTTTCATATAGTAGATCCACAGTTCTTAATTCCATGTGATGGAATATTAGGCATTGACTGTCATATCTCAATTATCAAAAAATTTTCCACCCCAATTCAGATCCACAACAAAAGATTTATGCACAAAATATAGTGATGTATTCGGACTTGAAACCGAATCGATTACAACAAATAATTTCTACAAACAAAATCTAAGATTAACAGATTATGAGCCAGTATATATTAAAAATTATAGAAATCCTCACAGTCAGCTTGACGAAATTCAAGCACAGGTAGAAAAATTAATTGATAACAAAATAGTGGAAACGTGTCACCATATAACAGCCCACTTTTGTTAGTTCCGAAGAAATCTCTTCCCGGTTCTGACAAGAAAAAATTGCGATTAGTAATTGACTATCGTCAGATTAATAAAAAACTGTTGTCCGTTAAATTCCCTCTGCCTAGAATAGATGATATTTTAGATTAACTAGGTAGAGCAAAATATTTTTCAGGTTTTCATTAAATTGAACTCAAAGAAAGTTCAAGAGATACAACGTCTTTTTCAACGAGCAATGGCTCATATCGCTTCACGCGATTACCATTCGGTCTAAAAGTAGCACCAAATTCCTTCCAGAGAATGATGACTATAGCTTTCTCTGGACTTGAACCTTCGCAAGCATTCCTGCATATGGATGATTTAATAGTTATTGGTTGTCCCGAAAAACATATGCTTAAAACTTAACTGATGTTTTTGAGAAATGTAGGAAATATAACCTAAAGCTACATCCAGAAAAATGTTAATTTTTCATGCATGAAGTCACATTTTTGGGACACAAGTGCACAGATCAAGGAATCTTGCCAGATGACAAAAAATATGACGTCATCATAAATTATCCAGTTCCCCATGATGCGGTCAGTGCTAGACGATTTGTTGCATTTTGCAATTACTATAGACGTTTTATCCAAAATGTTGCCGAATATTCTCGTCACATAACAAGATTATGTAAAAAAGGTGTAGAATTCGAATGGACATCTGAATGCTAACATTCCTTCGAACATCTCAAATCGGCACTAGTTAATCCCATTTTATTACAATACCCAAATTTCAGCAAAGAATTTTGCACAATTACTGATGCAAGTCAGCAAGCTTGTGGAGCAGTGTTAACTCAACACAAAAATAGACTTCAACTTCCAGTTGCATACGCATCAAGAGCGTTTACCAAGGGTGAAAGTAACAAAAGCACAACAGAACAAGAATTGGCAGCAATTCATTGGGCAATAACACTTTACAGACTATATATTTATGGTAGGCATTTCACTGTCAAAACAGACCACTTACCTACCGGTTCTCTATGATAAATCCAAGCTCTAAACTAACTCGTATGAGACTTGAATTAGAGGAGTATAATTTTACAGTTGAGTACCTGAAGTAGACAAAAATCCTGCGCAGGAGATACCGAAATAAAATTGCCTAAGCAATCTATAAAAAAAGCTTCAAATTCCAACGAATATGAAGTCATCAAAAATGACGATGTACGTAAAGTAGTGACCTTGCACATAAAAAATATGCTATGTTTCTTTAAACATGGTAAGAAAATTATTGCAAGATATGATGTCAGCGATTTATATACTAATGGAATCCTCGACTTAGGTCAATTTTTCCAAAGGCTTGAAATGCAAGCCGGTATAAATGAAATCAGCCAACTCAAGGTGGCACCGTGGGAAAATATCTTTAAGCATGTTTCAATTGATAATTTTAAAATAATGGGCAATAAAACATTAAGTTCTTTGAGTGTAGCGCTACTCAACCCGGTGACCCAAATAGAAAAATTAAAAGAAAAAGTAGCTATATTGTCTACATTTCATGACGATCCAATACAAGGAGGTCACACATGCATCACAAAAACCTTGGCCAAGGTCAAAAGATATTATTACTGGAAAGGTATGTCTAAAGATATAACTGAGTACATTAGAAAATGTCAGGAATGCCAAAAATCAAAAGTGACAAGAAGTATAACAACTCCTTTAACAATAACAGAAACTCCAATAAAAGCTTTCGACAGGGTGATAGTAAACACTATTGGTCCGCTACCAAAATCAGAAAATGGCAATGAATATGCAATCACACTAATATGTGATTTAACCAAATATCTAGTTGCCATACCAGTCGCAAACAAAAGCGCAAATACTGTCGCTAAAGCTATTTATGAATCTTTTATTCTAAAGTACGGTCCAATGAAGACGTTCATTAAGGACATGGTAACAGAATATAAGAATTCAGTTAAAACTGACTTGTGTAAATATCTTAAAATAAAAAATATATCATCAACTGCACAACATCACCAGACAGTTGGAACAGTCGAAAGAAGTCACCGAACTTTCAATGAATATATACGTTCATACATATCGGCTTATAAAACTGATTGGGACGTATGGCTTCAATATTTCGTATACTGTTTCAACAAAACCCCATAAATGGCATATGAACTTGTCTTCGGTAAAAGAAATAACTTACCAAAACATTTTAATAGCATAAATAATATATAACCTATATATAATATAGATGATTATTCTAAGGAAAGTAAATATAGATTAGTAGTAGCCTATAAAAGAGCTAGAGTTATGATAGATGAACATAAAGAAAAAAATAAAAAAAACTTTATGATCAGAAAACAAGGAACTTAGATATATCAGTAGGAGATAAAGTTTTATTAAAACACGAAACAGGTCATAAGTTAGAAGCTAAATATAAATATAAATATATAATATAAGCTAAATCCTTATAAAATAACGGAAATAGGAAAAAATTACAACATTATAATATCTAATAACAAAAATAAAAAGCAAACTGTTCATAAAGATTAATCTGTCGTTTCATAAATATTTATAGTATGATCATACATAGGCATCAAAATGTTCAAAAAAAAAAAATATATGTATATATAAAAATATACACATTCGTATCATTTATGAGCTCTTACTTAAAAATGTTTATTTCATAATTGTAATTAGTAAGGCCATGCTAAGAAAATACTTTTTTACATTTGAACATTATTTAAATATATAAAAAAAAGAAAAGAACAAAAAAATTTAATTAATCTTTTTAATAAAATCTTATAAAATAACAAAAATAAATTAATTAATCTTTTTAATAAAATCTTATAAAATAGCTTTATAAAATTACGTTATTTTTTTTAAAAGGAGGGAGATGTGCTATGCACATATAGCGATGTAACACTGTATGAACATACAGCGATGTACCACTGTAATAACAACAAACACATTGTAGCACTTCGTTGCAAAGTGTATATAAACAATCCAGCCCAAGTGCACGCGTAACACGAGCGTCCTCTTGAAGGCCAAAACGCATAATTGCATAGTCAGCATTCCCACGCTAGCCAAACGCCGATCGCCTACAGCACTCCCCCTCCTCAAGCGCCGTCGCTCGGCGACAATTCATATATATAGTGACATATCCATAAGTCCCTAAGGCTTAAGCACATGCCTACACACTAATACATATACAACATGTACACCCAAACACACCCACACACCCAACACAACTCTGGATGTACCCAACAGATACCAGATACCTGATAAGTCACCCACTGGTAGACTAAACATCCGTTGTCTAATTTAAACAATCTATGCTTAAGCCCTCGCATCATCGTTGCGTTCCCACGTTCAAAGCTCGGACTCGCAATCCCGAAAAACAGAAGTATTAGATTTCAATAAACAAAATTAAAAGAATCTAAGAGCACTTGTATCCAAGAGCGAATGCACTTGAATCCAAGAGAAATGCAAAGACTATTAAAGTCAGCAACTCCAAAGCTTCTTCTCTTCATTTGATCAGAACCCTAAAGTCTAAAGTCCATATTAGAAAAGCTCGAAACCGAGGCTTGAACGTCAATCAAATCAGAGTAATTATCAGAGTTCAGTTTGAGACCTAATTATAATCGGTCGGTGTTCTTCTCAAGTAAAAATATTGTAATCATTCAGTAAAATAAAATTATATTTTTTTTACATATGAGTATTGCGATTATTTAATTATATACATAAGATATGCATATAAGCGTCGCAGCTCTGCAGAGCTACGCCGGCAGCGTAGCTCCTCGAATTAGGCTAAAAAACCTTTGTATGGAGAGCTCCAAATCAATTGACAAATTACTTTGAACGGAGCGGGACCTTCCCTGCTCTCAATAGTAAACCAAATCAACCAACCTACAATATGCGACTTTTGATTCGCACATAGAACAGTATTCCGAAACTGTAATGGCGAATGGTGTAGATCTGATGATGGACAAGTCAAAGCATTTGCTCAACACCTGCACTCTGTTGTAGCATATCTACCCTATAAATATACTAAAGTAATGGGTAAAACTTAGCTTCAAAACATTATGACTCTTTGTCATAATAAACATAACATTGAGGTACCCGAAAAGTCCACCAACAATTACACAAGTATTCCAGCGCTCAAGTAATACGATCTAACGCTTATACATAAGCCGATCGCGGAGCGTGGGAATGCTGAGCGTGCACTTTGCAGCTCAAGTGGTCAGGCCATACATAACATATGTATGCCTTCTGCACACTTATGTATATGTATATGCATGCCTTCAGCATGCTTATGAATATGTATATAGAATAAGAATTATATGTACGGGTCAGCTCAGCCCAAGACGAGCGCACCAGAAACATTCTAATAAAGTGACTCTAACAGAGCAGACGCTCTGACTCCACAAACTCTCCGACCCTTCTTTGGAATCCTTCACGAACATTATATGGCGACCGTGACAGGACTCGAGGACATCAGGACTCGACGACTTAAGGACATCAGGATTTGAGACTGAGTCTCGCCTCCGCCTGATAATAAATGCCTTGCCACCTTGCCAACCAAATAGCCGATACAAATTTGTAATGTTGCCCGAGTGTACTTGAATGGCAGAGGAGGCACAATTCTCAAACGCGCAGCCTACGATACAAAGGGACTTGCCAACGTTGGAGGAAGATCTGCAGCAAAACCCTGCAGATGGACCACGCCCACTCACAATAGCTGAGTACCGGGCAAGGCAGGAAAGGAAGGAACCAAAGAAGCACAAACGCTCCGGAAAAAGGGTAAAGCTACTACAACAACGCCGACTGGTCAAGGAAATGACCAGTTGGCCAGAGACGAGACGTCCCGGCAACGATACAAAGAGCGTCTGGAAGACATCGAAAACAAGCTTTCGCAAGGTGCGAAACAACGCAAACGGGCTGCATAAATCAATGCCAATGACCCAATTTGCCTTAATTTTAATTTCTAAATCCAAGCCGAGGCGGGAAACCGCTGTTTGAAAAACACTAATATCTGTTAGGCTTTTTACTAACAATGCGGTTGGACAATTTTTTTTATTATTGTAAACAAACATGTGAGCCAACCACATTTATTAACATCTACTATTTCCACGTCTCAAAATTTTTTTTTTTTAATGACAGAGTATAACAATTAGTATATTCAGTAAACGTAAAAATTTTTATTTTTGATTTTCTGGAAGAAGAAATAAATAAAATAATAATAAGAAAAACTCATAAATAGAAAACCTCACTTTTTCCTTCAAAAACGTTTCATTGAATATAAACTAAAAATGGGATGGTTTAGCGATTCTAGTGAGGCAAAAGACAATACTGCCAAACTACGTAACGTAAAAATTATAGATCACACAGACGATATAAATGCGTTGTGGATCTTATTGCTGATCATTACAATAGTGCTAATTCTACAATTTATGCTTACAATTTATGTTAAGCATAACAAAATCATCAAAAGACGTTATATGAATAGGGCAAATCGTTTAGACCAGATTTACAAAAAAAAATAGATTAGAAGAAAGCTTCATACAAACTTTTTTTAACGACAAGAATGGAATGGTTTGAAAAGTCTTATAAATGTATCAATAAAGATGCAGTAATAAAATCTGAAGCCTTGAAAAATCATATAGAGATAGTAGTAGGAGAATATAATAATATACTCAGACTCACATCTGAACATTATAACAATGTTTAAGGGTTATAAAATCCCTAAACACAAGATTAAATAATATCAGAAAAAGAAGAAAGTCTAAAACAATTGGTTGAATTTAACCCAGACCAGCTCAAAGAACTAGACGAATCTGTTCAATCAAGCGGCGCTGAGTCCGATAGTGACATTGAAGCACTAGAAGAAAGCGACCAAATTGAGTCTAAATCTGAAACAATAACAATTTCTGAAATGGCACAGATAGTGACAGAATTTATCAGGCTAGCCACATCTTTGACACCAGAGTTTGATGGTAAACCAGAAAATCTACAGAGTTTTTTGGATGCTCTAGATCTACTAGACAGTTTAAAGAGCACACATGAAACGACAGCGATAAACCTTATAAAGACTAAACTTAAAGGCCATGTAAGAAACCTTATAAGTAATGAGCAGACAATTGCTGCAATCATTACCCAACTGTCAAGTGCAGTAAAAGGAGAATCGGTAGAAGTGATATCTGCCAAGCTTCTCAATCTACAACAGAGAAATAAAACGGCTAACCAATACACCCAAGAGGTGGAGAAACTGACAAAGGCCGTCGAAGGTGCCTATATCAGTGAAGGGGTCAGCCAGTCCTTAGCAAATAAATACAGCACTACAACAGCTGTAAAAGCAATGACACAGAATTGCTCCATTGATAAGGTAAAACTTATCATGCAAGCAGGCACATTCACAAACATGAATGATGCCATCTCCAAATTTGTAAACAGTTGCACAGAGATAACAGGTCAAAGTAACACTGTACTCTATTACCGACGAGGTGCAAATAATAATAATAGAGGAGGCCGAGGTTATAATCGTGGAAGAAATAAATACCACAACAATTACAACCGAGGCAGCAATAACAACAATAATAATAACTATAATAACCGTGGAGGTAGACGAGGCCAAAACCAAGGGAGAAGCCGTGGAAACTATAACCAGGGTAATAATAATAATAGCAAGGAAACAACCAATAAATGTAAAAGTTCATTCCATCAATTATAGTCTTAATATATTCGTAACTTTCCATAATCATTCAACTGAAAATAAACTAACAATTCTCATAGATACTGGTGCAGATATCTCACTTTTGAAAGTAAATTCTGATAACTTCAAAATTCGAAATGAAAAAATAATAAACATCGAAGGCATAGGCCAAGGTGTGATAAAGTCTCGAGGAACAGCCTCAATAGAACTCCAATCAACAAAATATCTTATTCCACATGAATTTCATTTGGTAGACCCAAATTTTGCTATACCATGTGATGGAATAATAGGCATTGACTTTATAAAGAAATTCAATTGTCAACTAGATTTCAAACCAAGTGAAGACTGGTTTATCATTAGACCCCAAAATTTAAATTATCCAATATATGTCCCGATAACATATAGCGCTGGCAACAATACAGTTCTTCTGCCAGCCAGATCACAAGTTATTCGGAAAATAGACATTAATGCTGTAAATGATTACATATTTGTTCCTAATCAGGAAATACACAATGGAATTTATGTTGCACATACAATAGCAGCATCCAAACATGTATACATTCGACTTCTAAATACAACTAATTTCGACCAATTGGTCAAAGTAAACAAAATCCAGTATGAAAATTTAAAAGATTATGACATTCATAATACCAACACTGAAAATAGAAGCGAACAAGTACTTTCAAAACTAAAGAAAAATTTTCCAGACCAAATTAAAAATCAATTAACTGAATTATGCACACAGTATAGTGATGCGTTCGGACTGGAAACCGAACCAATGTCAACAAACAATTTTTATAAACAAACATTAAGACTTAAGATGATGAACCCATTTATATAAAAAACTACAGAAGCACGCATAGTCATATTGAAGAAATTCAAAAACAAGTAGAAAAATTAATTAACGACAAAATCGTCGAACCGTCTGTCTCTGAGTATAACAGCCCACTCTTGTTAGTTCCGAAAAAATCATTACCAAATTCACAAGAGAAGAAATGGCGATTAGTAATTGACTATCGTCAAATAAATAAAAAGCTACTTTCTGACAAATTTCCACTCCCTAGAATTGATGACATTCTAGATCAACTAGGTCGAGCTAAATACTTTTCATGCCTTGACTTGATGTCAGGTTTCCACCAAATAGAACTTGAGGAAAACGCAAGGAATATAACATTTTTTTCAACGAGCAATGGCTCACATCGCTTCACGCGATTACCATTTGGTCTTAAAATAGCATTAAATTCATTTCAGAGGATGATAACTATATCATTCTCGGATTTAGAACCCTCTCAGGCATTCCTTTATATGGATGATTTAATGGTGATAGGATGTTCCGAAAAACACATGATTAAAAACTTAACTGACGTTTTTAATGTATGTAGGAAATATAACCTAAAGTTGCATCCAGAAAAATGTTCATTTTTCATGCACGAAGTGACATTCCTAGGTCACAAATGCACAGACAAAGGAGTATTGATGACAAGAAATATGACGTCATCAAAAATTATCCTGTCCCTCATGATGCGGACAGCGCAAGACGATTTGTAGCATTCTGCAACTATTATCGTCGATTTATAAGGAATTTCGCCGACTATTCACGGCACATAACTAGATTATGTAAAAAGAATGTCCCTTTTGAATGGTCAAGCGAATGCCAGAACGCATTCAAATACCTTAAAGAAAATCTTATGCACCCCACATTATTACAATATCCTGATTTTCGCAAGGAATTTTGCATTATAACGGATGCTAGTAAACAAGCTTGCGGAGCGGTTCTAACTCGGTTCAGCTCCCAATAGCTTATGCATCACGTTCATTTACAAAAGGAGAAACCAATAAGAGTACAACGGAACAAGAGCTAGCGGCAATTCATTGGGCAATTACCCATTTTAGACCATACATTTATGGCAAACATTTCACCATTAAAACGGAACACAGACCATTAACGTACCTATTTTCTATGACTAATCCCAGTTCTAAATTAACTCGCATGCGGTTAGAGCTTGAAGAATACGACTTCACTGTAGAATACCTAAAGGGGAAAGATAATTTTGTAGCAGACGCACTCTCGCGTATAAATATAACAGAACTCAAAGACATGCAACATAAAGTCCTGAAAGTCACTACCAGGCAACAAAGTAGACAAGATAAAAACTGTACAGTAACAAATAAGGAACTATTGCCTAGGCAAAGTATCCAAAATGTATCTAAGCCCAACGTACACGAAGTCATAACAAATGATGAAGTACGAAAAGTAGTGACCTTGCGAATAACTGAATCTATTTGTTTACTAAAACGAGGAAATAAAGTTATTGCAAGAATTGATGTTGACGATTTATATACCAATGGAATTTTTGATTTAGGTCAGTTTTTCCAAAGGCTTGAAATGCAAGCCGGTATACTAAAAATCAGCCAACTCAAATTGGCACCGAGCGAAAAAATCTTTGAAACCATTTCAATAGATATTTTCAAAAATATGGGCAATATAAAATTTAAATCATTAAGAGTAGCGCTACTCCAGCCGGTGACCATTATAAAAACTGAAAAAGAGATACAATCAATACTGTCTACATATCATGACGATCCAACTCAAGGAGGTCATACAGGCATTACAAGAACGCTAGCAAAAATAAAAAGACACTATTATTGGAAAAATATGACTCGTCATATAAAAGAGTACATACGTAGATGTCATAAATGTCAAATGTCAAAAACAACACATACAAAGACCCCAATGACTCACACAGAAGCCCCAACAAATGCATTTGATATAGTGATAGTAGACACAGTTAGAATATGGCAACGAATACATCGTCACACTCATATGTGATTTATCTAGTATCTAGTAACCATACCGGTTGCAAACAAAAACGCAAATACTGTCGCGAAAGCTATATTCGAAAATTTTATACGGTCCAATAAAGACGTTCATTTCGGACATGGGTACCGAGTATAAAAATAAAGTAATTTTAGATATGTGCAAATACATGAAGATAGAAAACCTAACATCATCACCAAACCTTAGGGACAATAGAACGAAGTCATAGAACATTCAATGTATACATTCGTTCAAACATCTCTGAAGATAAAACTGATTGGGACGCTTGGATACAATATTTTACATATTGTTTCAACACAACACCATCAGTCATGCATGATTACTGTCCATATGAACTAGTCTTTGGAAGATTACCAAGGCAGTTCGCAAATTTTAATAAAACAGATAGAATAGAACCACTATATAATGTAGAAGATTACTCGAAGGAAATAAAATTTAGATTAGAAATAGCATATAAAAGGGCTAGACTTATGTTAGAAAAAGCTAAGTCTTATAGAAAACAACTATATGATAAGAAAACTTCAGATTTTCAATTAAAAATAGGAGATATATTTATACTAAGGAACGAATAAGGACATAAGTTTGATCCAGTATATTTAGGTCCTTATACTGTAGAAACCATAGAAGACAGGGATAACATAGTAATTAGAGATACAAAGCAAAAGAAACAAAATGTACATAAGGATAGACTAAATATATATAATCAATGAAACGTTTCATTTCACTTAAGAAAAGGTCTGATCAACCAAAACAAGAAAAAAAAAACAAAACCAAACAAAAAAAAACACACAAAAAAAAATTTTTTTTTCTTTTTCCTTCTAAGAAAGTTAAACATAAAACAAAAATAACGTAATTTAACATAAATTTTTTATTATTCTGTGTAGCATATCTACCCTATAAATATACTAAATTAATGGGTACAACTTAGCTTCAAAACATTATGACTCTTTGTCATAATAAACATAACATTCAAGTACCCAAAAAGACCACCAACAATTAAACAAGTATTCCAGCGCTCAAGTAATACGATCTAACGCTTATACATAAGCCGATCGCGGAGCGTGGGAATGCTGAGCGTGCACTTTGCAGCTCAAGTGGTCAGGTCATACATAACATATGTATGCCTTCTGCACACATATGTATATGTATATGCATGCCTTCAGCATGCTTATGAATATGTATATAGAATAAGAATTATATGTACGGGTCAGCTCAGCCCAAGACGAGCGCACCAGAAACATTCTAATAAAGTGACTCTAACAGAGCAGACGCTCTGACTCCACAAACTCTCCGACCCTTCTTTGGAATCCTTCACGAACATTATACTGTATTTAAGCCAAATGATATTGATAACCTGCAAACAGAAAGGGAAGTAGATAACGTTCTCGAGTCTCCATGCCAAATGAGCTTACCCATTCGTAAAATCAGTATTAATGAAGTTTCATCAGAAATTAAATGGCTGAATAGTAAAAAGGCTCCAAATTCCGACAAAATAGATGGCATAACCTTGAAAAATGTACCACCAAAATGTTTACGATATCTTACTCTTATATTCAATGCGATCTTAAGAGTTGACCAAGGCCAATGGAAATGTGCAGAAATTATAATGATCCTTAAACCAAACAAGGCAGAAAATGAAGTGACATCGTACCGTGTTGTCAATATTTCTAAAGTATTTGAAAAAATACTTTCTAAGAGAATTTTGCCAATCTTGGACGAATTCGCTATCATACCCGAAAACCAGTTTGGATTCAGAAGAGGCCACGGAACCCCTGAGCAATGTCACAGGATTATAAATGAAATTTTATCAGCATTTGAGAGCAAAAAATAATGCACTGCAACCTTTCTTGACGTTCAACAAGCGCTTAATCGAGTCTTGCATTAACGGCTTATTATATAAAATCAAAAAAAGGTTACCTGCTCCATATTTTTTATTATTAAAGTCATACTTAACCAATAACACTTATACGTGCAACAAAAAAATGAATACTCGGCCTTGCATTTTATAAAAGCTGGAGTCCCACAAGGAAGCGTCTTAGGACCTGTCTTATACACCCTGCACACGGTTGATATGGCGGTAAAAAATACCTGCACAGTGGCAACATACGCGGATATTACCTACCAGCTCATCTAAAGAGGAAGCCTCACAACTCCTGCAAGCGGAGCTACGCCTTATTGAAAGCTGGCTCTTTCTTTGGAAAATTAAAGTCAACGCCCTGAAATCTGCGCAAATAGCTTTTTAATTAAGAAGAGGTTACTGCCCAGAAGTGTCATTTAATGGATCAGCAATCCCACAAAGTAATTGCATAAAGTACCTTGTCTTGAACCTCGATCACAGACTAACGTGGAAAAACCACATAAAGGCAAAGCGCCAGCAAGTAAATTTAAAAAGTTTGAAGATGACCTGGTTGCTTTACTAAAGACAGACTATGAACTCATAAAAATAACTTAGCCTTAAGCTTGGCAAATAATAATAAGAACATCAGAAGACTGAAAAGATTTCACGTGCTAGACACTGACAGGTATTAAGTATTAAAGCATGTTATGCATAGAGTATGTAGTAGAGCTTAATGGATAACTACTGCCTATGTTAATTTAAGATTAATTATAAAATTTACTTATTTTCATACTTTCTTAGGACAGATTATAAATAAAAAGAGAGAAAAAAAAAGTTTATTAAGCGGAATGTACTTTACGTTGGGCCTTCAGCACACAATCTGTGTAGTCCAATCTGTTGAAAATATTTTATTGAAGATAAGATAAGATAATTATGTTTTAAAATATCGGTCTATCGATAATTTAGTTTCCTGATGGTAAATAAATCAGTTTAGATAATCCAGTCGAATATAGTATATTTTTTCGTCACAAAACGTAATATTAAAACTTTCGTTAGTTTACTGATAGAGGAAAAGTTCATAACAGATCCATTGAAGATTATTGAATAGGTAGAAGAAAACGCTTCGAGAGTTTCGGTATTTGAAAACAGTGAAACTAATTTAAAATATATTCAAAAGAACTATGTACGTGCAGTTAAAAAAAACACCTAAATACAAAAACCCAATCGGTCAATAAAATATTCAATTCAATTAAAAACGTAAAAAAACTTAGTGCAGTTCACAAAGCATTTAAACCTAAAAACCCAATTCGGTCAATAACGCATTCAATTCGTGAGTGAAGATATTGAAAGCAAAAAGCATAAAGCACCTTTCCCAAATTAAAGAGATACAGGATTATGATGGAATTGCAAAAATACAATATGAAGCCAAATACAAGCTGAAGCGTGGATACCGCTGGAGGAATGCGATCTGCTGTACGGCGAAGACCTTACTATTCTTAGCTGGGAGCAACAAGTAATGCAACAGGAACAGTGCTTACTACGCAGGTGGGAAGAAAGATGGGACGACGCGTTCTTGCTCACCGGACACGTATCGCTGAACGCATTTCTGTTTAACCAGCCAACTTTCAAAAAAAATAATGGGGCAAGTGCCCAAAAAGCCGTTTTCAAGATGCGGAATAGACTTTTGCGGACCAATCAACGTCTTTTTGCGCATCCTACCAAGGCTTCGTTTGCTTTGCTACAAAGGCTATACATGGCGAAGTGGTATCAGATCTCATGCAGGTCATTGCATCACTCAAGTTTCCTCGGTCATATTTTGTGACAACGCTACGAACTTCGCAGGTGCTAACAACAAGCCAGAAGCTTTGAAGCAGTTAATATTTGTGGAAGAAACTATTCATTCAATCCATAATTTTTGTCACACTGAGTTCATTAACTTCCACTTTATTTCGCCCAGGTCCCAAAAGGTCGGGGCACATGGCAAGTTGTAATCAAAAACGTCAAGGGACTACTCAATCTTACAATCGAAGTACCAGATTAACCTTTGAGGAGTTAGGCACAACAGCTGCTGACTTCGAAGCGATCTTCAACTCTCGCCCGTTATCATCAGACACAAGCGACCTGTCCGCTCTCACGCGTTTTTTTAGTTTGCGACGCACTCCAAGCACTACCAGAACTTCCACCGCATGTGTGTCACGGCTCCAAGGAGCCCAGTTGCTTTATCTGCGTCGCTTCCGGCAACAAGAACACGAAGCATCAAGCAAGTGACAAACATTGCTCCTCCGGATGCAGGTGCTTGCCAGAAACCGACTCCATGCTAATAATTTAACTCAACTTGAATTATTGTAAGGTGGCGCAGGAGGTGCTTACGCAGACCATGCGCGATCTAAGATCAGAGGTGGCTCTCCTCAGCGAGCCATACAAGGTTGGCCCCTGTGACAAGTGGGTTTCAGACCGAACGGGCAAAGCAGCCATATGGGTATGCGGGAAGGTTGCATCCCAGATAGGCAAGGTCGCACAACCTGGAGGAAGTTTGCACTAAATCTATCTGCCGACAACATGGTCATTCCTTATCAAGATAATCATCCCCCACAACGGTGGCTTCTTGGTCGCATAGTCAGCTCCAGCAGGATCGGGTAACATCATGCATGTAGCCCACGTACGCACTGCCTCACTTTCCTCACTATCAATACTATCATTAAAAATATATACTTTTAAACAAGAGAAATACTATCCCCGACTATCAAATTCCCGTTATTCAGCTATTGGAAGTGCTAACGGGAAAATTCAACATTATCTGGAATATCGGTAGAAATTGGGGGAAAAAAAATTAAATGAAAAAATTTTTAAGTGTGGCGTGTCAGTTTTGGGCTGCTTGTGGGCGTTAGAGTGGGCGTGGCAAAAAGTTGCATATCAATAGAAAATTACAAGACTAATAAAAAAAGTAAAATATATGGCTCTGGAAGCTGCATGCTTAATCTCAATATTCTAACTTTTATAGTTCCCGAGATCCCGACGCTTAAAAGGACGAACAAACGGACAGACGGACGGACATGCCCAGATCGACTCGGCTATACATAAAGTCGGAAACGTATCCTTCTACCTTTTACATACTTTTCTGCGAATCTACTATACTCTTTAACCTACGAGTAACGGGTATAATTAGTTATCCCCGTCTGGCTGTCTGCCTGTTTGCCCATTGTGCTGTCCGTATGAACTAACTTGTGGATACAAACAGGCAGATTCTTCCAAACCTGAAAAGCGCATGTTTTTTTAAGAGGCCAAATCTGTATTGTGCAGTTTTTTCTATGTTAGCTAATACTTTTAATTTCTATATTGCATAATTATAATTAATTAATACTTAGATGAATTTATACAAGAAACACGCAAAAATTGAAAGTATATATATATATATTTATTTATATATATATAATATATAATAATAAAACATATATAATAATATAATATATATATTTAATATATATATGCAATATATAAATTATATATAAATATATATAATATATATAAATAGAAATATAAATAGGAATAATAATATACAAACTTATTGCACGGGAGAACACAAATGCCGCAACATTTTTCCATTCCACTTAAATTTTTTTCTGCTTCTCTCATATCTGCATTAATTTGATCCATTCCTTCTTCAATACGATCCAGTTGTTCTAAAAAAAAATATTTAAATTTTAGTTATCTGTAAGAAATATTTTTCAATCCTAAGAATTGAGAAAATTATGCTTAATTACCACCGCTGAGCTAGGTAAAAATGTGGAAAAATTCTGTTGAAGCGACAGATACATCATATACATATATATATAAACGTTCCTCTATTATCAGATACCCGTTACTCAGAAAGTGGGAGTGAGGGGAAGAAATTTTAGAACTCGTTTTGCAAATCTATAGAAATCATATAATATAATATATTGTAACGAACTGTTTTTCTCCGTCGGCTGCGCGGTGTCGCTCACGTCCGCTTACCAGTGCCGGCTCGAATGGGGCTTAGGATGTTATGGTGGGGAGGTGTATCGCCCGAACTCTGCCCGATTATCCTCTTGTTTAGTTGACTGTCTGTCTGGGGTACAGCTCCTCGTGTGTTCTCACTGACTTTCGCTTGTACCGTCGCGAGTTTGAGGTCTCTGCGCAGGGTGGTGATTCGCACAAACCACTCGCAGCCGGTGATGAGTCTTGCGACCTTATTTTGGATGGCCTGGATCCTTTTGATTTGGCTGTCACATGCCAAGCCCCAGATTTGGCACCCGTACTTCCAGCTTGGTGCTATGATCTGTTTGTAAATTGTCAGCTTGTTGGAGAGTGACAATTTACTGCGCGGGCAGAGTAGCCAGTAGTGCTTCGCCACCTTAGCACGTAAGCTTGTTCTGATGACAGTCACATGCTTGGCAAATGTGAGTCTGCGGTCAAGCAGAACTCCAAGGTACTTTGCTGCGTTCGGCTGTGGTACGTGGGCTCCCTCGATATGGACGGTCGGTGGCGTTCTTCGCTTTAGAGTAAAGCAAACGTTGGAAGATTTACTGCTGTTTATGCCGATGTTCCAACGCTTTCCCCATACCGAGAACCGATCTGCAAAGTCCTGGATACCATCGGCTGCGTGCTCGCATCGGGACCTGTAGGTGACGCACACGTCATCGGCAAATGTGGCCAACATAGATTTCCTGTATAGGCTTACGTCTGGCTGCGGCATATCGTGGCTATACAGGCAGTAAAGCAGGGGGCTGAGGACACTATCTTGTGGAACTCCAGCTGCCACATTATGTTCGGTGGAAAGTGCTGAATGGAAACGCACAGCGAATCGCCTTCCTTCCAGGTACGATTTCAGCAACCCGAAATATAGAGCAGGTAGCGTCTGTTTGATTTTTAGCTGGAGTCCGATGTGCCACACTCGATCAAACGCTTCTCGAATGTCTAAGAAAATGTCTATTTTTTCGACAGACGCAGGGCAAGCTTGTTTCCAAATGTTGCCACGCCCACTCTAACGCCCACAAACCGCATAAAACTGCTACGCCCACACTTTTGGTAAATGTTATATATTTTTTGACTTTTTTATATATCTTGTAAATTTCTATAGATTTGCCAAAAAACTTCTTTCCACGCACACTCCAAAGCCCACAAACCACCCAAAGCTGCTACGCATCACACGAAATTCACCATAACTCGTTCTCCCTTTAGCTTAGTAACGAGTTTCTGATAGTTGAGATGAGATATACAATGATTTCTTGTTTTTTATTTGCTTTAGTATCGAAATTCAAATAAAATGTTTCCAAGAAATACCATAAGCAGGTAAAAATAAAAAATCATCTATTTGAAAACGATTTAATGTATTACATAGCCCTGGTCAGTTCGATCAAAATTTGTGTCTCAGCTATTTTATAATTATAATAAGAAATATATAATAAAACTAAACCTTAATAAAGCTTTCCAAACTACTCTCCCAATACTCACCTGCTACAATCAAAAAATCTTTTTGATTTGCTGTTATCTAGTTCAAATATTTATTAAGTTGAAAGGAAAGGTTTACCAAAAAAATCTATCGAAATTATAGTGCTGAACTATGATTGTTGCAAGTACAAACCCAGTAACAACAATAGGCTAGTAGCCGCAATAAGAACAGAACAAATAAGATGTTTTGGATTTAATTTTGTGTCTTAAAATCAAAACACAAAAATGGGTATTACATTTAAGACCTTCAGATTACATTAATTGTTTAATATCTAATCCCGTTTGCATATTGACTTGCAAACAGTTGCCATCATCTGAGTAATTTGACTCATCACTTTCTCCATCATTCTCTCGAACATGGCTTCCATCCTGGCCATTATGCTTTCCATCTGGTTGTCGTTGGCCTGTGGTGGGGGGGGCGGCATTAGTCCTCTCGATTGCCTGTTTAGCTGCGTTGGCATAGCTGAAGTTAGGAGCGCGTGGAGCTACCTGCTTCGGAGCGACCATGCTTTCAGCATTTTTATATGCGGGGCAACCTTTATAGGAGGCTGCATGTGGGCCTTCGCAGTGCAGGCAATGGACGGTCTCCGCACTTGACACATCTGTGCTGATTGTGATTATGGGACTGATTGACGACCTCGCTGAAACAGCTGTTCCACCAGCTGAATTAGCCGACGACTGGTGACACCTGTTAGCTGATTTGCTACCACGTTCACTTTTGCAAATAAATTAAATGCAATTTGCAGCTCAAAAACACGTCGCATAAGCTTGCGTTCGAGTATCACACGCATTCTAGGACTTGACTTAATTGTTAGGTTAACTTTTTCACAGCGAAAAATACTCCGAACGCGGTGCGTTTATCCGTAGGCACGTCTGCACTCGACGAGAGTTCGATCGCGACTATATTTAATAATAAAATAGAACAAATTTCAAACTCAGTTATTAAGTCAATCTGGTGTAATGAACTACAAATAAATCCATAAAATATTATTATAAAACAATATTTTTTATTTAAATGAACACGTAAATACTTCATTGGCGCAGCCGGTAGGATACCGACTAAGAAGTCCGTTGTCCTTTAAAAACCAAGTGAAATGGTAATTTGTAGGACCAAATTATCCTTTTGATTGTGCACGTGACTTTTCCGCAACAAAGTGAATCGGTATTCGCCAAAAACCTGTGTGTCCTTATTATATTAATAGTCGCCCACTAGGCAAAGTGAGGCCGCGACTAAGGGACTAGATAATATACCAAGGTACACTGTAGCTCACATAAATCTCGACATATAATACTTAAGCAGTATGTAAACAAGAACAGTAGCTCGCTTAAACAAAAACAAGTGTGACCACTACATGGCCATTGAATTAGAAGTCATCGGAGACAACTTTAAGAGATGCCCTCATCGTCGAGTTCAAAACTCAAACCCCCTGGGGGAACTTTTGCGGCGTTTTCATTATACAGCCTAAAAAGGTAATTTACGCTAACTTTGTGAACAATTAGAAGATAAGCCAACTATTATTATTAATAAGTTAGCCTTAGAAAACAACCAAAAATAATTCATTAGCTTAGCAGTGGCAACTAAAATAAAAAAATACTATGGTTTTGCATGACTCTAGCAAGGCATGACATTTGAACTGTTCAAAAATTAAGACAAATCACCCAAGAAGAAGATAAAGATGTGAAGACCCAATCTCTAAAAAATCAGATACACTTTCAAAACTTAATACAAACGCACAAAACCCAAACACTATTACCAATACTAATCATAATAAAAACAAAATCTCCCACTCCCATGAACACTTTAAAACGTTCACGAACAGAATTATAGTACAACAGAAAATAAGTGATCAGAAAAGGGGTCTGGTTAATTGAAACGCCTTCACAAAACAATAAATGAAAAGATCGAATTATCAATACTGAAATTAATAGAGAAAATAGGGAAACAAGAATAGCGACAATCTAATACACATACAACTATATAACTATATAATACATCCGTACAGATACCAGCTTACATTCTTCTTTACGCAGACACAGCCACCTATGATTTCCAAATGATTAAAGAAAATAAAATTAAGAAACTTAATAAAAACCGACAAAAAATAAGAAATTGACAAAAAATATAGACAAGTCCCCATACCACGTTCAAAATCTAGAAATCCCTATAGGAAAACAAGCAGAATTTAAAATAATTGAAAATAATCAAGGATTTATTTTATTTGAATCAGGAACTATACAAATTCCTTTTCCTTTATGTACCACTGTCTCACAATTTGTTAATTTGTTAACACAACTTGAAGAAACGTATGACAATCTTATTAAAGAAAGTCTGGAATTTAATAATATAAAACAAATAAATTACCACATTCAAAAACTGAAAACAAGAATAAACGGCATACGTATAACAATACGTAACAAACTAGGACTGTTTAACGTCGCAGGCTCCACTATTAAATACCTTTTTCGGCCTCTAAAATCAAATTTAAAAATTAAAAGGGATTAATCCCGTACACATGGACATTATAATTCACGTTATTGAAATTATCAATACCCCTTAAAAATATATAGAAAAATAACGAAAAATATAACTATTAATATTTAACATTGAACATTTACTGAATATATCGAAGACATTGAAATGGGTTCACAACTAACACGGCTAGGAATATTTAATCCAAAACTTCTATAAAAACGCTTCTATATAAAACTTAAAAATAAAAATGTAATGGATATAAAAACTTCTGCATGGTATAACACCGCTACCAACAAAATATTCCTAATTTCCCACATACCCACAAGCACAATTGAATAGCGCCAGGGCCAGATGGAATCCCAAACATCGCCGTCAAGCTAGGTATGAATGAGCACCCGGAAGCATTAGCTAATGTCTTTAACCAGTGCGTCACGGAAGGCATTTTCCCGAAGCGCTGGAAAAAACAGAAGCTGGTACTGCTTTTCAAGCCGAACAAACCTCCCTCTTCATACAGACCGATAAGCCTGATAGACCACATAGACCACATGGGCTTTCGAGCGCTGAATTAGCCACAGACTACACGAAGCCATCTCCGCTGCAGGGGACCAATGCAGCTTGGCTTTATAGAGGCGAGATCTACCGTGGATTCAATCGCTACGGTGAAAGAGATCGCCTCGAAGGCAGTGGAAGGGAATAAGTGGCAAGGAGGCAGCAAGGAGTACTGTTTGCTGGTGATACTGGACATCAGAAATGCAAAATGGCAAAATGGGACGTCACCAAGGAGCTTACAGCACCTAGGCATACCGGACGCACTGGTGGGCATTCAAAAGTCGTATTTCAGCGACCGAGTACTAATCTACGACACAGACGGTGGGACACGTGAGCACACGGTAACCTGCGGCCACTAATGCATCTTGGTAATGCATCTATTTGCACCATATTGTAGTGGCTCTCATCGAAAGGCCTGGACATTGCACACCACAAAACGGAGGCCGTGCTTGCCGCAAACAGGTAGAGCCAACCACCATCCAAGCCGGAGGCATCACGGTTAGACACTAGGCTGGCCGAAACGAACAGGAAAGCGGTGAGCTGCGCTGGACTGTAGCGCGAATAATGCTTAACTGCAGGGACCCTAGGCAGGGATGCAGGATGTCTGCAGGGCGACAGTACAGGTCATACATTAGGGGCCTGGAATCGACGAACAGGCTGTGTGCCCTGAGGGTGTGAAATAGTTCCCATTAATGTTTCCAAAGTATGTTTCCGATGAATGTGTGGACTGGCCAGGCTACAATGACGCCTTCACAAGCATCATACACATGAATGTGAGTAATATGCATCGCTTGCACTTTCTCAAAGAGTCGTTGCCAGTATGGCGCGATAATGACATCCGACAAAAGCAGCTCACGGAGAAAAATTATGCCGTGGCTTGGGGACTGATGATTAAAGGTACAATAGTCCTCATCTCGTTTTTTCGAACCACATGAACGCTATCTACGTGCTGCCCAGGCTGCAAAAGAAAAATACAGAATCAAAACTGTCGATGTTAAGCACGGTCAATGTTTGTCTGGCTGCATTCCGCCGTGTTCAAGCCTTGGACGGGGAATCGCAGCACTGGTTGGCGCATTTCGTAGCATCGAAGTTGCGAAATTGGGAGACCCACAACGCTTGGGAGCACCATCAAGGAAGCGGCGCAACCATTCCTACTTATAAGGTTTTAGAATCATTTTTGAAGGTTCGGCTGGTCATAATGGATGCGATTCGTCGTACGACTCCAATTATGGCTGAGGATCTACCGAGCGGAGCAAACGAGTGCGAGTGCATAGTGCAGAGGAGCGCCCAAGACGCCCGAATAGCGCCTGTTACCACTGCGGAGGCGACTATATACTGCTACAGGAGGAAGGATATGGTGAGCAGGGAAAATTTATGCATCAATTTCAAATCGCATCTGCTGTCACGGTGCATTAGCAATAAGAGTGACCAAGTTTGTGAACAGCGCCATCATACGCTGTTGCATTTCATAGTGGCTCATAACCAATCCTCGAGTATCCGATCTGGACTTCAGCGACGCCTCTTAGTGCACCTGCAGCCTTGGAGAACGTATCTCAGTAAAGCCTGCAGGCAACGGAGCACCAGAACCCACACGCATCTTACAGATGCCATTCGGTAACTTCTGTTAATATCCCTTCGGGGAATGTGCTTATCGCCACTGATCGTATCGCCGTACGAAATCCGGTCAACGGCAAGCAGTCATCAATGCTCTCATCAAGGATCTGAGTCAACCATAGTATCGGAACACGTCGTTCAGTCCTTGCACCTGAAGTGGTCTGCCACCAGAGCGTCTATTTTTGGGGTGGGTCCCGGGGGCGGTCGTCGTTGTAAGTACACAGAAAATTTCGAAATCTGTAGTGTTGATTTAGCATATGTTCTCAATTCGGTTACTTCCTGCTGCAAAGCCTAAGCTTCACGACACAGCATTGGGATCATATATAAGGGCCCTCATTGGCGCACCCGCACTACGCGCGCTCGAAACGAGTTGATTTCAATTTAGGAGTGGACATGTTGGCCCAAATCCTGTTGCCCGAGATCAGGATCGGATTTCCCGGCAAACCCATAGCTCAGAATACGCACTTCGGATGGATCTTCTCTGGACGTGCGAAAGGAGTGCGCTGTTGCAGACAAACCTCTGGTGCGAGTCTGTTTTCCAGAAGACTCACGTGCGTCGATCGGAGGACCCTGCGTAGTGCGGTTGTCCCTTAAAACCTACCAGGATCCAACCATGGTGCTTAATCGGTTCCTGCAGCTGGAAAGACGTCTGTCTAGCAGTCCAGAAAGGTGGAGAAAATATGTGGATGAGATCGAGGGATACTTCGCGCTCGAGCAAATAGCGCCGGCGGTGGGCAATGAAAGCCACGAATAGGCACGCAGCATCTTGTGTACTCCCGCTGTTTAATAAGGTTCCTCAGTCTACCAAACAACGAATCGTCTGCGATGCCTCATCAAGTAGCAGCAACGGACGATCGTTAAACGACTTCCTTTGGACTGAGCCGACCCTCCAGAGCGACATGTCGGCTGTCATACTCTATTGGCGGAAATATCGTTTCGTTTTTACTGCGGATATACAGAAAATGTATCGCTGTAACTACGTGCACGGGAAGACGCCCAATATCAGCGGATTTTATGGCGGGCGGCGGATGCATAAACCTTTATGCATTGTCAACGCTTACATTCGGAACGATTTCTGCATCCTTCACGACCGTCAGAATCATTTAACCGATTGCATGGAGTTGCGGATATGGTCCAGCAAACGAAGAGAGTATTGTCCGCTCGATTCCGATAAAGCAGACGGACACCTTTACACTGGGACACTACGGATCAAAGCGCTAGGAATGTATTGGCTCCCAAATAGGGAGTGATTCAAATTTCAGGTCAATTTTAAGATACCAGCTAGTCGCACCAAAAGGACTATCCTGTCGAGCATATTCAACCCGTTGGGTCTCATCGCGCCAGTCATCATCTCGGCCCTGGATTGGGACGATGAGGTTCCTAATGCTGTTGTGGAACGATGGCAAGCATTTCGGGACTGTTTGATTAGGATAATATTAATATATAGCACTGGATTCATAATTGTCCTGCTTCCATAGTTTCAGCACAGCTTTACGCGTTCTGGGACGGGTCTTCCACATCCTATGGAGCTACGATTTATCTTAGGCTCGAGCATGAGGGCGGAACGGTTACTCCGACGAAACCCTTAACCATACCTAGTACCGAGCTGAGTGGTGCAGTACTGGCCATCAAGTTGGTGAAATGGCTAGCCACGGCTAAGTGGCTAAAGGACCTTTCCATCCAGACTTTCTATTGGACGGATGCTATAATCCTTGGCTGCACGGATGGAAGACTTTCGTCGCTAACAGGGTCGCCTTCATTTTGGATCACTCTTCACCATCTAAAGTGGGACATGTTGGTACAAACGAAAATCCAGCGGACTGTGCGGACTTCGAAGGACTTCGACTTATGATGGCGAGGCCGGAGTGGTTTACACGCAGCCGTGCTAAAGGCAAAGGCGGACAAAGTACGCGTCCACCACGCAGACCCAATGCCATCGCTTCTGGACCGATTTTCTAGTTTCAGCCAGGTGGTACGAGTCAAAGCATACATAAGCGGTTCAAAACCAATGCTAAGCATTCAGGAGCTGCACTATGCTCTATTTGGTATCGTGCGCATCATTGAAAGGGAGTCTTTCTCGTCCGAGCTGACCGCAGTAATAATCCTAAAAGACTGACTTCCAGAAGCACCGATCTTAGTATTCTGACGAACGTCGTCATCCAAAAATCCCTTAAAGTTCTCATATAGTAACGGTACAGTTAGTAATACCAAAGACACTAGACACTATGCGTAACGCCATACGATTTTCTTGCACACGATTTTTTCGGGCTGGCTCTAGATCTGGCTCCAGGCTCTCTCGAATTTTTGTTCAAGAGCCAGAGAGAGAGCGCTCTAGAGCCAGCAGCTCTCTTGTACACATACAGCGACAGCCGATCACTGTATGTGTGCACACGTATGCTCATATATTGTAAATTTGACAAAATATGCCCTTCACTTCAGAAGTTTATGGACTTCCAATCTATATTATTTGTACTCTGGCAATGGAGTACAAAGTACTCGTAAGTAAAAAGTAAAAACTCTAATTTTGCATTGCCTTAACATGATAATTATTTAAGTACATCATAGAAATGGTAATAGGTGAATAAATGTACATAATAATACCGAATTATTTTAATAAATTACTTTATATGTCGTTAGTGTCGTTAGTCTTAGTGATTCTTAAGTGCGCTGGTCCTGCCTCAAGAATTCAATTTTGCAATACACAGATTGCATATGATGTTTTTTAACTATTTAGTATATTTATTAGTACAAGTTACTAGTAAACAAGTAAAAAAATATGCATACTTCTGTAAGTGATCAATTTTCAGTATTTGAAATGCAAATATTATTTTGTTGAATGTTTTTGTTATATTGTAATTTGATATGTATTCTTTCTTCTTTTAGTTCCTCTAAATTCGTTTGCTTAAAGCTGACAAATACATAGTACAACAATTTAATAAAATGAATTTTAAAAAACGAGCAAATTATATCGAAAAGCAATAGTTAGAAAACTAGCTTAGTTGGGGAACATGGAAATATTTTAATGTTTAACATTTATTATTTCAAGTCGACTCGAAGGTCATATAAATATACGACCCCATTCCCTGGGTACCAAAAGTTACATATATTACAGATAATTAATAATAAAAATATTTATATGTTAACGGTAGCTAATTCTAAATAACTAAATAATATTAAAACAACTTCTTAAAAAAAATAATAGTCACGGCATCAATTTTTAAATAATATTTTGTTAGCTCATATTACAACGAAATTTACCAAAACATAATCAAACTCGTTTCTTAGATCAAAATTGATTTCGGACCAAAAATCGTCTTCTAGCACAAGTACGCACACATGCACACTTTTTTGTTTACTGTTTTCACTCACACAAGCAAGTGAATTCTATTTTTAGATTTTTATGCTCTCAATTTTAAGCGAGCGGGAAGAGAGCAATTATTGCCGCCACCAAAAAAGTGGCTGCATAGTGCAAAACAAATGTATGGCCGTTACGCATCTTATTATTCTAGTGTCTTTGGTAATACGGTACCGTAAAACGGTACTCGCACGTTTATGTCACGGAGGTGCGCAGCTGACCTTGGGACACACTCGTCAACGGTTCTGGATACTGACAGGAAGATGAGCCGTTCAAACAGTTGTTCCGAAATGTGTAAGGTGCTTTCGGACCAGGCCAATCACTACGGCACAGCTCATGGGAGTTTTCACTTCATATATTACAAAGGATACTTGCAACAAAGGCAGTGCACTTAGAAGCGGTGACAGGCCTCACCACGGAGCATTTTCTGCTAGCCTTGGTCAGATTCACCGGTAGGAAAGGAATGATTCAGCATCTCTACAGTGACAACGGAATCAACTTTGTGGGCTCGGACAATTTTATAAAGGCGTTCTACGGCAAGTTTCTGGAGGATTACGAGAAGCTTACAGCTCCCAAGCTTGCTTCTCAGCGGACCACATGGCACTTCAATCCTCCACAGTCGCGGGCTGTGGGAGGCTAATGTGATGTTGGTGAAACATCAATTTAAAAGGGTCAACGGTGCTCATAAGCATAAAAGCATGCCTTAACTCACGGCCGCTTTGCCCTCTTTCAGCTGTTGCACACGATCTAGAGGTGTTCACGCTGGCTCATTTTTTGATTGGGGACTCCATATTGGCACCTCCGGAATATCGACCATAGTCCAAGTCCTTCGTAGAGCAGTTTCTCATTCATCAAACAAGGATACGACATTTCTGGAAGGCCTGGATTCTAGACAGGCTAGCTCATCTACAGCAGATGCACAAGTGGTGCAAGGAGGCTGAAGGTTTTCAGCTCAACGATCCTGTCATTATCAACGATGACCGATTTCCGCCGTCACAATAGTCGTGTCGTCGAGTTGCACCCAGGGGCGGATGCCTTAGTCCAAGTAGTAACGCTTAAAACCAAAAAGGGTAATTTAAAACGGTCAGTTTCGAAACTGTGTCCAGTGCCAATCCGTTCATAGGCGCTCTCATTTACACGCCTTAGTCAAAATGAATTGCTTTATGCTTCTTGTCCAATTTTCTCCATAATAGATTCTACTACGCCTACCAGAATGGACCGGACAGTCGAGATGTCTCATTTGCGGGCGGCATGTTCAGTTGGCTGCGGGAGAGAGGCGATCAGCAGATCGCTCGGTCAATTCTGCGCAGTGCATATGACGGAAAGAGGAAGAACGGAGGGGAGGACAAAAACAGTCTGAGTTTGCGAACGCCGCTGAACGCCCGGTTTGGGGTCTAACGGTCTAAAAATAGATATTTTACATAAATAAACACAATCCTTGTGTTTACTCTTACCTGGGAACCCCTCTTACAATGGCCTCTTTTTAGCGATATACAAGGGGACACAACAATTCAAACTTAATATAATAACATAAGCAGTTATCAAGTGACTCTGATGTAATGAACTACAAATAAATCCATTAAATAATATAATTATATATTTTACTTAAATGAACACCTAAATACTTCATTATATACACTTATTAGGGTTACACAGTTTTCAACGAATCTAGACTATCATATACCCCTTATTCAGCTATTGGAAGTGCGAACGAGAAATTGAATCATTTTCCGGAAAATCGGTAAAAATTCCAAAAAATATTAACAAATTTTTCATTTATTAACAATTTGTTGGCGTTAAAGTGTGCGTGGCAAACAGTTGTTCGGCAAATCTATAGAAATTCACAAAACTAATAAAAAAATGAAAAAATATCAAAACATTTCTCAAAAGTGTGATGCTGAGCCGGTCGCATTCAAGGCTGTTAATTATATTATATATATATTCAACGGTGGTCCGTAAATCGTTTCAGCCTCAAAAGCCGGGATGTTAAGTTATCTTAATGACAGGACCTCTTTAAAAATTATATTTCTTGTATTCTCCGAGTCACATCCGGCGTCTCACAAAGGAGCCACCTTGGTCCGCTCCTTTTTATTTTATTTATTAACGACCTTCCTTTGGTAATAAAACATTCGCGTGTACTTATGTACGCAAACGATGTTTATGTCAATAAGGGCAGGGGTGTGCTTGGTTTTATAAAAAGGTTAAAAGAATTTATTGATCCTTAAATGACCAAAACCTTCGCTGGTCCGTTCAATTCTTGAGTATGGTTCTCCCTATTTGCTTAGTCGGCTAAGCTTCTCTGTTCCAAGCAGATTCAGTAGAAACAACATACCCTAATTTCTATGAGTTAACTAGAGTTAACTGAGTTAACTAGTAACTATGAGTTGCATGCCCCCTACAGAGTATTATTTTCCTACTATAAAAGATTCATTCTGTTCAGGTCGACGTTCAATTTCGGCAGTTCTTAAGAAGCCTTTGCTTCACTTTTATCATGTCTGACCCGCCAGACATCTGGAGGAATCATCTATCCAATCTCGAACATAGCGCCCGTGACATAAGCTGCCAAGTTTTGTTGTCGCACAAGGAAGTCCAGACAAGGAAGTAAAGACATTGCAGAAGGTGGATAACAGGACAGCCTGGTCCATCCATCCATAAGCAAGGAACAGACAAAACAGCAATTGCAATACTACCGACCAACATATCTTAACCCATGTCTATCAAAAACCTTTGACGACTACAACATAATCTTCGACTTAAAGAAAGAACAAAATATATATATTAAGTTGGATCCCATTTTTACTGAAATAAGTGATTGGTGCCAAAAGTCGGGAGCGATGCTTTCAGTTACAAAATGTAGACATAACACATCTGCCTAAAAAAAAACAATGCGAATGCCAAGTTTCAACACCAACAACAAATATCAACTGACTTTCTTAGGTTTATCCCTTGACAAAAAATACAAGCTTAAACCTCACATGAAAAAGTCGCTAAACAAATCGCTAAACATCATCAAATGTTTATCCAGTGGGAGATACAATAGCCACATACCATTGTGCAAATAATAAGAAGTCTGTGCATATCAAAATTTACTTCGCATTACCCATATACGGCACTTCAACCAAATTTATATTGACACCTATTAAAACCCTAATAAACTCAGCTCTGCGGATATCATTTTTTTTTTTTAAACTTTTTTGAGGCGTACGGGGATATCTGGTAACCCCTTTATGTCCTTTTTCTCTATTGATTCAGCCCATTTGGGCGCGCCGGCTAATTATAGTCAGTTAGCTTTATCAATTTAACAATATTTTAACAATAACAAAACAATCACAGATAACAAAAAATTTATTATAAGGGTCACTTCAACCAAATATATTTTGAAACCTATAAAAACCCTAATAAACTCAGCTTTACGGATATCACTAGAAGCCTTTTGCTCTACACCGATATACAACCTATACCTAGAAGCAAAAATTGAAACCATAGAATCCATAAGAGGGTAACTTAAATCCAAAATGTTAAACACCAAATGACACCCCTCTGAAAGAAATTATCCACCACATTTTTATGAACAAAAATAAAAAGTACTTAAGCTCGACCATCAACCAATGCATTATAGCTGGCAACAAAGCTTGCAGATGGGTAGGTTACCACCTCTCTACCTTATAAACACAAATCAGCTAATCCACCCTGGTCTTTCGACATAAAGGACTTTCGACATATATAAATACATAAAGACAAACATTATTAATTTCAAATCCAATTGTATTAGAAATTCATCTCCCTGGTACCAATTGATAACCCCAAATAACGAAAACATAACTCTTATACCTTTGATATACCCAGAGAAAATCTCTCAAAAATAATAAGACTACGGCTCGGACACACCAGACTGATTCGTTGTAACAGTGTGTATGTAACAGGCAGAAGGAAACGTTTCCAACCATATAAAGCATATATATTCCTGAGCAGGATCAATGCCTGAGCCGATCTGGCCATGTCCGTCTGTGTGTTCGTCTGTCCGTATGAACGCCTTGAACTCAGGAACTACACAAACTAGAATTAAGCATGCAGCTTCCAGAGATATAGACGCAGCGCAAGCCTGTTCCCAAATGTTGCCAAGCCCACTCTATATACGTGTATATATATATTTATTCGACACTGAAGCCGGGCGCATCGGCTTGGCGCTCCTGGAAAACCCTCAAAGGAAAGGGAGAACCAGACGGTTGAAGGCAGAACACCGGACGTACTGGGACGGCCGACGGCACCGAACTCTATGGCCATGGGATAGGTCAGGGGTGAGAAAACTTCATGCGGAACTTTCTCTTCTGTTGTCTCCTTTGTCCACTTTCTCTTCGTACTCCGCGAACGTGGCAGCCGCCACACCGAGTTGCTTAGCGCGCCAGCTGATCCCGCAGTCCACTGTGAAAGCAGTGTTGGTATACGGCCAAAACCCCATTGGTTTGGCAGCACTGTTCAACCGCAGGTGCTCCCAAGCTCAGGTGGCGCTGTATCGGCACTCGTGCGGCGGCACCGATATATCGTAAATCAGTATTAATGAAGTTTCATCAGAAATTAAATGGCTGAATAGTAAAAAGGCTCCAGGATCGGACAAAATAGATGGCATAACCTTGAAAAATCTACCACCAATTTCTTAAGCTTATATTTAATGCGATCTTAAGAGTTGACCACTTCCCAAGCCAATGGAAATGTGCAGAGCCCCACGGAACCCCTGAACAATGTCACAGGATTATAAATGAAATTTTATCAGCATTTGAGAGCAAAAAATAATGCACTGCAATATTTTTTGACGTTCAAGAAGCGTTTAATCGAGTCTGGCATTGACGGCTTATTATATTAAATCAAAAAGTGGTTTCCTGCTCCATATTTTTTATTATTAAAGTCATTCTTAACCAATAGACACTTTTACGTGCAACAAAAAAATGAATACTCGGCCTTGCATTTTATAAAAGCTGGAGTCCCACAAGGAAGCGTCTTAGGACCTGTCTTATACACCCTGTACACGGCCGATATGGCGGTAAAAAATACCTGCACTGTGGCAACATACGCGGATGATACAGCTATATTAGCTACCAGCTCATCTAAAGAGGAAGCCTCAGAACTCCTGCGAGCAGAGCTACGCCTTATTGAAAGCTATTGAAATTAAAGTGAACGCCCTGAAATCTGCGCAAATAAATTTTACATTAAGAAGAGGTGACTCCCCAGAAGTGTCATTTAATGGATCAGCAATCCCACAAAGTAATTGCTTAAAGTACCTTGGCTTGAACCTCAATCGCAGACTAACGTGGAAAAACCACATAAAAGCAAAGCGCCAGCAACTAAATTTAAAAAGTTTGAAGATGACCTGGTTGCTTGTCTGAAAATCTGCAAACACTCTGGAAAATAAAGTCCGTTTATACAAAGCTATACTAAATCCCGTGTGGACTTATGACATACAGCTCTGGGATACTGCCATCAACTCAAATATTGAGATGCTACAACGCTACCAATCAAAAATATTAAGTCAAATTGTTAATACTCCATTTTATATCTCAAATGCAAGTATAAAGACTTAGGAATCCCTTATGTTAAAGAAGAAATAGCAAAATATAGTAAAAAATATATAGGCAGACTAAGAACCTATGATAATAACTTAGCCTTAAGTTTGGCAAATAATAATAACAACGTCAGAAGACTGAAAAGATTTCACGTGCTAGATCTCCCTGACAGGTATTAAGTATTAAAACATATTATGCATAGAGTAGGTAGTAGGGCTTAATGGATAACTAATGGATAATTATAAAATTTACTTATTGTCATACTTGTTTAAGACAGATTGTATATAAAAAGAGAGAAAAAAAATGTATATGTATTTCTTCGATATTGTACCGCAAGCTTAGAACCGTAGTATTGTGGTTCCTCTCTCTCACATGTCCACAGTTTCAATGCCAAGCGCTAAGAAGCAGCAGTTGCAAGAAATTGGCAAGCCGCGTGGACGTGCGAGCTAACGAGCCATCGGATTCCATGCTAGCCGATATACGGCCCCGTCCAGGTGAAGCTGGTCGACCAGGAGAAGTTCGGCTAACTGGACTGATGTCTACGCCACTTAACGCGTATGCGAACATGGCGCCTGCAGACGGCGGCGCGGGAAATATGAGAAAGCCCCACGACAAGTCCTGAACAGAGAACTGCCTATATTCACGGGCAAACCAGAGGAATGGCTGCTTTTCATCAGCAATTACGAACAGTCTACTGAGAGATGCGGCTTTAGCAAAGAGGAGAATCTTGTACGGCTTCAAAGATGCCGAAAAGGAGTAGCCCGTCTACAGTTCTTTATGCCATTGGGACCCTAAGAATGTTACCGAAGATTAAGAAAGGAGCCTGCAGTTCGGACCAACAATATGGATTGAATCATCAGGATAGTATTGGCCGTTCAAAATTACTGTGCGACAATATCAACGGTCGGTCTTAGCGAGAACCTGCATGATGTCCCTTGTTATGGGACCTCGTTGATAAGCTGCCAAAAGGTTTAAAATTTGACTGGGGCCGACATCGGCTATCATCAGGAGGAGGCTGTGCAAATTTGGCTATGTTCGACAACTGGCTATTCGACGTCGCCATGTGCACCACTATGGTGTGCCCAACGTAGGGGATCGCAGAAACCCGAGGGAGCCAATGCTCGTGCACTCCGAAACTCCTCCACCACAGGCGACACGACATCACAACCACAAACAGCCTGACAGAGCTGTATCTTGTCGTAAATGTGGAAGAGTTCACAGGCTGTTGGTATACACAGAATTCCTGAATATTTCCCGAAACCAACGTTGGGATTTTGTGAGAACTAGAAATCTATGCAGAGTGGACGACAGTAGAAGAATTCACCACGCTCTGCTCCACGCTTATTCATCAATTGACACGATCAAAAATAATACCACGAATAAGCGCGAGGAAACAGCAGGCGTTTCGCCCGTTCTCTTTCATGGAAGGGAACTCTCAAAGGCGTTGTTTCGGTACATCCCGGTAAAACTACATGGATGAACACGCTGCGCTGCCTGTTCTCTGATAGAAAGGAAACTTGCTGATGAACAGGAGCTGATGGACCGGAGAAAGATCTTTGCCTATGTTGGACCGGGGACATCACTCAAACAGAACAGGCGTCCAAACTTGTGATCGTTACGATTTCGGCAATGGACCGGGCAAGGACTGTCGCTCATCTGGATATACCCACTCAAAGCTTAGAGGAAGTGCTTATAGACTCGCGCTGTCACCTCAAATCCATTCCGATACCAACTTATGAGAATGTGAAGGCGAGAATTATTATCGGTCTGGACAACATTAAGACCAGCGTTCCTCTTGAAGGCGCGAGCTAGAATGTGATGATATTATAGCAGTGCGTTGCCGACTTGGATGGTCTGCTTATGGGCGGCACAGCTCTAGGCTCCACACACACATATTTTGCACATCTGCGACCGCAACAATGCAAATCACAGGATCTAGATGAGGCTATGAGAAACCACTTTGCAGTGGAATCTTTAGGCGTAACTGTTGCTAAGGCGCCTCTTAGGTCTATAGAAGACCAACGATCTACCCGCATAATGGAGGCTAAGACGACATACGACACCGTGGCAAGGCGTTGGAAAACTGGCTTAATTTGGAGGTACGACAAAGTGGATCCACCCGAATCTTACCTTATGGCGGTAAGGCGACTCCGCGGTCTGTAGACATATATGACAAAGGACCCAGCACTCCGTGACTTCATGAATGACAGCATGCAGAAGTATCTGAAGAAAGGATATATCCTTCAGTTGGTAGTAAAGGAGATCGTACACAGCTAACGCTTCTGTTACCTTCCAATATTTACAGTCACCAATCCAAAAAAAGGGAAAACCAGGCTAGTATGGGTTGATGGTACATCGCTTAACAACGTTTTGCTTAAAGGACCGGACATTCTAGTGTCCCTTTTGGGCATGCTACTATGATTCCGTGAACGTCGATATAGCCGGAGACATACTTGAAATGTTTCAATAAGTGCGAGTGCGACCTGAGGATCAAAACTTTCTGTGGAGATGGGCAGATTCTTCACGTAGACCTGATATTTATGCGATGCAGGTCTTGACGATCGGAGCTCCATGTTCTTCAGCCTTGGCCAACTATATAAGAAATCGAAATGCGGAACGATTCTCGACACAATCACCAAGTGCTGTGGCTGCAATTTGCAGAAACACCTTTGTCGATGACTGGCTGGAATCAGCCGATTCCGAGGATGAAATGGTGTCGCTCGCCACAACTGTAAAGAACGCAGAGGGGGGATTTGAAATGCGACAATGGACTTCAGACTCATACAAAGTGTTGCGCAACCTGGGAGCGAAGTCACTCGCATTAGCCGCGAGCCAACAATAAGTTTAAAACTTTTGTCTACAAAGTACAGATGAAAATAAATTCTAATCCTGACTCTCTGACGCTCATAAATCGATCAATACCAACTTGTTTAACACAAAATTAGATCTTACTGATATTTACATATTTTCTCGTTATTTTACTATTTCCTATATACGGCAGCGCCCTTCGGTCGGTTAGGCGGGAGGTGTGGGTCTCGCATGTAAACAAAAAAAAAAAATTTTGTATTGTCTACGTTTTTTTTTCAAATGGATCTTTTTAACTGTTTTTCGGAAACTGGCATAGGGGTCTACTACATGGTCTGTGGGTTTTTTTTTATTGTTCTAGATAAATTTTCTGCAACATACTCTTAAGTACACAAGCGCGAGTTACCAAACCTTTCCTAGGCTAGGTGTAGTTTGTAGATTTCCGGTTAGCTCAAAAGGTCCCAAGTCACAGTATGGATGCCAGCCAATGTTTTCCCAAAAGTCAGATTAATAACAAGCCAAAGCCGAAGTGTTTTTGGTTGTGTCCAAAATGGAACTAACTCTTTCTTTATTTTAGAAATTAAAGCTAAGCTACAAAATGTTTACAAGATTTGTGTTTCGTTCTCAACATGTACCCAATAAAGTGTTGATGCGGCAGTTCTAGTTTTGCTTATGAGAACTGTCGCAACTGACATCCTGTCAAAGTGCTTGGTCGGCATTTGCAACATAGTAGCACATTCCATTGTTTATGTGAGCAATGAACTCTGTCTCGGCGGCTTGGCGGGTGGTACCGAATCGTATATACTCTGTAATGCGGTATCGGTAACTCGCGCGAGAGCAGCTGCAGAAATGGCTCAGGCTGATCTGAACGCAGTACGACCCAAGAGGGTCGGTCAATTTAAAGCCAGAGTAACCACAAGTCCTATCCATTCACACTAATAACCCCCAAGTTTACCAAACACGGGATCTCTGGGACAATTTGGAAAGACAAGACCAGAGTACGTCCTATAAGGTCTAAAATGTATAGGCACGCTTAAGTTATGAATTCACTCTTAAAGCAATGCGCCATCAACTTACGCCTCTTCAGCCCAATATACTGTGATATTTTCAGTCTCGACTATGCTCATTGGCCAATGTTTTAAAACATTTAAATCTTCCCTCTGTTTCCCAAGAATGCGGGATATCTTTAAAGCAGCTGGAGAGCACAGCCAAAGGTATTCCTGCTACTCAAAATTGCCATCCGATATGAAGTAATTCAGTTTTTTACAAGGTCGTCAGTGAGCTCGAAGGGCGCTTAAGGAAATCAAATTTACTGTAGCTGTTCAATCCTGAGCACCACGGGCAGATGGTGGGCCGAGTCGTGTCAACTTTATTCGAAGTAAAACCATCCTAATTGTCTGTGTCCCCAGTTCTAAAAACTATTAAACATTAGCAATTCTGGCTCAACTTTTTCGAAGGACCCGTATTTTTAAAGACCACCCAAGTATGTACAAATGCTGCACATGTAAAGGGCGCCATGATACTCTCGTGCACTCTGGCCGCCCTCCAAACCACCAGTAACGCCACAACTCCGTATCTGACCTCCACCCAGATATCAAACGTCCAAATGTATCTTGCCGTGAAAACGCAAGGAGTCCTCCAGAGCGCAGAGCTCAGAGAGGTCTGACACTTGAGCAATAGGTACTCGGCACGAGCCTTAATTGTCTCGGAATCCGAAGCAACCATGCTTTAATTAAGTTCCCGTATGTATCCATATAGACTCATTATGTCACAAATCCAAATCGAAACCTTTGAATTTAGTAATACATTTGCCGGGAATCTCCCATCCTACACGATACTAACAGGTAAGTTAGCAGAGTTCGCAGAATGACGTGCTCATGGGCGTTGAAATTCTCCCATGGACAAATATTGGTTCATACAAATGTTAGCGGAACACTTCTTGGTCAATAAATCATAATCGGGTGAAGAATTCCAATATAAAAATAAGAGGAATTTAGCTTGGTGAGCGTCAATAACGATGCACTTAGTCTTTCCAAAGGACGATTCCAGCAATTTCTTTTTGCAATACCACATGGTTGTTAAGCCAGTGAGTACCATAACAAAGGTTCGCGTTGTGTCAAACGAGTACAGCCTGAATGATATGCTTTACACAGGGCCGATACGGTAGCTCATAGTGCAGCAAATACTTTGTGAATCCATTGGCAAGCGACATTTCACTGCGTATCTTCTTGCCAAAGGAAATATCTTCCCGAGAAGATTTTAGTGGTTCTAGCCCAGATAGCCAAAACTGTTTGAGCCAGCGGGATGACTATAGCCTTTCGTCAGAGTTGTCCGACATTAAAGCGATCGCTTACGAGCATTTGAGATGCTCAGCTGCGAGGAAAAGCGGTCCATGTCACGGCTAGATGTAATTTTGCAACGATTACTTCATTTTACCTATCGCATATCCTTGGATTTTTATTTTACGACTTAATCGTTGTAAATACTCGATCCCTATGGAATAGTCGACATGGGATCTGTAAGATTCAAAAAGGAAGCTAAAACCCAGCTAATGGTAGACTTTCCCAGCGAAAGACTTACGCTTTCTAGGCCATTCACCCATAAGGGTATTGACGTAGTTTGACCATTTGACATCAAAACATATATCGCTCGAGGTTGCCAAAATTATTATATGCTTGCGTATTCCTATGCTGTTGTCCCTTTGGAAGCCACTCCAGACTTAACCTCTGTGAAGTTTTTATAGCGTTCTTTCGCTTTTTTGCAAAACGTGTACGTGTATGTCCACATTACACATACACCAACAAAGTCAGTTGTTGGGACTTCAGCATCCTTATTCGAAGACTTCATTAAAGTATAGTCTTTTGAGTCTATTAAATGGACCTTTGTAGTAACTAACTAAGTTTTGTCAAAAAAAGAAATTACAAATCGGATTGGATATTGATTTGTATTGTTCAGTGTTCAGCTTAAGACTAAAAATCAAATTCAAGTGAGATTAAGGAGAAGCCTCAGTGGTTTAGGAATATTGTATTTTGGGAGAGCATTGCTCTTGGATACTTAAGTTTAGGAGAAGCTTCATAGAGAGCAGGCAAATATTAAGTGGGGTGTATGTGGTTTCAAATCTATTTCTGGTTTTAAACGATTTTCACTTAAAATGATGCCATCGATTTCTATTTTGTTTCTTTTTGTTTTCTTTTTTTTATTTTATTAATTGGATTTTTGCAATTTTGTTTAAGAATGGTTTGGGTTAAATTCCAGGTTACAATTGTGTTAGGTTCTATGTCTTCTATTATATCTTTCGTGTGCACTGGCTTAAAATTGCAAATTGGTTTTAAGTTAATTTAAGTTTTATTTTGTTTATTTCTTTATTTTCGGAATTGTAAACTTTATTTGCTCTTTCAAAATATGATTGTGTGTCTGTGTAATCTAGCTGATAGCCGTTGGAGTCTGGATAAGGGATTATTTTAATTGTGTTGGGTAGGTAAGATATGATTAATAATTGGTTATATTGTAGTTAATCCAAGTGGATGTTTTAATGTTTAAAATATTTTGTCTGTTCACATTCTCAATTTTTTCATAGTTTACTAATTTGGGATTAAACAGTGCGAGTTTGTATGGCCATTTCCAAATCTTCTATGATTCTGTAAACTGCATTAGTTCGAATAAAAGAGTGTTAATGATGCTGTTGTAATTTTAAATGGGTTTCCTAATTTGCCTTTCTGTAGTGGGCTTTTTCTGTATCTAGTGTCAATTTCATATTCTGCTCTGTCGTTACTCATTTTGTTTATTTTGTTTTCTTTTTGTGTCCAGTGGTATCGTGTTTGGTCTTGTAACTGTATATGCTAAGTATTGTTTCTATTTTGGTTAATTTGGTTTCGTCGTCGTCGGATGTTTTGATTATGTGAATCGTTTCATTAATTGTTTAATGTAGTCTCTCTATGTCTGCCACACCAGTATTTGTTGTGCTGCAGTTCAATTTCCTCACTCTCCATCGATCGCTTTAGGCCCAAACTGGAAAATGTGCCGTCTCTATCTGCCTTTAGTAATTTTGGTTAAATATGCGCATAAGTGAATTTTTGCAATCTATCCAGTCTTTTGTTTTTATTTCTTCTAATGTGGCAAATTTCAAATAATTCTCCATGCAACTAACGTAATGTTTGCCTTCAGATGAGTAAATGTCTATCATGAATTTCTCGCGGCAATGTTCGGTTTGAGTGTGGTTTTCATTGGCATGTCTGTGTTGCGGTGCTCTGTTATTGCTAGATTGCAAATATTGCATTCATTTATTATATTTTGGATAAGCAGTCTGGTGTCCCTTTTGAAAATATAACTTGTCTGTTAAATATTAAATTTATAGGTCTTTCTATAATAAAAATGAAAGCACTATTGTCGTCTTCTGCACTATGTTGGGTTTGTTCGCTCAAATATGTATCCTCAAGTCTTATCCTGGACGGGGCGTCCGTACGCAGTTTTTCCTTTTCCTTTTATACACCTTATGTCGAAATCGAATTCGGATAATTTAACTTTTTTACGTTTTAAATTTGGGTCTTTCATGCGGTACAACCAGCTAATTGGTTGGTGGTCATTGGATATTGTCTTGTCTTTCAAGTAGGTAGTGTCGAAAAGTTTTTGTCGCCCACTCAATTGCTAAGAGTACTTTTTCAATTGAGCTATAATTTGTTTCGTGTTCATTAAGCATTCGGCTAATGTAGCTAAGTGGGTGTCCCTCTTGTGAGAGTACAGCTCCCAAAGCGATATCGCTTGCGTCTGTGGTTAATGTAAATTTCTTTGTAAAGTCGGGTACTTTAAGAATTGGGTCCTCTGATATTAGATATTTTAATTTTTTGAATGCCGAATCATATTCTGGGCTTCTAGTTAATTTTCGTGTTCTTTTTTAAACATTTAGTCACAGGTTTGGCTATGTCTGCAAAATTTGGAATGAACTTACGGTAGGATCCCGTCAGTCCAAGAAAAGCTTTTATTTCTTTTGCTTTAGTGGGAATTGGATATTTTGAATAGCTTTAATTTTTTTAGGGTTTGGTTTTATGCCGTCTGGTGTTAAGAAATGTCCCAAAAATGTGGTTTCCTGCTTTAGAAACTAACACTTATAAAGCTGTAATTTAAGGTTGGCTTGCTAGTTTTTCGAAAACCAGTTCGAGCGATTGTAGGTGCTCATCATTGGGGAGAATACAATCGTCCAAGTACACAAGACAGAGGTTATTTAAGAGTGGACGCAAAATATCATTCATGCGCCGTTGAAAGATGGCTGGTGCGTTCTTTAATCCGAATGGCATGCGTAAGTATTCATAATGACCGTGCTTGGTGGAAAAGGCTGTCTTTGATCCATTTCGATTTGGTAGAAGCCCTTTGTCAGGTCTATAGTTGTGAAATAATTGCATCTGCCTAGTTTTCCTAAGATTTAGTCCATATTTGGGATTGGGTCTCTGTCTCCTACTGTGATTTCATTCAATTTTCGGTAGTGTTTCTTGTTTCTTTGGGACTACCCAGATGGGGCTAAGGTGAGTTACTGGTACATATAATACCCGGATTTAGCATATCTTGTATTTGGCTTCCGACTTCTTGCTCATTAGTCTGTGGGTAACAGTATAATTTGGTATAAATGGTTAAATTGTGCTTGGTATTAATGGTATAATTTGTTTGATTAGTAAATGTCAACTTGTCACCTTCGTGGTACTGTATGTCATGGTTTCTTTGTTTTTCTTCATCATTAAGGTGTTCTAATCTGTATAGGTCTGATTTTAGTGTGAGTGAATTTTTTTTTTGGTTGTTTGAGCATGGTATCAGGTGCCATGCTTACATTTTGAAAGTGACTCTGTTCTTGTGCTATTTTGCCTTCGATCAGTTCGTATATGTTGTTGTTAAGAGTCACTACTTGATCGTGGTAACTAATTGTTGCTTTTGCCTTTGCCAAAAGTTTTCTTCCTAACAAGAGGTCGTATTTTTCAGAGAAAGGGTGCAACAAAAATTCTTTTGGTGTTGGGAACAAAATCTTTGAAGGTATGGTTATACTCTTGAGCGGTCCATTGCTGGTTTGAATAAGAACATTAGTATTTTGAATTGGTAAGTCAAATATATTTTGGGATATCATGTTAACTGTGGATCCGGTGTCCATAAGGCATTTCAAATTATTTTCTTTGTATTTAATTGTTATATATTGGGGTTTTCCAAGGCATGTGGCTGAAAATTTTTAGCTGGGTTCGACATTGGGTTCTTGGTTATCGTTGCGCTCTCTTGATATAACGATTCATCAATACTTATCCCAGTCTGTCCACTGTTAGCTTGATCGAGATATTGGGTTGGTTGGCCACATGAGAGCCAGAATTATGTGCTGATTGTTGGTTTTGATATTGGCGTTGTTGTCCAAACATATTCTGATCAAACGCATTGTTTCGATGGGTGTTGAAAATTGGTCGAGGTGCAAAGTTTGCATGTTGGCTTGGTTGAACAATTTTGTTTGTATTAGGGTGACAGGGTGTTGGATGACGATATGGTGGTCTAATGATTGGTGGTGCTGATAAATTTGTGGGGCTGGATATGGCATTGACGAATTATAATGTAGGAAAGGTGTTGGATACCTGATGTTATTAGTCTGATTAGTATTGTAATTAAAGGCTTTATTGTCTTATCAGAGAGATTTTGTTCGTGGATAGGTGTATTTGTGTGATTTATTTGTTCGTACATGCCTTTCTCTTGTAAAAGGTTAATAAGTGATCGCAAATCTGGTATGTTATGGATATATATTTTTAAATAAAAATGTGTAGGTAATTTTATAATAAGGGATTCTATACTGGATTTTATTAATCTTAAATAAAGAGTTTTTTCTTCAAGGTTTTGTTCTAATTCAAGCGGGCTGGTAAGTGTTTGTCTGCGGTTTTCAGCTTCTTCCAGGAATGCTCGTAATATGTTCCTTGAAGATAATCTTTTTATCAAGATGTATACCAAGGTTCTTAACAGAGTTTTCCCAATAAATATTATTATTGTCAATTAAAAAATCGCAATTTGGTAAGAATTTAATAGCACTCTTTTTTGAAAAAAAAATTGCTTTTGTTTTGTTGGCACTTAATTTAATTTTCCATTTAGTTAAAAAGTCAAATATTTCATTAAGAGAGTGTTGTAATATATTTTGAATATCAGAAGAAGAGCTAGTACAAATTAAGGCTGTGGCATCTGCAAACATGAAAGTACGATAATTGACCAATGTCGGTATATTATACATGTAAACATTGAAAAGAGTGGGAGCAAGCACTGAACCTTAGGGGACTCCAGCTCGAACCGATTTTACTTTGAGTTTATGCCATTTAAGCAGACATAAATCTGACAAGAAATTTTGAATAAGTTTTAGAATAGACATGGGAGTGTTGCATATTTTAAATTTATGCATAAGACCGTTGTGCCATACGGTGTCAAAAGCAGCCTCGACATCCAGTGTTAGCATGCCAACAGATTTTTTTTTGGCAAAACTTTGTTTAACACATTTTACTACCTTATTAAGTGGATGAATACAGCTTAAGGACTCCCTGAGCCCGTATTGGTATAAGGGTAAAATATTATTATCATCCAGATGATTAATAAGTTTAACTTTGACTTAACGATCTAGTATTTTTGAGAAACTTGATAGCAAGCTGGTGGGACGATAACTTTCTGGAGAGTTAGGTTTTCCAGGCTTGGCTATTGGGATGATTTTTGCAGTTTTCCAATAGGAAAATATCCAATCTTAAAACAATTATTAAATATTAGAGTTAAAGAAGAAATGGAATTTTTAGGTAGATTTTTAAGAATTTTATCAGTGCCATGAGATTTCTTAATTTTAAGTGCCTTAATTATAGCATGGACTTCGCAAGTTGATATGACAGGTACATTCGAGGAAACTGTCTGACAACTGAGATTATGTAAGGAAGTGTTAACTAAACCTATTGTTTCAGAAATGGGAAGTTAAATTGTTTGTGCTCAAAAATGTTTGCTAGCAAGTTGGATTTCTCTAAGCCCGTTGAAAACCGTTCATTGTTGTGATTAAAGCATGAAATATAACTATGTTTGTTTTTAATTATTTTAATTAATTTTTATATTGGCTTGGAATCATTTGACAAGGCAGATAGTTTAATGTTAAAGATTCTTGACGAGTCTTGGAGTTCAGGAAATTTAGTCTAGCTTTATATAGTGGTTGTCGGGTTCTTATCAATTGTCTTTGGACGACATTTCTTTGTGCAATGGTGCTTTTTAAGCTAGCTGGAAGTTTAATTTGAGTTTTTGGGACAGACAGTACAGTGGCCACAGCTAAATCTTCTGTTATAAAATTGATCATATTATTATAACAGGGTTAGGGAAAGGATCTTGAAAAGCTTATAATCATAATTTGTGAATTTCGTTTAAAATACGTTTAAATTTTTTTCAATTGGCTTTAGCAAACTGAGGAATTTTTTCCAAATTTGTTAAGTTTACTTCGACATTAATTTTGCATAGCACCGGAAGGTGGTCTGAAGACAAGTCAACATTAACAACACGTGCAGAGAATTTATACGGAGAATAAGTAAGAAATGGATCCAAAGTGGATGGGTTTCCTTTGTAGCTTGCTGGAATGTATGTAGGTAGGATCCATAGGATAGAGAATTTGTAATTTACCCATACCCTAGCCAAATCATTTAAAATTTAAGCATGTCTTTGGATGTTTAGAGGATGGCAGTCAAACACAATGGCTCATGAGACAATTGGCCCGTTAACCGGGAAAATAGGCAGAAAAAATTTTAAGATTTTGCCCAGAGCTTAAATGAATATTAATACCTATTTTTTTCAAATAAATGGGTATTTATGTTTTGGACTTGTTTATGTTCTTAATTAAAATTGCTACTCCTCCACCTCCGGAGAAGTTACGATCATTTTTATACACTGTGTGAATTAAAAATCAAGGAAATCTATTAACTCCAGACGTTTTACAAGGACGACACGTTATGGCGTTCCATGCCATAATATAGAGATGACTAAGAGATCTACTTGTTTCTGTACACATGTTTAACAGCAAGTTCGTTAATAACATTAAATTGTTGTATTTTACATGAGCATTCACTAAGCTTTTCCATTAGCTCTGTAAGAAGTGCAGTAATTTTATTTACAGTTAATAAATCAGAATAGTTAGAGGGCCTTCCTGTAACAGCCTGACTATAACTTAAATAAGTACCAGTTGAAGGTGACATTTGAGAAGGTTTTGCCAAAGACACTGTTTTGCCGTAACAGTTTCTCTGGCCATAGTTTTTAAAACTATGTTACTCGCTGGACCACGCCGATTTGTTTGAGTATGATTAGTTAAGAGCTGCTTATTTGTATTTTGATATCGAAGAGAGCGAAGAGAGCGCTTTGACAAGAGAGCTTGATAAGACAGTCTTCAAGGGCAATTCTTATCAGGTGTGCCGGCTACGACCTTTAGTATGGAGCCCAGAAAGTCCAAGCCTCTGGCCATTCGATGGTACGCACCCAACGCAACCAGCAAGTCCCGGAGGTGTGCTAAGTCTACGCTCAGCAGATTTCTCATGCGTGATTGCGGAAATTGGCCGAGCAAGCCGACCGTCTCCTCTACCATACGTGCGTACTCCGAAAGATTCGCGGAGTGCCTCACATAGGCAGAATTTTCCCAAACCCAGATCTGGCCGTCGACTATTGGAATGTACTTGGCGCGCGAATAATCGGTGATGTGTGCCGATGCCAATGACAGATATACGAGAAGGATAAGATTGGTCCTGTGGGTGAAAGTTTAAATGGTTGATTTTTCTGTTTTTTAGGCCAATAAAGTAAAATGCTTAAGAATATAATGCGCGTGGATGGCGCTAGGCTTAAAACTACTAAAACTGCGCCGAGTAAAATGCTTAAGAATATAATGCGCGTGGATGGCGCTAGGCTTAAAACTACTAAAACTGCGCCGAGTGGCTAAAAAATTTAAAACTAAGCGGTACGCGGACCTTGCTACCGAGCGCATCATTTCAGATTGTAAATAAAGAGTTTTTTCTTCAAGGTTTTGTTCTAATTCAAGCGGGCTGGTAAGTGTTTGTCTGCGGTTTTCAGCTTCTTCCAGGAATGCTCGTAATATGTTCCTTGAAGATAATCTTTTTATCAAGATGTAAACCAAGGTTCTTACCAGAGTTTTCCCAATAAATGTTATTATTGTCAATTAAAAAATCGCAATTTGGTAAGAATTTAATAGCACTCTTTTTTGAAAAAAAAAAATTGCTTTTGTTTTGTTGGCACTTAATTTAATTTTCCATTTAGTTAAAAAGTCAAATATTTCATTAAGAGAGTGTTGTAATATATTTTGAATATCAGAAGAAGAGCCAGTACAAATTAAGGCTGTGGCATCTGCAAACATGAAAGTACGATAATTGACCAATGTCGGTATATTATACATGTAAACATTGAAAAGAGTGGGAGCAAGCACTGAACCTTAGGGGACCCCAGCTTGAACCGATTTTATTTTGAGTTTAAGCCATTTAAGCAGACATAAATCTGACAAGAAATTTTGAATAAGTTTTAGAATAGACATGGGAGTGTTGCATATTTTAAATTTATGCATAAGACCGTTGTGCCATACGGTGTCAAAAGCAGCCTCGACATCCAGTGTTAGCATGCCAACAGATTTTTTTTGGCAAAACTTTGTTTAACACATTTTACTACCTTATTAAGTGGATGAATACAGCTTAAGGACTCCATGAGCCCGTATTGGTATAAGGGTAAAATATTATTATCATCCAGATGATTAATAAGTTTAACTTTGATTTAACGATCTAGTATTTTTAAGAAATTTGATAGCAAGCTGGTGGGACGATAACTTTCTGGAGAGTTAGGTTTTCCAGGCTTGGCTATTGGGATGATTTTTGCAGTTTTCCAATAGGAAAATATCCAATCTTAAAACAATTATTAAATATTAGAGTTAAAGAAGAAATGGAATTTTTAGGTAGATTTTTAATGCACAGGTTAAGAATTTTATCAATGCCATGAGATTTCTTAATTTTAAGTGCCTTAATTATAGCTTGGACTTCGCAAGTTGATATGACAGGTACATTCGAGGAAACTGTCTGACAACTGAGATTATGTAAGGAAGTGTTAACTAAACCTATTGTTTCAGAAATGGGAAGTTAAATTGTGTTTGTGCTCAAAAATGTCTGCTAGCAAGTTGGATTTCTCTAAGCCCGTTGAAAACCGTTCATTGTTGTGATTAAAGCATGGAATATAACTATGTTTGTTTTTAATTATTTTAATTAATTTTTATATTGGCTTGGAATCATTTGACAAGGCAGATAGTTTAATGTTAAAGATTCTTGACGAATCTTGGAGTTCAGGAAATTTAGTCTAGCTTTATATAGTGGTTGTCGGGTTCTTATCAATTGTCTTTGGACGACATTTCTTTGTGCAATGGTGCTTTTTAAGCTAGCTGGAAGTTTAATTTGAGTTTTTGGGACAGACAGTACAGTGGCCACAGCTAAATCTTCTGTTATAAAATTGATCATATTATTATAACAGGGTTAGGGAAAGGATCTTGAAAAGCTAATAATCATAATTTGTGAATTTCGTTTAAAATACGTTTAAATTTTTTCCAATTGGCTTTAGCAAACTGAGGAATTTTTTCCAAATTTGTTAAGTTTACTTCGACATTAATTTTGCATAGCACCGGAAGGTGGTCTGAAGACAAGTCAACATTAACAACACGTGCAGAGAATCTATACGGAGAATAAGTAAGAAATGGATCCAAAGTGGATGGGTTTCCTTTGTAGCTTGCTGGAATGTATGTAGGTAGGATCCATAGGATAGAGAATTTGTAATTTACCCATACCCTAGCCAAATCATTTAAAATTTAAGCATGTCTTTGGATGTTTAGAGGATGGCAGTCAAACACAATGGCTCATGAGACAATTGGCCCGTTAACCGGGAAAATAGGCAGAAAAAATTTTAAGATTTTGCCCAGAGCTTAAATGAATATTAATACCTATTTTTTCAAATAAATGGGTATTTATGTTTTGGACTTGTTTATGTTCTTAATTAAAATTGCTACTCCTCCACCTCCGGAGAAGTTACGATCATTTTTATACACTGTGTGAATTAAAAATCAAGGAAATCTATTAACTCCAGACGTTTTACAAGGACGACACGTTATGGCGTTCCATGCCATAATATAGAGATGACTAAGAGATCTACTTGTTTCTGTACACATGTTTAACAGCAAGTTCGTTAATAACATTAAATTGTTGTATTTTACATGAGCATTCACTAAGCTTTTCCATTAGCTCTGTAAGAAGTGCAGTAATTTTATTTACAGTTAATAAATCAGAATAGTTAGAGGGGCCTTCCTGTAACAGCCTGACTATAACTTAAATAAGTACCAGTTGAAGGTGACATTTGAGAAGGTTTTGCCAAAGACACTGTTTTGCCGTAACAGTTTATCTGGCCATAGTTTTTAAAACTATGTTACTCGCTGGACCACGCCGATTTGTTTGAGTATGATTAGTTAAGAGCTGCTTATTTGTATTTTGATATCGAAGAGAGCGAAGAGAGCGCTTTGACAAGAGAGCTTGATAAGACAGTCTTCAAGGGCAATTCATATCAGGTGTGCCGGCTACGACCTTTAGTATGGAGCCCAGAAAGTTCAAGCTTCTGGCCATTCGATGGTGCGCACCCAGCGCATCCAGCAAGTCCCGGAGGTGTAATCGGTGATGTGTGCCGATGCCAATAACAGATATACGAGAAGGATAAGATTGGTCCTGTGGGTGAAAGTTTAAATGGTTGATTTTTCTGTTTTTTAGGCAAGGTGGAACTCAACACCGATATCAGCTGTGCCGGCTAGGACCTTTAGTATGGAGCCCAGGAAGTCCAAGCCTCTGGCCATTCGATGGTACGCACCCAACGCAACCAGCAAGTCCCGGAGGTGTGCTAAGTCTACGCTCAGCAGATTTCTCATGTGTGATTGCGGAAATTGGCCGAGCAAGCCGACCGTCTCCTCTACCATACGTGCGTACTCCGAAAGATTCGCGGAGTGCCTCACATAGGCAGAATTTTCCCAAACCCAGTTCTGGCCGTCGACCATTGGAATGTACTTGGCGTGCGAATAATCGGTGATGTGTGCCGATGCCAATGACAGATATACGAGAAAGATAAGATTGGTCCTGTGGGTGAAAGTTTAAATGGTTGATTTTTCTGTTTTTTAGGCAAGGTGGAACCCAACACTAATAAAGTTAAATGCTTAAGAATATAATGCGCGTGGATGGCGCTAGGCTTAAAACTACTAAAACTGCGCCGAGTGGCTAAAAAATTTAAAACTAAGCGGTACGCGGACCTTGCTACCGAGCGCATCATTTCAGATTGTCCTTATGGACCACCCTCCCCTCAATAAGGACCTTGGTCCCCATGTCCGCTTCTACAGCTTTCTCCTCGCACAATGGCGTGAGCTTGTTGCCGAGTCTTCGGTTGGATTTTACCAACACCTTTTCGCCAACGTCGAATACCCTATTCTACCGCGAGGCGTTTTCTGTGGCCATTAGCGCGGTTTGAGCTTTCTGGATCCTATTGTGGATCTCTACCTGTGGCTCATCAGGGTTTGTTAGGGCGATGTAAGCCGGTCTCCTGTTGACGACCGAGTGAATCGACTTATTATATGGGTAGTGGCCAACATTACTATTTCGACCGTATCACTCATGCCCTTGTCTATCCTTATGCATCTGGCTAGCTCCAGTAATGTGCTATGGAAACGCTCCACCTGCCCGTTGGAGGTGCTGTGCGGTGGTGGTGCGTTTGTAATGCTAACACCAAAGTTGTTACAAAGCATGGACACGATCGTTTGCGATTTGAACGATGGTTCGTTGTCGCAGTAAATGGTCTTTGCCCTTGGGAAAAAGTTCATGAGCTGAAGCAGCGCTGTCTTCAGGTCTTCAATCATTCTCGAGGCGATGGGTTGTACGACGGCAAATTTAGAAAACTTGTCGACGCAAGTGAGGAAAAATTTTTTGTCAGTAGAGAAAATGTCTATATGCAACATCTCCCCTGTGTGTGACGGTATCGGCTTTTCACCGAGTTCCTGTTTCTTCGGGTGCCTGTCGTACTTGGCCCTCGCACAAGTTCTGCAATTCTGCACGATCTCGTTGGCCAGCTTAGCCATTTTGGGAAAATAGTATTCCGACAATACCTGTTTTACATTTTCCTGCGCTGCTCTGTGCGCCCTATTGTGTTCAGCAGTTAAGATTTCCCTTCTTTCTTCAACTCTGAGTACGTACACGACGCGGTTCCTGCAATGCCAGAACTTTGTGGCTGGAAACCTCCGCACTATCTCATCCTGTATCATTGCGAGCGTGTGTAAATCGCAATAGAAGGCGTTTTCGCCCCTTGGGACGATTATGTCTACCAGTTCGCCTAATAAAGACTCCCTGCAGACGAAGTTGACCGTGTGGCACCTTTTATTCCCGATCAGAATAAAGGTATTCTTAGACGGAAAACGTGCATCCTCCAGTTTTATCTGGTTCTGGAAGCAGTTCACGGCTTGTCTGTCGACTCGATTGTGTGGGTGAGAGACATCTCGCTGTGAATCGTTGCAGCACAAGATTCGGGCTCTTCTTGTTCCAGCACATTAAGCTGCTGTCTGGACAAGGCGTCCGCTACCAGGTTCTCTTTACCGGGCTTGTAGAACAGTCGAGCATTGAACTCGTCTATGCGGGCCTTCCACCTCTTAATTTTGGCGTTCGTGTTTGATTCCGCCACAGAAAATGTTAAAGGCTGATGGTTAGTGAAGATGTTTATATCTATAACTCCATACAAGTAATGCCGCAGTTTAGCCAGCGCCCAAATTATGGCCAATAACTCCAGCTCGTAAGTCGCGTAGTTGGCTTCATTGTTCTTGAAATCATTGTTATAGGGCGGCCCTCTTGGGACAACACCGCACCTATACCGTAGGCTGAAGCATCTGTCGTTAGATCAAATGGCTTCTTCAGGGTAGCTGAGCTTGACATCTTTTGATGCCAATATATTGCGCAGCTTTTGAAACGACTCTCGCTGGGACTCAGAGTTCCTTGATCTATGCCTACTAACCGTTCCATTTTCGCCCTTTAATATGTTCGAAATGGGCCTTGCTCTATAGCAACTCTATAGCAGCGAACTCTTTAATGAGACATCTATAGTAGCTCGCGAGGCCCAGAAACGACCTGACTTCAAATACTGTTTTGGGCTCCGGTAATTCTTTTATGGAATTGACTTTTTCTGGGTCCGTTGTTGCACCGTTACTGGTGACTATGAACACAAGAAAGCTCACGCTTTTCTTAAAAAAAATCGATTTCTCGACCGATACCTTCATATTCGCTTCTTGTAGGCTTTTTAACACCCACTCTACATGTTTAATGTGAGTCTCCTCGTCTTCCGAGAAGATGATCACGTCATCCACATAAACATAGCAAAATTTGCCTATTTGTTCCCGTAAGATATCATCGATTGTTCGCTGGAAGATGCTGGCTGCGTTCCTGAGGCCGAACAGCAGTCCCTTGAACTCATATTTTCCGCTAGCACAACCTGATGATATCCGGATTTGAGATCCAGGGTCGAAAAATAGTGGGCTTTGCCCAAGTTGCTTAGTATCATCGATATATTCGGCATGGGGTATTTGTCGGGGATAGTTCGCTAATTGAGTTTGCGAAAGTCTATCACCAAGCGCTTGTTGCGGTTCCCCGCCTCATCGGTGCCCTTCTTATCTACAACCCATATGGGGTTGTTGTAGGGGGATGCCGATTTTTGATCTATGTCGTGTATGTCGTTAGAAGATCTTGGATCTTATTGATGAAGTCTGCTACGCCCATGGGATATGGGTATAGCTTGGCATAGATGGGCTCTTCGCTCACTGTTCTGATGGTAGCAACGACCGAAGTATTGTATGGCAGTGTTTCGTTTTGGACTGCAAAGGCCTTTTTTCTGGTCTTTAACAATTTCCGAAAAGACTCCCGCACTGAAGCGGGCGCGTCTGAGCAATCCACATCGGTGAAGTTGACATCAGCGCATTTGTGGAAGGAGATTTTCTCGACTTCCGTACCCCATTTGAGCTGACTGACGCCCCAGCCTGAGCTAACAAATCTAGGCCAATTATCCCATGAAAGGTTGATAAATCTGGCAGAATGAAGAATGTTGCTTTCTCGTTGAACAACGCAACAAAGAATTTTTGTGTGACTGTGGTTGAGCCATGAATCAAACGCAAGCTGAATTGCGAGTTAACCGGACGGACGCCACGCAAGCACTTATGCGGTCTGATGTAATTCTTGGACGTTCCGGTATCGATTAAGATGCTCATATGCAGCCCTGCTACTCTTCGTCTGATGAAGGGTAGCAGGGATCTTCCCCTAAAAAATTGAGGGCGTCCGAATCGCTTCCAGCATCGTCCTCGATTTGTGCCACAGAGCCGCTGGCGGTTTCGGCGTACGAGTTCTGCCCCTGACCAGCGTCTTGGGTTAGATGATTGACCCTGTGCTGCTTGTTCCTATCGTTAGTGCGATCGGTCATGGCCGACCGCTTGCTGACGCCAGCGGAGGCCTGGGTTGGCTGTCTAAACGTTGACAGCGAAGGGTCCACCTTCATTGGTTCTGAAGCAATGGCGCCATTTTGCTGCTCGGCATTTCGCTGGCCGAATTGGCTTTGCTGCTTGTGCTACCTACTAAAATGTGCGTTCTTTGACCCACTTTTTTGCGCTTCCGGCTGCTGGGGTGGCTTGGCTCGCTGCTGGGCACTTGCCTTGTGTTCCTTTTCCTCTATGCTCCTCGCGAAGCTGGCAACGAACGCATATATTTCATGGTTCGATTCTACCTCTTGCGCGAGCGCCAGAGCCGACGGCAAGTCCCTTGGCTTTGCCGAGAATAGCACATCTGTGAGACTAAGCTTGAGTCCCGAAACAAACACACGTAGTGCATCTTCGCGGAACTTTTTACAGAGGTCCTTTGCTAGGGCCGGCTCGTATGACATGTTGACGTTATTGGTTAACAATGTCAGTTTTTTGCCGACTTCATCGTAATACTGCAGTAGAGACATGCTGCCTTGTCTCAGCGTGCCCAACTCCTGCTCGATTACATGAACTGGACGTTTGTCGCTGTATGTGAAGTCGAGGCGACTTATAATCGCGTCAAAGTTAAGTATTGTGCCAAAAGAGGCCAGAACAACATCCGCGGCCCCCCTGATTTTATTTCTTATAATTATAACCGCCTGGTAGTGGCGTGAGCTGCTGTTGTATGGCCTAAAAATATGGTAGGCTGCGAGGGTCGCCTGTCTCCATGAAACGTACGATTCATGTGCGCCCGAAAACACGGGCAAGCATTTGACCGCATCCAATGGCTCCTCGCAGCGGATATCATTGCTTATTTCTATGGGTGCACAGGATTGCAACTCTGGTGGCGTAACATGAGCTGCCGCCAACTGCTGAGACATTGCGTTGACTCTGTCAAGCAGGGCCATATTTGCAGCGGCTTGCTGAGCTAAGGCAGCGGTGACAGCTTCCTGTATTACGCTTTTCAATTGGTCTGGATCCATATTTTCTGGAGTGGGGGGCGCTAAAACTGAATGTCTTGGCGCTGGAAGACGAATAAGATTATCGCAATCAGAGTCCGAATCACTAGACCGACGGCGGGGGGTTCTATAGCGACGGAATTGTGAAGTCATATGCTTCCAATATAAACAACGAAACCTCGAACACAACGCTTGAGGACAGACGCAACGAGGTTGCAAAGTTCTACGGATCGTATTACGTTGAACGAAAAAAAAACGAACGAGGCAAAGGCAGACGGAAAAAAAATTAGGGCGCGCGTGCATTTGATACGCTGCATTTAATAAATGTGTTTTTATTTAAATTATCATTGCAGCCAAAAGCCAACTACTTCTCGTCAAGTTAATTCACCATTACTCTCATGAATCGTTGCACGTGTTAAAATTTTTAGGCAAAGACACTTGCAAAAGACTACTTTCATATATTTATATCTAGCTTGCAGATTTAAAAACAGCTTAAAAGAAGGTGCCCACTTACATTTTTTGGGTTTTATGGTGTAGTGTGGTGTTCTGTTGTTGTGCCGTCACTGCCTCCCGCGCTGCCGCCTCTGCTGTCCAGATAGCTTGGTCGCTGCCCGAAGAGCTCCAGCGGCTTCGGTGAACGATGTACTTTGAATTAGTAGAGCTATTGCGCACCTCAGTCAATTATGACTATTGAGGAGGTTGGTGTCACTGTCGCTGCCTATAGTGGCTTAGGTCAGCAATCGTTGAACGGTTCTTGTTGCTTTGCGCAACCACTGAGAACACGGCGCACTTTTGCTCGCTTTTAGTATTGTCACTGTGTGGCCGTAGACTGCTCACTTGATCACTTTGTTTTAGATGTGTTCTTTTTTATTTTCGAGTCGTGGTGTAATTACCACTGGTTGGGCGCCAATTAGGTACTTTAGGGCGTAATCGCGCGCGGCTGTTCGAGTCTGGGTGTCGGGCGGGGCCGACAAGGAGTTTATATTAATTCTTTATTTCACAAGCCAAGCGGAGCTGTGGCGTTGGAGCACGAAATCAAACTAAAGCTACGAATACAGAAATTAAATTTAGGAGTTAAGATGAAAACGAAACACATTGTTGCGGTTTCATATTCGTAGCGGCCATGCGAATAAAAAAAATTTGAAAGCTACGTAACGACGTCCGGCATAATGCTTACATTGCGGAATGCCGTCGTCGTCGCATTTCATGCGCTCGACACAGCGACGTTAACTTTAGTTAACTTATACGTCGCTTCATGATTGTTGTTGGTTTCCTTATCAGCAAAAATCAATTTTGTTTAGTTGTCGTTGGCTAAAGGGATAAACGGTAAACGATAAAAAAGAATTTTAGATAAACACCGAAATCGAATTGCGCGTTAAGACACACGTTCGAACTCAAGCACGATCAGAAAGCTACTGATTGTTTAGTTTTGTTTTTCACTTGTTTATTTATTATTCTTATTTTAAGTTTTTCTTAATGTAGTTTTTAACTTTCACAAGGGTTTCGTGATGTTTCGAGGTAACCAATTGGATTTACAACCTCAATAGCGTCTTCCTGATATTAAATTCAGGTTTGTTGTTGACACTGCGCTACACGGTGTGGCGTTATTGTCGAAGTTTTTATTAAAACTTTACATGATATTGACTGTCGCATGGTGTCTAAAAACGTGATGTTTTTTCGATAGCGATTCAATAGAAATAACACAATCACGATCGACTGCGCCAATTACGTTTTTATTTACTTTTGAGTCTATTAAATGGGCCGTTGTAGTAACTAAGACCAACTCTGTAACCGAAGTTTTGTCAAATAAAAGAAATAGCAAATCGAATTAGATTATGATCTTTATTGTTCAGTGTTCAGCATAGGAATAAAAATGAAATACAAGCGAGATTGAGGAGAAGCCACAGTGTTTTAGGAATATTGTATTTTGGGAGAGCATTGCTCTTGGATACTTAAGAAGCTTCATAGAGAGCAGGCAAAGCTGCTTAGGTCAGGCTTTAGGATTTGTTTACAAGAACAGCTAAGTGCCGTTGCCAAAGAATTGTTTATTAAAACGCATACTGCGCAGATGGCATTTAGTATGGGAATCAATTAAGTGGTTTATTGTTCATAGTTCTTAGAAATAATTAAATTAGCCGGTTTGGGTGGCGCAAATACCTCACTATATAATAAACTTTTTTGGTGATAGATTTAATGAAAAAAAAATATATTTTCCTTTTTATTATCTTTATTTGAATAAGTTTCACCAGAGGTCAGTTAAGAACTAATTTACAAATGCATTCTTTCGGCCCAGCAAACCTTTTACAGAGGATTAACATAAGCCTTTTAAGTTCTACTTAGCTTTATATGTCAAGCTTAACAGATCATTAAGCTCGTTACCGTTAAGCGGTTCGTATCTTGGGGGAATGTTATTTATGATGCTTTTGGAGAGTGAAGCTTTCCAAAAGATCGGCTTAGCTTTTTTATATGAAGAGTGAATATGTCGTATGAAGAAATGAATATGTCACTCCCCCACCTTTTAGATATTAGCTTGTCCTCAAGTGATTATTTCTGGATATAAGTGTGGTACTGGATTTGCAATTTCAGCTATTTCTGTTTTTGTTTCTGTTTCTTTTTCGATATTTTTGTTAGTGGTTTTACTTGGTTTTAGGTAAGAGATAATAATTTTATGTGGCGCTGTTTTACATTTCATATAAAAGTAAAATATGTAAATTAAAACTAAAACAGATATGAAGATTATTAGTATGTTTCTGTAAATTCTGTTACTTTTATTGTTTAACAAAATCATTTCTTTAATTTCTATGTGTGACATTGGTTCGATTTTTGTTACATTGTGTTCAGTAAATATTACATTTGTGTATTGTTGAATACTATTAGATATTGTAATTTGTTTTAATTCTGCTGTGCAGTTGGATATTTTTATAATTTTATTATTTTCAATATAAATCTCTTGACCGTTACAATTGTGATAAAGTTTTTCTCTGGTCATATTCCAGGTTATAAGTATATTTGGTTTAATGTATTGAATATAGGATTGTTTACGATATTTTTGAAAAGTACAAGTTGGTGTTTCGTGTTTTATTATGTTAGTTATGCAATGGTCTTTGACAATATTCTTTGTTAGTGTATTTAGAACATAGTTGTTATGTGAGTAGAATTTGCCTTCAATATTTTCCTTAATAATTTGGCCATTATTGTCGGGGTAAGGTGCAATAATGAAAGTTGGTCGTTCAATTGAATTCATAGGAATGTGGGACATTAGGAATATTTCATTAGTAGGTACGTTATACCAAGCGAAAGTTTTTATGTTTATCAGATTTTTGTGATTAATGTTGTCAATATTGTCATGTTTTAGTAGTTTAGGATTAAATATTCCTAGTCGTGTTAGTTGTAAACCCATTTCAATGTCTTCGATATATTAGGTAAAATGTTCAATATTAAATATTAATAAATTCAATTTTTGTTCCTTTTTCAAAGAATTGGACTGGTTGTTAATTATTTCTATGCCATTATTGAGACTGTCAATAACGTGGCTTAGAGTGCTGACCTGTTCTGTGTCTTGTGATAGAGTCGAAATTTGTTGTTCAATATGTTGCCTGTCGTCTTCGTCTAGTGTGCCAAAAAGATATCTTAATGTGGAACCTACAAAGTTAGCCAGTCCTCGTTTGTTTCGTTTTGAGATGCGTATGCCATTTGTTTCTCTTTCCATTTTCTCGGTTAAATATTTAATTTGTGTGACATTTTTAAATTCTTGGCATTGTTTAATTATACTATTAAATGTTTCTTCAACTTCTGTAATATTTATGGTGAGACAGTGATGCATAAAGGTGATGGGGATTTGTATTGTTCCAGATTCAAACAAGATAAATCCTTGATTGTTTTCTATTGGGTTGATTTCGATTGTTCCTGCTGTAGTTTGTGTCGCAATACAAGTTATTATGGTGATTATGAGTCCAATGATTGGGAGGTGTCGGTTTGCTGCAAGTATTTGCTGTCATTAACTTTCTTTTTCTTTTTAAATTTGCTTTTATAATGAATAACGTTTTGACCTCTATTATTTTCGTTATAATGTTTTTCGTCTAATTGTTCTATTCTGCCTGTTTTTCTAAAGGGATTCTTTGATTTTGCGCGTGTTAAGGGTGCTTGTCTAAATTTTGTGTCGATTTCGAAATCCTGTCGTTTTTTGTTAAGCTTTTTGATTTTCATTTCTTTAATCATCTGGGTATCATAAGTAGGTGTGTCTGCGTAAAGAAGGATGTTAGCCGGTATCTGTCTGGTTGTGTTATGTTTAGTCTTGTGGTTGTATATGTATAAAATTGTTTCCATTCGTGTTTCTTTATTTTCTCTATTGTTTTCAATATTGATAATTCTGATTTTTTCATTTATGGTTTTATGAAGGCGTTCTATGTCTGCTATTCCTGTTTTACTTGTGGTAATATCTATTTGTATGTCTTCGTTGTTTAGCCAAGTTTTTAAAGAAGTGCTTATAAACGCGGAGTCCTTGTCTGCTTTAATTTTCTGTGGTTTTCCCATGTCGTTAAAAATTCTAGTAAGGGCTCGTTTTGCCTCTAACCAATCTCTACTGTTTGTTTTAATAAGTGAAGCAAATTTTGAATAAACGTCTATGCAAGATAAATACTGTTCGTTGTCAATAGCATAAAAGTCAATAACATAAATTTCGCGTGGGTTATTTGTCTCTGGAGTTATTTCGAAAACTAGTTTTTTTGGTCTATGTTTTGTCTTTGCAAGGTTACAGACTTCACAATCATTAATAATGTTTTGAATTAGTTTATTATAATCGGGAAAATAGTCAGTTTCTTTAAATAATCGTATCATTTTTTCAATACCAGGGTGTAACAATTTAGAATGTTGATTAATAATGAATTCTTTAAATTCAGGATAAGATTTTATGTCTTTTAACATTATGATACTTTTCAAAATTTTCACGTTACTATGTGGGTTAATGGTTTCTCGATATGCTTTTTGAAAAACTTAAAAGTCTTTATCGTTTTCCAGGTAAATAACACTGCTATTATTTAAGAAGTATTTAATAAGGATATCTTTTGCTTTTGTCAGGGTCATGTCGGTGTATTTAATGGTCAGTTTTGATTTTGAAAAGTATTTTGTTGTCTCTACTTGCTCTACGGTATCTTTAATAAAATCAATTTGTCTTGCAAAATAGTTTATTGGTTTTTCTGTAATTTCAATGTAGGTTTCGTTGCTTTATGATGAACTGTGTATTGTTGCTGCTATTGAAATATTTTCTTCTTCGCCTACCATGTTTTCTTCAATTTTGACGCGAAATAAAGCGTCTGCTACATGATTAAGTTTACCTTCTAAATATTTGATTTTGAAATTATATTCACTTAGTCTAATTCGCCAACGTTGTAGTTTCATGTTAGGTTCTTTAATATTATTTAGCCAAACAAGTGGTTTGTGATCGCTCAAAATCTCAAAGGGGACTCCATATAGATATGGGCGAAAATATTTGGTTGCCCAAACGATTGCTAGAAGTTCTGTTTCAATAGTGCTATAATTTTGTTCGTGATCATTTAATGTTCTTCTTGCAAAGCTTACTGGTTTATTATCTTGCGATAGTACGGCTCCTATGGCGAAATTGCTAGTGTCAGTAGTGACTTGAAATGTTTTTGTGAAATCGGGGCAAATCAAAATTGGGTCGTTCATTATGAGTGTTTTCAATTTTTCAAATGATTTATTGTATTCTTCGTTTCTTGTGTCTATTTTAGCTCCTTTTTTTAAAAATATTGTCAGAGGTTTTGCAATCTTTGAAAAGTCTGGAATGAACTTACGGTAGTATCCGCATAAGCCTAAGAAAGATTTGATTTCTTTTGATGTCTTTGGGAGAGGAAATTTTTCGATTGCCTTAACTTTCTCTTTATTATGTATGCCTTCTGGACTTATAATATGACCTAAGAAATTTGTTTGCTTTTTTAAAAATTCGCATTTGTCCAATTGGAGTTTAAGATTGGCTTCTTTAAGTTTCTCAAAAACCTTCCTCAGTGAGTCTAGGTGTTCGTTCAGAGATGTTGAATAGATGATCACATTATCTAAATAAACAAGGCAATGCTTATTTATGAGGTCTTTTAGGACGTAATTCATGCACCGTTGGAAGGTTGCAGGAGCATTATTTAAGACAAATGGCATGCGAGTGTACTCATAGTGACCATGTTGGTCGAAAACGCCGTTTTTGGTATAGACTTAGGGTCCATTTTGATTTGATGAAAGCCTTTTGCTAAGTCAATTGTAGTAAAATACTGGCATTTTCCTAATTTGCCTAGTATTTCGTCCATGTTAGGAATCGAAAATTTATCATTTATTGTTATTTCATTTAGATTTCGATAGTCCACGACCAACCTGAATTTCGGTTTGCCAGAGGCATCCATCTTTTTGGGGACAATCCATAATGGACTGCGATAAGGGGAGTCGCTTTCGCGTATAATGCCTTGTTTTAACATTTCCTCAATTTGCTTATTTACTTCTGCTTCGTAGGAAAACGGGTACGGGTATGGTCTTTTGTAAACTGGGTTTTCATGAGAGGTTTTTATATCGTGACGTATTATGCTTGTGAATGTAAGGTTTTCATTTTTGGAATATTGAATGTCATTGAACTCTTTTAATAAATTTGTAAGTCTGTATTTTTCCTCACTATTTAAATGTTCTAGTCTGTATGTGTGTTCTGAGTCTATGTTGTTGTCCATGGCATAGTTTATTTCTGATGTAAAGTTGTTTTCTTGTAAGAGTGCATTAAAGTTTTCCGAAGAGTTGTCATCACATGGATCTAGTTCTTTGTGAATGAATGTTCTTTCGTTAATTATTGTTTCTTTCCGAGAGTAGTCTATTAAACCGTTATTCTCCATTAGTATTTTTCTCCCTAACAGAATATCATAATAAGGTGAAAATGAAAGAATATAGAATTTTTGCGTTTGTTGAAAAAGACCGTTGGCTGGAAGGTCTACATATTTATTTAATTTAGAATAGCCTGTCATACTTCGGACAGTTATTTGCTTATCTTTAACTTGAAGATTGAAAAAGTTTGAGCTCATCAAGTTTATCGAAGAGCCAGTATCAACTATGCATCTATATCTGTGGTTATTAAACATGATCTCTATGTATTGGTGGGATCCCAGGCTGGTATTGGAAAATTTTCAGCTTGTTGATATTGCTGATCTGTAAACAATTCTGTCTAAGTATTCTGTAATTGATCTTCGTGGAACTGTTCGTCGTTATTAATGTAGTGTTCAGTTTCGTTATCGTAATCTAATTCGTGCTGGTGAAAATTTTCATTTGTCTGCATACGCGATTGTTTGCTGCTTTCTCTAAGACGCTTATTTGGCACTCTTGGTTGTTTGGGGGGCTGATTGTAGTTTCGGGTGTCGTTTTGACGGTCCTGAAGTAAGTCTGTTCTGAATCCGTTGTATAAATTTCTGTACTGATTAAGTTGCTGTTGTCTGGTCGGAGGAATTTGTCTAAAAGGGGTTTGATTGTTTACGTTAGTGTTTTGGGTCTGTGTGGGATTTAATGGAATAAAGGGGCGAATAAATCGTTGGTTGGGGTGAGTGTTTTTGATTTGGTTAATGTTTGTATGTTTATAGGTGTTAGGTGAATTTGAGTTAAATTTTGGCTGACTATCGAATGTTTTTGAAATTGGGTCTTCGTATAGACCTTCTTGTTGGGCGGTTTGCCTTAATTTTTGAACGGTTGAAATGTCATACCTCGCTAAGGTCATGAACAACCTAACGGGGAGTGAGCGTTGAATTGTATTTTTTATTGTGGTTGCCATTGCTTGTGTATAAGCCACCATATTATTTCGGTCATTCTCTAATGCTAACTTATTTATAATTACACTGGACTTATCTTCTAATTGTTCACAGAATAGACGTAAGTTACCTTTAAAAGGTGTGCGATACAATCTTCCTAGTAGTTCCTCCAAGGGCGTCTGAGTCTTGAATTCCGTGATTAGGGCGTCTCTTAAAGTTGTCCATTCGTTGTGCATTCCAATTTGGGTAACCATTTCCGCATCTCCGACAATTTGAAGTTCGATGGCTCCAAATATAACCGCCTTCTGTCGAGCGTCATTTGAAGGGTATAAGTTCAACAGGTATTCGATACGTCTGATGAACGAGCTGAGATTTGATGGGTCTCCAGAGAATTTCGGTACTTGGCGTATTTGCCGAAGTAATTGAGTCATATTTTCCGCTGGTAATTCCATTTTAGTTTTATTTATAAGTTAGTTTCTGTTCTTGTTCACAGACTGCTGCAGTATGTCGAGACTTATGCCTTAAGTGAACTGCACTGTTTTAACTTTTTATTGTTTTATACAATAGTAGCGGTCGCACTTTTGATTTTAGTGGGCTACTGTTTTTGTTCACAGACTGCTACAGTATGTCGAGACTTATGTCTTAGTGAACTGCACTGTGCGCCTTTTAATTGCATTACACTTTAGTGGAGGTCTCACTTCACGAAGCGGTCCACAAAATTAGGTCTTTAAATTAACTCCGATCGCACAGGTTCTTGTGCGGATACCGATTTTAGTCACTTTAGACGAACCGAAATCACTTTGTTGCGGCCAATTCGCGGGTACAATCAGAAAAGGTTACTTGGTCGTACAAGTTTTCCGCTTTTCCCTAGATTGTCAAAGGATAACGAGTTTACTAGGACTTTTTTTCAGTATCCTACCGACTGCGCCAATAAAAAATTATATTTTCCTTTTTACTATCTTTATTTGAATAAGTTTCACCAGAGGTCAGTTAAGAACTAATTTACAAATGTATTCTTTCGGCCCAGCAAACCTTTCACAGAGGATTAACATAAGCCTTTTAAGTTCTACTTAGCTTTATATGTCAAGCTTAACAGATCATTAAGCTCGTTACCGTTAAGCGGTTCGTATCTTGGGGGAATGTTATTTATGAGGCTTTTGGAGTGTGAAGCTTTCCAAAAGATCGGCTTTAGCTTTTTTATATGAAGAGTGAATATGTCGTATGAAGAAATGAATATGTCACTATATATAGATATGTAAGTTAGAAAATGTATTTTAATATTCACAATTATAATAAGAGGACATTGTAAAATTAAAATATAATACAACAAGATAGAAGGCTATAGTCGAGTTCCCCGATCATCAGATAATCGTTACTCAACTAGTGGAAGTGCGAACGAGAAATTTCATAATTTTCTGGAATATCGGTAAAAAAAATTTCAAAAGTGTAGGCGTGGCAGTTTTGGTCGGTTTGTGGGTGGTAGAGTGAGCGTGCTCAAAAAAAGAGTGAAAAGAATCACAAATTTTTTTAAACGAGTGGACGTGACAGTTTTGGCGGTTTGTGGGCGGGCTTATTCAATAATTATAATCTTAAGTATTTAAGTGTAAGTACTCCATTTACTAAGCCGGTGGTATCGAAGTTGACGTCGGCTTCGGCGTCGACCGTATTGCGAACCTTGAAGTTCTCACCGTGCTCCAATTGCACGGCAAGCGGTCAGCGTTATAACGGCGGATGTTGCCGTGCTAAGTCGGCACGGGGTGCGGGGAAAGGTGGAGTCGGACGGTCAGCGCCACGTCGTTTGACTGTCGCCGTGCAGGGGGTGTAGGGGGAAAGGTAGAGTCAAGCAGTTTGTGCTCCACCGTTAACTTATATACTTTATATGGTCGGAAACGCTTTCTTCTGCTGTTATTTACGTTTCAACAACCGTTTTAGTCTACGAGTAACGGGTATAAAAAGAAGCTAGTATTTCTGCAGAAGCTGTGTGTAGACAAAACTGGGTTCGGACGAATATGCAATCGGCAAACATCGAGTTTTTTATTTTCGTCAACGCATCCAAAAGAGTACATCTATATGAATTATAGTACTGTACTATACGAGTACTTCTATTCAATGCTTCTAACAAGCTTCTTTATAATACAAAAAATAAATTATTTCATTGTTCTATGGAAAAAGAAGCACTCTCTATGAAAGGGAAAGGACAGTAAAAATGTCTGCGCACAAAAATGGAATTGGAAATGTATACATACACAAAGGAGAAATAAGAAAAAAACCGAGATCGGTTGTGCTCACAGTGCTTAGTGACATAAATCATTCTAATGAAAATAACCCTTTTTGATTTCAAGCCGATTTTAATGGCGATATTTTTAGACGAAAGCACACAGTTTTCCAATAGGAAAATATCCAATCAAAAAAAAATTATTAAATATTAGAGTTAAAGAAGAAATGGAATTTTTAGGTAGATTTTTAATGCACAGGTTAAGAATTTTATCAGTGCCATGAGATTTCTTAATTTTAAGTGCCTTAATTATAGCTTGGACTTCGCAAGTTGATATGACAGGTACATTCAAGGAAACTGTCTGACAACTGAGATTATGTAAGGAAGTGTTAACTAAACCTATTGTTTCAGAAATGGGAAGTTAAATTGTGTTTGTGCTCAAAAATGTCTGCTAGCAAGTTGGATTTCTCTAAGCCCGTTGAAAACGGTTCATTGTTGTGATTAAAGCATGGAATAAACCTATGTTTGTTTTTAATTATTTTAATTAATTTTTATATTGGCTTGGAATCATTTGACAAGGCAGATAGTTTAATGTTAAAGATTCTTGACGAATCTTGGAGTTCAGGAAATACAGTCTAGCTTTATATAGTGGTTGTCGGGTTCTTATCAATTGTCTTTGGACGACATTTCTTTGTGCAATGGTGCTTTTTAAGCTAGCTGGAAGTTTAATTTGAGTTTTTGGGACAGACAGTACAGTGGCCACAGCTAAATCATCTGTTATAAAATTGATCATATTATTATAACAGGGTTAGGGAACGGATCTTGAAAAGCTAATAATCATAATTTGTGAATTTTGTTTAAAATACGTTTAAATTTTTTCCAACTGAGGAATTTTTTCCAAATTTGTTAAGTTTACTTCGACATTAATTTTGCATAGCACCGGAAGGTGGTCTGAAGACAAGTCAACATTAACAACACGTGCAGAGAATCTATACGGAGAATAAGTAAGAAATGGATCCAAAGTGGATGGGTTTCCTTTGTAGCTTGCTGGAATGTATGTAGGTAGGATCCATAGGATAGAGAATTTGTAATTTACCCATACCCTAGCCAAATCATTTAAAATTTAAACATGTTTTTGGATGTTTAGAGGATGACAGTGAAACACAATGGCTCATGAGACAATTGGCCCGTTAACCGGGAAAATAGGCAGAAAAAATTTTAAGATTTTGCCCAGAGCTTAAATGAATATTAATACCTATTTTTTCAAATAAATTGGTATTTATGTTTTGGACTTGTTTATGTAGAATACCATTCTTAATTAAAATTGCTACTCCTCCACCTCCGGAGAAGTTACGATCATTTTTATACACTGTGTGAATTAAAAATCAAGGAAATCTATTAACTCCAGACGTTTTACAAGGACGACACGTTATGGCGTTCCATGCCATAATATAGAGATGACTAAGAGATCTACTTGTTTCTGTACACATGTTTAACAGCAAGTTCGTTAATAACATTAAATTGTTGTATTTTACATGAGCATTCACTAAGCTTTTCCATTAGCTCTGTAAGAAGTGCAGTAATTTTATTTACAGTTAATAAATTAGAATAGTTAGATGGCCTTCCTGTAACAGCCTGACTATAACTTAAATAAGTACCAGTTGAAGGTGACATTTGAGAAGGTTTTGCCAAAGACACTGTTTTGCCGTAACAGTTTCTCTGGCCATAGTTTGTAAAACTATGTTACTCGCTGGACCACGCCGATTTGTTTGAGTATGATTAGTTAAGAGCTGCTTATTTGTATTTTGATATCGAAGAGAGCGAAGAGAGTGCTTTGACAAGAGAGCTTGATAAGACAGTCTGCAAGGGCAATTCTTATCAGGTGTGCCGGCTACGACCTTTAGTATGGAGCCCAGAAAGTTCAAGCTTCTGGCCATTCGATGGTGCGCACCCAGCGCATCCAGCAAGTCCCGGAGGTGTAATCGGTGATGTGTGCCGATGCCAATGACAGATATACGAGAAGGATAAGATTGGTCCTATGGGTGAAAGTTTAAATGGTTGATTTTTCTGTTTTTAAGGCAAGGTGGAACCCAACACCAATACCAGGTGTGCCGGCTACGACCTTTAGTATGGAGCCCAGGAAGTCCAAGCTTCTGGCCATTCGATGGTGCGCACCCAGCGCATCCAGCAAGTCCCGGAGGTGTGCTAAGTCTACGCTCAGCAGATTTCTCATGTGTGATTGCGGAAATTGGCCGAGCAAGCCGACCGTCTCCTCTACCATACGTGCGTACTCCGAAAGATTCGCGGAGTGCCTCACATAGGCAGAATTTTCCCAAACCAAGATCTGTCCGTCGACTATTGGAATGTACTTGGCGCGCGAATAATCGGTGATGTGTGCCGATGCCAATGACAGATATACGAGAAGGATAAGATTGGTCCTGTGGGTGAAAGTTTAAATGGTTGATTTTTCTGTTTTTTAGGCAAGGTGGAACCCAACACCAATAAAGTAAAATGCTTAAGAATATAATGCGCGTGGATGGCGCTAGGCTTAAAACTACTAAAACTGCGCCGAGTGGCTAAAAAATTTAAAACTAAGCGGTACGCGGACCTTGCTACCGAGCGCATCATTTCAGATTGTCCTTATGGACCACCCTCCCCTCAATAAGGACCTTGGTCCCCATGTCCGCTTCTACAGCTTTCTCCTCGCACAATGGCGTGAGCTTGTTGCCGAGTCTTCGGTTGGATTTTACCAACACCTTTTCGCCAACGTCGAATACTCTATTCTGCCGCGAGGCGTTTTCTGTGGCCATTAGCGCGGTTTGAGCTTTCTGGATCCTATTGTGGATCTCTACCTGTGGCTCATCAGGGTTTGTTAGGGCGATGTAAGCCGGTCTCCTGTTGACGACCGAGTGAATCGACTTATTATATGGGTAGTGGCCAACATTACTATTTCGACCGTATCACTCATGCCCTTGTCTATCCTTATGCATCTGGCTAGCTCCAGTAATGTGCTATGGAAACGCTCCACCTGCCCGTTGGAGGTGCTGTGCAGTGGTGGTGCGTTTGTAATGCTAACACCAAAGTTGTTACAAAGCATGGACACGATCGTTTGCGATTTGAACGATGGTTCGTTGTCGCAATAAATGGTCTTTGCCCTTGGGAAAAAGTTCATGAGCTGAAGCAGCGCTGTCTTCAGGTCTTCAATCATTCTCGAGGCGATGGGTTGTACGACGGCAAATTTAGAAAACTTGTCGACGCAAGTGAGGAAAAATTTTTTGTCATTAGAGAAAATGTCTATATGCAACATCTCCCCTGTGTGTGACGGTATCGGCTTTTCACCGAGTTCCTGTTTCTTCGGGTGCCTGTCGTACTTGGCCCTCGCACAAGTTCTGCAATTCTGCACGATCTCGTTGGCCAGCTTAGCCATTTTGGGAAAATAGTATTCCGACAATACCTGTTTTACATTTTCCTGCGCTGCTCTGTGCGCCCTATTGTGTTCAGCAGTTAAGATTTCCCTTCTTTCTTCAACTCTGAGTACGTACACGACGCGGTTCCTGCAATGCCAGAACTTTGTGGCTGGGAACCTCCGCAATATCTCATCCTGTATCATTGCGAGCGTGTGTAAATCGCAATAGAAGGCGTTTTCGCCCCTTGGGACGATTATGTCTACCAGTTCGCCTAATAAAGACTCCCTGCAGACGAAGTTGACCGTGTGGCACCTTTTATTCCCGATCAGAATAAAGGTATTCTTAGACGGAAAACGTGCTTCCTCCAGTACTATCTGGTTCTGGAAGCAGTTCAACGGCTTGTCTGTCGACTCGATTGTGTGGGTGAGAGACATCTCGCTGTGAATCGTTGCAGCACAAGATTCGGGCTCTTCTTGTTCCAGCACATTAAGCTGCTGTCTGGACAAGGCGTCCGCTACCAGGTTCTCTTTACCGGGCTTGTAGAACAGTCGAGCATTGAACTCGTCTATGCGGGCCTTCCACCTCTTAACTTTGGCGTTCGGGTTTGATTCCGCCACAGAAAATGTTAGAGGCTGATGGTCAGTGAAGATGTTTATATCTATAACTCCATACAAGTAATGCCGCAGTTTAGCCAGGGCCCAAATTATGGCCAATAACTCCAGCTCGTAAGTCGCGTAGTTGGCTTCACTGTTCTTGAAATCATTGCTATAGGGCGGCCCTCTTGGGACAACACCGCACCAATACCGTAGGCTGAAGCATCTGTCGTTAGATCAAATGGCTTCTTCAGGGTAGCTGAGCTTGACATCTTTTGATGCCAATATATTGCGAAGCTTTTGAAACACCTCTCGCTGGGACTCAGAGTTCCTTGATCTATGCCTACTAACCGTTCCATTTTCGCCCTTTAATATGTTCGAAATGGGCCTTGCTCTATAGCAACTCTATAGCAGCGAACTCTTTAATGAAACATCTATAGTAGCTCGCGAGGCCCAGAAACGACCTGACTTCAAATACTGTTTTGGGCTCCGGTAATTCTTTTATGGAATTGACTTTTTCTGGGTCCGTTGTTGCACCGTTACTGGTGACTATGAACCCAAGAAAGCTCACGCTTTTCTTAAAAAAAATCGATTTCTCGACCGATACCTTCATATTCGCTTCTTGTAGGCTTTTTAACACCCATTCTACATGTTTAATGTGAGTCTCCTCGTCTTGCGAGAAGATGATCACGTCATCCACATAAACATAGCAAAATTTGCCTATTTGTTCCCGTAAGATATCATCGATTGTTCGCTGGAAGATGCTGGCTGCGTTCCTGAGGCCGAACAGCAGTCCCTTGAACTCATATTTTCCGCTAGCACAACCTGATGATATCCGGATTTGAGATCCAGGGTCGAAAAATAGTGGGCTTTGCCCAAGTTGCTTAGTATCATCGATATATTCGGCATGGGGTATTTGTCGGGGATAGTTCGCTAATTGAGTTTGCGAAAGTCTATCACCAAGCGCTTGTTGCGGTTGCCCGCCTCATCGGTGCCCTTCTTATCTACAACCCATATGGGGTTGTTGTAGGGGGATGCCGATTTTTGATCTATGTCGTGTATGTCGTTAGAAGATCTTGGATCTTATTGATGAAGTCTGCTACGCCCATGGGATATGGGTATAGCTTGGCATAGATGGGCTCTTCGCTCACTGTTCTGATGGTAGCAACGACCGAAGTATTGTATGGCAGTGATTCGTTTTGGACTGCAAAGGCTTTTTTTCTGGTCTTTAACAATTTCCGAAAAGACTCCCGCACTGAAGCGGGCGCGTCTGAGCAATCCACATCGGTGAAGTTGACATCAGCGCATTTGTGGAAGGAGATTTTCTCGACTTCCGTACCCCATTTGAGCTGACTGACGCCCCAGCCTGAGCTAACAAATCTAGGCCAATTATCCCATGAAAGGTTGATAAATCTGGCAGAATGAAGAATGTTGCTTTCTCGTTGAACAACGCAACAAAGAATTTTTGTGTGACTGTGGTTGAGCCATGAATCAAACGCAAGCTGAATTGCGAGTTAACCGGACGGACGCCACGCAAGCACTTATGCGGTCTGATGTAATTCTTGGACGTTCCGGTATCGATTAAGATGCTCATATGCAGCCCTGCTACTCTTCGTCTGATGAAGGGTAGCAGGGATCTTCCCCTAAAAAATTGAGGGCGTCCGAATCGCTTCCAGCATCGTCCTCGATTTGTGCCACAGCGCCGCTGGCGGTTTCGGCGTACGAGTTCTGCCCCTGACCAGCGTCTTGAGTTAGATGATTGACCCTGTGCTGCTTGTTCCTATCGTTAGTGCGATCGGTCATGGCCGACCGCTTGCTGACGCCAGCGGAGGCCTGGGTTGGCTGTCTAAACGTTGACAGCGAAGGGTCCACCTCCATTGGTTCTGAAGCACTGGCGCCATTTTGCTGCTCGGCATTTCGCTGGCCGGATTGGCTTTGCTGCTTGTGCTACCTACTAAAATGTGCGTTCTTTGACCCACTTTTTTGCGCTTCCGGCTGCTGGGGTGGCTTGGCTCGCTGCTGGGCACTTGCCTTGTGGTCCTTTTCCTCTATGCTCCTCGCGAAGCTGGCAACGAACGCATATCTTTCATGGTTCGATTCTACCTCTTGCGCGAGCGCCAGAGCCGACGGCAAGTCCCTTGGCTTTGCCGAGAATAGCACATCTGTGAGACTACGCTTGAGTCCCGAAACAAACACACGTAGTGCATCTTCGCGGAACTTTTCACAGAGGCCCTTTGCTAGGGCCGGCTCGTATGACATGTTGACGTTATTGGTCAACAATGTCAGTTTTTTGCCGACTTCATCGTAATACTGCAGTAGAGACATGCTGCCTTGTCTCAGCGTGCCCAACTCCTGCTCGATTACATGAACTGGACGTTTGTCGCTGTATGTGAAGTCGAGGCGACTTATAATCGCGTCAAAGTTAAGTATTGTGCCAAAAGAGGCCAGAACAACATCCGCGGCCCCCCTGATTTTATTTCCTATAATTATAACCGCCGTGTAGTGGCATGAGCTGCCGTTGTATGGCCTAAAAATATGGTAGGCTGCGAGGGTCGCCTGTCTCCATGAAACGTACGATTCATGTGCGCCCGAAAACACGGGCAAGCATTTGACCGCATCCAATGGCTCCTCGCAGCGCATATCATTGCTTATTTCTATGGGTACTTGCAACTCTGGTGGCGTAACATGAGCTGCCGCCAACTGCTGAGACATTGCGTTGACTCTGTCAAGCAGGGCCTTATTTGCAGCGGCTTGCTGAGCTAAGGCAGCGGTGACAGCTTCCTGTATTACGCTTTTCAATTGGTCTGGATCCATATTTTCTGGAGTGGGGGGCGCTAAAACTGAATGTCTTTGCGCTGGAAGACGAATAAGATTATCGCAATCAGAGTCCGAATCACTAGACCGACGGCGGGGGGTTCTATAGCGACGGAATTGTGAAGTCATATGCTTCCAATATAAACAACGAAACCTCGAACACAACGCTTGAGGACAGAGGCAACGAAGTTGCAAAGTTCTACGGATCGTATTACGTTGAACGAAAAAAAAAAACGAACGAGGCAAAGGCAGGCGGAAAAAAAATTTGGGCGCGCGTGCATTTGATACGCTGCATTTAATAAATGTGTTTTTATTTAAATTATCATTGCAGCCAAAAGCCAACTACTTCTCGTCAAGTTAATTCACCATTACTCTCATGAATCGTTGCACGTGTTAAAATTTTTAGGCAAAGACACTTGCAAAAGACTACTTTCATATATTTATATCTAGTTTGCAGATTTAAAAACAGCTTAAAAGAAGGTGCCCACTTACATTTTTTGGGTTGTATGGTGTAGTGTGGTGTTCTGTTGTTGTGCTGTCACTGCCTCCCGCGCTGCCGCCTCTGCTGTCCAGATAGGTCGCTGCCCGAAGAGCTCCAGCGGCTTCGTTGAGCGATGTACTTTGAATTAGTAGAGCTATTGCGCACCTCAGTCAATTATGACAATTGAGGAGGTTGGTGTCACTGTCGCTGCCTATAGTGGCTTAGGTCAGCAATCGTTGAACGGTTCTTGTTGCTTTGCGCAACCACTGAGAACACGGCACACTTTTGCTCGCTTTTAGTATTGTCACTGTGTGGCCGTAGACTGCTCACTTGATCACTTTGTTTTAGATCTGTTCTTTTTTATTTTCGAGTCGTGGTGTAATTACCACTGGTTGGGCGCCAATTAGGTACTTTAGGGCGTAATCGCGCGCGGCTGTTTGAGTCTGGGTGTCGGGCGGGGCCGACAAGGAGTTTATATTAATTCTTTATTTCACAAGCCAAGCGGAGCTGTGGCGTTGGAGCACGAAATCAAACTAAAGCTACGAATACAGAAATTAAATTTAGGAGTTAAGATGAAAACGAAACACATTGTTGCGGTTTCATATTCGTAGCGGCCATGCAAATAAAAAAAGGTTGAAAGCTACGTAACGACGTCCGGCATAATGCTTACATTGCGGAATGCCGTCGTCGTCGCATTTCATGCACTCGACACAGCGACGTTAACTTTAGTTAACTTATACGTCGCTTCATGATTGTTGTTGGTTTCCTTATCAGCAAAAATCAATTTTGTTTAGTTGTCGTTGGCTAAAGGGATAAACGGTAAACGATAAAAAAGAATTTAAGATAAACACCGAAATCGAATTGCGCGTTAAGACACACGTCCGAACTCAAGCACGATCAGAAAGCTACTGATTGTTTAGTTTTGTTTTTCACTTGTTTATTTATTATTCTTATTTTAAATTTTTCTTAATGTAGTTTTTAACTTTCACAAGGGTTTCGTGATGTTTCGAGGTAACCAATTGGATTTACAACCTCTCACAAATTCAATAGCGTCTTCCTGATATTAAATTCAGGTTTGTTGTTGACACTGCGCTACACGGTGTCGCGTTATTGTCGAAGTTTTTATTAAAACTTTACATGATATTGATATTGTCGCATGGTGTCTAAAAACGTGGTGTTTTTTCGAAAGCGATTCAATAGAAATAACACAATCACGATCGACTGCGCCAATTACGTTTTTATTTACTTTTGAATCTATTAAATGGGCCGTTGTAGTAACTAAGACCAACTCTGTAACCGAAGTTTTGTCAAATAAAAGAAATAACAAATCGAATTGGATTATGATCTTTATTGTTCAGTGTTCAGCATAAGAATAAAAATGAAATACAAGCGAGATTGAGGAGAAGCCACAGTGTTTTAGGAATATTGTATTTTGGGAGAGCATTGCTCTTGGATACTTAAGAAGCTTCATAGAGAGCAGGCAAAGCTGCTTAGGTCAGGCTTAAGGATTTGTTTACAGGAACAGCTAAGTGCCGTTGCCAAAGAATTGTTTATTAAAACGCATACTGCGCAGATGGCATTTAGTATGGGAATCAATTAAGTGGTTTATTGTTTATAGTTCTTTGAAATAATTAAATTAGCCGGTTTGGGTGGCGCAAATACCTCACTATATATAGATATGTAAGTTAGAAAATGTATTTTAATATTCACAATTATTTATAATTAAATTAGCCGGTTTGGGTGTCGCAAATACCTCACTATATATAGATATGTAAGTTAGAAAATGTATTTTAATATTCACAATTATAATAAGAGGACATTGTAAAATTAAAATATAATACAACAAGATAGAAGGCTATAGTCGAGTTCCCCGATCTCAGATAAGATCATCAGTTACTCAACTAGTGGAAGTGCGAACGAGAAATTTCATAATTTTCTGAAATATCGGTAAAAAAAAATTTCAAAAGTGTAGGCGTGGCAGTTTTGGTCGGTTTGTGGGTGGTAGAGTGAGCGTGCCCAAAAAAAGAGTGAAAAGAATCACAACTTTTTTTAAACGAGTGGACGTGACAGTTTTGGCGGCTTGTGGGCGGGCTTATTCAATAATTATAATCTTAAGTATTTAAGTGTAAGTACTCCAGTCACTAAGCCGGTGGTATCGAAGTTGACGTCGGCTTCGGCGTCGACCGTATTGCGAACCTTGAAGTTCTCACCGTGCTCCAATTGCACGGCAAGCGGTCAGCGTTATAACGGCGGATGTTGCCGTGCTAAGTCGGCACAGGGTGCGGGGAAAGGTGGAGTCGGACGGTCAGCGCCACGTAGTTTGACTGTCGCCGTGCAGGGGGTGTAGGGGGAAAGGTAGAGTCAAGCAGTTTGTGCTCCACCGTTAACTTATATACTTTATATGGTCGGAAACGCTTTCTTCTGCTGTTATATACGTTTCAACAACCGTTTTAGTCTACGAGTAACGGGTATAAAAAGAAGCTAGCATTTCTGCAGAAGCTGTGTGTAGACAAAACTGGGTTCGGACGAATATGCAATCGGCAAACATCGAGTTTTTTATTTTCGTCAACGCATCCAAAAGAGTACATCTATATGAATTATAGTACTGTACTATACGAGTACTTCTATTCAATGCTTCTAACAAGCTTCTTTATAATACAAAAAATAAATTATTTCATTGTTCTATGGAAAAAGAAGCACTCTCTATGAAAGGGAAAGGACAGTAAAAATGTCTGCGCACAAAAATGGAATTGGAAATGTATACATACACAAAGGAGAAATAAGAAAAAAACCGAGATCGGTTGTGCTCACAGTGCTTAGTGACATAAATCATTCTAATGAAAATAACCCTTTTTGATTTCAAGCCGATTTTAATGGCGATATTTTTAGACGAAAGCACACAGTTTTCAAATAGGAAAATATCCAATAAAAAAAAAATTATTAAATATTAGAGTTAAAGAAGAAATGGAATTTTTAGGTAGATTTTTAATGCACAGGTTAAGAATTTTATCAGTGCCATGAGATTTCTTAATTTTAAGTGCCTTAATTATAGCTTGGACTTCGCAAGTTGATATGACAGGTACATTCGAGGAAACTGTCTGACAACTGAGATTATGTAAGGAAGTGTTAACTAAACCTATTGTTTCAGAAATGGGAAGTTAAATTGTGTTTGTGCTCAAAAATGTCTGCTAGCAAGTTGGATTTCTCTAAGCCCGTTGAAAACGGTTCATTGTTGTGATTAAAGCATGGAATAAACCTATGTTTGTTTTTAATTATTTTAATTAATTTTTATATTGGCTTGGAATCATTTGACAAGGCAGATAGTTTAATGTTAAAGATTCTTGACGAATCTTGGAGTTCAGGAAATACAGTCTAGCTTTATATAGTGGTTGTCGGGTTCTTATCAATTGTCTTTGGACGACATTTCTTTGTGCAATGGTGCTTTTTAAGCTAGCTGGAAGTTTAATTTGAGTTTTTGGGACAGACAGTACAGTGGCCACAGCTAAATCATCTGTTATAAAATTGATCATATTATTATAACAGGGTTAGGGAACGGATCTTGAAAAGCTAATAATCATAATTTGTGAATTTTGTTTAAAATACGTTTAAATTTTTTCCAACTGAGGAATTTTTTCCAAATTTGTTAAGTTTACTTCGACATTAATTTTGCATAGCACCGGAAGGTGGTCTGAAGACAAGTCAACATTAACAACACGTGCAGAGAATCTATACGGAGAATAAGTAAGAAATGGATCCAAAGTGGATGGGTTTCCTTTGTAGCTTGCTGGAATGTATGTAGGTAGGATCCATAGGATAGAGAATTTGTAATTTACCCATACCCTAGCCAAATCATTTAAAATTTAAGCATGTCTTTGGATGTTTAGAGGATGGCAGTCAAACACAATGGCTCATGAGACAATTGGCCCGTTAACCGGGAAAATAGGCAGAAAAAATTTTAAGATTTTGCCCAGAGCTTAAATGAATATTAATACCTATTTTTTCAAATAAATGGGTATTTATGTTTTGGACTTGTTTATGTTCTTAATTAAAATTGCTACTCCTCCACCTCCGGAGAAGTTACGATCATTTTTATACACTGTGTGAATTAAAAATCAAGGAAATCTATTAACTCCAGACGTTTTACAAGGACGACACGTTATGGCGTTCCATGCCATAATATAGAGATGACTAAGAGATCTACTTGTTTCTGTACACATGTTTAACAGCAAATTCGTTAATAACATTAAATTGTTGTATTTTACATGAGCATTCACTAAGCTTTTCCATTAGCTCTGTAAGAAGTGCAGTAATTTTATTTACAGTTAATAAATCAGAATAGTTAGAGGGCCTTCCTGTAACAGCCTGACTATAACTTAAATAAGTACCAGTTGAAGGTGACATTTGAGAAGGTTTTGCCAAAGACACTGTTTTGCCGTAACAGTTTATCTGGCCATAGTTTTTAAAACTATGTTACTCGCTGGACCACGCCGATTTGTTTGAGTATGATTAGTTAAGAGCTGCTTATTTGTATTTTGATATCGAAGAGAGCGAAGAGAGCGCTTTGACAAGAGAGCTTGATAAGACAGTCTTCAAGGGCAATTCTTATCAGGTGTGCCGGCTACGACCTTTAGTATGGAGCCCAGAAAGTTCAAGCTTCTGGCCATTCGATGGTGCGCACCCAGCGCATCCAGCAAGTCCCGGAGGTGTAATCGGTGATGTGTGCCGATGCCAATAACAGATATACGAGAAGGATAAGATTGGTCCTGTGGGTGAAAGTTTAAATGGTTGATTTTTCTGTTTTTTAGGCAAGGTGGAACTCAACACCGATATCAGCTGTGCCGGCTAGGACCTTTAGTATGGAGCCCAGGAAGTCCAAGCCTCTGGCCATTCGATGGTACGCACCCAACGCAACCAGCAAGTCCCGGAGGTGTGCTAAGTCTACGCTCAGCAGATTTCTCATGTGTGATTGCGGAAATTGGCCGAGCAAGCCGACCGTCTCCTCTACCATACGTGCGTACTCCGAAAGATTCGCGGAGTGCCTCACATAGGCAGAATTTTCCCAAACCAAGATCTGTCCGTCGACTATTGGAATGTACTTGGCGCGCGAATAATCGGTGATGTGTGCCGATGCCAATGACAGATATACGAGAAGGATAAGATTGGTCCTGTGGGTGAAAGTTTAAATGGTTGATTTTTCTGTTTTTTAGGCAAGGTGGAACCCAACACCAATAAAGTAAAATGCTTAAGAATATAATGCGCGTGGATGGCGCTAGGCTTAAAACTACTAAAACTGCGCCGAGTGGCTAAAAAATTTAAAACTAAGCGGTACGCGGACCTTGCTACCGAGCGCATCATTTCAGATTGTCCTTATGGACCACCCTCCCCTCAATAAGGACCTTGGTCCCCATGTCCGCTTCTACAGCTTTCTCCTCGCACAATGGCGTGAGCTTGTTGCCGAGTCTTCGGTTGGATTTTACCAACACCTTTTCGCCAACGTCGAATACTCTATTCTGCCGCGAGGCGTTTTCTGTGGCCATTAGCGCGGTTTGAGCTTTCTGGATCCTATTGTGGATCTCTACCTGTGGCTCATCAGGGTTTGTTAGGGCGATGTAAGCCGGTCTCCTGTTGACGACCGAGTGAATCGACTTATTATATGGGTAGTGGCCAACATTACTATTTCGACCGTATCACTCATGCCCTTGTCTATCCTTATGCATCTGGCTAGCTCCAGTAATGTGCTATGGAAACGCTCCACCTGCCCGTTGGAGGTGCTGTGCAGTGGTGGTGCGTTTGTAATGCTAACACCAAAGTTGTTACAAAGCATGGACACGATCGTTTGCGATTTGAACGATGGTTCGTTGTCGCAATAAATGGTCTTTGCCCTTGGGAAAAAGTTCATGAGCTGAAGCAGCGCTGTCTTCAGGTCTTCAATCATTCTCGAGGCGATGGGTTGTACGACGGCAAATTTAGAAAACTTGTCGACGCAAGTGAGGAAAAATTTTTTGTCATTAGAGAAAATGTCTATATGCAACATCTCCCCTGTGTGTGACGGTATCGGCTTTTCACCGAGTTCCTGTTTCTTCGGGTGCCTGTCGTACTTGGCCCTCGCACAAGTTCTGCAATTCTGCACGATCTCGTTGGCCAGCTTAGCCATTTTGGGAAAATAGTATTCCGACAATACCTGTTTTACATTTTCCTGCGCTGCTCTGTGCGCCCTATTGTGTTCAGCAGTTAAGATTTCCCTTCTTTCTTCAACTCTGAGTACGTACACGACGCGGTTCCTGCAATGCCAGAACTTTGTGGCTGGGAACCTCCGCAATATCTCATCCTGTATCATTGCGAGCGTGTGTAAATCGCAATAGAAGGCGTTTTCGCCCCTTGGGACGATTATGTCTACCAGTTCGCCTAATAAAGACTCCCTGCAGACGAAGTTGACCGTGTGGCACCTTTTATTCCCGATCAGAATAAAGGTATTCTTAGACGGAAAACGTGCTTCCTCCAGTACTATCTGGTTCTGGAAGCAGTTCAACGGCTTGTCTGTCGACTCGATTGTGTGGGTGAGAGACATCTCGCTGTGAATCGTTGCAGCACAAGATTCGGGCTCTTCTTGTTCCAGCACATTAAGCTGCTGTCTGGACAAGGCGTCCGCTACCAGGTTCTCTTTACCGGGCTTGTAGAACAGTCGAGCATTGAACTCGTCTATGCGGGCCTTCCACCTCTTAACTTTGGCGTTCGGGTTTGATTCCGCCACAGAAAATGTTAGAGGCTGATGGTCAGTGAAGATGTTTATATCTATAACTCCATACAAGTAATGCCGCAGTTTAGCCAGGGCCCAAATTATGGCCAATAACTCCAGCTCGTAAGTCGCGTAGTTGGCTTCACTGTTCTTGAAATCATTGCTATAGGGCGGCCCTCTTGGGACAACACCGCACCAATACCGTAGGCTGAAGCATCTGTCGTTAGATCAAATGGCTTCTTCAGGGTAGCTGAGCTTGACATCTTTTGATGCCAATATATTGCGAAGCTTTTGAAACACCTCTCGCTGGGACTCAGAGTTCCTTGATCTATGCCTACTAACCGTTCCATTTTCGCCCTTTAATATGTTCGAAATGGGCCTTGCTCTATAGCAACTCTATAGCAGCGAACTCTTTAATGAAACATCTATAGTAGCTCGCGAGGCCCAGAAACGACCTGACTTCAAATACTGTTTTGGGCTCCGGTAATTCTTTTATGGAATTGACTTTTTCTGGGTCCGTTGTTGCACCGTTACTGGTGACTATGAACCCAAGAAAGCTCACGCTTTTCTTAAAAAAAATCGATTTCTCGACCGATACCTTCATATTCGCTTCTTGTAGGCTTTTTAACACCCATTCTACATGTTTAATGTGAGTCTCCTCGTCTTGCGAGAAGATGATCACGTCATCCACATAAACATAGCAAAATTTGCCTATTTGTTCCCGTAAGATATCATCGATTGTTCGCTGGAAGATGCTGGCTGCGTTCCTGAGGCCGAACAGCAGTCCCTTGAACTCATATTTTCCGCTAGCACAACCTGATGATATCCGGATTTGAGATCCAGGGTCGAAAAATAGTGGGCTTTGCCCAAGTTGCTCAGTATCATCGATATATTCGGCATGGGGTATTTGTCGGGGATAGTTCGCTAATTGAGTTTGCGAAAGTCTATCACCAAGCGCTTGTTGCGGTTGCCCGCCTCATCGGTGCCCTTCTTATCTACAACCCATATGGGGATGTTGTAGGGGGATGCCGATTTTTGATCTATGTCGTGTATGTCGTTAGAAGATCTTGGATCTTATTGATGAAGTCTGCTACGCCCATGGGATATGGGTATAGCTTGGCATAGATGGGCTCTTCGCTCACTGTTCTGATGGTAGCAACGACCGAAGTATTGTATGGAAGTGATTCGTTTTGGACTGCAAAGGCTTTTTTTCTGGTCTTTAACAATTTCCGAAAAGACTCCCGCACTGAAGCGGGCGCGTCTGAGCAATCCACATCGGTGAAGTTGACATCAGCGCATTTGTGGAAGGAGATTTTCTCGACTTCCGTACCCCATTTGAGCTGACTGACGCCCCAGCCTGAGCTAACAAATCTAGGCCAATTATCCCATGAAAGGTTGATAAATCTGGCAGAATGAAGAATGTTGCTTTCTCGTTGAACAACGCAACAAAGAATTTTTGTGTGACTGTGGTTGAGCCATGAATCAAACGCAAGCTGAATTGCGAGTTAACCGGACGGACGCCACGCAAGCACTTATGCGGTCTGATGTAATTCTTGGACGTTCCGGTATCGATTAAGATGCTCATATGCAGCCCTGCTACTCTTCGTCTGATGAAGGGTAGCAGGGATCTTCCCCTAAAAAATTGAGGGCGTCCGAATCGCTTCCAGCATCGTCCTCGATTTGTGCCACAGCGCCGCTGGCGGTTTCGGCGTACGAGTTCTGCCCCTGACCAGCGTCTTGGGTTAGATGATTGACCCTGTGCTGCTTGTTCCTATCGTTAGTGCGATCGGTCATGGCCGACCGCTTGCTGACGCCAGCGGAGGCCTGGGTTGGCTGTCTAAACGTTGACAGCGAAGGGTCCACCTCCATTGGTTCTGAAGCACTGGCGCCATTTTGCTGCTCGGCATTTCGCTGGCCGGATTGGCTTTGCTGCTTGTGCTACCTACTAAAATGTGCGTTCTTTGACCCACTTTTTTGCGCTTCCGTCTGCTGGGGTGGCTTGGCTCGCTGCTGGGCACTTGCCTTGTGGTCCTTTTCCTCTATGCTCCTCGCGAAGCTGGCAACGAACGCATATCTTTCATGGTTCGATTCTACCTCTTGCGCGAGCGCCAGAGCCGACGGCAAGTCCCTTGGCTTTGCCGAGAATAGCACATCTGTGAGACTACGCTTGAGTCCCGAAACAAACACACGTAGTGCATCTTCGCGGAACTTTTCACAGAGGCCCTTTGCTAGGGCCGGCTCGTATGACATGTTGACGTTATTGGTCAATAATGTCAGTTTTTTGCCGACTTTATCGTAATACTGCAGTAGAGACATGCTGCCTTGTCTCAGCGTGCCCAACTCCTGCTCGATTACATGAACTGGACGTTTGTCGCTGTATGTGAAGTCGAGGCGACTTATAATCGCGTCAAAGTTAAGTATTGTGCCAAAAGAGGCCAGAACAACATCCGCGGCCCCCCTGATTTTATTTCCTATAATTATAACCGCCGTGTAGTGGCATGAGCTGCCGTTGTATGGCCTAAAAATATGGTAGGCTGCGAGGGTCGCCTGTCTCCATGAAACGTACGATTCATGTGCGCCCGAAAACACGGGCAAGCATTTGACCGCATCCAATGGCTCCTCGCAGCGCATATCATTGCTTATTTCTATGGGTACTTGCAACTCTGGTGGCGTAACATGAGCTGCCGCCAACTGCTGAGACATTGCGTTGACTCTGTCAAGCAGGGCCTTATTTGCAGCGGCTTGCTGAGCTAAGGCAGCGGTGACAGCTTCCTGTATTACGCTTTTCAATTGGTCTGGATCCATATTTTCTGGAGTGGGGGGCGCTAAAACTGAATGTCTTTGCGCTGGAAGACGAATAAGATTATCGCAATCAGAGTCCGAATCACTATACCGACGGCGGGGGGTTCTATAGCGAAGGAATTGTGAAGTCATATGCTTCCAATATAAACAACGAAACCTCGAACACAACGCTTGAGGACAGAGGCAACGAAGTTGCAAAGTTCTACGGATCGTATTACGTTGAACGAAAAAAAAAACGAACGAGGCAAAGGCAGGCGGAAAAAAAATTTGGGCGCGCGTGCATTTGATACGCTGCATTTAATAAATGTGTTTTTATTTAAATTATCATTGCAGCCAAAAGCCAACTACTTCTCGTCAAGTTAATTCACCATTACTCTCATGAATCGTTGCACGTGTTAAAATTTTTAGGCAAAGACACTTGCAAAAGACTACTTTCATATATTTATATCTAGTTTGCAGATTTAAAAACAGCTTAAAAGAAGGTGCCCACTTACATTTTTTGGGTTGTATGGTGTAGTGTGGTGTTCTGTTGTTGTGCTGTCACTGCCTCCCGCGCTGCCGCCTCTGCTGTCCAGATAGGTCGCTGCCCGAAGAGCTCCAGCGGCTTCGTTGAGCGATGTACTTTGAATTAGTAGAGCTATTGCGCACCTCAGTCAATTATGACAATTGAGGAGGTTGGTGTCACTGTCGCTGCCTATAGTGGCTTAGGTCAGCAATCGTTGAACGGTTCTTGTTGCTTTGCGCAACCACTGAGAACACGGCACACTTTTGCTCGCTTTTAGTATTGTCACTGTGTGGCCGTAGACTGCTCACTTGATCACTTTGTTTTAGATCTGTTCTTTTTTATTTTCGAGTCGTGGTGTAATTACCACTGGTTGGGCGCCAATTAGGTACTTTAGGGCGTAATCGCGCGCGGCTGTTTGAGTCTGGGTGTCGGGCGGGGCCGACAAGGAGTTTATATTAATTCTTTATTTCACAAGCCAAGCGGAGCTGTGGCGTTGGAGCACGAAATCAAACTAAAGCTACGAATACAGAAATTAAATTTAGGAGTTAAGATGAAAACGAAACACATTGTTGCGGTTTCATATTCGTAGCGGCCATGCAAATAAAAAAAGGTTGAAAGCTACGTAACGACGTCCGGCATAATGCTTACATTGCGGAATGCCGTCGTCGTCGCATTTCATGCACTCGACACAGCGACGTTAACTTTAGTTAACTTATACGTCGCTTCATGATTGTTGTTGGTTTCCTTATCAGCAAAAATCAATTTTGTTTAGTTGTCGTTGGCTAAAGGGATAAACGGTAAACGATAAAAAAGAATTTAAGATAAACACCGAAATCGAATTGCGCGTTAAGACACACGTCCGAACTCAAGCACGATCAGAAAGCTACTGATTGTTTAGTTTTGTTTTTCACTTGTTTATTTATTATTCTTATTTTAAATTTTTCTTAATGTAGTTTTTAACTTTCACAAGGGTTTCGTGATGTTTCGAGGTAACCAATTGGATTTACAACCTCAATAGCGTCTTCCTGATATTAAATTCAGGTTTGTTGTTGACACTGCGCTACACGGTGTGGCGTTATTGTCGAAGTTTTTATTAAAACTTTACATGATATTGACTGTCGCATGGTGTCTAAAAACGTGATGTTTTTTCGATAGCGATTCAATAGAAATAACACAATCACGATCGACTGCGCCAATTACGTTTTTATTTACTTTTGAGTCTATTAAATGGGCCGTTGTAGTAACTAAGACCAACTCTGTAACCGAAGTTTTGTCAAATAAAAGAAATAACAAATCGAATTGGATTATGGTCTTTATTGTTCAGTGTTCAGCATAGGAATAAAAATGAAATACAAGCGAGATTGAGGAGAAGCCACAGTGTTTTAGGAATATTGTATTTTGGGAGAGCATTGCTCTTGGATACTTAAGAAGCTTCATAGAGAGCAGGCAAAGCTGCTTAGGTCAGGCTTTAGGATTTGTTTACAAAAACAGCTAAGTGCCGTTGCCAAAGAATTGTTTATTAAAACGCATACTGCGCAGATGGCATTTAGTATGGGAATCAATTAAGTGGTTTATTGTTCATAGTTCTTTGAAATAATTAAATTAGCCGGTTTGGGTGGCGCAAATACCTCACTATATAATAAACTTTTTTGGTGATAGATTTAATGAAAAAAAAATATATTTTCCTTTTTATTATCTTTATTTGAATAAGTTTCACCAGAGGTCAGTTAAGAACTAATTTACAAATGCATTCTTTCGGCCCAGCAAACCTTTTACAGAGGATTAACATAAGCCTTTTAAGTTCTACTTAGCTTTATATGTCAAGCTTAACAGATCATTAAGCTCGTTACCGTTAAGCGGTTCGTATCTTGGGGGAATGTTATTTATGATGCTTTTGGAGAGTGAAGCTTTCCAAAAGATCGGCTTTAGCTTTTTTATATGAAGAGTGAATATGTCGTATGAAGAAATGAATATGTCACTCCCCCACCTTTTAGATATTAGCTTGTCCTCAAGTGATTATTTCTGGATATAAGTGTGGTACTGGATTTGCAATTTCAGCTATTTCTGTTTTTGTTTCTGTTTCTTTTTCGATATTTTTGTTAGTGGTTTTACTTGGTTTTAGGTAAGAGATAATAATTTTGTGTGGCGCTGTTTTACATTTCATATAAAAGTAAAATATGTAAATTAAAACTAAAACAGATATGAAGATTATTAGTATGTTTCTGTAAATTCTGTTACTTTTATTGTTTAACAAAATCATTTCTTTAATTTCTATGTGTGACATTGGTTCGATTTTTGTTACATTGTGTTCAGTAAATATTACATTTGTGTATTGTTGAATACTATTAGATATTGTAATTTGTTTTAATTCTGCTGTGCAGTTGGATATTTTTATAATTTTATTATTTTCAATATAAATCTCTTGACCGTTACAATTGTGATAAAGTTTTTCTCTGGTCATATTCCAGGTTATAAGTATATTTGGTTTAATGTATTGAATATAGGATTGTTTACGATATTTTTGAAAAGTACAAGTTGGTGTTTCGTGTTTTATTATGTTAGTTATGCAATGGTCTTTGACAATATTCTTTGTTAGTGTATTTAGAACATAGTTGTTATGTGAGTAGAATTTGCCTTCAATATTTTCCTTAATAATTTGGCCATTATTGTCGGGGTAAGGTGCAATTATGAAAGTTGGTCGTTCAATTGAATTCATAGGAATGTGGGACATTAGGAATATTTCATTAGTAGGTACGTTATACCAAGCGGAAGTTTTTATGTTTATCAGATTTTTGTGATTAATGTTGCCAATATTGTCATGTTTTAGTAGTTTAGGATTAAATATTCCTAGTCGTGTTAGTTGTAAACCCATTTCAATGTCTTCGATATATTAGGTAAAATGTTCAATATTAAATATTAATAAATTCAATTTTTGTTCCTTTTTCAAAGAATTGGACTGGTTGTTAATTATTTCTATGCCATTATTGAGACTGTCAATAACGTGGCTTAGAGTGCTGACCTGTTCTGTGTCTTGTGATAGAGTCGAAATTTGTTGTTCAATATGTTGTCTGTCGTCTTCGTCTAGTGTGCCAAAAAGATATCTTAATGTGGAACCTACAAAGTTAGCCAGTCCTCGTTTGTTTCGTTTTGAGATGCGTATGCCATTTGTTTCTCTTTCCATTTTCTCGGTTAAATATTTAATTTGTGTGACATTTTTAAATTCTTGGCATTGTTTAATTATACTATTAAATGTTTCTTCAACTTCTGTAATATTTATGGTGAGACAGTGATGCATAAAGGTGATGGGGATTTGTATTGTTCCAGATTCAAACAAGATAAATCCTTGATTGTTTTCTATTGGGTTGATTTCGATTGTTCCTGCTGTAGTTTGTGTCGCAATACAAGTTATTATGGTGATTATGAGTCCAATGATTGGGAGGTGTCGGTTTGCTGCAAGTATTTGCTGTCATTAACTTTCTTTTTCTTTTTAAATTTGCTTTTATAATGAATAACGTTTTGACCTCTATTATTTATAATGTTTTTCGTCTAATTGTTCTATTCTGCCTGTTTTTCTAAAGGGATTCTTTGATTTTGCGCGTGTTAAGGGTGCTTGTCTAAATTTTGTGTCGATTTCGAAATCCTGTCGTTTTTTGTTAAGCTTTTTGATTTTCATTTCTTTAATCATCTGGGTATCATAAGTAGGTGTGTCTGCGTAAAGAAGGATGTTAGCCGGTATCTGTCTGGTTGTGTTATGTTTAGTCTTGTGGTTGTATATGTATAAAATTGTTTCCATTCGTGTTTCTTTATTTTCTCTATTGTTTTCAATATTGATAATTCTGATTTTTTCATTTATGGTTTTATGAAGGCGTTCTATGTCTGCTATTCCTGTTTTACTTGTGGTAATATCTATTTGTATGTCTTCGTTGTTTAGCCAAGTTTTTAAAGAAGTGCTTATAAACGCGGAGTCCTTGTCTGCTTTAATTTTCTGTGGTTTTCCCATGTCGTTAAAAATTCTAGTAAGGGCTCGTTTTGCCTCTAACCAATCTCTACTGTTTGTTTTAATAAGTGAAGCAAATTTTGAATAAACGTCTATGCAAGATAAATACTGTTCGTTGTCAATAGCATAAAAGTCAATAACATAAATTTCGCGTGGGTTATTTGTCTCTGGAGTTATTTCGAAAACTAGTTTTGTTGGTCTATGTTTTGTCTTTGCAAGGTTACAGACTTCACAATCATTAATAATGTTTTGAATTAGTTTATTATAATCGGGAAAATAGTCAGTTTCTTTAAATAATCGTATCATTTTTTCAATACCAGGGTGTAACAATTTAGAATGTTGATTAATAATGAATTCTTTAAATTCAGGATAAGATTTTATGTCTTTTAACATTATGATACTTTTCAAAATTTTCACGTTACTATGTGGGTTAATGGTTTCTCGATATGCTTTTTGAAAAACTTAAAAGTCTTTATCGTTTTCCAGGTAAATAACACTGATATTATTTAAGAAGTATTTAATAAGGATATCTTTTGCTTTTGTCAGGGTCATGTCGGTGTATTTAATAGTCAGTTTTGATTTTGAAAAGTATTTTGTTGTCTCTACTTGCTCTACGGTATCTTTAATAAAATCAATTTGTCTTGCAAAATAGTTTATTGGTTTTTCTGTAATTTCAATGTAGGTTTCGTTGCTTTATGATGAACTGTGTATTGTTGCTGCTATTGAAATATTTTCTTCTTCGCCTACCATGTTTTCTTCAATTTTGACGCGAAATAAAGCGTCTGCTACATGATTAAGTTTACCTTCTAAATATTTGATTTTGAAATTATATTCACTTAGTCTAATTCGCCAACGTTGTAGTTTCATGTTAGGTTCTTTAATATTATTTAGCCAAACAAGTGGTTTGTGATCGCTCAAAATCTCAAAGGGGACTCCATATAGATATGGGCGAAAATATTTGGTTGCCCAAACGATTGCTAGAAGTTCTGTTTCAATAGTGCTATAATTTTGTTCGTGATCATTTAATGTTCTTCTTGCAAAGCTTACTGGTTTATTATCTTGCGATAGTACGACTCCTATGGCGAAATTGCTAGTGTCAGTAGTGACTTGAAATGTTTTTGTGAAATCGGGGCAAATCAAAATTGGGTCGTTCATTATGAGTGTTTTCAATTTTTCAAATGATTTATTGTATTCTTCGTTTCTTGTGTCTATTTTAGCTCCTTTTTTTAAAAATATTGTCAGAGGTTTTGCAATCTTTGAAAAGTCTGGAATGAACTTACGGTAGTATCCGCATAAGCCTAAGAAAGATTTGATTTCTTTTGATGTCTTTGGGAGAGGAAATTTTTCGATTGCCTTAACTTTCTCTTTATTATGTATGCCTTCTGGACTTATAATATGACCTAAGAAATTTGTTTGCTTTTTTAAAAATTCGCATTTGTCCAATTGGAGTTTAAGATTGGCTTCTTTAAGTTTCTCAAAAACCTTCCTCAGTGAGTCTAGGTGTTCGTTCAGAGATGTTGAATAGATGATCACATTATCTAAATAAACAAGGCAATGCTTATTTATGAGGTCTTTTAGGACGTAATTCATGCACCGTTGGAAGGTTGCAGGAGCATTATTTAAGACAAATGGCATGCGAGTGTACTCATAGTGACCATGTTGGTCGAAAACGCCGTTTTTGGTATAGACTTAGGGTCCATTTTGATTTGATGAAAGCCTTTTGCTAAGTCAATTGTAGTAAAATACTGGCATTTTCCTAATTTGCCTAGTATTTCGTCCATGTTAGGAATCGAAAATTTATCATTTATTGTTATTTCATTTAGATTTCGATAGTCCACGACCAACCTGAATTTCGGTTTGCCAGAGGCATCCATCTTTTTGGGGACAATCCATAATGGACTGCGATAAGGGGAGTCGCTTTCGCGTATAATGCCTTGTTTTAACATTTCCTCAATTTGCTTATTTACTTCTGCTTCGTAGGAAAACGGGTACGGGTATGGTCTTTTGTAAACTGGGTTTTCATGAGAGGTTTTTATATCGTGACGTATTATGCTTGTGAATGTAAGGTTTTCATTTTTGGAATATTGAATGTCATTGAACTCTTTTAATAAATTTGTAAGTCTGTATTTTTCCTCACTATTTAAATGTTCTAGTCTGTATGTGTGTTCTGAGTCTATGTTGTTGTCCATGGCATAGTTTATTTCTGATGTAAAGTTGTTTTCTTGTAAGAGTGCATTAAAGTTTTCCGAAGAGTTGTCATCACATGGATCTAGTTCTTTGTGAATGAATGTTCTTTCGTTAATTATTGTTTCTTTCCGAGAGTAGTCTATTAAACCGTTATTCTCCATTAGTATTTTTCTCCCTAACAGAATATCATAATAAGGTGAAAATGAAAGAATATAGAATTTTTGCGTTTGTTGAAAAAGACCGTTGGCTGGAAGGTCTACATATTTATTTAATTTAGAATAGCCTGTCATACTTCGGACAGTTATTTGCTTATCTTTAACTTGAAGATTGAAAAAGTTTGAGCTCATCAAGTTTATCGAAGAGCCAGTATCAACTATGCATCTATATCTGTGGTTATTAAACATGATCTCTATGTATTGGTGGGATCCCAGGCTGGTATTGGAAAATTTTCAGCTTGTTGATATTGCTGATCTGTAAACAATTCTGTCTAAGTATTCTGTAATTGATCTTCGTGGAACTGTTCGTCGTTATTAATGTAGTGTTCAGTTTCGTTATCGTAATCTAATTCGTGCTGGTGAAAATTTTCATTTGTCTGCATACGCGATTGTTTGCTGCTTTCTCTAAGACGCTTATTTGGCACTCTTGGTTGTTTGGGGGGCTGATTGTAGTTTCGGGTGTCGTTTTGACGGTCCTGAAGTAAGTCTGTTCTGAATCCGTTGTATAAATTTCTGTACTGATTAAGTTGCTGTTGTCTGGTCGGAGGAATTTGTCTAAAAGGGGTTTGATTGTTTACGTTAGTGTTTTGGGTCTGTGTGGGATTTAATGGAATAAAGGGGCGAATAAATCGTTGGTTGGGGTGAGTGTTTTTGATTTGGTTAATGTTTGTATGTTTATAGGTGTTAGGTGAATTTGAGTTAAATTTTGGCTGACTATCGAATGTTTTTGAAATTGGGTCTTCGTATAGACCTTCTTGTTGGGCGGTTTGCCTTAATTTTTGAACGGTTGAAATGTCATACCTCGCTAAGGTCATGAACAACCTAACGGGGAGTGAGCGTTGAATTGTATTTTTTATTGTGGTTGCCATTGCTTGTGTATAAGCCACCATATTATTTCGGTCATTCTCTAATGCTAACTTATTTATAATTACACTGGACTTATCTTCTAATTGTTCACAGAATAGACGTAAGTTACCTTTAAAAGGTGTGCGATACAATCTTCCTAGTAGTTCCTCCAAGGGCGTCTGAGTCTTGAATTCCGTGATTAGGGCGTCTCTTAAAGTTGTCCATTTGTTGTGCATTCCAAATTGGGTAACCATTTCCGCATCTCCGACAATTTGAAGTTCGATGGCTCCAAATATAACCGCCTTCTGTCGAGCGTCATTTGAAGGGTATAAGTTCAACAGGTATTCGATACGTCTGATGAACGAGCTGAGATTTGATGGGTCTCCAGAGAATTTCGGTACTTGGCGTATTTGCCGAAGTAATTGAGTCATATTTTCCGCTGGTAATTCCATTTTAGTTTTATTTATAAGTTAGTTTCTGTTCTTGTTCACAGACTGCTGCAGTATGTCGAGACTTATGCCTTAAGTGAACTGCACTGTTTTAACTTTTTATTGTTTTATACAATAGTAGCGGTCGCACTTTTGATTTTAGTGGGCTACTGTTTTTGTTCACAGACTGCTACAGTATGTCGAGACTTATGTCTTAGTGAACTGCACTGTGCGCCTTTTAATTGCATTACACTTTAGTGGAGGTCTCACTTCACGAAGCGGTCCACAAAATTAGGTCTTTAAATTAACTCCGATCGCACAGGTTCTTGTGCGGATACCGATTTTAGTCACTTTAGACGAACCGAAATCACTTTGTTGCGGCCAATTCGCGGGTACAATCAGAAAAGGTTACTTGGTCGTACAAGTTTTCCGCTTTTCCCTAGATTGTCAAAGGATAACGAGTTTACTAGGACTTTTTTTCAGTATCCTACCGACTGCGCCAATAAACTTTTTTGGTGATAGATTTAATGAAAAAAAATTATATTTTCCTTTTTACTATCTTTATTTGAATAAGTTTCACCAGAGGTCAGTTAAGAACTAATTTACAAATGTATTCTTTCGGCCCAGCAAACCTTTCACAGAGGATTAACATAAGCCTTTTAAGTTCTACTTAGCTTTATATGTCAAGCTTAACAGATCATTAAGCTCGTTACCGTTAAGCGGTTCGTATCTTGGGGGAATGTTATTTATGAGGCTTTTGGAGTGTGAAGCTTTCCAAAAGATCGGCTTTAGCTTTTTTATATGAAGAGTGAATATGTCGTATGAAGAAATGAATATGTCACTATATATAGATATGTAAGTTAGAAAATGTATTTTAATATTCACAATTATAATAAGAGGACATTGTAAAATTAAAATATAATACAACAAGATAGAAGGCTATAGTCGAGTTCCCCGATCATCAGATAATCGTTACTCAACTAGTGGAAGTGCGAACGAGAAATTTCATAATTTTCTGGAATATCGGTAAAAAAAATTTCAAAAGTGTAGGCGTGGCAGTTTTGGTCGGTTTGTGGGTGGTAGAGTGAGCGTGCTCAAAAAAAGAGTGAAAAGAATCACAAATTTTTTTAAACGAGTGGACGTGACAGTTTTGGCGGTTTGTGGGCGGGCTTATTCAATAATTATAATCTTAAGTATTTAAGTGTAAGTACTCCATTTACTAAGCCGGTGGTATCGAAGTTGACGTCGGCTTCGGCGTCGACCGTATTGCGAACCTTGAAGTTCTCACCGTGCTCCAATTGCATGGCAAGCGGTCAGCGTTATAACGGCGGATGTTGCCGTGCTAAGTCGACACGGGGTGCGGGGAAAGGTGGAGTCGGACGGTCAGCGCCACGTCGTTTGACTGTCGCCGTGCAGGGGGTGTAGGGGGAAAGGTAGAGTCAAGCAGTTTGTGCTCCACCGTTAACTTATATACTTTATATGGTCGGAAACGCTTTCTTCTGCTGTTATATACGTTTCAACAACCGTTTTAGTCTACGAGTAACGGGTATAAAAAGAAGCTAGTATTTCTGCAGAAGCTGTGTGTAGACAAAACTGGGTTCGGACGAATATGCAATCGGCAAACATCGAGTTTTTTATTTTCGTCAACGCATCCAAAAGAGTACATCTATATGAATTATAGTACTGTACTATACGAGTACTTCTATTCAATGCTTCTAACAAGCTTCTTTATAATACAAAAAAAAAATTATTTCATTGTTCTATGGAAAAAGAAGCACTCTCTATGAAAGGGAAAGGACAGTAAAAATGTCTGCGCACAAAAATGGAATTGGAAATGTATACATACACAAAGGAGAAATAAGAAAAAAACCGAGATCGGTTGTGCTCACCGTGCTTAGTGACCTAAATCATTCTAATGAAAATAACCCTTTTTTATTTCAAGACGATTTCAATGGCGATATTTTTAGACGAAAGCACACTATCCGACTTAAGGTTGTTAAAGAAGGTATTGAGGGGAATACTGGAACAATGAGAGAGAAAACTGAAAGCAAAATCCTGTCTTGAAATCGATCTTAGCTCCTTGCGAAAAGTGGTATAAATTAAGTGTGAAGACGAGAAATTGAAGGCCCTGCCCAATAAATTTATTGAGAACCAGAGTGCTTCCCCACCTGTAAGTAAGTATTACTATATTTATCATATCAGTTGCGGCAATGAGTTTATACCCTACAGTTCCACCCTACCACCTTTCCACCGGTGAATCACTGTGTGATAACTAGCGATGATTTTAACATTGGGATGTCCTGGAAATCATCGCTAAGAAGAAATTTACAAAAACAACGCTTAAGCAGACCAAAATCATCGATAATAATTACTGCTGCATATGCGCATTTTAACGGGCAAATAATCTACAGATCTACCCACCTTATTTTTGAGGAGACCGAAATTTCCATCCCTTTCTCATCACTTGTTTAGTGATTTTTCATGGTCTATTTTAATTCATTCACGTTATTTTAACGAATAATTATTACTAAAACTGTTTTTTTTTTAATATGACTTATTATATAAATTATGCATAGGACTTAAATGTAAGCATAAAAATACATATAAAATTCGGGAGTCTTCTGCATCTTGTTGTACGACGGAGTTTGGGCCAGCTTCGTTTAAGTTGCGTTTGAAATGGGACTATGGATACCCACATTATCATTGCATTTTCATCACTTTAAATTATTAGGAGAGATCGGGCGCATGAGAGTCGGGAGAGCGTCGACTGTGCATCCGAAGCACTTGGCTCTGCTGCCGTAATCAATGATTTTGTGATGTTGTTCAGAAGCGATGAACTGTGGAACTGCAGCGTATGTACGAATGTATGTATGTACATACATATGACATTTTTTGTGTCGAATATTCAACTAATATGCCTTATAAAAAAGAAATTATTTAATTTATTTGTGTTCATTTAATGGTATTTTTATTGCATTCGACATATCCAAACATAAGTATGTGTAAGATTATTTTCGGCAAAAAAAATGTAATGAAATCGACCAGCTGGAATCCGATGAGAGTACTAACTTAACGACAGCAAAGGACAAAGGACAAGCCTGCCGCCTTTTTAATAGAGCGTGTAGAAAATCTATTGAATGTTAAACGTTAAAAAGTGCCAGGATTCCGGTGTAGACACAGGTTGACGGAGCATAAAAAGATTAACCAAATTTGTACGAAAGTTTTTTATGCTTGGACCCCATAGAGAATAATTATGACCGGGCTTTGGAGTTATTAAGAAATTATGTGCGGACCCTGCCTCCTATGACATCTACGCATCTACCGGCTTTTTGATCTCTTTAATGCTGGGGCTATTACGACCGAGAGAGGTGGGAAGAAGGATTACATTTTTATCATTTTTGGAAATCAGGAACTCAACTCAACTTGTTAAAAAACACCAATACCACAGATACATAGCAAGTATATATACATATCATTTAAATTCGATTGCAGAAGACAATTCAATTAAAATAAGCGCTTCCATTTTGTACCCCACTCACTCCAAGGAAAATTATTTTAATCTTTAATCAATAATTATAACTAAACTTTTGTGTGTTCACAATATTTGTAAACATTTTTCTTTTAGGCAGCATATAATTTTTAATTGTTTAAAAAAAACTGCGAAACAGTTACTATATTTATTTTAGGCTTAACTCAGCTGAAGCGACAACTTCTGTTTCAACCAAGGCCAATAATCATAGACCAAAAATACGAATTTATAGGCTAAGAAATATATATTACGACTTTTATTAAATTTGATATCGCAATAATTGTGCCTTGGATTTTTTTACTTTATTGGAATTTTTAATTCAGCTGCAAAAGCTCACCTCAAAGCCGTTTTTACATATTTTATTCTATTTTATTATCAAGTTTTATTTACTAAAAGAAAACAACTTCAAGGCCGCAGTGTATGTAATATATAATATAATAAATCGTAGTATAGTTGTGAAGCTCTCATATGTATATCTAAAATTATCTTACCTCCTTGCTCATCCAACATAACAATGCTTCGCATTCCAACTTCCGCGCTCTAAATAGAAATACATTTGCATTTTGAAATCATTAGAATTTCAAACAAAAACTAAAAGTAGGATATTACCAGTTTGCCTTTCAAATTAAAAAAAAATTATTATTACAGTGTAAAATAATTTAAGAAACATTAGGTCCTATTATAATAAAAAATCAAATATACTCAAGGCGTACATGTGGCGTACAAAAATAAGCCCGGCAATGGGACTCAGGGCTGTATGTAAGCTTGGGTGGTTTGAGTTGGGCTATTTTCATAAGAATTTCTTTATACTTATTATACTATTAAGTACTGGAAGCTTAAAATTTTTTAAGCTGCAATATGTCTTTAAGATGTAACTAAAGTACTTATACTTTATTTCAAGAAATAGATTAAAATGACGTGGGACAAATTATTACAATAAAGATAAACCTTTAAAAATAACTTTTTTCGGAGTAAGATGTGTTTTTGGCGAGCTCCGCGCAAAATCAATAAATTTAAGTGTATTGGATTGAAAAAAGATAAATAAAGCGAAGGTAACGATCTTTGTGATAAATATTATGTGTGTGAATTCAAATAAAACAGTTTTCAAACAAAAATAGATGAAATACATGTCAGAACGACACTCGCACTAAACACGTGAGCAAGACGACGAGTCCCGGTCCCAACTCTCTCTTTAATGAAACAATGGGTACATCTCCCACGTGTCCACCCAACCCGCGACTATTACAAATGCAGATAAAGAGCGGTCGATCACCCTTAACACTACGAATTTAACCTATCCAATGAACTCTTCTTCTTTAACACTTTCTTTGGCACAAAACGAAATTAAACTACGCATACCTACGGTATAGTGTCCTCAATAACCACTGCAATCACAACAACTGAAACAGTATAGACAGCTCGCTCAATTTCGTCGTAGATTCGCGATACTGGCAGAGCGATGAGAAATTGACAGTCTTACAAGGAACCGTTAAAAATGAAATAATAACAAGAGAGCTCCACGTTAATACCCGTTAATCAGCCCGTTAATTGGGAGTGCAAATGAAAATGTTTCATATTCTATCGTTAGAAATTGGCAACCAAAAATTATAAAATTTAAAAGAAATAATCAAAGTGTGGGGTTGTTAAATACTTTTCAACTAATCTAGTATACCATTTCACTCTTTCAATAACGGCCTCGCCGATAAACATGCATATACATATATTAAAAACACAAACAGCCAGCCTTAACCACTTTATAAGATTGACCTTGAACCAGAAAACAACTCTTTTTTAGAAACGATAAACACCCAATTTTTTACAGTAGATAAGCCGCATGAACATATAGCTCCTGTACAATGTATGAACTGCCAAGAACATGGCCACACGAGGTCATATTGCACACTCCGCTCGGTGTGTGTAGTTTGTGGGACATCTTCACGACTCCGCACACTTCTCAGCAAAGAAAAAAATGTAAGCGAGAAAAGAATAAACCCCGTGAGGCCACATTAAGGTCACCAAAGCACTATACTGACACCATCGAAAACAAATCCTTTTTTTAGGGGAAATATTTATTTATATATAGGAAACTTAATCTAATGAGAAATTTTACTTATATAATTATTTACAGCTATTTATATATTTATATAACGTTAAATTGTTTTGGGGCAACGAGAGATAACATTAACAACATTACAGTTATTTTGCCTGTTATTTTTGGCCCCCTCCGGGAATTAGCCTTCTAATTTTGTGCCTTTAAGATCACGTTCAATATCAATGTTTCTTATATGCCACGGAGCATAGTTTTGCGCATAGTTTTCGACTGTAGTACACCTTTTTTTCAGGTGGCTTTTGGTTGCAATACCGTACAGTTGGATATCATAAAATAGGCCTGGAGCTAATAAGCACTTATAGATCCTATCATTATATTCCAAGGACAGCTTGTTTCTTGGTGCCATGAGCCAGGACAATCTTGGACTTGAATGCTTGCTGTACCGAGGTGACAGTAAAGAAATCCTGAAGTATTCATCAGGACCCTCAGCATGGCCTACATTTGCAAGAACCCTAAAATCAGGAATATTTTCTCCTATCCAAAATATGCAAAATATCACACAAAACTGGACACATAACAGAAGCACATCGATTACATTACAAGCAAATACAATTTTCATATAAGAGACTATCAGTTGTATGGAACAAATCACCCTGATAGGAAAGCAGTCGGTGGGACCGGCGTACTTGTAAGAAACTGTATGAAGCACTTACACTTGCCACCTCTCATCACACCTCGTAAACCAACAGATAAAACAGCTCTGTTGGACAATACTAAAAGGCCACCCGAATAAGCTTAGTGTGTTGATCGATTTTGCAGTTACGAAAAATATTCCTCGTAGTTTGGTAAAGAGATAAGTTCCTGCGAGTTCTGTCATCTGATCATCTGATCTGATACTAATTAAACTCCAACGGTACGCAGTAAGCGTGGAGCAAACTCACAGTAACCTTTAGTAAAGCCCACAACTCAAAACAGAATCTGATATAAAGAACCGCACAACAACACTGGAATCCACTGTCAGCTTGTATTTCAACACCAAAAACTAAGAACGTTACACTTAACCCGAATAAGACTAATGTACAAATGGAGCACCTTGAAAAACGAATGGCAATCTTCCAGATCTCCATCTGCAAAACAAAAGCTGATATTCACATGAAAATGCGCAATGCTCTGAAACAAGAAAAGGAATTCGCTCAACGCCGATGTATAGAACAACTATCATCAACAGGTACTAAGCCGTCACTGTGGAGATCACAACCAACTCTTCGCCCACCGACAAAAACTGTTTTGCTTATTAGAAATTCATCAGGAAGCTGGACCCGCTCACCTACGAAATGTTTTCAGGCTCGACGAGGCTACTAGTACATTCGGGTTCTCATCAATCTCATCCCGAAAAAATCTCCCGGCTGCGACCTTATAGCTCCGAAAATGATCATTGACCTGTCACTTTGTACAGTTCAATGCCATCACCGTTCCTTCAGCGTACAGACCACTAAGATTACTCCAATGTCTTTCGAAAGTATTTGAAAAATGCTTGCTAATTCGACGCAATCCACATCTGAGGGCCTACAACAAAATCCCAGCTTATCAATTTGGCTTTCGTGAAAGCCATGAAACTATTAAGCAATTAAATTGACAAACCAAAGAAATTATAACCACATTCGAAAACAAAGAATACTCAAGTAGTATTTTTAGGTGTATCCCAAGTTTTTGAAAGAGTCTGCGGATTAATGGTGAAAATCAAAAAAAAACTGCGAGCTTCTAATGTCATACCTCTAAGGCAGGAAGTTGCAGTCCGGTGCGACAATGGAACTTCTGCTGATAACAAAATAGAGGCAATGTTCTTTACACAGCCTCCATCCTAACAAATATACGCTTAACACTTAACACTATACAGCTATTCTTAGCCGCTCAAAGCGCCAGAGTCAAGCTACAAATCAACTAGTCTTGCACCTCAAAGACATCTAAAAGTTGCTCTTCTACTGGCGTATAGAAATAAGCGAGTAAAAGTTCAAGCATAAACGCTAAACAGGCAAGATTGACCACCACTTTCGTTGAACAACATACCGCTCCCAAAAGCAGAAGAGGTAAATTACCTTGGAGTACACCATGACAGAAGGCATATTGAAGCCAAAAAAAAACTCATCTAACTCTACACTAACAAGCTTAGCCTGGACCAGAAGGTCCTACTATACAATTCTGTACTGAAACAAATTCAGACCTACGGCTCACAGCTATGGCCGTGACAGTTTTGAGCGGTTTGTGGGCGTTAGAGTGGGCGAAGCAAAAAATTTTTGTTGGTAAATTTATATATATTTATATATTTATTATATATTATATATTTATACATATTTACATATATTTATTTATATATTTATATGGCAAAAAGTGGTTTGGCAAATCTATAGAAATTTACAAGATATATAAAAAAATGACGAGGCGTTCATACGGACAGATGGACGGGCACGGCCAGATCGACTCGGTTATTGATCCTGATCAAGAAAATGTATTCTTTATATGACCGGAAATGTTTCCTTCTGCCTGTTACATACTTTTCAACGAATTTATTATACTCTTTTACTCTACGTGTAACGAGTAAATATACATATATAAAATTTGATATAGTACAATAAAATGAGATATGGAAACTTCAAGTTCATTCTCGGATACTTGTTCGCTGATTAATAGCTAAGACAGAAAATTTTGTATTGTCCATTTTTAAAAGAAGGAAAGTCCTTAAAATACGGAAAGCAGTAAACCAAAAAGTTCATAGTGAAGTGACTGAGAATTTCATCAGAAAAAATGTGAAAAACAATAAAAAAAATGTTTTGGAATACCGGTTGTTAAATATAAAGTCGAATAGATATTTGGAATCTGATAAGGCCCAGTAATTTAAAAAGAAAATAATTACCGCTTCGGTCAAGAACTACCAAGATATATAACAAGTGAAAAGACTGGTTTTTAGATTGCACATCAAACCGATCTAGGGGCATTGTCAATTATTATTTATTGTGGATACCGAACTCACAGCTTTCATACAGACATGCCTAGATTGATCCTGAATATACATATATACTTATAGGGTCGGAAACGAGTACTTTATCCTGTTACATACTTTGCAACGACTGTAGTACTCTCTCTTACTCTTTACTCTTGACGAGTTAAATGTTAAGGGCTTTTGGACTTTTAAATCCAAGATGTGAACGAATATAATTTTTCCTTCGGTTCCGGGTTCGAACATAAACGATCGATTTCTGGTTCATCGAGATTCTGGAGCGAAGTCTATGTTCATCTGCGACTTCTCTTTTTTTGTTTCAGTTTTAGCTTTAACTTCTTGTGCTCTCTATCTATATGAAGATTTAAATTTGGAGCATGTTTGCCAGACATCTGAAAATCGCTAAGCTTACACCTGTTTTTATTTTTATGTTCACAAATAATGAAGAAATGTACTGTACAAAAAAGTGACGAGCACATCCTCAACATACACCCAGAAAAATTGACAACGAAAAAAACCGATATCGGCCGTGATCAGCGTACTCAGTGGCCTCAGTAACAGTTTAAAATTGTTGAACAAATAGTGAGAGAAAGACTGAAAAAATGAGAGATAGAAAATGTTAGAGAAAAGTCCTTTCTCGATTTTATATTATATTAAAATATTAAATATTAAAATGCGAAATTTGGTATAAATTAAGTGCGAAGACGACAAATCAAATGCCGAGCCTAATAAGTTTGGCAATTTCAAGCCCTTTCCCACCTGAAAGTAAGTATTACCAAAGACACTAGAATACTAAGATGCGTAACGGCCATACATTTGTTTTGCACTATGCAGCCACTTTTTTGGTGGCGGCAATAATTGCTAATTGAGAGCATAAAAATCTAAAAATAGAATTCACTTGCTTGTGTGAGTGAAAACAGTAAACAAAAAAGTGTGCATGTGTGCGTACTTGTGCTAGAAGACGATTTTCGGTCCGAAATCAATTTTGATCTAAGAAACGAGTTTGATTAATGTTTTGGTAAATTTCGTTGTAATATGAGCTAATAAAATATTATTTAAAAATTAATGCCGTGACTATTATTTTTTTTAAGACGTTGTTTTAATATTATTTAGTTAAAATCGGCGCTCGAATTAGCTACCGTTTACAAAGTTCAAACCTTTATCGAAAAGCAGCAGTACCAGCACAACGTATTTTTTTTAAATTTAATAATGCGTTTATATTATTAAAATTTGGAAAAACAGTAGCAATCGAGGAGCACTATGTATTTGTCAGCTTTAAGCAAACGAATTAAGAGAAACTAAAAGAAGAAAGAATACATTTGGCGCGCTTTTTTACCCACCCAAAATTGCGCGGTTTTTACAAATAACAAATAAGAATATAACAAAAACAAATACTGAAAATAGATCATTTACAGAAGTATGCATATTTTTTCACTTGTTTACTAGTAACTTGTACTAATAAATATACTAAATAGTTAAAAAACATCATATGCAATCTGTGTATTGCAAAATTGAATTCTTGAGGCAGGACCAGCGCACTTAAGAATCACTAAGATCAAATAAATTTTCCACGTCGCAAGCTGAATACTCTAACGACATATAAAGTAATTTATTAAAATAATTCGGTATTATTATGTACATTTTATTCACCTATTATTATTTCTATGATGTAATTAAATAATTATATTGTTAAGGCAATGCAAAATTAGAGTTTTTACTTTTTACTTACGAGTACTTTTTACTCGATTGCCAGAGTACAAATAATATAGATTGAAAGTCCATAAACTTCTGAAGTGAAGGGCATATTTTGTCAAATTTACAATATATGAGCATACGTGTGCACACATACAGTGATCGGCTGTCGCTGTATGCGTACAAGAGAGCTGCTGGCTCTAGAGCGCTCTCTCTCTGGCTCTTGAACAAAAATTCGAGAGAGCCTGGAGCCAGATCTAGAGCCAGCCCGAAAAAATCGTGTGCAAAAAAATCGTATGGCGTTACGCATCTTATTATTCTAGTGTCTTTGGTATTACTATATTTGTGTTATCGGTTGCGGGAATGCGTTCATACGTATACAAGTTAACTAAGTTAGCCGGACCGATCGTCCGTTCACCAGCACCGGTCAAATTGCTGACCAAACATTTGGCCGGAAGCTCTCACATAGCCGGCAAAGCTCTGAATATTGGCAGGGGCCGCTATGAAGCTTTTTCTATGTTAGCTTTTAAGTCAGTTTGATTTTTATTACCATAAAGAGCGGTCGCTCATAAATCCTACTCCAGCGAACGCTGCGTTTATTGAATTGGTTGTCTAGCCTCAAGGGTAGATAATAACGGAAAAAGTACTCCCACCGTAAGCTGATCTTACTAACGACCAGCGTAGCATCCCTACCTGGCCGAGAAGCCGGAGAAGAAGGTCTCCGACAAGCAGCCCTAGCAGAGCAGCCGACTGATGTCCTCACCCCCCTTTCTCAAGGAGCGTGGCGCGGGAGTTCACACAGGGCTCTACCTAAAATACTTAATTTACATACACAATCATCAATAATAAATATTTTTATGTTGAATATTCAACTAATATAACTTTTGTGTGTATTTTATTTTTTTTTAATTTAATATTCGAGATATCCATACATTTGTATGTGTAGACTAGTTGTACTAAACAGGGTTTTTTTTTTAATTTCTTAAATTATATTGTATGCATTTAGTATAAGTTAAGTTATTGATGTATTATTTTTAAGAACATATATATTATATATATACCTAATACCTAATACCTAATACCTATATATGTACCTAATGTGAAAAGTTGTAAGATATTAAAATAATTTAATTTTTATAAATATGAATAATTTTCATTTTAGATTGGTAGATCAGTTTGTCCCGAAAGCGAGTTAGGTTCTTGTTAAAAGCGATATAGGTTCTTCTCTCGCTATCTCTCGCTATTAAGAACAATATCAATACCAATCATCGATAATCATTTGCAGCAGGAGAATGGTTCGATCTCGATCTGAGTATGCTGAGCATGAATCAATCTTGGCTAGATTTTGAGATCGAAAATACGCAAAACGGTTGAAAACGGTTATGTAACGAAAACTGATTTCACAGTTGACTTTATAAATACACTTTATAAAATTTACACATTAGCACATTTTTAGTGTATATGGCCACCTGTTTCTATTTGTTATCAGATGAGATTTTTCTTGTTGTTTATTAAAAAGACGGATTGTGCTAGATTTATAATATAAAATTTAATTATGATTATTGGTTTTTTCCTCACTTCCGGCTTGTCGTCGTGAGCAGCTGCTGTGGCCAACTCCTCAAATATTTGGGTATCCTGCATACCATAAGAAATAAAGTAACAGGTCACGCAGACGGGGTACTAGAATCTTATAATGTGCCGTTGGATTGGTCCGCCAAATCCAGATGTCTGACTCTGCATTATGCAGATAAACGTGATGTAAACACTTTAGAGCATCAGATGACAATAATGATGCAAAGAAGCCAAACGGTAGAAGAGTATTAACAGGAGATTTACAGCCATCTCTCCTTGATACTTACCAAGGTAATATGTATGGGACTGTCTAAAGAATCGGAAAGGTTCATGACTCAGTTCTATAGGGACAGGGCCCTGAATACTTTTTTAGGGGTTTGAGAGGAGACTTACCTCTGGGTATTAAAGAACCACAAGATTTGCCCCAAGCACTACACTTGTGCCTGAAGCTTGAGAACCTAAGTCTCAGGACAGCTCATGGCAACCATAGAAATCAGGGTTTTAGACCAGCACAAGGTTTATCGTTATAAATTATAATGATGTTCCAGTGGTGCGACAACAACCACATCTATAACAACGATTCTTTAATAAAGGTCCACCACGACAACAATACCAATCATCGTGCCAACAATTTAGACCACATTCATTCCCAAAACATAGCTGTCAATAACGGGCTTGCAACCCCACCACCTCGACAATTGGCACTTAAACCATTACCAAAACCAGAACCAATAGGCGATAAAAGACCAAGACACTTTAACATCCAGACATATGACAACAAACAAATTGACATGACCGAAATGGACTACGCTCAAATCCTGGAACAGGAAAATGCAGTAGGAGAATTCGATGAGACCCTACAAGAATACACAGATAGGGAAGACGTATTAGTACTGGTACAGACCAGACGGAAGAGGAACATACATATTTACATATTTTAGAATAACCCGCTTCTCCTTGCCATACTTCGAAGCAAATGTAGGTGGCGGGAAGACATTACAAATTCTAATTGACACGGGATCAAACATTTAATATTTCCGACATTCCCATTCAATTTTTCTTACTTCCCACACTGAAAACGTTTGATGCTATTCGAGAATACGATAGCCTGAAAGAATTGCAAGCTACTACACCAATAAGAATATAATGATGATTAAAAGTCGTGTTAAATTACATATTAAGGAAAAGAAACTCGAGACAGTGAACAGCATTTGCCCCCGTACCGACCATATGACTCCACCACAAATCAAGGAACTAAATAAACTGACCAATAAATACCCACAACTCTTTGCCAGGCCGAACGAAAAGCTAACATTCGTAACTAACGTCAAAGCGGACATACGGACAAAATCGGACGAACCCGTCCATTCAAAATTTTATCAATAATCTCTCAAGGAGGAGGTAGACAGACAAGTAAAGGAACTCCTCAATGATGACATCATGCGACACTCAAGGTCTCCCTTCAATTTACCAGTGTGGATTGTCTCCAAAAAACTGATGCATCGGGAGAAAAAAAATATAGGATGTTTATAGACTACCGCAAGTTGAATAAAATAACTATTACGGATAAATATCCCATACCTGAAATCAATGAGGTCCTCTCGCAACTTGGAAACAATAAACTATTTTCCGTACTCGATCCGGTATTCCACCGAATACCGCTGAGAGCGTGCGATATCGAGAAGTAAGCTTTTTCTGTCAATAATGGCAAATACAAATTAACACGACCCCCCTTTGGGCTCAAAAATGCTCCGTCTATTTTTCAACGTGCTCTGGACGATGTTCTCAGAGACCACATAGGAAAGATATGTTATATCTACATAGACGATATTGTGGTTTTTAGCAAAGATGAGAAAACACATTCACAAAACTTGGAGACATCTTTTAAAACCCTTAATGACCCTAACATGAAATGTCAGCTGGACAAGTTCGAGTTTCTGAAATCCATGGTGGAATTCCTCGGATTTATAATCTCTGATAAAGGGATTGAAGCCAATCCAGCTAAGTTCACAGCAATTGCCGAATTTCCAAGCCCAAAAACTTTGAAGGAATTAAGAACTTTCCTTGGGTTATCCGGATATTACAGGCGGTCATATGGGCTACGCTAGACTCGCTTATCCCCTGACTTCTCTTTTAAGAGGGGAAGATGGACGTGTGTCCAAAAATCAATCCAAAGCTAAGACAATAGAACTTGATGAAGAAGCTTTTCAAGCTTTCAGAAAACTAAAAAGTGCTTTGAGCTCTAAAGAGGTCATACTTAGTTATCCTGACTTTAAGAAGGTATTTCAATTGACAACCGATGCCTCGAACTACGCTTTGGAAGCAGTGCTCTCGCAGGATGACTAGCCCATATCCTTATTGCCCAGGACATTGACAAGAGTGGAGGAAAACTATGCAGCCAACGAGAAAGAAATGCTGGCCATAGTATGGGGATTGAGGACTTTTAGGAACTATCTTTATGGTAGAGCCAAGGTCAAGATCTATTCCGACCACCAGCCCTTAACCCATTCCTTGAGTAATTGGAATGGTAATGCCAGAATCAAAAGGTGGAGGGCGACTTTGGAAGAAGACGACTACGAGTTGGAATATAAACCTGGAAAAGCGAACGTACTAGCAGACGCTCTGTCACGGGCCCCCCTAACCAGATCAATTCAGTAACTTCAACCCAGCATAGTGCCGAGAGTTCAACTCACGATTTAATTCCTAGCATGGAAGTCCCCATAAACGTATTTAAAACCCAAATTTTTCTCATTACTTCGAAGTCCGACCACTAAAAGTTAAAATCCCCTTCCCTTCTTTCCATGGGCACGAGATTCAGAGGGAACAAAACCACAAAGATGAATTAATAAAACTCCTCAAGACATACCTCAACCCATCTGTCATTAATGGCATACAAACCTCAGAACCAATTATGGGTAAAATTCAAGAAATATACCAAGTGCATTTTAAGCGGTATAGAATTCGTTTCACACAATCAAAGGTAACAGATTTTGCAACCGAGGCCGACCAAGTTGAGTAAATCTTAAAAGTTCAAAATAGAGCTCATAGGGGCTCTCTTAAAAATAACCTTCAGCTGCCCGAAGGATTTTATTTTCCAAAAATGAAGAGGAAGATAGACACGATAGTTGGGCAATGCAGAATTTGCAAAGAGGGAAAATACGAAAGACATCCCCCAAACCCGGAATTAAAACAGACACCGCAGACACCCAGGTCATATCATCCATATCGACATCTACTCCATCGAGAAGATCCTAGTGTTGACTTCAATTGACAAATTTTCCAACTTGGCTCAAGCTCGAATAATTAAATCTAAAGCGGTGGAAGAATTTCGACTCCCATTAAGAGACCTTGTCTTTTATTTCGTCGTTCCCAAGTACGTTGTGATAGACAACGAAAAAGCTCTCAATTCAGCCTCATTTCATTTCATTTTCATGCTCAAAGATCAGCTTAACATTGAAGTTTTCGGAGTACCGCCCTATAGGAGTACTGTCAATGGACAAATCGACGCTCTCAGAAATAATGAGGTGTATTGAGAAGGATGGAGTTGATAGGAATTTTGAAGAACTATTAGATAGAGTTGTGCACGAGTATAATTACTCAATCCATTCGGTCACAGAAAAAAAAAAACACTGGAGGTTTTCTTTGGTAGGGTATCAACAGTCCCGAAGATTGCGACAAACCGAGGCTGGACAATATAGACAGATTAAGATAAAAACAAAATCAGGTCCTACAATACCACAACAATAAACGAAAACCCATTAAAACATACAAGACAGGCGACGACGTTTACGTTAGAATTACGTTCAAAGTTATCACCCAAATTCAAAAAAGAAATAGTTAAAGAGAATAGGAAATAACTATAATAACAGAGACAGGCAGGACAGTACATAAAGGTAACTTAAAAAATGACTGACCCTTTTTGCAGAATACTGACTCTGTTAACGCTGACCGGAGCAAAAGCAACCATGGATATTACGAACTGTACGGAGGTACAAACGGCAACGATTCATAAGGGAATAGGTAAAATAAGACATTCAACAACCAGATCTGAAGCATATCAAACTAAATAAACTAGCTGGACACATAGAAAAAAGCCTAGAAACTACGGAAAACTACCATATCCTGAACCACGAAATGAATCAAGCTTTCTCAACTTTCTACACTATAAACTCCCTCTTCCATAACAGTAGACCCGTAGTAGACCCATTAATTTACTGGGCACCGCATGGAAATACGTGGCAGGTACCGCAGATCATGACGACTTTACATCCTTAGGAAACAACGTTAACAAGATAATAGATAACAATAATGAACAGGTAGTAATTAAAAACCAATTTAGGGTCAGTTAGGCTCAAGTTAGGCTCATCTAAGAAGAAATAATAAATATAAAGTATTACATTCAATGGGCGAAAATAACGTAATAAATACATTTCTATTAGGAGAAAATGAAGTTAAGGAGGTTAACAAGATTTTTGAAAATGGAAATTTATAGTCGTTATCCATAGAGGACATGCTAAGTTTTTCGGACGTTTCAGTATTGCGTAATAAAACGACACTTTTATATGTAATAATAGTAATATATAGTAATAAATGATATTAAGACGATCGAAGAGGTCGACGATGGAATATTAATGCTCAACAACTTTAATGGCACGCTGAGGTGGAGCAATAAAATAAGGCATTTGGTTGGCTCATATGTGGTAAAATTCTTCAACGAGACTCTAAAGATAAACCATATGGAATATGACAATACCGAGGTGACATTGACGAGGCCAGGCGCACTCATCATACAATTAACACCATCTTCAATAGAAGCACGATCATAATCCTATTCGGCATTTCACTGCTTATCACGGGTGCTTGTTTCCAAGGCAGAAGAAAGCAGGAGAAGGTCATACTTCAGGTGGCTCCACCCGAACTTAAGCAGAACAATTTATCATCATTCAACAGCGCATCAACCGTCATACGAGAGCCTCGCTTTAACGACTTGCCGTATTTTCAACAGTTGAGGACAAACGTCAAATAAAGAGGGAAGAGTTAATAAAACATAAATTCCAGTCACCTGACACCCGCTATTACGCAAACAAATGTTCTACGTGAAAACCATCAGTGACCTGAAGAAACAGATTTCTTTTAGTTTAGTGTGAATCAGATGGCCCTTCCGGATCGAAAACATTTCTTGAGCGAAGTGATTGCTGTAAATATAAAATACCATGCAATGTTGCGACAGCTGCAATTCTGTTGCCGTTGTCGAAGGTGATTGGAATTCCGTGAGCTTGCGGCAGAGCTAAATAAAGCAGTACAACCAAGCGATGACCTGTAGGCAGCGATGATACGAACTGATTTTGTGGATTCCTTGAAGTAGGTGATTACTGGTCCCTTGTATGCCCAAGGCTGATTTCCTTTTCATCAGCTGCACAGTTTTCATGTTAATGTTAATGTGGCCTGTCTCGAAACATATCAATTGTTCCAACTCGGCGATGATGCAGCCTGTGGACAGGATATCAGCCGGGTTACAGTGGTAAGGTTCATGTCTCTAGTGGCAATCTGCCGTAGTTTCTTGAATTTCAGCAATTTGATTTCCGACAAAGGTTGATAATGTGCCCGAGTGTTGGCAATTCCAATGTGGAACAATTTGACAGTTGCACCATAAGTATGTGGTTGGCTCTCTCTCTGCGGAGATGCTAATCATTTTTTAATAGAGTTATGCTAAAAATGTGCTCCCCGAAGTTATAATTTTGGCAGAAATAGCTTCTTGGTATAAGCAACTCTGGACTGCGATGTGATTAACTGTACATTGGTTATCCCACATAATACGACTGTGCGAACGTAGATCATTCATACTTCATAATCCCAATGTAGTTTTAGAAGCCATAGCTCCTGCAGGATCATTTTTAACACGATGATAATGTGAGTAACTAGTCCCAATGGATCAATCAGTGAAGACGATATGGACAAAATCGTGCGCTTGGTAACGTGGTCTGAATCAACACTTGTTGAGAACGTAAACATAAATGTGTACCGTACCTGCTCCCATTTTAGGCCGAGCATGCTAGCATTTCGTGTTTGATTGCAGCGTTATCGACAAACTTTCAGTGAGTTGAACGTTATGGTGCTGTAACTTCTCTTTTGATTTGATGTAGCTCCTTTACCGTATCCGTATGCCTCAGGGATCAACCGAGCATTTAACAGATCCATCAGAGCTTTTTATACATGAGAAAAACTACATTATAGAATCGGTCTTTGGAAAACTAAAGGCAAAATGTGATCTTTTTCTTAATATCTGTAAAACAAACAATAAAGTTTCATCATATTGCAACAAAAACTTTTATCAAATTCGTTTCTTCGATCAAAACTGATTTCGGCCCCAAAATGTTCTACTTCACATAAGCAAATAATTCTATTTTTAGATTTGTATGGTCTCAACTTTACGCAAGCGGTGAGAGAGTCATTACTGCTGCCACCAAAAAAGTGGCTGCATAGTGCAAAAGCAATGTATGGCCATTAGGCATCTTGTTATTCTAATATCTTTGGTTCAACTGTGGATGACTTACGAGATTCATGTGTCCTAGGTCTTAAAACTCCTGCATGAATTTTACATATTCGGCCCTTACAGCAGGCCTTTTTAATAGTCTACGTCCTCATGTTGACTGAGGATCCGAGAACGGTAGGTTCATCTTTAAATAGCAGTCGTAGCCCATCCAAATATATAACTTCACACCGTTTCGCTACTCCGGCGTATTCTCGGGAATTTCCACATAATCGCCGTTCCATTTTTTCGTCAATTTCTTCAAATACTATAGATGAGTACTGTTGAAGTGTTCTGTTCTCGACATCGCCCAGACCAGTCCATCCAAGTAGTGTTTTCTGGAGTACGGGCAGATCCTTCACTGTCTCCGTGCCTAGAAGGAAATCGATGCGGCGAGACTTGAAGTTCTTATCGGCAAGGAATGAGTGGAACGAAAGATTCCGCGAGAAAATGTCAATTTGCGATTCTGGGTGATAGGCGATGTGTGATGTCTCGCAAAAATAAGGGAGAACCTCGAATTAATTGTGTCTCGACTTCATATTGGTGGTTGCATGTTGTTCGTGTCATGCTAATGCTACGGATCTGTAGGTTGGCGAATTTTCCGGATATGAAATTCACCTGAGGGCATGTATCCAAAAGCGCTTTTCCTATTTTGTGGGACTGCGTCCGAAACATGAAGAGACAAGTTGTGTTCTGTTTTTGAACAGACGTTACACTTTTGTGTTGTACAATTAAAGGACGCATTTGTCCCACGAGGGCAAGATGGTGTAATCCAGCGACTCATTTCACTTCCATGATTATGGAGATAAGTATGCCTTCGTTAGTCTGTGATTCAGGGACGAAAATACGCAACGAGTTGTAAAAAGCGGTTGCATCTATTAGGCTGCGCAACTGCTGGACATTTGGCTTGGCGGCAGTTGGCAATACGAAGAGCGACGATAAAAATTGTTGGTACACGCAGTACTTGCCTTACTTGAATGTTGGCAACGACAAGCGCGGCCAAAACTAGCCTTAGATTCAAGTTGTTTTGGCGTCGACAACTAACTCCTCTATTTCGAAACGAACATAAGGCTGCTCCTCAGCTGGATCCATCTGCTCTGTAGCTTCCTGAGTGGATAAAGAAAGTTTAAAATAAGATTCCAAATCGATGGGTAGGCCGACAGTCAACGTGATGCTCGAATATATAAGTTTAAGTTTTCAATATATATAAGTTTGTAAGGGAAAAAGGTTGTAAATGCGCGGACGAAACTTAGAGCAAAAATAAAGTGGCGAAGAAATAAGCACAACTATCACAAAAATTATCTAAAAAAGTAGCACTAGAGAAACAAAAGCTTTTTCTTGTTTTGCTTTTCGGATGGTGCTAATTTAATAATATAAATCTTAATGATGATTCTAGGTTTTTCTCGTCATTGCTGTAATGCTGTCAAGAGTCGATATGACGGCCAATAAGTTGGTATAATTAGTCTCAAGGCAAGCATTCAACAGCATATAGACCTAATCTAATGATAAAAGGCAATTCATGCTAGCAGTATTAATCGACTTACTCTAACTGATGGTGTACAAAAACTCATTATTTTTTGAAACTTTGAATTTAACTTTACATAAAGAGTTTTTAGCTGTTGTATTTAATCCAGTCATAAGTCATTGTTTGAGAATAAGTGCTCATTACATAACTATCACACCGCCAGAGTAGATTTGGCATGTTGAAATTAAGACAAGTCGTATGCAAAGTGTGACGAAATCTCGACGAAAGCTTCGAAGTGAGATAGCAGGAGCGTTGCACTCAGAACACGAATGAAGAGGCATATTGAAATAGAAAACGGGTCGGCTTGCAACGAATGCTTCGAAGTTAGTTGACTTGCGACACTGGTCAATAATATGATCTTCTCTTGTCCAAGTCATTAACTGAATTCTCTGGCGATTAGTCGTTGTTTTAAGAAATTGAAAGAAGACGACTAATAGACTAGAAAGAAGGCCCGCTATTTAAGATCGGTATACAACAACTTAATGAATTAAAGGAGTCAGCTGTAACATATCTGCTTGCCTATATCTTCTTATCCGTACATATGCACATGTTTAAAATTGATAAACTATTACCAAGGCGGTAGCCTGGTATCCATGTTTTGATCAACTCATTTTTCGTTTTCGTCCGTAAAGAATTTTGTTATCAACAGCTAAATTCGAAAATCGAATGAAACGTTTATATATATGCGGTCGTGCTTATTTTTTGCCTACCGGACCGTCAATTCTTCTGCATTGCTTGTCGAAATGAAACTCCTGCTAGCCAAGATACAGCGAAGGATCTTTCCAAGCGGAGCTATTGGGAAGCGTTTGTACACATATTTTCGACAATTGAAAACTTCCTTTATTAGTTGCAGAGCTCAAAACGATTCAAAATGTAGAGCCGTATTTTCACCTATAAGAGGCAATTGACAAGTTCAACTTGGGAGTCGGGCTATTGCTGCGATACATCCAACAGGCTTACTTAGCTATGGAATATGGATTTCTTAGCTATAGCAAGGAGCATGCTGATTTTTTAAGCCTCAGACTTCGAACCAATCTATCGATTTTCATATAGTAAAAACCATCCCCCTTCCAACGGAGAGAATATATTCAGAGCAGACCACCAGCGCCTAGTCAGGTGTCAACTTCACCTGCAGCGCTTCTGTAAGCTCTTCGCACGTAATAACTATTTGCCTATGTTGTCACACTTATAAAACTCATTTCTATTTGAAATCCAAGCTGTCGACTGGGTTAGTGCAGAAAGTCCAGTCAGGCAAATAAAACACAAACCTTCACCGCTGTCTGAATCCGCAATAAAGTAGGAAATGCAGCGCAGGCACTGAAGCCGGCAATAAATGCTTTTGAAAAATGTTCTGATTTTTATATCCGTTACTCCCAGAGTAACAATGGTATACTAAATTCATTGAAAAGTATGTAACGGCAGAAGGAAACATTTCCGACCATATGAAGTATATGTATTCTTGATCAGGATCAATAGCCGAGTCGTCTGTCCGTCCGTGTGAACGCCTCGATCTCAGGAACTATAAAAGCAAGAAAGTTGAGACGTAGGCGCAGCGCAAGTTTGTTAAATTAGGTTGCCACGCCCACTCTACCGCCCACAAACAGCCCAAAACTGCCAGGCCCACACGTTGGAAAAATATTTTCAAATTTTTTCATTTCTGTAATAGTCTTGTAAATTTCCAAATTGCCACACTCACAACCCAAAACTGTTACGACCAATTGTTAAATTAAGATTTAACTTTTGTAAAAAAGTATTTTTTTGTTATTTAGGTAACACTGTAAAAAAACTGTCTCCATTTCCCTACAAGGCGACTGCAAAAAATACCTTTTTACCCGGCCTTTGTCCCCCCTTAACCTGTCTTCATTATCATAATTATACCCGTTACTCGTAGAGTAAAGTAGACTTCGTTGAAAAGTGTGTAACAGGCAGAAAAGAGTGTTTCTTGCCATGTTCGTCGGTCCGTCCGTATGAACGTCGACATCTCAGGAACTATAGAAGCTAGAACGGTGAGATTAGGCATGCAGATTTCAGAGACATAGAAGCAGCCCAAGTTTGTTAAATAATGTTGCCACGCCCACTCTACCGCCGAAAACTGCCACGCCCACACTTTTGAAAAATGTTTTGATATTTTTTCATTAGTCTTGTAAATTTCTATCGATATGCCAAAAATCGTTTTTCAACGAACACTCTACCGCCAAACTAGGGACTGCTCAGGGACGGATAGTTTCTCCAGGATAGTTTTCTGCAGTATAGGTACTAATGGTGACAGCTACGTTATAGGATCGCTTTGCTAGCGTGACCGTTTTGTTATCGTTATGGATAACAAGTGCATCTACTAGATTGTAATCCAGTGAAGTGGTAACAACCTGATTTTTGTTTGGTCTGCTTTTTTGTTTTGTGAGTTTGTTCCACCAAAATTATATGGGGTTTTATTATAATAGTAATATTAGAACAAAACGTATTTTAAAACAAATAATATACTCGTATGTAGTCTATCTGAATGTAAATTCCGTTACGTCTTCACCGTTATGTGTCGTCTCGTTGCCGCTCCCGTAGCCACGCAGGCAGAACGCATAACTTGCTTCTGCCACGAGCAAACAACCACTCTCCGGTCGTCCTGCTCTCGTATCGATGCGCTATTGCTGCTCGTTGAACGTTGTATTTTCGAATTCGCCACCTTCAACTTCATATGTAGTCGTTGTCTAGAGTAACTTTATTTTGTACTAGTGGGATTTGGTAAACAGCCAAAAACCAATCGCACAATTATATAAACATGAGCGGCGGGTTACCAGTAACAGTTTGCTGTTCCAATAAATATATCTAGTTCCCATGGTACACTTGGAATTTCTTGTCTGATGCGAGATCCTCATCTGCATCGAAGCTTCTCCAAGTCCCGCAAGACGCTACAACCTAAACCCTATCGGATTCGCCGCGTCAACAGCATTCATCCTTTAAGGACCTAAGCTACCTGTCTTCGGTGACTTGCTTTGCCCAGAACTTCTCCCCGTGGCGATCTTGCTCTTTTCTGACTTTTACGAATGTAGAATTTTACAAGCTCATGTTGTTTAATCAGGTTCTGGTTATTGATGACTGTCCGCTTTCAGCGTTTGGCCTGCTTATATAGGCATTCTTGTACAGTTAATCCTCGACGTTTCCTCACACCATACCAATAAAATTGCTCAGAAACAGTGTACCGTCTATCACGAGCTAGAACTACATGGTTGCTTAAATATGTTCAAGCCTTAAAAAACAAGGGTTGCTTGTATTTTCCATCGGTGTCATCAGGCCTTTCCATAACAAAGGAATGTGTTGCCAATGAACAGGCAGGTGTTCGGGACACTTTTCGGGCGTCCATTTCCATCTTATTGCATTGCAACACAACGGGTTAACCATTACTAATCGTTAGATGATGCCTCGGGAAATAAATTTAAGCTTGTTTTAATATATTGGAATTGGCTACGATAGATTTGTCCATTTGACAAGATCGTACAACTTCAGCAACTTAGCTCTTCACGGTTTATGTAACTTGATAGTAGCATGACTTTGCGACTTTGTATTGACTTTGTATTTGCTTTTCTGTACTCTGCAATACCACATATAGTGTAGTAAAATGTCCTATGCATCCAGTGATCCTAATAACCATTGCCACGCCGATCCTGGTCAGTTGAGAGAACGCGTCAACGGGTAGGACGGTGTGGGCCAGTTGAAAGACCCCGTTGATGATAAGAGCTTCGTAAAGGAATATGTCGATTCAGGCCACCAGGGGAATTGGAATCTTTATTGTGAGAACACCATTAGAGGGAGAACACCATACCATGAAGGTATATGCACATTTTACCTATTATTTACTATAGCACATACCACATATTTACCTATTACTATAAAATATTTTGATTGCTGCACATTTGTTATATCCTAATTCGGATGTCGAATATAACCCTTTATTTCGCAAGATCATTAAACTTATAAATAGAAACTAATTTCTGGCCTAATTCAAAGTTTAACCTCCTTGGGCTTATAGCGCTACTTATTGTTTATATCAGGCTATTGGAAAAACTATCTCGTTACCCGCTGTATAGATTTCAGATTCTTACCATTTGTTTTGGGACAGGTTGACCTTATTTAAGTTATGAAAAATTAACAACCCTACGTTGCGACTTGTAACTTAATGTATGTATTGTTCCCAAGGAAACTTTTTTCAAACTTATTGGAAACTTACTCATCAGTTTTGACTCAGAAAAATCTTCTGATCAAAATCACCGATAAAAGCCTTAGTTATAAGAATAATTTTGTAAAGCCATTACTACGTGATTAAATATTAAAATAATGTTTTTAATATACGAGTATACCGAAGCGAAAAGCAATATTCTCGCAGGTGACTGCCTAAAAGGACTTACAAATTTTCTTTGTGAAATGGAACTGCCATCAACATAAGCAGCACTTACAACCTAAATAACTGTCTCACAGGTATCCATGAATCATTTTCTCCAGCAATTAAAGCAGATGAACAAATTAAAATCGTCCTACCTTTTCTAGTTTTTTTTTTATAAACACCATAACCCTACAACACCAGAAGCCCAAAAAAATATAGGTACGTTTTTCGGATTATAAAAGGAAAGTACGGGGTACTGAAAGTAATGAGCAGTATAAACAGTAACGTAAACTTCCAAACTTCTCCTTAATGCCACCTTTTACTCACAAGATACATGATTTTTGAAACGCAGTCATGGTTGCATATGCCGGCTGCGCTCATCGGAATTAAAATACGAAAATCTAATCTATTCAAAACTAGCATCTTCGCATATCTATATAATATATAGATATAATATAACTTTTGGACCATCGTATATGATTACGAGAAGCTACTTACATCTGTAACGCCTGTCTTTCCAGCATGGTATTACAAATACAGAAACTGTCTATTGACATTAGTTTGTAGTGTTAACTTTCCCTACGAAATATCTTGAGCTAATAAAACAAGATAACCGCATCTTAGTGGGTCCTTGGTTAAGTCGACAGCCAAGAGTGTAAGCAAATATCGCCGTTCAACTCACATCTCTGGAACTCTAGTTTTGCAAGAGAAGGTGCACATACAAAGCTGAGCCGCGACTGACTTACAGTAATTTTTAGCTTAAAAAGCTTAATAAGTTTTTCTCACGAAATGGAAAACAAATGTACTTCAACATATTATCATACTTAAATATTGCAATGGTTGAGCTTATAGAAATGCAAATACCACTTTGTTTGGGAACACAAATAATATAATAATAATATAATAATAATAATATAATAATAAAATAATAATATAAACGAAGATAAGCCATAATGATGTTCACATGAACATAACTTTATTTTGTCATATTTTTTCATGTATAAACCGTAAAAACTAGTCAAAATTCTAAACGTAATTGTATCAGCTATCAATTTGGCATATTATTTGAATTCGGTGTCAAGATAAAAAACTTCATATAAAAAAATATATAAATATTTCTTGCGCTATCGAGCACTCTAGATAGACCGTCGCGTTTTGTTTGCATTGAATCAAATCGGAAAATGAGTTTTAATCATTCATAACTAATGTTGCAGCAATTTGTTTTTTAATTAGTTCTAAGTAGTTATGCATTTTGTTTAGCCTCTGAGAACGTATATGGTCCAAGAAATATGGCTAATTATAGTATATACTTTTTGGACAGTTTCTGTTCACCTGAGTACTGGGCCTTAACAGAAAAATTTTCTACCGCTGCAACCAGATGTATATATAGTTTGTTTCGTGTTATGTCATACCTAGTATAATATAATAATTGGGAAAAATGCATTTGTATGTTAAAAACTGTGATATATTGTTCTGTTAGTTGTGGACTCACCTCCTTGATCATCAAGGGCTACAAGTGTTCGTATCCCTGCCTCCTTGCTCTGATGTGCAGCAAATTGAAATGTAAATAATTTTTAAAAGTGTATAAGTATAGATATACGTGTTAATATTGTTTATATATGAAAGAAAAAAGTATTAATAGTGCGGAGTTTTTAAAAAATAATCCATAGAATACAAAAGATTTTGTTAATATCCATAGAATATACAAAAAAATTTGCAAATCTTAGCTTAGTTTTTTACTTTGTCTAAAGATTATAGATATGTGTTTATCAAATGTATAAGTCATATGATTTAAAAGGTGATTACTTAATATAGATAGCTGTTTATAACTCAAAAGTGGTCAAAAATATATTCCAATATTTCTCCTTTTTTCATAGAGGTGTTTTATGACCTATAAATCAATTTGATCGGACCTTAACAAAACCTAATAAGTTATACGTTGATCATTAATTGGTTATACACACAAGTAGCAGCAACAATGTGTAGATTAATTTGCACTTGTTTTAGTATACAATTTTAAGAAAAGTCGCACACAACTTCATGCCGTTTAATCCGTTGAAGCGGAGAGAATATGTAATACATTTGATTATAATAATATATTGCATTAAAGGCCGGTGAAGTCTTAAAAGAATTTTCCCACAATTGAGGATTCAAGAAGCTACGGATGCTGGATACTAAAAGGACGGGGCATAAATTGACGAAAACACCGAAATTGGAAAATACCTGTAAACTGCGATTCGCTAGCAAGTTTCTTAGGCCAAGCTCTAGCATCTGTACAAAAAAACCCAACTACAGGCAGAATTGGAGAGAAAATAGAAAACCGTGAAAAAGCTTAGATCAGTCGGAAAATTACTTGGCGAACGGATTCCAACTGCCCCGGTTTATGAATCTCCAGAATTTGATCCAGTGTCTGCTAAGTTTACTGCTTGCTCACTCGTTTCTGGGTAGTGTATATGGCGGAAAGATAGAAAAAGGAAGAGAGGACAAAAGCAGTCTGAATTTGCGAATGCCACTGAACGCCCTCTCGCCTTCGGTCTATCGATCTATCTATTTCATTTACATACACACATGCGCCTGTACATAGCCATAATATAAAGTAAAATCTGTGAACAATTATTACTAATTATTATTAATTGTTTCGTCTAAATATATTCGACCTGTGTTTACTCTTGCCTGGAAACACCTCTTGTAAGCGATATACATGGGGACACTACTATACATGGTGAACCATGAGGGGAACCTGCAAAACTTTAAATTCGACTGTGTTTTTGTGTGTAAATGGATTACGTTAGAACGCGGCGGCGTAAAGTTTGCAAATCGACTCGGCGAAGTGCCTTAAAAAAAGACTGAGATACATATGCGAAGCAAAAGCGGTTTTTGGAATTTTGGCGGCTTTTCTTAGATTATTCCCGATAAAAAGGCGCCGCAGCTGCAGGTCGTGGAACTTTGCGACGCTGTGTTCTTTTCTGGTGGCTTCTTGTGAGTGGAATCTTGTGCGCAAACGAAGTAGGTAGATAAGAATTAGGTAAATAAGGCGGGATAAGAATTAGCCGAATTTTCTCATTACATGATTATTTTGGGTGATGAGTTGCGCTAAGTTTGTTTTTTTTTACACGAAATCTGATTCGGAGGCTCCGACTTTGGAGCAGTTAGTTAATTTGCAGGCAAATCGGTACCAAACCCTTAAATCGACGTTGCTGAATTTTAAGAAGGTTTCGAAATCGAGGAAAACTTGAATTTACTTAAAGAAGCGTCAGGAGACGGGATCCGTGACCGTCAATCTAAAAGGTTTCGCGGGATCGAACTATGACGCGAAGAATTTCCAGTCGCAATTCGAGGAGCGTTATATGGATGCCTATTGCGCCATCGCAGAGGACTTGGATAAACTTCCATCCGAGAATTAATACGGTCGTTATTAGGCCGGTCAATGTTTGCCTGGCTGCATTCCGCCGCGTTCACGCCTTGGGGAATCGCAGCACTGGATTGCGCATTACGTAGCACCGAAGTTTCCCAAGGAGACCCACAACACTTGGGAGCACCATCAAGGAAGCGGTGTCACAGTTTCTACTTATAAGGTTTTAGAATCATTTTCGAATGATCGGCTGGCCATAACGGATGCGATTGAAAACCGAAGTGGGCCGTACGACTTCAATTATGGCCCAGGATCTACCGTCCCGAGCAATCGAGTGCGATAATGTGCATAATGCGCTCAAGACGCTCGGATAGCGCCATATCCTGCGTCGTTGCGCAACCTTTCCGGCTTGGACTACTACAAGAGTAGTAGTGAGCATGCGCTGTCACGCCAGCAATGGAGCTGCCAAGTTTGTGGGCAGCGCTATCATACGCTGTTGCATTTCCCAGTGGGTCATAATCAATCCTCGAGCCGCATCCGATCCGGACTTCAGCGCCGCCTCTTAGCGCAGCCTTGGACAACGTATCTCAGCAAAAGCCTGCAGGCAACGGAGGACCAGAACCCACACGGATCTTACAGATGCCATTCGGCTAATTTGTTGACTGTCCCTTCGAGGAATGTGCTTCTCGCCCCTACTTGTATGACCGTACGAAATCCGGTTAACAGCCTACAATTAGTCATGGATCATGGATCCACCATAGTATCGGAACACGTCGTTCAGTCCCTGCACCTAAAGCGGTCTGCCACTCGAGCATCTATTTTTGGGGTGGGTTCAGGGGGCGGTCGTCGTTACAAGTACAAAGTAAATTTCGAAATCTGTGGTATTATCAACAAAAATTTCTCTTTAGGTGTTTATTCAGCATATGTTCTCAATTCGGTTACCTCCTGCCTGCCAAGTCTTAGCTTCTCGCTACAGCATTGGGATCATACTCGAGGGCCCTCATTGGCGGACCCCCACTACGCGCGGTCGAAGCGAGTCGAATTCATTTTGGGAGTGGAAATGTTGGCTCAAATCATGTTGCCCGACACCAGGATCCAATTGCCCGGAGAGCCCATAGCTCAGAATACACACTCTCTGGAAGTGCGGAAAGAGTGAGGGAACCAACCCAGTTGCGTTATCATCGAGTGCTTTTGGACACTGAGCCATTTCTAAAGCGTTTCTGTGAGGTCGAGAAGAGGACCTCTGGTGCGAGAGGACTAACGTGCATCAATCGGAGGGCCGCTAGGTAGTGCGGTTGCCCTTTAAAACCTACCGGGAACCAACCATGGTCCAATGAACATCTTATCAAATGGTGCTTAATCAGTTTCTGCAGATGGAAAGACGTCTGTCTAGCAGTTCAGGAAGGTGGATTAGATTGAAAAATACTTCATGCTCGAGCAAATGTCACCGAAAATGTGGGCAATGAAAGCCACGAATAGGCACGTAGCATGTCACCGAAAATGTGGGCAATGAAAGCCACGAATAGGCACGTAGCATCTTGTGTACTTCCGCATCACGCTGTTTAAGAAGGATTCTTAGTCTACCAAACAGCCAATGCCTCCTCAAGCACTAGCAACAGACGATCGTAAGACGACATTCTTTGGACTGAGCCGACCCTTCAGAACGACATTCAGTAATACTCAATTGGCGGAAATATCGTTTCGTTTTCACTGCGGATATTCGGAAAATTCGGTGATCAGAGTCATTCAACAACGAGCGAAGGATGAGCGAGAATACGTGGACGACATTCTTTCCAGAGGGCATACGACAGAAGAGACGCAAGATAAACGGACTCAGGTAGAGGGTGTAATAAAATCATCTTGCACTGAGTTGCGAATCTGTTCCAGCGAGTATTGTCCGTTCGATTCCCATGAAGCATCAGTGCAGTCGGAACCTTTAAACTTGGACACTACAGGATCCGACGCTAGAAATGTATTGGCTCCCACTACTCCAAATCTTGAGATACCAGCCAAAAAGACAATCCTGTCGGTCATAGCTAGGCTGTTCGACCCGCTGGGTCTCATCGCGCCAGTCTTTATCTCGGCAAAGTTAATTTTGAAAGAGGCAACCATGGCCAAGAAAACGCTCAAGAAAAATGCTCTTGCACAACGATGGCAAGCATTTCGGGAGAGCTTTCTTAGAACCGACGATATAAGTATGCAGCGGTGGATTCATTGTTAGCTGGGATCCATAGTTTCAGCCCAGCTAAACGCGTTCTAAGACGGGTCTTCCACATCCTATGCAGCTACGACTTATTTAAGGCTCAAGCATGAGGTTGGAACGTGCAACAGCTCGCTATTGGCTGCACAACCAAAGGTTACTCCGATGAAACCCTTAACCTTACGTAGAACGGAGCTAAGTGGTGCAATACATGATGGTGAAATGGTTAACGACGGATAAGTGGCTAAAGGATCTTTTCAGACTTACTATGAACGGGTGATAAAATTCATTTGCATTGACTGCACGGGGACATCTGGGCACGTGGTCAACGTGGCGACCGTGACAGAGTTTTTTTTTCTTTAACAAAAAATGCGACTTAAAAACCTGAAATTTGTGTGAAATTGTTATAACATTAAATTAAAATACACAAATAAATCAAATGAAGTGAACTTAACCAAACCAAACCAAAAAAATGTAAAATAAAAAAATTTTGGAAAATACAAATCAATCAAATACAAAATCTAGTTCCAAATATTCAAACCATAGCAATATTCAAAAAAATCATGCCATTGGAAGTTCCAGAAACACAGCGAGAGGCAGCCAGCCGCTTGCACCAACGTTGGAAAAGACGAAAAATTTTTAAGTGTGAGAGCAGGTCGCCGCTTGACAAATTTTTAAGTCTGAGAGGCAGCCCGCCGCTTGCACCGACGCTGGACCGAGTTGCTTAAATAATTAACAAATGAACTGGTAAGCCCCTGCTCCTATCGAGCAAAGAGACGCACCAAAACCGGAAGAGGTTTTAGAGGTGTGTCCAAACGCTGGACCTCGTCCCCTCACAATAGCTGGATTCCGGGCTCGCCAGCAGCAGAAAATTCAGCCCCCTAAAGAGAAAAGGGGAGGACGACGACTGGAACTCCTCAGGCAACGACACCTGATCAAGGACCTTCTAAAAGCGGCCAAAGAAGACGAGGAACAAATGAAATACGAAAACCAGCTGGAGGAAAAAACATTCAAGCCGATGCGTTTACGCTGCTTGGAGAATAGTAACTAACACAAAAAACCTATCTATCAGGGCACAATTTATGTAACAAGTTTTAATGTAAGGTCTCATCGTGTCCCCTTTTAAATTAAATTCTTTATGAGGGAGGAAACATTCCTTTTTTTCCGTTTTACGAGAGAAGAAAATAGGTTTTGGAAAAAAAAAGAAGGAATATATGTAGAAAGTTAGGTACATAATTAAAATTTGTAAATTTGTCGATCTGCTACCATAAAAACAAAAAGAAAAAGAATATAAAATGGGCTCCACAGAGTCAGATCGACTGACAGATCGACAGCTAGATAAAATAGTTGATCATAAGGAAGAATAAGGGAATATACAAATAATTTTGATAGTAATAGCTTTGGTCAGTACAATAAGTTTAATATTAAATCTATATAAAGAGCACAAAAAAGAATTAAGAAAAGGTTACAGAGAAGAGCCGATGGGCTAGACAAAATATAAAAAGAAGGAAAATAAAAATGTATTAAAGAATATAATCAAAAGATAATTTTTTTTTATGGATACGTGTTCCAAGGAAGACAAAACAGTGAAGGAGAAGATTCAAAAAATAAGGAATTCTTATAAATGTCTTTCGCAAAATCGAAAAATTGGCGAACAGTACAGTAGTAAAACATTTAGAAACAATAACAGGGTCGTTGAATCATATATTCAACGTATTAGATACAAGCAAGGAAAGGATCATAAGGAGACGTTAGAAAAGGCATACCAATTTGGAAAAGAAAAGTTGAACATATTGTTGGAAAAATTTAGTTTAGACGAAATAAAAAAAGAGATCATAGGAGAGATAAATCTGGACGTACGCCAATTAAAAATTGAAGATTCCGATCTCGAATCAATTGGTGATGATATAATTGATGAACCAACTGTCCACAATAGCACAACAAACATGCCACATTCAAATATTGAATTTCTGAACACAGCATCTAAACTGATACCAGAATTTGACGGCAAGGCCGAAAACTTGCAAAGTTTTGTGGATGCCTTGGGCATAGTAGAGACTATTAAAGACCCACACGATGTACAGCAGTATCCATAGTCAAAACAAAACTAAAAGGATCTGCAAGAAAGCTAATAAGTTCTGAAGCAACTCTAAACGAGGTTATTGCCAGACTTAAAAAACGGTTAAAGGTGAATCTGTTGAGGTATTATCAGCAAAACTGATGAACATACAGCAAAAAGGCAAAACAGCCAATCACTATGCATTAGAAATCGAAAAAATTACGAAAAGCCTAGAGGGAGCCTATAAAGAATTTGCCACTCGAATTGGCTACAAAATATTCAACACAGCAAGCCGTAAAGGCTATGACTAGGAATTGCTCCATTGAAAGAGTCAAACTTATAATGGAAGCAGGTACATTCCAGTCAATGAATGAGGTCGTATCCAAATTCGTCAACAGCTGTACCGAAGCTAGTGGACGGAATGAGCATACAGGGGTAGTTTCCGAGGAGGAACTCAATGGCAATGGTAATTACCATGACCGCGGTGCCTATTATAATAGAAGGGGCCGAGGCACCTGTCAAAACAATGGTCAGTACCTAAATCAGAGTAGACAAGGCCAGAACCAGAATGGTGGCATAAGCAACCATAATGGGGGCCAACGCAGATATAACAATGTCCGAGCTGCCCAAGGCAACTCGGAAAGCTTATAGCAACCTTCAGATGCCCAAAACTAGAAGCACATGTTCATGTCGTAAACTTCGGTCTCAGTAGATTTATTAATTTCGCTAGCATAAGTTCAACAAAGACTCTTACATTCTTGTTGGATACAGGAGCGGACATTTCGCTCATTAAGGAGAATTCTGACATTTTCGATGACATTGAGGAAAACAATGTTATCAATATAGAATTGCAAACTGGAGGATATATAATTCCGCACAGTTTTCACTTGGTTGATTCCAAGTTTGCATTACAATGTGATGGAATTGTAGGTCTAGATTTCATAAAAAAATTTAATTGCGTGCTTGACTACAAGCAAGATAAAGATGAATTCATAATTAGAGCAAATTATCTAAAATTTCCGATTAAAATGTCCATTGAAAGCTGTTCAGGTAATAATTCTATATTTCTACCAGCTAGAAGTTGTTCGAGAAATCACTTTAGATACTAAGGAAAACAATATTTTAATACCAAATCAGGAAATCCAACGTGGTATTTTCGTTGCGAATACAATTTCAACATCTAAAAACATGTTTGTCCGAGTTTTGAACACAACAAACACAGATAAAATAGTATACATTAAAAATTTACAGTTTGAATCATTGAATAGTTATGAGATCACAAAGACAACTCCAGAAAGTAGAGAAAAAATTTTACTTAGCCAATTGTCAAAGAATTTTCCCCCACAATTCAGAAAGGAACTAAAAGAATTATGCTTAAAGTTTAGTGACGTGTTCGGCCTAGACACCGAACCAATAACAACAAATAATTTCTACAAGCAAAAACTGAGACTGAGAGACAATGAACCTGTGTATATAAAAAATTACCGTAGTCCGCATAGTCAGAGAACCGAAATACAGAAAGAGTTAGAAAAACTTATAAATGAGCCTTTAGTATCTGAATAGAATAGTCCTCTTCTTCTTGTCCCCAAGAAAGCCTTACCAGGCTCCGAGGACAGAAAATGGCGATTAGTAATTGACTATCGCCAGATAAATAAAAAATTGCTTTCTGATAAGTTCCCACTTCCTAGAATTGATGATATTCTAGACAAATTGGGTAGAGCTAAATACTTGTCTTGATCTAATGTCCGGATTTCATCAAATTGAACTTGAAGAGGACTCAAGAAATTTAACGTCTTTTTCAAGGAACAATGGTTCGTATCGCTTCACGCGATTACTTTTCGGTTTAAAAATATCGCCTAATTCTTTCCAGAGAATGATGTCTATAGCATTCTAAGGACTCCAGCCCTCTCAGGCATTTCTGTACATGGATGATTTAATAGTAATTGGCTGTTCTGAAAAGCATATGTTTAAGAATTTAACAGATGTTTTCAATCTTTGCAGAACTCATAACCTAAAGCTACATCCACAAAAGTGCTCATTCTTCATGCACGAAGTGACCATTCTCGGTCATAGATGTACAGATAAAGGAATTCTTCCAGATAACAACAAATATGATGTCATTAGAAATTATCCAGTCCCTCATGACGCAGACAGCGCTAGAAGATTTGTTGCTTTTTGCAATTATTACAGACGATTTATAAAAAACTTCGCCGACTATTCGCGGCACATAACGAGATTATGTAGAAAGAATGTTCCTTTTGAATGTACAAGTGTGAAAACGCATTCCAGTATCTTAAAGAAAAGCTCATGCAACCAACCTTGTTGCAATATCCAGACTTCAGCAAAGAATTTTGCATAATTACTGATGCAAGTAAACAAGCTTGTGGCGCGGTTTTAACACAAAACCATAATGACGTCCAACTCCCTATAGCCTATGCATCGATATCATTTACAAAGGGGGAAAGGGACCGAACAGGAACTTACAGCAATCCACTGGGCCTTAGTACATTTTCGATCATATATTTATGGCAAACACTTTACAGTGAAAACAGATCACAGGCCTTTAACTTATTTATTTTCAATGGTCAACCCAAGTTCGAAGCTGACTAGAATGCGTCTAGAATAAGATGAATATGATTTTACGGTGGAGTATCTGAAGGGCAAAGACAATTTCGTGGCAGACGCACTGTCACGAATAACAATAAAAGATTTAAAAACTTGCAAACCCAAGTCCTGACAGTCACTACCAGTCACTAAAGTAGACAGAAAACCTGCGCAGGTAGAGAACAAGAAGTATACGAAGTCATTAAAAATGACGAGGTACGAAAAGTAGTGGTCTTGCATGTCAATAAAAGCCTATGTTATTTTAAACGAGGTAATAAAATAATTGCAAGAATAAATGTTGGTGATTTGTACACTAATGGAATTCTAGATTTAGGTCAGTTTTTCTAAAGGCTTGAACCGGAAGCCGGTATACACAATCTATCCCAACTAAAATTGGCACCGCATGAAAATATCTTTGAACATGTTTAAATAGAAAATTTCAAATTTCCATACTGGCCAGTATACCGGCATAACAAAAACTTTGGCCAAAGTAAGAAGACACTACTATTGGAAAAACATGACTCGTGAAATAAAAGAGTATGTTCGTAGATGTCCAAAGTGCCAGATGTCGAAAACGACAAAACACACTAGGACCCCATTAACTATAACAGGGACCCCATTACAAGCTTTTGACAGAGTAATAGTGGACACAATAGGTCCACTGCCAAGGTCTGAAAACAGTAACGAGTATGCTGTCACATTAATAAGTGACTTAACAAAATATCTAGTTACCATACCAGTACTGAATAAAAATGCCAATACTGTCGCAAAAGCGATATTTGAATCCTTTATGTTAAGGTTCGGTCCAATTTCGGACATGGGAACCGAGTATACGAATTCCATAATTAATGACTTGTGCAAATTTTATAAAATAGACAACATAACGTCTACCGCACACCATCACCAGACAGTTGGAACAGTCGAAAGAAGTCATAGAACATTTAATGAATACATACGTTCATATATATCAGTAGATAAAACTGATTGGGATGTATGGCTTCAGTATTTCGTTTACTGTTTCAACACGACACCTTCTATGGCGCATGATTATTGCCCATACGAACTAGTTTTTGGCAAACAAAGTAACTTGCCAGAACATTTTTGTTAAGCAGATAAGATTTCTCCTCTGAATAACGTCGATTACTATGCAAGAGAATCAAAGTTTAGGTTAGAAAATGCTTATAAAAGAGCAAGAGTAATGTTAGAAAAGAATAAAAATAAGAGTAAAATAAACTATTATAGAAAGGTAATAGTCCTATAGATAGGAGATAAAGTTTTACTTAGAAATGAGACTGGCCATAAGCTGGACCAAGTATATGTAGGACCATTTACGGTTATAGAAATAAAAGATAGAGATAACATAAAAATCAAAAGTAATAAAAATAAAATACAGACAGTTCATATGGATAAGTTAAAGATTTTTTATTCATAGAAAGAGGTTTTAACTTTGTAGGAATAAGCAGGAACCTGTAATGTGGAGAAGGAAAGAAAGACGAAATTGAATCGGAAAAAGAAAAATAAAAAAAAAACGAAAAAACGAAATTTTTTTTAAAAAGCTTCTTAATTTTAAATTTTCAAAAAAAAATAATAATAAAGTAAAATAGGTAATGTTTATGAAAATGACAACGTATTAGATACAAACAAGGAAAGGATCATAAAAAGGATCATAAGGAGACGTTAGAAAAGGCATACCAATTTGGAAAAGAAAAGTTGAACATATTGTTGGAAAAATTTAGTTTAGACGAAATAAAAAAAGAGATCATAGGAGAGATATATCTGGACGTAAGCCAATTAAAATGGTGATGATATAATTGATGAACCACTGTCCACAATAGCACAACAAACATGCCTCATTTAAATATTGAATTTCTGAACACAGCATCTAAACTGATACCAGAATTTGACGGCAAGGCCGAAAACTTGCAAAGTTTTGTGGATGCCTTGGGCATAGTAGAGACTATTAAAGACCCACACGATGTACAGCAGTATCCATAGTCAAAACAAAACTAAAAGGATCTGCAAGAAAGCTAATAAGTTCTGAAGCAACTCTAAACGAGGTTATTGCCAGACTTAAAAAATGGTTAAAGGTGAATCTGTTGAGGTATTATCAGCAAAACTGATGAACATACAGCAAAAAGGCAAAACAGCCAATCACTATGCATTAGAAATCGAAAACATTACGAAAAGCCTAGAGGGAGCCTATATAGAAGAATTGGCCACTCGAATTGGCTACAAAATATTCAACACAGCAAGCCGTAAAGGCTATGACTAGGAATTGCTTCATTGAAAGAGTCAAACTTATAATGGATGCAGGTACATTCCAGTCAATGAATGAGGTCGTATCCAAATTCGTCAACAGCTGTAGTAGTAGTAGTTTAGTAGTTTATAATAGAAGAGGCCGAGACACCTGTCAAAACAATGGTCAGTACCTAAATCAGAGTAGACAAGACCAGAACCAGAATGGTGGCAGAAGCAACCATAATGGGGGCCAACGCAGATATAACAATGTCCGAGCTGCCCAAGGCAACTCGGAAAGCTTATAGCAACATTCAGATGCCCAAAACTAGAAGCACATGTTCATGTCGTAAACTTCGGTCCCAGTAGATTTATTAATTTCGATAACATAAGTTCAACAAAGACCCTTACATTCTTGTTGGATACAGGAGCGGACATTTCGCTCATTAAGGAGAATTCTGACATTTTCGATGACATTGAGGAAAACAATGTTATCAATATAGAATTGCAAACTGGAGGATATATAATTCCGCACAGTTTTCACTTGGTTGATTCCAAGTTTGCATTACAATGTGATGGAATTGTAGGTCTAGATTTCATAAAAAAATTTAATTGCGTGCTTGACTACAAGCAAGATAAAGATGAATTCATAATTAGAGCAAATTATCTAAAATTTCCGATTAAAATGTCCATTGAAAGCTGTTCAGGTAATAATTCTATATTTCTACCAGCTAGAAGTTGTTCGAGAAATCACTTTAGATACTAAGGAAAACAATTTATTTATTTTTTTAACAAATTATATCTAGTATACAATACTAAACCTAATAAATTTAATGAGTACTAGCTACGGGGGCCTTCGACTCGAAACTTGTGGGTTATTACTTTATATAATACAGTTAGCTTTTTGGACAAATTTGTTAATTTTTAAGATATTTTCAAAAGAGGGGTTACATAAACAATTTGAGGGACTATGTGTACCAAATAATAGAGATCTAACTGGGCGTAATCGACTGCAGGCGTCCAGAATATGTTCAACGGTGAGCTCGTCCCCGCATAGTTGGCAAGTTGAGCGCGCCGTTCCCGTCAGTATGTGTTGGTGTGTGGATTGTGTGTGCCCGATTCGTAAGCGGATGAAGGTCGCGCATTTCCGTTTGTGTACGTGCGGTGGTGGCTTGAAACTGATGCAATTTGGGTTTATTATCTGGTACCTGTGCATGAAGAGTGCCCATTCGGAGAGTTTCTTTTCTTTGAAGTATAGCTGAATACGACTTTGTATATCCTTGCAGTTAAACGGATTGAAAAGGATTGATGGTGTAAGTCTCATCTCTTGTGCGGCTTTGTCAGTGAGTTCATTCCCATGGATTCCTTGATGACTGGGATTAAGGTGATTTTTGTTGGATAAGAAAGTAGAATGTGCCTAATTTGTTGTGATGTGGGGTCATTGTGATTCCAGTTGCATATAGCGGAAAGAGAGGAGAGGCTATCCGTGCAGATAACAGATTTACCAGCGTTTTTGGAGGCGACTTTGCATGCTTTGAGAATGGCGAAAGCTTCAGCTGTGAATATGGAGTTGTACGACGGGAGCCAACCTCCTGCGATTATTTTACGGTTGCAGTCAACAACCGCAAACGTGGTTGAGCCGGTGACTTTAGAATAACAGATAACAGATTTACCAGCGTTTTTGGAGGCGACTTTGCATGCTTTGAGAATGGCGAAAGCTTCAGCTGTGAATATGGAGTTGTACGACGGGAGCCAACCTCCTGCGATTATTTTACGGTTGCAGTCAACAACCGCAAACGTGGTTGAGCCGGTGACTTTAGAACCGTCGGTGTAAATCCAGGTTTTCTCACCAAGATCTTCTTGTGCACTCAAAAAACGTTTTTGGTATTCTAAGCGGCAGTTCGACGTGATGTACAGCTTCGGGATAAGCATCATTGTAGTTTCTTCTACGCGTGATTGGATACTCGGTAGACCGGATTCTGCCAATGTGCACGCTACTTGAGATGTGGGAAAAGCGTGAATGGCGCGACAAACCGCTCCGTGGTAGCTTTTTTAAGTGCGATTTAGCACACCAACCGAAGATTGGCAGACCATAGTCAATTTTAGATAACATTAAAGCGCGCGTAATATCTATGAGAGTCTTAATGGGTATGCAAGAATATTTAGATGATAAAAATTTAATGATGTTAAATCTAGTTTCCAGTTGTTTTATTAAAATCTGGCAGTGCTGTTGGAAAAGTAATTTGGAGTCGAAGGTTATCCCCAATATTTTTAAAAAGCTTACCTCTTTAACTTTGCGGCTGTAAAAGTCTATGTCGGAAAGGTTACAACGTCGTTTACGACAAATATGTAATAGTTGACATTTGTCAATGGCAAGAGAGGCCCCAGAGGTTGCTCCCCACAGGTTAATTTCTTGCAAGATTTCTGAAAATTTTGCTCTGACTGTAACAATATTTTTATTTTTGTAAAGATGATAGCGTCGTCTGCATATAATGAGATGTAAATATCTTTATGCCGAGTTACAATGCTATTTATTTATTCAATTGCTATCATAAATAAAACTACAGAAAGTGGCGAACCTTTCGGAGTTTCATTGTGTAAAATGTGGGAGTTCGATGTGACATTGTTTATACGAACCCTGAAAGACCGATTGGTCATGAAGGCCTTAATTAGGTTGAAAAGCCTTGGACCAATGCCCCAGCGCTCGAGTCTGCAAAGTACCGCATGAATCCCCACGCGGTCGAAGGCTCTTTCAAAATCCGTCGCCAAGATAGAGACGTGATTTTTGGTCGAAAGAGCGTTCGACGCGAAGTGTTGGATACGCAATAACGCGTTCATCGTGCTGTGATTTCTTTTGAATGCTACTTGATTTTGGGAAATTAGATTGTGGCGTTTAATGAACCAGAGGAGGCTTTGTGCTATTATTTTTTCTAGGGTTTTTTCTATACAGGATAACAGGGAAATAGGACGGTAGCTGTTAATAGCGGAAGGAGGTTTGTTTGGTTTTGCGATAGGGATAATGGTAGCTGATCTCCACGTATGTGGGTATTTTCCAGAGCTTAAAATATGATTAAAGATATCCAAAAGTTTTGTTTTTAGGAGGGGAGATAAATTTTTGAGCATAGGGTATGATACTCTGTCGGCCCAGGACTTTTTCCTTTTGCGTTTGCTACTGAGTTTTCTATTTCGAGGAGAGTGAATTTGGAATCTAAGCATGTAGCGGCTGGGGAAAGTGAATCAGTGAGATAGGGTTGTGCAAGATACCGATTTTTTTCTCGTATATATTCTGTAGAGAAATTTTGGTCAGAAGAGTATTTAGACCAAGAGAAGGCAAACTCTTCGGCGATATTAAAGGACCCAGTTAGAGTGCCTGAGTTGGAATTGATGTATTTGAAAGGTGTGGGAGGGATGCCGGCTAGGCGTTTTATATCAGACCAGACTTTTTCTGTGGAGGATAATGGGGAGATTCTGGAAGTAAATTGTTCAAGAGAGTTTCGCTTGCCGAAAGTACGACTTTTTTGAAAAGGGCGTTTGCTTTTTTGTATCTGATGAGGCTTGAATAATTCATATTGGCTTTGTAGGAGTAGAACAAACGCTGCTTCTGGTCCCTAAGCTGATGAAGCTCAGAGTTCAACCATGGCACTTTGGCTTTGTGGATCACTCATTTCGTTTGGGGAATGCTGCAGTTTGCAGCTGCTCGTATGGCTTTCGTCATTTGTGCTACTTGCTGATTTAGGCAACCGTAAGTCCAATTTACTGCTGATTTTTCGCAATTTTCATTAAAGCGTTTCCAGTTTGCTAGGTCTGTCTTGTATTTGGGAAGGGGTAAAGTATTATCAGGGTGGGTAGGCGTATCTATGTGGATGATAATGGGAAAGTGGTCACTTCCATGGAGGTTTTCTGATGTAGACCAGCTACACCTATGGGCTATCTGTGGAGATATTGGAGAGATATCGATGTGAGTGAAGGTGTTGTGAGTTGAGAGGTGAGTCGGGGAACCGTCGTTAAGGACAATTAGGCTGTTTTCATGAATTACTCTTTCGATTTTTTTACCGCTTGTGTTTGTGCGCGGCAAGCCCCATAAAGGACTCCACGAGTTTAGGTCACCGAGGAGTATGGAAGATCCATTGAGGTTTTGAAGTATTGGTGGGATGTACGTATTAATGATATTAATACCCTGATCCAAATTAAGCTGCAATGCGGAGCAAAGAATGTTGGACTGTATGTCATGGTATGTATGTGGAACGTTGCTTTTAATGAGAACACCAATGCCTTGTTTGGCTACCGTATTTTGAGGAAAATTGTGAAAGTAACCAGTATATTCTTTGGGGCAGATAAAGTTTTTGAAATTGCATGGAAGGTGGGTTTCCTGCAAGAATACAATGTGGGGTGCATGGTCTTTTATTAGTAGTGTCAGTTCGTTATAATTATTAAAAATACCGTGGATGTTCCATTGTAAAATAGTGATTGTCATGATTCAAATTTTAGTATTCTTATTTATTTGAGGTGTGTATGAGTTTGCGTGTATAAAAAAGTGAGGGTGAGGAGGATCGAGACTAAGAGTCGAAATCATCCATAGTGTCGTCTGAGTCTGTTATGCTGATTGTTTTTTGTAGGTTTGAGGTGTGAGAGATGTGTGAGGTGTGTGAGGTGATGGATTCGTTAGAGTTGGACCTTGATGTCGTATCGTTGTTGTTGGTTTGTCCGATCAGAGCATTAGCTTCCGATCGAAGGGCGCGGGATTGTTCCCTATATATTTTCAGTTTACTTGCTGGGCTTAAGTAAGATAAGTCATTTTTGGCAGAGGTGCTTGGTGAGGTAGTTTGATTATCTTCGGAATACAAAGTATTGGCATGAGAATTGCATGCGTTTGCGAAAGAGAAGTTGGTAATTTTGTCGAGCTGGTGGGCGAGTCGGTGTTCGTAATCGTGTCTGTTTTTCGGGATTTTGTGATAAGAGCAGCAGAAGCTGGGTTTTGGTTTGCGACGGTCGAGTAGGTAAGCGTGGAGTTGGTTGTTGTGTTTTGTTGTTGTTTTAGGATTATGCGAGCTTCACGAAAACTGAATTTTTTGCTTGTTTTGATGTGGAGAAGTTGTTTTTGTGTTTGATATTGTGGGCATTCGGGTGAGGAAGCTGGGTGTTCGCCGGTGCAGTTTGCACAGAAAATGCGAGTGCAGGGCACGGGAAGATGGGGAGTGAGATTGCATGATACACAGGCGGCTGGGTTCTTGCAGTGTTTCGATGTGTATCCTAATAATTGACAAGACTTACATCTCATCGGGTTGGGTATATATTCTGTGACCTTAACTGTGTGCCAGGAAACGATTAGTTCACTGGGAAGAGTGAAGCGGTCAAATGTTACGAGAATTTTACCAAATGGTTTGGGAGTGTCGTCGATCATTTTGGTGAACTTAAAGACGCTGTGTACCTTCTGAGATTTTAGTTCCTCAACTATTTCATTTTCTGGAATGTTAATAAGGCAGGATGCGTAAATGGTGCCTTTGACAAAGTTAAGAGTGCAGCTTGCACTCGATTTCGCATAAGCCGGGTAATGAGGTCACCTTGATGAATTTGTCGCTAATTTCCCTGGAGTTGACAAGCAGGAGAAGGTTACCATCGCGAAGATTAGAGATGGATATGATGTCTATATATATATACTTATATACTTAAGGGCTCTATGGACGGCGAAGCAGTTGAACTCTGATACGGTTTTCGGAGAGTTTTTTGATGAAATTACTAAAAATCTCGGATTCTTGCACTGTGTTTCAGGGAGGTCAGGGAATTCAACTGGTAATTTCTGAAAAGATCTTTTTTTCATAGCTTTGGGGCTAACGCTGAGGCTGGCAAAGCGATTATTCCCAAAATTGGGTGGCCCGGGGCCATGGTTTATAAGTTTATTGAAATAAAAAATTTGTTTATGGATTTTTCACGTGCGCGTTGAAAAGAAGATCAAAGGAAAGGCGATAAGCTGGGCGATGGGATTTCGCGATAAGCAAAGCACTCACAATTGGATAGACACAGACGTCCGCACTCGAAGAGAGATAGTCGGTGACTGAAGGAAAACAAAATTTTAATACCAAATCAGGAAATCCAACCTGGTATTTTCGTTGCGAATACAGTTTCAACATCTAAAAACATGTTTGTCCGAGTTTTTAACACAACAAACACAGATAAAATAGTATACATTAAAAATTTACAGTTTGAATCAGTGAATAGTTATGAGATCACAAAGACAACTCCAGAAAGTAGAGAAAAAATTCTACTTAGCCAATTGTCAAAGAATTTTCCACCACAATTCAAAAAGGAAGGAAGAGGACTCAAGAAATTTAACGTCTTTTCAACGAACGTTCGTATCGCCTCACGCGATTACTTTTCGGTTTAAAAATAGCGCCTAATTCTTTCCAGAGAATGATGACTATAGCATTCTCAGGTCTCCAGCCCTCTCAGGCATTTCTGTACATGGATGATTTAATAGTAATTGGCTGTTCTGAAAAGCATATTTTTAAGAATTTAACAGATGTTTTCAATCCTTGCAGAACTCATAACCTAAAGCTACATCCACAAAAGTGCTCATTCTTCATGCACGAAGTGACCATTCTCGGTCATAGATGTACAGATAAAGGAATTCTTCCAGATGACAACAAATATGATGGCATTAGACCCTCATGACGCAGACAGCGCTAGAAGATTCGTTGCATTTTGCAATTATTACAGGCAATTTATAAAAAACTTCACCGACTATTCGCGGCACATAACGAGATTATGTAGAAAGAATGTTCCTTTTGAATGTACAAGTGAATGTGAAAACGCATTCCAGTATCTTAAAGAAAAGCTCATGCAACCAACCTTGTTGCAATATTCAGAGTTCAGCAAAGAATTTTGCATAATTACTGATGCAAGTAAACAAGCCTGTGGCGCGGTCCAACTCCCTATAGCCTATGCATCGATATCATTTACAAAGGGAGAAAGGGACCGAACAGGAGCTTACAGCAATCCACTGGGCCTTAGTACATTTTCGATCATATATTTATGGCAAACACTTTACAGTGAAAACAGATCACAGGCCTTTAACTTATTTATTTTCAATGGTCAACCCAAGTTCGAAGCTGCCTAGAATGCGTCTAGAATTAGAAGAATATGACTTTACGGTGGAGTATCTGAAGCGCAAAGACAATTTCGTGGCAGACGGACTGTCACGAATAACAATAAAAGATTTAAAAACTTGCAAACCCAAGTCCTGACAGTCACTACCAGGCACTAAAGTAGACAGAAAACCTGCGCAGGTAGAGAACAAGAAGTATACGAAGTCATTAAAAATGACGAGGTACGAAAAGTAGTGGTCTTGCATGTAAATAAAAGCCTATTTTATTTTAAACGAGGTAATAAAATAATTGCAAGAATAAATGTTGGTGATTTGTGCACTAATGGAATTCTAGATTTAGGTCAGTTTTTCCAAAGGCTTGAACCGGAAGCCGGTATACACAATCTATCCCAACTAAAATTGGAACCGCATGAAAATATCTTTGAACATGTTTAAATAGAAAATTTCAAATTAATGGGCAATAAATTATTGAATTTATTAAGAGCAGCGCTACTTAAGGCAGTGACCATTATCAAAAATGATAAAGAAAAGAAAGCTATATTGTCTACATTACACGATAATCCTATTCAAGGAGGTGGCATACAATACTGGCCATACTGGCCAGTATACCGGCATAACAAAGTAAGAAGACACTACTATTGGAAAAACATGACTCGTGAAATAAAAGAGTATGTTCGTAGATGTCCAAAGTGCCAGATGTCGAAAACGACAAAACACACTAGGACCCCATTAACTATAACAGGGACCCCATTACAAGCTTTTGACAGAGTAATAGTGGACACAATAGGTCCACTGCCAAGGTCTGAAAACGGTAACGAGTATGCTGTCACATTAATAAGTGACTTAACAAAATATCTAGTTACCATACCAGTACTGAATAAAAATGCCAATACTGTCGCAAAAGCGATATTTGAATCCTTTATGTTAAGGTTCGGTCCAATTTCGGACATGGGAACCGAGTATACGAATTCCATAATTAATGACTTGTGCAAATTTTATAAAATAGACAACATAACGTCTACCGCACACCATCACCAGACAGTTGGAACAGTCGAAAGAAGTCATAGAACATTCAATGAATACATATGTTCATATATATCAGTAGATAAAACTGATTGGGATGTATGGCTTCAGTATTTCGTTTACTGTTTCAACACGACACCTTCTATGGCGCATGATTATTGCCCATACGAACTAGTTTTTGGCAAACAAAGTAACTTGCCAGAACATTTTTGTTAAGCAGATAAGATTTCTCCTCTGAATAACGTCGATGACTATGCAAGAGAATCAAAGTTTAGGTTAGAAAATGCTTATAAAAGAGCAAGAGTAATGTTAGAAAAGAATAAAAATAAGAGTAAAATAAACTATTATAGAAAGGTAATAGTCCTATAGATAGGAGATAAAGTTTTACTTAGAAATGAGACTGGCCATAAGCTGGACCAAGTATATGTAGGACCATTTACGGTTATAGAAATAAAAGATAAAAATCAAAAGTAATAAAAATAAAATACAGACAGTTCATATGGATAAGTTAAAGATTTTTTATTCATAGAAAGAGGTTTTAACTTTGTAGGAATAAGCAGGAACCTGTAATGTGGAGAAGGAAAGAAAGACGAAATTGAATCGGAAAAAGAAAAATAAAAAAAAAAAACGAAAAAAGGCAATTTTTTTTAAAAAGCTTCTTAATTTTAAATTTTCAAAAAAAAATAATAATAAAGTAAAATAAGTAATGTTTATGAAAATGACAACGTATTAGATACAAACAAGGAAAGGATCATAAAAAGGATCATAAGGAGACGTTAGAAAAGGCATACCAATTTGGAAAAGAAAGTTGAACATATTGTTGGAAAAATTTAGTTTAGACGAAATAAAAAAAGAGATCATAGGAGAGATATATCTGGACGTAAGCCAATTAAAATGGTGATGATATAATTGATGAACCACTGTCCACAATAGCACAACAAACATGCCTCATTTAAATATTGAATTTCTGAACACAGCATCTAAACTGATACCAGAATTTGACAGCAAGGCCGAAAACTTGCAAAGTTTTGTGGATGCCTTGGGCATAGTAGAGACTATTAAAGACCCACACGATGTACAGCAGTATCCATAGTCAAAACAAAACTAAAAGGATCTGCAAGAAAGCTAATAAGTTCTGAAGCAACTCTAAACGAGGTTATTGCCAGACTTAAAAAACGGTTAAAGGTGAATCTGTTGAGGTATTATCAGCAAAACTGATGAACATACAGCAAAAAGGCAAAACAGCCAATCACTATGCATTAGAAATCTAAAACATTACGAAAAGCCTAGAGGGAGCCTATATAGAAGAATTGGCCACTCGAATTGGCTACAAAATATTCAACACAGCAAGCCGTAAAGGCTATGACTAGGAATTGCTCCATTGAAAGAGTCAAACTTATAATGGAAGCAGGTACATTCCAGTCAATGAATGAGGTCGTATCCAAATTCGTCAACAGCTGTAGTAGTAGTAGTTTAGTAGTTTATAATAGAAGAGGCCGAGGCACCTGTCAAAACAATGGTCAGTACCTAAATCAGAGTAGACAAGGCCAGAACCAGAATGGTGGCAGAAGCAACCATAATGGGGGCCAACGCAGATATAACAATGTCCGAGCTGCCCAAGGCAACTCGGAAAGCTTATAGCAACATTCAGATGCCCAAAACTAGAAGCACATGTTCATGTCGTAAACTTCGGTACCAGTAGATTTATTAATTTCGATAACATAAGTTCAACAAAGACCCTTACATTCTTGTTGGATACAGGAGCGGACATTTCGCTCATTAAGGAGAATTCTGACATTTTCGATGACATTTAGGAAAACAATGTTATCAATATAGAATTGCAAACTGGAGGATATATAATTCCGCACAGTTTTCACTTGGTTGATTCCAAGTTTGCATTACAATGTGATGGAATTGTAGGTCTAGATTTCATAAAAAAATTTAATTGCGTGCTTGACTACAAGCAAGATAAAGATGAGTTCATAATTAGACAAAATTATCTAAAATTTCCGATTAAAATGTCCATTGAAAGCTGTTTAGAAAATAATTCTATATTTCTACCAGCTAGAAGTTGTTCGAGAAATCACTTTAGATACAAAGGAAAACAATTTATTTATTTATTTAACAAATTATATCTAGTATACAATACTAAACCTAATAAATTTAATGAGTACTAGCTACGGGGGCCTTAAACTCGAAACTTGTGGGTTATTACTTTATATAATACAGTTAGCTTTTTGGACAACTTTGTTAATTTTTAAGATATTTTCAAAAGAGGGGTTACATAAACAATTTGAGGGACTATGTGTACCAAATAATAGAGATCTAACTGAGCGTAATCGACTGCAGGCGTCCAGAATATGTTCAACGGTGAGCTCGTCCCCGCATAGTTGGCAAGTTGAGCGCGCCGTTCCCGTCAGTATGTGTTGGTGTGTGGATTGTGTGTGCCCGATTCGTAAGCGGATGAAGGTCGCGCATTTCCGTTTGTGTACGTGCGGTGGTGGCTTGAAACTGATGCAATTTGGGTTTATTATCTGGTACCTGTGCATGAAGAGTGCCCATTCGGAGAGTTTCTTTTCTTTGAAGTATAGCTGAATACGACTTTGTATATCCTTGCAGTTAAACGGATTGAAAAGGATTGATGGTGTAAGTCTCATCTCTTGTGCGGCTTTGTCAGTGAGTTCATTCCCATGGATTCCTTGATGACTGGGATTAAGGTGATTTTTGTTGGATGAGAAAGTAGAATGTGCCTAATTTGTTGTGATGTGGGGTCATTGTGATTCCAGTTGCATATAGCGGAAAGAGAGGAGAGGCTATCCGTGCAGATAACAGATTTACCAGCGTTTTTGGAGGCGACTTTGCATGCTTTGAGAATGGCGAAAGCTTCAGCTGTGAATATGGAGTTGTACGACGGGAGCCAACCTCCTGCGATTATTTTACGGTTGCAGTCAACAACCGCAAACGTGGTTGAGCCGGTGACTTTAGAACCGTCGGTGTAAATCCAGGTTTTCTCACCAAGATCTTCTTGTGCACTCAAAAAACGTTTTTGGTATTCTAAGCGGCAGTTCGACGTGATGTACAGCTTCGGGATAAGCATCATTGTAGTTTCTTCTACGCGTGATTGGATACTCGGTAGACCGGATTCTGCCAATGTGCACGCTACTTGAGATGTGGGAAAAGCGTGAATGGCGCGACAAACCGCTCCGTGGTAGCTTTTTTAAGTGCGATTTAGCACACCAACCGAAGATTGGCAGACCATAGTCAATTTTAGATAGCATTAAAGCGCGCGTAATATCTATGAGAGTCTTAATGGGTATGCAAGAATATTTAGATGATAAAAATTTAATGATGTTAAATCTAGTTTCCAGTTGTTTTATTAAAATCTGGCAGTGCTGTTGGAAAAGTAATTTGGAGTCGAAGGTTATCCCCAATATTTTTAAAAAGCTTACCTCTTTAACTTTGCGGCTGTAAAAGTCTATGTCGGAAAGGTTACAACGTCGTTTACGACAAATATGTAATAGTTGACATTTGTCAATGGCAAGAGAGGCCCCAGAGGTTGCTCCCCACAGGTTAATTTCTTGCAAGATTTCTGAAAATTTTGCTCTGACTGTAACAATATTTTTATTTTTGTAAAGATGATACCGTCGTCTGCATATAATGAGATGTAAATATCTTTATGCCGAGTTACAATGCTATTTATTTATTCAATTGCTATCATAAATAAAACTACAGAAAGTGGCGAACCTTTCGGAGTTTCATTGTGTAAAATGTGGGAGTTCGATGTGACATTGTTTATACGAACCCTGAAAGACCGATTGGTCATGAAGGCCTTAATTAGGTTGAAAAGCCTTGGACCAATGCCCCAGCGCTCGAGTCTGCAAAGTACCGCATGAATCCCCACGCGGTCGAAGGCTCTTTCAAAATCCGTCGCCAAGATAGAGACGTGATTTTTGGTCGAAAGAGCGTTCGACGCGAAGTGTTGGATACGCAATAACGCGTTCATCGTGCTGTGATTTCTTTTGAATGCTACTTGATTTTGGGAAACTAGATTGTGGCGTTTAATGAACCAGAGGAGGCTTTGTGCTATTATTTTTTCTAGGGTTTTTTCTATACAGGATAACAGGGAAATAGGACGGTAGCTGTTAATAGCGGAAGGAGGTTTGTTTGGTTTTGAGATAGGGATAATGGTAGCTGACCTCCACGTATGTGGGTATTTTCCAGAGCTTAAAATATGATTAAAGATATCCAAAAGTTTTGTTTTTAGGAGGGGAGATAAATTTTTGAGCATAGGGTATGATACTCTGTCGGCCCAGGACTTTTTCCTTTTGCGTTTGCTACTGAGTTTTCTATTTCGAGGAGAGTGAATTTGGAATCTAAGCATGTAGCGGCTGGGGAAAGTGAATCAATGAGATAGGGTTGTGCAAGATACCGATTTTTTTCTCGTATATATTCTGTAGAGAAATTTTGGTCAGAAGAGTATTTAGACCAAGATAAGGCAAACTCTTCGGCGATATTAAAGGACCCAGTTAGAGTGCCTGAGTTGGAATTGATGTATTTGAAAGGTGTGGGAGGGATGCCGGCTAGGCGTTTTATATCAGACCAGACTTTTTCTGTGGAGGATAATGGGGAGATTCTGGAAGTAAATTGTTCAAGAGAGTTTCGCTTGCCGAAAGTACGACTTTTTTGAAAAGGGCGTTTGCTTTTTTGTATCTGATGAGGCTTGAATAATTCATATTGGCTTTGTAGGAGTAGAACAAACGCTGCTTCTGGTCCCTAAGCTGATGAAGCTCAGAGTTCCACCATGGCACTTTGGCTTTGTGGATCACTCATTTCGTTTGGGGAATGCTGCAGTTTGCAGCTGCTCGTATGGCTTTCGTCATTTGTGCTACTTGCTGATTTAGGCAACCGTAAGTCCAATTTACTGCTGATTTTTCGCAATTTTCATTAAAGCGTTTCCAGTTTGCTAGGTCTGTCTTGTATTTGGGAAGGGGTAAAGTATTATCAGGGTGGGTAGGCGTATCTATGTGGATGATAATGGGAAAGTGGTCACTTCCATGGAGGTTTTCTGATGTAGACCAGCTACACCTATGGGCTATCTGTGGAGATATTGGAGAGATATCGATGTGAGTGAAGGTGTTGTGAGTTGAGAGGTGAGTCGGGGAACCGTCGTTAAGGACAATTAGGCTGTTTTCATGAATTACTCTTTCGATTTCTTTACCGCTTGTGTTTGTGCGCGGCGATAATGTTGGACTGTATGTCATGGTATGCATGTGGAACGTTCCTTTTAATGAGAACACCAATGCCTTGTTTGGCTACCGTATTTTGAGGAAAATTGTGAAAGTAACCAGTATATTCTTTGGTGCAGATAAAGTTTTTGAAATTGCATGGAAGGTGGGTTTCCTGCAAGAATACAATGAGGGGTGTATGGTCTTTTATTAGTAGTGTCAGTTCGTTATAATTATTAAAAATACCGTGGATGTTCCATTGTAAAATAGTGATTGTCATGATTCAAATTTATTTAATATTCTTATTTATTTGAGGTGTGTATGAGTTTCCGTGTATAAAAAAGTGAGGGTGAGGAGGATCGAGACTAAGAGTCGAAATCATCCATAGTGTCGTCTGAGTCTGTTATGCTGATTGTTTTTTGTAGGTTTGAGGTGTGAGAGATGTGTGAGGTGTGTGAGGTGATGGATTCGTTAGAGTTGGACCTTGATGTCGTATCGTTGTTGTTGGTTTGTCCGATCAGAGCATTACCTTCCGATCTAAGGGCGCGGGATTGTTCCCTATATATTTTCAGTTTACTTGCTGGGCTTAAGTAAGATAAGTCATTTTTGGCAGAGGTGCTTGGTGAGGTAGTTTGATTATCTTCGGAATACAAAGTATTGGCATGAGAATTGCATGCGTTTGCGAAAGAGGAGTTGGTAATTTTGTCGAGCTGGTGGGCGAGTCGGTGTTCGTAATCGTGTCTGTTTTTCGGGATTTTGTGATAAGAGCAGCAGAAGCTGGGTATTGGTTTGCGACGGTCGAGTAGGTAAGCGTGGAGTTGGTTGTTGTGTTTTGTTGTTGTTTTAGGATTATGCGAGCTTCACGAAAACTGAATTTTTTGCTTGTTTTGATGTGGAGAAGTTGTTTTTGTGTTTGATATTGTGGGCATTCGGGTGAGGAAGCTGGGTGTTCGCCGGTGCAGTTTGCACAGAAAATGCGAGTGCAGGGCACGGGAAGATGGGGAGTGAGATTGCATGATACACAGGCGGCTGGGTTCTTGCAGTGTTTCGATGTGTATCCTAATAATTGACAAGACTTACATCTCATCGGGTTGGGTATATATTCTGTGACCTTAACTGTGTGCCAGGAAACGATTAGTTCACTGGGAAGAGTGAAGCGGTCAAATGTTACGAGAATTTTACCAAATGGTTTGGGAGTGTCGTCGATCATTTTGGTGAACTTAAAGACGCTGTGTACCTTCTGAGATTTTAGTTCCTCAACTATTTCATTTTCTGGAATGTTAATAAGGCAGGATGCGTAAATGGTGCCTTTGACAAAGTTAAGAGTGCAGCTTGCACTCGATTTCGCATAAGCCGGGTAATGAGGTCACCTTGATGAATTTGTCGCTAATTTCCCTGGAGTTGACAAGCAGGAGAAGGTTACCATCGCGAAGATTAGAGATGGATATGATGTCTATATATATATACTTATATACTTAAGGGCTCTATGGACGGCGAAGCAGTTGAACTCTGATACGGTTTTCGGAGAGTTTTTTGATGAAATTACTAAAAATCTCGGATTCTTGCACTGTGTTTCAGGGAGGTCAGGGAATTCAACTGGTAATTTCTGAAAAGATCTTTTTTTCATAGCTTTGGGGCTAACGCTGAGGCTGGCAAAGCGATTATTCCCAAAATTGGGTGGCCCGGGGCCATGGTTTATAAGTTTATTGAAATAAAAAATTTGTTTATGGATTTTTCACGTGCGCGTTGAAAAGAAGATCAAAGGAAAGGCGATAAGCTGGGCGATGGGATTTCGCGATAAGCAAAGCACTCACAATTGGATAGACACAGACGTCCGCACTCGAAGAGAGATAGTCGGTGACTGAAGGAAAACAAAATTTTAATACCAAATCAGGAAATCCAACCTGGTATTTTCGTTGCGAATACAGTTTCAACATCTAAAAACATGTTTGTCCGAGTTTTGAACACAACAAACACAGATAAAATAGTATACATTAAAAATTTACAGTTTGAATCAGTGAATAGTTATGAGATCACAAAGACAACTCCAGAAAGTAGAGAAAAAATTCTACTTAGCCAATTGTCAAAGAATTTTCCACCACAATTCAAAAAGGAAGGAAGAGGACTCAAGAAATTTAACGTCTTTTCAACGAACGTTCGTATCGCCTCACGCGATTACTTTTCGGTTTAAAAATAGCGCCTAATTCTTTCCAGAGAATGATGACTATAGCATTCTCAGGTCTCCAGCCCTCTCAGGCATTTCTGTACATGGATGATTTAATAGTAATTGGCTGTTCTGAAAAGCATATTTTTAAGAATTTAACAGATGTTTTCAATCCTTGCAGAACTCATAACCTAAAGCTACATCCACAAAAGTGCTCATTCTTCATGCACGAAGTGACCATTCTCGGTCATAGATGTACAGATAAAGGAATTCTTCCAGATGACATTAGAAATGACATTATGATGGCATTAGAAATTATCCAGTCCCTCATGACGCAGACAGCGCTAGAAGATTCGTTGCTTTTTGCAATTATTACAGACGATTTATAAAAAACTTCGCCGACTATTCGCGGCACATAACGAGATTATGTAGAAAGAATGTTCCTTTTGAATGTACAAGTGAATGTGAAAACGCATTCCAGTATCTTAAAGAAAAGCTCATGCAACCAACCTTGTTGCAATATTCAGACTTCAGCAAAGAATTTTGCATAATTACTGATGCAAGTAAACAAGCCTGTGGCGCGGTTTTAACACAAAACCATAATGACGTCCAACTCCCTATAGCCTATGCATCGATATCATTTACAAAGGGAGAAAGGGACCGAACAGGAGCTTACAGCAATCCACTGGGCCTTAGTACATTTTCGATCATATATTTATGGCAAACACTTTAAAGTGAAAACAGATCACAGGCCTTTAACTTATTTATTTTCAATGGTCAACCCAAGTTCGAAGCTGCCTAGAATGCGTCTAGAATTAGAAGAATATGACTTTACGGTGGAGTATCTGAAGGGCAAAGACAATTTCGTGGCAGACGCACTGTCACGAATAACAATAAAAGATTTAAAAACTTGCAAACCCAAGTCCTGACAGTCACTACCAGTCACTAAAGTAGACAGAAAACCTGCGCAGGTAGAGAACAAGAAGTATACGAAGTCATTAAAAATGACGAGGTACGAAAAGTAGTGGTCTTGCATGTAAATAAAAGCCTATGTTATTTTAAACGAGGTAATAAAATAATTGCAAGAATAAATGTTGGTGATTTGTGCACTAATGGAATTCTAGATTTAGGTCAGTTTTTCCAAAGGCTTGAACCGGAAGCCGGTATACACAATCTATCCCAACTAAAATTGGAACCGCATGAAAATATCTTTGAACATGTTTAAATAGAAAATTTCAAATTAATGGGCAATAAATTATTGAATTTATTAAGAGCAGCGCTACTTAAGGCAGTGACCATTATCAAAAATGATACAGAAAAGAAAGCTATATTGTCTACATTACACGATAATCCTATTCAAGGAGGTGGCATACAATACTGGCCATACTGGCCAGTATACCGGCATAACAAAAACTTTGGCCAAAGTAAGAAGAATAAGAAGAACATGACTCGTGAAATAAAAGAGTATGTTCGTAGATGTCCAAAGTGCCAGATGTCGAAAACGACAATACACACTAGAACCCCAATAACTATAACAGGGACCCCATTACAAGCTTTTGACAGAGTAATAGTGGACACAATAGGTCCACTGCCAAGGTCTGAAAACGGTAACGAGTATGCTGTCACATTAATAAGTGACTTAACAAAATATCTAGTTACCATACCAGTACTGAATAAAAATGCCAATACTGTCGCAAAAGCGATATTTGAATCCTTTATGTTAAGGTTCGGTCCAATTTCGGACATGGGAACGGAGTATACGAATTCCATAATTAATGACTTGTGCAAATTTTATAAAATAGACAACATAACGTCTACCGCACACCATCACCAGACAGTTGGAACAGTCGAAAGAAGTCATAGAACATTCAATGAATACATACGTTCATATATATCAGTAGATAAAACTGATTGGGATGTATGGCTTCAGTATTTCGTTTATTGTTTCAACACGACACCTTCTATGGCGCATGATTATTGCCCATACGAACTAGTTTTTGGCAAACAAAGTAACTTGCCAGAACATTTTTGTTAAGCAGATAAGATTTCTCCTCTGAATAACGTCGATTACTATGCAAGAGAATCAAAGTTTAGGTTAGAAAATGCTTATAAAAGAGCAAGAGTAATGTTAGAAAAGAATAAAAATAAGAGTAAAATAAACTATTATAGAAAGGTAATAGTCCTATAGATAGGAGATAAAGTTTTACTTAGAAATGAGACTGGCCATAAGCTGGACCAAGTATATGTAGAACCATTTACGGTTATAGAAATAAAAGATAGAGATAACATAAAAATCAAAAGTAATAAAAATAAAATACAGACAGTTCATAAGGATAGGTTAAAGATTTTTTAATCATAGAAAGAGGTTTTAACTTTGTAGGAATAAGCAGGAACCTGTAATGTGGAGAAGGAAAGAAAGACAAAGTTGAATCGGAAAAAGAAAAATAAAAAAAAAACGAAAGAAAGGAAATTTTTTTTTAAAAAGCTTCTTAATTTTAAAATAAGTAAAGTTTATAAAAATCACTTCATTAAAATACGTAATTTTTTTCAAGGAGGGAGATGTGGTATACGCACATAGCGAGCACACACTGTAAACAATATAATAAAGACCACAGAAAAGATTGGATGTATGTTAAACGGTATACAAGAATAGTTGAAAATTATGCAAGTTAATTGTTTGTGTTTGTGAAGCAAGACCGACTTCATTAATTTAAATCCAATTAGCAACTAAATTACCTAAACTGTCTCTAACAAGCTGTGAGTTCTTAGCTGTCGGTTGCAGTGCCCTGCTTTCAATAGGCCATCGGCTAAAGTTGTGTTGGTTGAATTGGTGCAGTTTTTTTAGATTTACATGCGCTGGTGGGAGCGGATGCGTTAGTCAAACGCTCGGCGCGTGCAAGATATTATGCACACGCTGGGCTTGCATATTGGAGCCTGCATATGGAAAATCATTGTTGTGGTTTGTTATTCTAAATGTCAGCATTATTGTTGTTCGCACTTCCTCCAGCAGTGTAACGGGTATCTGATAGTTAGAGAACTCGACTATAGCATTCTCTACATTTCCTACAATGACGTTGTAGTCATTTTTTCCCAGTTGCACCACCAGTGCACTTGATAGATCTCGATATTTTTCACCAAGCAAACAAATTTGATTGGGGAAGCACAGTTCATGCAATGCAATTGGATTATGAAACCTCTTCTGTTCTTAGAATAGAACTTTACGTAGGGTGTGATACAAATCGAAATCGCTTTTCATACATTATATTTGCTTACTCATTTTGCGTTAGAAAAAATATCGCTAAAATTTAAATTTCTTGAAGATTTTTTTTTTCTTGTGATACGTCTGGGTATGTGTACGTTTTCATTTAGAATGAATGATTCAGTGTATTTTTCTTGCCCCCCGCTTTTTCTTTAACTTTCGACTGTAATTTTGAAAGTGTGTCATTGTTCACTGTAGTTGCCACTTATGCTGTCCCGTGACATGTTTATTGCAGCCCTTAAATAGAACATATTTATAGTTTGTCTACTTATCATGTCTAAACACATGTTTAGACATTCTCATTTATGTGTTGCCTCCGGATATAAATGACCATTATAATTATGATAATCGTTGTCAACGCTAGAGCCGAGTGTCCGCTTGCCGTGTGGAAAATCAATTCATCAATGTGTACTTTGTTATTTTTCAGAGTCTTGATGCGCATTTGAAGATTTTGCAGTTCATTAGTGTTGTTGACAATCAAGTGCTTCAGCGCGACCACGTTCCATGTCTCCTTGTCATCTATAATTCGTAAACTGGGGAAGATGACATTTCAGACGCTGTCGAAATTACTTTTTGAGGAGTAATTATTGTTGTATCCCCTAATATTGCTGTGCATCCTGCAAGTAGTTGTATAATGCCTTGATTGGGCAGTCTTATAACTTGATGCTGTTCGTTGCATCTTATATTAGCTGTTGTATTCCGAAACAGTCTAAATAGCTACGGTTGGATCCACTTATCTCGAATTGCCTTGGAATTCCATTATTTCGCATGTTTGTTTTTAATGGATATATTTCGCAAGAGTGATCATCCGCGTTTTTCCATGCCCAATTACTTTCGCAAAGCCATGTTGTCGAATCCTCTTGTCTGCATTGGTTAATTTCCATTTCAGACATTAGGTGATATGCGTTTATGTCTGTATTGAACGCAAAATATTTAAAATTCAATTTCGGAATAAGCTTTGTTCCGTTTCCTGATTGTTGTATATCGGCAATTTTGCTTCAATGAATAGGACAATATCCTTCAACATAGCTTGTGCCTTCATCAGTTTATAGATCAGTGGTAATTGTATAACTGAATTTCCACCCGGTAGCATTTGTTTTCGTCCTAATTTTTGCTTAACTTTTTCGAGCTCCTCCAGCATTTTGTTAGGCGCAATTAGTGTAGGATGAATTCTTCCTTCACTAATGTCCGTTATCATTGAGATCGCTGTTGCTTGTAGGCTTTCTGCCTCTTCAATCCAGTTTCGCACTTGATTTGATAACATAAGGTATTTATAAAATGTTCCTTCATGGTTCCTGCAATAATATTGACTTGTAGGGTCAGTTTTCCCAAATTCCGGTTTGCTTCTATCGTAGTTGCTCTTACTAATTCTTCCGTGGCATTGATGACCGAGGTCTGATTGTCAACATATTCCATTAGATGTTTTTCGTTTTTTATGATCGTTTGCATATTTTCCTGTATTCTATTTGCATTTCCGATATCAAAGAACAGTATAAACCTTTTCTTTTGGTTGGTACGGTGCCGTAGTATTTTGTCTTTTTCTTTTATGTTGTCAATTTTTGTCCGTATTGTCGTGCCAAAGAAATCGCAGTAGTCCTAGAAGTCTCCCATTTTTTTTGCAAACCAAGCGGGATTTTTCCAGGAAGTCCTCTGATTGTTTTATGACATTAAAATAGGCTTGCATGTCATAATAAAACAATAATTGCCAACTGGATGTAGCGACTTCAATTTTACCAATTTTGTTCACCATAACTGCAGATTTTGCGTCGATGTCGTAAATTTTCCGAATTTCTTTGGCCTGTATTCGAGGTTCCGAATTTTCTGTCGCAGTTGTAGCTTGCAATCTCAATAAACAGCATAGCACAGTAGCTATGCTTCCAGTGCCATTCCTTTTGCCTTTTGGAACTCGCAGCCTAAGCTTCGTGTCCCTGCGTAGCTGCATTGACTCCGTTATAGATGGCGTTGCAGCTCCAGCTGGTTTTGTTTCGCTAACAGGAAGTTGACAGATCTTGTTTAGCGTTCTTCTTACTTCCCCATCGCTTGTTTTAACCGTGACTACCCGGACTTTATCATCTTGTCCTTTAGTCGTACTAATGATTCTTCCCATTGGCCATCTTGCAGGGTGAGTGTTCTCATGTTTTATAAGAACCAGCTGTCCCTCCTTCAGATTTGGCTTTACTTGGCGCCATTTGGTTCGCTGTTGCAATGACACCAGACACTCCTCTTTCCATTTCTTCCAAAAATTACCTCTGATGCGTTGAATAAGCTTCCATCTATCCAAAGAGCTGATTGTCTTACTTTCGTCAAAATGATCAGGAGCTCCAATTAGAGGTCTTCCCACCAGAAAATGACCCGGCGTTAATATGTCCTCACCATCGTTGTGACTAATGTGACTAATGTGACATAGCAGCGATGCAAATTCTTCATATGTAAAGCTGTTTTCACCAATAACTCGTTTAAGGTGATGCTTTACTGATTTTACACCGGCTTCCCATAAACCTCTCATATGGGGGCTTCCCGGGGGAATAAAGTGCCACTTGATGCCTTCTTTTTCTAGTGTAGGTGCTAACTTATTATTGTTTTTAATGGCAGCTACAAATTATTTGTCCAATATCCATTATCTGAGTATATGTTCTCACTCTTGCCTCGTCTTGCAAAGAACCGTCTAAGAGCCTCCAGGAATTTGTCTGACGAAAGGTCGCTAACAGCTTTCAGATGTATCGCTTTTGTTGCCATACAAACAAATACACAAATGTATCCTTTATACGATTTTTGAGCAGCGAATCTGGAACGGTCCGGCGTAATCGATTCCAGTATTTTGAAACGAGTAATCAGCCGTTACTCGATAAACTGGTAAATTTCCCATCAGTTGACTGGACATCTCTTGCTTGTATCGTATGCATACAATACATTCCCTTAAATATTTCTTTAAGGAATTTTGTATGCCAAATATCCAGAACTCCCTCGAATATAAGTTCTCATAATGTTAATTCCGCCATGCAGAGTTTCTTTATGAGAATCCTTTACAATTAACCAAGTCAAATGTGACTTATCCAGTATAATTGGATGTTTTACATTATACGGTATCAGTGCGTTTTGTAGTCGTCCACCAACTCGAAGTACGCCATCACTATCCAAAAAAGGATTTAGCGCCTGTAACTTACTCTTTGGGTCTAATGGTCTTTTGTTTTTGAGTAATCTGACTTCGTGTCCAAAATCTAGCTGTTGTTGTATCTTTACCACAGCAATCTTCGCTAACTTTAATTCCTCCACCGTAAGATGTGACGGCTGTTGCGATTTTCCTCTCAGCTTTGTTATGAAGCGTAATACATACGCCATTACTCTAAGAAGTTTGTCGATCGATGAATACTTTGCAGATATTCGGATTTTATCAATGTGGATACCACAACAATTTTCGATTCCTTTTGAGTGGGCCAGTGTTGTGCATCTATAGATAGCCAATTCGGCCCTCTCCACCAAATTTCACAGATTTTAAGAGCTTGCGGTGATATCCCACTTGAAGCCACGTCTGCTGGATTTTCTTCCGATTTAACGTAATTCCATTTGACATTGGGAATTAGTTTATTGATATCTTCCACTCTAGTTCTGACGAAATTATCTTTGCTGCGCTTGTTCTGTATCCAAGCAATAGTAATTTGCGAATCACTCCGTGCATGCGTTGTAATCTTGTTGCTCCATATAGCCTGCACTTTCGCTTATAACTTTGCTAGTAAATGCGGATTTTTTTATAGGATTTACTTTGCTTTTTGCTGCTAGCAAAGTAACTCTGCCGCCTACTTTTGTATACACAGCCGCTGCATATGCTTTCTCTGATGAATCGCAGAATCCATGTAGCTCCATAATACCTTTGGAGCATCCAGTCCAGTTTGCTAAGTTGGATTCCAATTCAACGTCCCAAGTCATCGGTAACTTCCACAGTTCCTGAATGAAACATTTGCCTTGAATCGTTACAGGTGCCAACCATCCTAGTGGGTCGAAAATTCTGGACAACTGTTATAACACTAACCGCTTTGTTATGCGTGTTAGCATTGGGTTTTCTGCCGAAAACGTAAATGTATCCTTCTTCGGATCCCATTGAAGTCCTAGGGTTTTGATCCCATCTATAGTTTTAATAAATATCTTATCATTAAAATATTGATGATCGCCAACTCCCAATTTTACCAGCGCATTGTTGTTAGTAGTAAATTGGTCTACCAATGCTTCTACTGCTGGTATAGATGCCTTGTCCGTGATGGCTTGCAGTATTTTGTTCTGCAGCTCTCCTTGGTCTTGCATCAATTTCACAGATCTTTCCGACAACATCTTGGGAAAACAATCAATGTGACTTGTGCTTTCTGCTTGTATTCTTTGGTGTGATCCGTTGGAGGATTGGTCGCCCAGTTGACCTAGCTGTGGCTCGACTCACAGCTGATTGATCAGCCAAGGAAAAGCAAGAACACAATGTTTCACCTTATAGTCCTAGTACTTTAAGGCGTGGTCTTTTATTCTGTGTATCTTACCACTGGTGGGGGAAACAACAGAATCACTCGAATAACCTTGCCCTTTTTACTTTGAAGCGCTGGTTTTTTTCTTCTGTGTTTCTTACCACTGGTGGGGGGAAACAACAGAATTTCTCGAAGGACCAAAATGTTCACACTATAAACTAATGCGTACACTTAATGAGTTCAATTCGGGTGTTTGAATCTAACTGACTCGCTACTGCGAGGGCATCGCCTTTAATTCATTCTTACATAGGTTCTTATCATCTAATTATATAATGCAGCGCTTGTAAGACGCTGCAGTATGCGTTGGTCAATGCAGCTGATATTTATCTTAAATCTATGTTTGTGGCCTATGACCGTGCTAATCACCTCCCGCGTAATCATATCTCTTGACACTTCGGCAATAGACCACTGCAATCGTACTTATCTGTAGTTGCCACTTATGCTGTCCCGTGACATGTTTATTGCAGCCCTTAAATAGAACATATTTATAGTTTGTCTACTTATCATGTCTAAACACATGTTTAGACAGTCATTTTGTTTTTATCGATTGCTCGACGTTGTTGAATAATTCGTTAGGTTACATCTAGGGTTCCTATATTGCACAATCTATATTCAATTATTCATAATATTAATATTATTATTACACTAATGAATATAAGTATTCTAAGTCATCATTATTGAGGTTTGTATTATTTATGTGTTTGAACTTGTCCTTCTTGTAAAGTGAAAAGTAACAAAAATCGGAACAGCAGAAGTTTCGAAAGTTACTCTATATCCACTCGAATCAGAATTATTATTGATATTTCGTTTGGAGAGATTTCGTTTCAAAATGGTAAAATGTAATATTTTTAAACTGAATATTTACTCATTTTTCGTTATATTGTATTAGACGAAGACATCGACATACCTCGGTTTGATTATGTCAGTGTAAATAAAAGTCCATCCATATTCAGGTATTTTCCACAGAGACGTATTAAAATAACATAAGTAAGCGTTTCCGACCATATAAAGTATATATATTCTTGATCAGGATCAATAGAGGCTATGTCTGTTGTCCGTCCGTCCGTTTGTCTGCCCGTCCGTCCGTATGAACGTTTCGGACTGAGGAACTATGGAACTATGTTGAATGTTGAAATTAAGCATGCAGCTACTGGAGACATACATATAGTAAAATTGTTTTTGTTTTTTGTTTGAGTCGAATAAATGTAAAAAGGCTGCAAAATAAGCAAACGTTTACATTTGTTGAGTTGATATTTCAAACACTTTTTCACTTGCTGATGTATGGCCTCAAGCACGCCAAACCATAATTCATTATGGTTACAAAGCAGCCTTTACCTCTTACTCAACCTTCCCACCAACACTAGCAGCGAGCTGCAGGCAAGTGTGGACAGCTTTACTGCCATAATTACTGAAGCCGCGAGACGGGCTACGCTCGAGGGAGCTGGCCCTGACAACAACAGCGATTTCTCAATCTGGAAGCTGACTAGAGGTATCAAGAGACTGCCGCTTTGTCAATTCCCTATCCTGAGGCATAGTGGCCTCTGGCTCAGGACAGATGGCAACAAAGCGAAGGCTTTTGCTGAGCATCTGTTCTCCACCTTCTCTCCCTTTCAAACCTCCTAGACGTACCCACCCAGTCTACTCGCCCCATGAGACATATCACGCCGCAGGAAGTCACTCCGCAATTGGAGGTGATCCAGCTGAAAAAGACTCCCGGACATGACGGCAAAGACAATCAAGCAGCCAAAGGAGTTTTAGCCTTGGTTAAAATCTTCAACGCCATGCTGTGGCTGGGACACTTCCCAAGGCAGTGGAGCGTGCTCGTGTAATCATGATCCCCAAAGCTGGCAAACCTCCAACGAAGATCGACTCATACCGCCCAATTAGTCTGCTTCCTACTTTCTCGAAGGTTCTCGAACGCATCCTGTTGCACCGATGGCTGGAACTGCCGCAGGTATCAGGCCATATACCCCAACATTAATTCGGATGTAGAAAATCGCACAGATGCCCGGAACAGGTTCATCGCCTTGTCAACCATGTGACTCAAGGCTTTGAACAAAAATTGTACTCGGTGGCAGTCTTCCTTGATGTGAAGCAAGCCTTTGATAAGGTGTAACACGAGGAACTGCTGTTCAAAATGGAAGATTTACTACCGACACCTCACTATGCTGAACTTAAATCTTTCATTGCGATTCGGACCGTTGATGTTGCTGTGAGGGACTCTCGATCGAGCGTGGTGGACACAAATGCAGGTGTGCCCCAGGGAAGTGTTTTTGGACCATTCCTGTACACGCTCTTCACAGCTGATATGCCAACGCCGTCATCCAGTACGTCCACAGCCAATACGTTGGTAGCCCAATATGCTGACGAAACAGCCATGGTCGCGTCCCAATTGTCCCTGCAAGTTGCCTCCATTGCAGTCCAAAATTGGCTGCATGAAATGGAGAGTTGGGCTGCCAGATGGAATAAAGCCATTAACTGCACCAAGTCTGCCTGCGTGACATTCGCCCTTCGACCCGGTACCTGCCCTGGACTTTCCTACAATGGTGGTCCCATTAGAACCGCCAACTCCCACTGCTACTTGGGTGTCCACCTAGATCGCAGGCTCACCTGGAGAGGCCATATCACATCAGTAAAGGTGAAGTGCCTGCGCAAGCTTCAAAAGCTCGACTGGCTTCTGCGATCAACCAGGCTTCAGCTCTCAACTAACGTCGGGTTGATCAAAGCCATTATAAACCCTACCTGGACCTACGCCATTTAAGTTTGGGGAACCGCCTCCAAGCATCAGCTTGACAGGCTCGTCTCTCCGGTGACGAGATCAATTAGCACAGCAGCCGATACGCCGACAAGTTGACCGCGCACCCAAACATATAGGCAAGCAGTCTCGCCGATCCTATTTCCCTCCGACGGTTGAAGATAATCCACCCGACCGATCTACCTACCCTTGATGTATAACTACTTGTATAACTTTGTAAATAGTACTTCTAAATAATTGTTAAATAGTCGAATAAGGTCTTTTGTACCATGTACATGTTTTCTTATTTTCCTGTCCGGTTATGTTCAGAAGGCACTGAACTATTCCGGCGCAAATAATAATAAAAAAAACTGTGGACGTGACTCTCCCTGCGCGCAGGGAGATGATAGATGATAATGATATATTAGGATACTGCCTCCGGAATGCTTTTAGCCGGTTAAGTTTATATATGATTGTCCTATGACGCACTTTGATCAAAAAATAAATGTTTTCGTCGACTCATAATGAATTTTCCCGGTCATTTTAAATCAACTTTAAGATCAATATCAGAAATAACTAACTTCATGTGAAAATACAATTTTTAACTCAGTCTTAAAGGAGCAATTTAAACAATTTCAGTTGCGTTAGTTGCAAGCTCGTCAGTATGGCTACTAAGATTTGAATTTTAACATGATCCCGCCATATTTCCAATCATCTCCCGATTTGGGTCATTTAGAATAACTCCTGATAAGCCAGGATAAACTTAAGCAGCCAAATCGCCCAGCAGGTTTCCCAAAAAACCCATCGTCCCATCGATTCCAACTGCAACACAATATGTAAGTTGAGAGTATCCTTTTATTACCAACAAACTTTTTAAAGGAATCCATTAATTAAATTCAATTGAATATTGAGTCTAATATAATGCTTGAATTTTAATCTACAGTGTTTATGATGATTGTGAGGGTGAGTTTATAAGGACATCCTCCTTTATATACGGGATAGACTAGAGCTTACTTTTAGTTTAATTAAAGAACTTTAACCCAATGAACACCGTGGATCAGGGAGTCATTTTCGGTTACGAATAATATGTTGTTCATAACTAAAGGTTGAAGTGTGGTCTGTCAAACTTCTCAGAATTTTTCGGCTATGATTTGGATGCAACAAAGTACAAAAATTACGTTGGATTTGATAAAGATGAACAACTCCTAACATATAAGCCATACAAAGCTATTAAGCTTAAGCTTGACCAGTATGACCCCTTAATGCCAGGTACTATTATTGATCATAAGTGATTTAGAAACTTAGATAATCAGTAACAGATAATGGTAACAAAATTGAATTCGATTGTGAGTCCTGAGATCCCAAATAAAAGGAGATGTACTTATATATAAGCAAACACTTTTATCTTAGAAAAAATGGCGCTAGAAATGAAAAGTTAATTATTAAATCAGTATATATAAATATATCCCCAATCATACATTTACTATAGGGGAATTCATTGGAATGAGTAAATACAAGGGAGTATTTATAAAGGGATATGAACGTAGTTGGACTACAGAAGTTTTTAATGTTGTTAAAGTTTAGTTTATAGAACCAAAGACACTAGAATAATTCTAGAATTGTCCTTATAGTACGAATTATTCGATATTAACCATAAAAGGTTGTTTTTATACTTAATACACATTTTTTTGCCAATATTATAACGAAGAGGTTTTCTTGTTTATAATTTGATATATCGAAGCGTTCTGGATTTGTTTTATATGTTCATAAAAATCGTTTTCAGAGGATAAAACAAATCGGCCTTTATCCATGTATTTCATTTTCATAGACGGAATTTTAATAAATAACATTTTTTATAAAATTCGTATACTAAGAATTTTGATAATTTAAGACAGCAACTGCTATGTAAATTGGTTTATTATACAAGATTTCCGATTGTGTTGACTAAATTACAGCTGAATCTTTTCCAAATATTTCAACGCTACGGAAATCATGCCTAGCTATACGTTGCCTAGGCTGAGGAATTTTGATTTGAACTATAATGTTTAACTAATACCAAATTTCTATGCTTTTCTACATTTTCCATTGTGTTACCGCAAACGGCATTATTCATTACCATAAAAACTTAACTTATCTAAAAAAATTTTCTGATTAGTGTTTAAATTAATATGTGGTTTTTGCCAAAAATATTGTGTAAAACATAAAAACATAATATAACACGGTTTTCACTTTGTTTATGGAAAAAAAGGTAGATAATTATGAGAATCATGATGAACGGATGGATATTCCAGGTCAACTTTTAGCAGATAGACCCATCTGAAGATGTTTTTTTTATAATAAACTCATTTTCATCGGTTGATCGCACAATAAGTTGTTAAGAAGATGACCTTAAGCGTTTTACAAAATTTTGCGTCAAATCATGCGGCACCCAAACATCAAGCTTTTTTTTGTATCCAGCCTTCTGTAGATGGTTTAAAATGGTTTGGTGACTAACTCCCATCTCCTGGGCGATGTCACGAGATGCCACATGCCGGTCTAACTCGATGTATTCCATGATTTGATCGGTATTTGTCGTCACAGGTCTTCCGCCGGCTGGCTTATCCATGGTGTCGTTTTCACCGGCTCTGAATCGCCGAAACCATTCCTCCGCGGTTCGAAGTGATAGAGTACCATCCCCCAAACACCATTAATCTCACGGAACGTTTCTCTGGCGGATTTGCCTTTAACGAAGGAAAACTTTAAAATAGCGCGAATTTCGGCGTTAGTGAACTCCATGTTTACATGTCTATAACTATTGAACGCAATATCCAAACTAATCATGCATAGGGTTTTGTAGGTTATGTCAAGACCTTTCAAATTATGTATAGTAGATACGATAGTATAGCCAGATACGAGCTCTGTAGCGCTTTGCCTAATTCAAAAGACAAAAAGGCGGAAGGGAGATATTTGCCAACCTAATATAACAAAATATGTACAGTTTATAATGTTTTATATTTATTATTATTATTTATATTACTATAATGTCTTATATTTATTATTATTATATTTATGTCCCAAAAATAACCGAATTTTTTGGATATAAAATAAAATACACATTATATTATCTTTGAAAGTTATTATTTATTCAAAATAGGTTCCATTTGACTCAACACAAAGTTTGGAACGATCAACCAGCGCATGCATAGATTTTTTTATGTCATTTATAGAAATGTTCTTCCGTACCTCGGTTACGGCTGCTTGAATGACTGGGATAAAATGCTCCCTTCATATTGGTTTTCAGTTTTAGTCACATGGTGATAGATCAGGCGAATACGGAGGATGGTCGATGAGAGAAATCCCTTTTTTCATTAAAAATTCGTTCACTTCTATGGTCTTGTGAGGTCTTGTTATGCATTATCGTGCAATAAAAACAGCTGTTTTCTTGCTGGATATTCTGGTCTAACACGACCGATTCTTTTCCACAAACGATGTAAAACGCCTAAATAGTATTCTCAATTAACAGTTTGACCTTCTGGAACAACTTCCTTGTTTTGATTCGAGACTTCTGAAAACTCAATTTTTTTGGTTTTGGCTCACCTTTGGACTTCCATTCAGCAGATTGACGCTTAGTTTCAGGGTCATATTTAAAGCACCATGTCTCATCACCAGTTATAATGGAATCAAGGAAGTCTGGATCGTGATCAGCAGTTTCAATAATGTCTTTGCAATGCTCCACGCGAACGATTTTTTGTCGTCATTTAATTCATGTGGACCAAATCGCGCACAGACCTTTCTTTTCCGCAAATCTTCAGTTAAAATTCTCCAAATAGTGTTTTAAATCGTATTCATTTCCTCAGCCAACATTCTCGTAGTAAAATTTGCATCGATACCAACGATTTCACGGACTTTTTCCACCAGTTCAGCACGATTACTAGTTTCTGGACGTCCTGCTCTAGGGTCGTCATTTAAATCCCCACGACCATTTTTAAATCGTGTAAACCACGACTCATACAATCATCACAATAAACTTTTTTCATTAATTCGTATGTCTCAGCAAATTTTTTTTCAAGTTTGACCCAAAATTTTATAGTTCCTCTTTGTTCCATTTTATTTTTGAGCCATTAGCACACTTTTGGTTTTATTGAAATGGCTCTCACTTTTACATCTTACAATCATCCGACTTACATGAATTTAGGTGCGTTTGAAAGAGGATGAATGTATCTTTTTATTGTTGCAAATGTTCAATAGATGGCGCTGTATGGTGTATGATTTAAATATAAAGTTCGCTTATTTTTGGGACACACCAACATTTCGTTAAGACTTTGATTATGTTTATGAGCAATATACATTGATACTGCGCATTCTGTATGTTTCTGCACTTTTGTAGCAGATGAAGTAGATAGTGAGTTAAGACATGTACTACAATTTTCGAGGACAGCTTTAATGTCCGCTTAAATTACTACCGGCGGCGATATTTCTTGTGAAAGCTTTTGAAGTATGTAGTATTCGGCATAGGCGTTTGTAGTCGAAGTAAAAACTTGTAAGCAGTAGTCGCAAAAGAATACGCCAGATTTTGCATTGGAATGTTGAGAAGGACATTATCTTTAAACACTCTTAGTGCTGGCGTAGTGCATAATTTTATTGCTTTCATTATTAATTCCCAATATATTTATGTCGTTGGAGTGAGTTAATATTGGCATTATTATTGATTTCTCTGGCTGAAGCATTTTAAGGATTATTAATTAAAATATGCTGACGCTCCTTTCTTAATTCCCAGATAAACCTCACCGCAGATAGAACATAAGAGTTCCCATCTCAAATTATTTCCACTTTCATTAATTTTTTTATCCGGGAAATACCCTTTTCCATCCTTATACGTTCAAAAGCATTACCTGATGTTGAAGTTAATTCTCTCTTTCCTTATTCAGCATTCAGTAAACTTGTGAACGCATTTAAGGTCTATCACAATGCTCATCAAATTTATAATTAGGCACTAGCATAAGTCGCAACTGATTTTTGAATTTGCTATCAAAACATCAAATGCGTTCCTAGACTTTGAAAACGTATCGTAATGTGATTTAAACACTTTTTTCACAATCTTAATCTTAAGTCACAAGCAACTGTTTACTCCTTTTTTATTGTAATTTAATTACAGAAACAATAAAAGGCGAGAATAATCACGAATATTAGTATTTGTTAAACACAACAGAACCGGTACGAAATACTGTTCCTTTACAGTATAGGAACTGATGCTGTACATTTTAAGGGGATCCATTTTTATATATAATATAAGGCTTTCACAGCTTGGCATCTACTTGGTGTCTACTCTTAGAAAAGGTTTAGGGTGAGATTTCAGTTTCACTCTCATTACGTTAAGATCATAAGACTTTGAAGATTACACATAAATTAACTGGAATCTGAAGCAGAGGGGAGGGTACAATTACCTCGTTGAGTCAGACTAAATGCAGCAAAGTAAATGCAGTTCGACAATAAACGTGTTTCGAATACCCAGTCCAGCGGCCACAATAGTTTACATGGAAATTTTACTCCAATTGGCAAAGTTCATCAGTAGGGCATTGACTACCAAAACAGGGACAATAGTGAAATATTACTTCTAGGTGGGAACACTTGGCCCATAGAACCGATTATGGAAGTAGACCGGAGAAACCTTTTATAGCCCGCCATAAAAGACCTCAGCCCACAGAAAGAGAAGACATTTTCCAGGAGGAGACGTTCTCGACATTCTAAAAGAGCCATTCTCGGAAGTAGACTGTCTCAAGAGACGGAGATTTCGTATCCAAAGTGAAAGAAGCGATTTCGTGTTCAAGACAAATAGAAGTCCAGAGAGCCCGAGAGGACATCTTCGCTCCGACCCTGAACAAAATCCTATAATTCAAGAATCCTGGACTGAGTCCTGGAATTAATACGGTGAATGCAAAAGGACACCTCGTTAAGGCAGATCCACTAACCAGCAAGAGATAGGAAGTCAAATAGACGCCTTGTGAAGGAAGACCTGCTTTTCGAATAGACAATAAACCAATACAGTCCAAACACAGCCAATGTGATCAACACATTCCAACTTCATGTCTAGTAACACCCAAGATCTTACCGCCCAGGATTAGATTGGGGTAAGTTTGAAAAAGCCACAATTCCAAAATTTGCTCGTCAGTGTATATTGTATATTATATGTATATATATATAATATTTAAGTTCTGAAACCTCTTCCCGCACCCTTTGTCTTACCCCCTCCCACCAGCCTGCCTCACACGCGCTTCCTCCTCTTACGTCGCTTGACGGTCACTCAACTCCCGCTATGCCCACTTCAAAACACTGACTTCGCCCCCTCCCTCATTCATTAACGCTACAGTGTATTCAATGAACCGCCGGACGTTGGATAAGCGACCGCCGACTTGGCATGGCTCGAATTACGGCCGCTTACCCAACCCGGCTTCAGGTTAATCTGACCAAGACTCAATTCTTGTCCACCCAGGTTTAGTTTCTCGGTTATATCGTCAGTCATGACGGTATCAGAGCGGACATTAAAAAGGTCGAAGCTATATCAAAAATGAAACCCCCTGGCAATATCAAGGAACTGAAAAGCTTCCTTGGGGTGACATCGTACTATAGGAAGTTTATTCGCGATTATGGAAAAATCGCCAAGCCTCTGACCAATTTCACCCGCGGGGAATCCGCTCGCGTTAAGGCGAACCAATCTAAAAAAGTCCCGGTCGAGCTCGATGACACGGCCTTACAGGCTTTTGACGACCTCAAAGGAACCTTATCCTCTTCAGAAGTGCTGCCTTCCCAGACTTCGGCAAGCCATTCCATTTGACCACAGATGCGTCTAACTATGCTCTGGGAGCTGTATTGTCGCAAGACATTGAGGGAAAAGACCGCCCCATAGCTTACATCTCGCGCACTCTGTCCAAAAACTATGCCACTATAGAAAAGGAGATGCTTGCTGTAGTATGGGCACTAGACAACCTCAGGTCCTATTTATATGGCGCTGCATCTGTTAAGGTTTATACAGACCACCAACCTTTGACGTTTGCGCTAGGGAGTAGGAATTTCAATGCCAAATTAAAACGTTGGAAGGCGAGAATTGAGGAGTACAACTGCGTACTCATTTATAAGCCTGGTAAATCTAACGTCGTTGCCGACGCCTTGTCCCGTATACTTCAGATGAACCATTACCTTGATGAGTGCCGTTCGGACACTGCATCGGCTACTGAAGGGGACTCCACCATTCATTAGAGAATTAGAGAATTATGCCTCGTTCAAAATACGAATAACGCAAAGGTTGGTGACAGATTTGTCGGATCCCGAGGAGGTCTGCGAAGTTATTGAAAAAGAACATCGCAGAGCTCACAGGGGTGTTAGGAAGGTGCGCCTGCAAATTTTGGAGAAATTTTATTTCCCTCAGATGGCCAGCACCATCCGCAAGCAACTCTCGTCGTGCGAGTGTTGCAAACTCTACAAGTACGAGAGACACCCCAATAAACCACTCCTTCAATCGACGCCTATCCCAAAATATCCGTGCGAAATCCTTCACATCGATATTTTCACCTTGGAAAAGAAGATCTACTTGAGATGTATAGACAAATTCACCAAATTTGCCAAGCTCTTCCCTTTAGAATCAAAATCTTCGATTCATCTATGGGAAAGACTAGTAGAGGTGCTTCATTATTTCACCGTCCCGAAGGTATTGGTCTCAGACAATGAGAGAGGCCTCCTGTGCCCGACGGTACTGAACTATTGGCGTACGCTGGGGATTGCGCTCTACAATACTCCGACCCAAAAAAGCGAAGTCAGTGGTCAAATCGAGAGGTTTCACTCCACCTTCCTTGAGATTTACCGATGTTTGAAAGGCGAACATCCTGACTTCAAGTTCAACGAATTGGTCGCTATAGCAGTGGACAGATACAACAATTCTGTTCACTCGGTGACTGGAAATAAGCCGGCGGACCTGTTCTTCGACCGCTCGGCCAGGATCAACTATCAGGGTCTGACTAACTTCATGACAAAGGTCCTAGAGGATGTTAGAGGCCTAATAGAGTATAGGCAGAAGCTCACAAACGCGGCCCACAATAAGACCCGTTCTGAACCCGTGTCTTACGATCAGGGAGACAGGGTATTTGTGGCCAATAAACAAATTAAGACCAAAGAAAAGCCGCGCTTCAGGGCCGAAGAGGTTGCTGAGGATAGGAACGTGACGATTAAAACCAAGACAGGCAAAATTTTTCATAAGTCCGATCTGCGGAAATACAAAAAAAAAGAAAAAAATAATAATAATAAAAAATAAATAAAAAAGCGCTGGACAGTACATGTGTGTTTCACAAACTTTATTTACACTCACACACTTTGTGCCCTTCCTTTACTACACATAACACTAAACACATAACACATAATAAGGAATCAAACACTTACCCCTAAAAAAATTTTACTTAATTCTGCAAGCTACATTTTTTAATTGCAAGCATCGTCGTGTCCCAAATGGTGGGAGCTGCGGACATTTTCAAGTATGAAGCTCCGGTTGTGCCACTGCAGGAGGGCACAGTCTGGTGGTTCAACGGTCAATTCAAACTGGCGCATGTAATTGACTTGGCAAGGCTCGAGGCGCTGATTCAGGAGGTGCGCAGGAAAACGTCGTCAAAACGGCCGACCAGCAAGTAAGGATAAACGCTGGCCTGTTCGACGCCTCACATGAGTCCCTGAGAAAATTGAACGAAGTAGCTGCGAGGGTCAATGCCATCGATGGAGATGTACACACGGCAACGACGCTACTGCACAAGGCCTGGATCATCGTTAGTCAGGTCGGCGAGCTGACCCAAGCTTGCCAATTGGCTAAGATAGGAATTGTAAACTCCCGCTTACTTGACCACGGGGAGGTACAAACAATTTTGACCGAGGTCAGGAACTTGCCGTACCAGAATACAGCAGAAGCACTGGAATTTTCCCGCCCGTCTGTGCTAACAAATGGAACGGCGCTGCTATACATTTGTCTATGCCCAAGGTCGCCCCCAAGGACTACCGCCTTCTTCTTCTTCTTCCGGCAACGCATGGAGGGAAACAAGTCATGGTCAAACTTGACAAAGTCGCCGTAACCACCGAAGAGACCTACGCCGTAGTAGACGACTGCCTCTCCATTGGGAACACGACTGTTTGCCCGGAGAAAAGTTTTCTGAAGCTAGACGAGAACGGATGCATCCCCAAGCTGTTAAAGGGCGGTCAGGCTAAATGCGAACTTCTCAGGAACAACGAGGCGCGCATAGAACTGGTCGAAGATGGGACAATGTTCCTGTCTAATTTCAACTGGACGATGGAAGTCGGATCCAGGACCCACCACTTGGCCGGAACTTACATAGTCCAGTTCGCAAATGAGACGATCAGTGTGGCCGGAAGAACTTACACGGGCTACTCCTCGACGCACTTTACAGTCATGCCGGCAGTACTCACTTCAATAACTGCCACGGGATACGCGCCTTCACTGCACTACGTCAACGCCTTTAATATGGAGAACCTGAAGAGACTCTCCGGTATGTCCGAGAAGGTCTCTTTCTCCTTCCTGGTGGAAGCATTGGTCGCCTTGGTTGTCGGTGTGGCCCCATACACCGTATGGAGGAAGCTAACATCGACCAAGGGGATCCCGATCATAAGACACGGCACATTGGACCTGGAGGTACAAGAAGATAACAGGGCACCCAAAGCCCAATAATCTGCGGGACGCAGATCTTGAGGGTGGAGGAGTTATGAACCCTCTTCCCGCACCCTTTGTCTTACCCGCGCTTCCTCCTCTTACGTTGCTTGACGGTCACTCAACTCCCGCTATGCCCACTTCAAAACACTGACTTCGCCCCCTCCCTCATTCATTAACGCTACAGTGTATTCAATGAACCGCCGGACGTTGGATAAGCGACCGCCGACTTGGCATGGCTCGAATTACGGCCGCTTACCCAACTGCTATGCGGAGTCGCACCTCACTCCGCGCCGGCCGCGAACACTTCCCACGACTCTGGAGCCGTAGCTCTAGTGCGAACCAGGCCCAGCTGCAGAAGTTAGTCTTTCCTGACACCAGAACGGAGCCGGCAGCAACCCAGCGATTATCGAATCAAGTTATCCCTAAGAATATTTAAATAAATCCAATTTATAACGTTGAAGTCCATCGTCTCGTCTATTCTTGAGGATCACCACCTTCACCATTTATAGAATAACTAGAATGTTGATTATACTAACTAGGTGAGCTATTCTGTGACAAGAGCTCGTCACACTCCCAAGCAACCATGAGTTGCATAACTGGCCCCCGAACCAAAAGAATAAATAAAACAAATAAATTAAATTAAAACAAAAAAAAGATGGAATGTGGAAAAATTAGAGTGACAGTGATGTGATGTGACAGTGAACAATCAAACACTAAAAACGACCACCCGCCGCGGTGAGAATGCCCCTATAGTCTGTAGCGGGAGCAACATTCTGCACGGGCATAAAAAAGTCGTACATAACTTACTGAAAAGACCACCCGCCACAGCGTTAATACTGTCTCCATCCAGGAGTAATATACGCGGGCGCAAAAGCGTCTTCATAAAAAATAATAATGAAGGCCTATGTAATGACCCACTGTAACTCGCTGTAACCTATTCGCGAGTGCAATGTACATAGTGCCGAAGAAAAAACGAAAAAATAAAATGAAAAGATGAAATAATCACCAAATAAAATCTAACTAAAATGTGTGGTAATCTGCTGGATAGGCTGAGTGGTGTAGAAGCACCCGAGAAAGCTGCCCAGTAGATTGTGTGGCAATCGTACCATTAGTAGGCCAAGGCCAAAAAGGAAGAATACGGACCACCGCACCCAGTTCAACTGTTCACTAAATTCACTCGTCACTGTCCAAAAACCAAAACCAAATGAAAGAAAGAAAGAAGAAAACATGAAACATAAACGAATATAAAAAACTATAAACCATTGCCCATTACTATTCGAATTTTCTAAAAGAAACATCTTTATCTTTCCTCAGATTTTAAGAAGAACACAACAGACAACAACACACCTCAACACGCATACATCAATTGTCAAGGGTGAGTGAAACCATATCTACATCCAGTTTGCGCTTCTCTAAAATAAAAAATAAAATACGTTCTAAATATTAAGTGAACGAACTCTTGGTTAACCGTCTGCCTGTCCCATCCTATCTGCTTCCGATACCATCACGCTCGTAATAATGGAAGAAATTAAAGAATCCCTTAACGCGTTCCTTGCTCAGTTGACCGGGTTGCAGGATGATATGAAAAAGATAAATGGTAGGCTCAGTACGCTAGAAACCGAAAACTAAGGTCGTAATCCGGTGGTCACGCCTCCGGTGCCATTGGCGCGTGCGCTCAATGAATACGAATTGAAGGAAGTCTTTACGCTTCCAGATTGCGTCAAAGAACTTCAAACATTCTAAGGTCAAGCCGAGAGATACGTTTCTTGGGTGAACCGTGCGCAGGCAATTCTGAACGATTACGAGGTCATCAAAGGGAGACCCCTGTTCCGCGCCATAGTCTGTCACATTAGGCAAAAAATAAGAGGTGAGGCTGAGGAAGCTCTTGACTCTTAAGGGGTTCTAGACGACGACTGGTCGGAAATTTAGAGAGTTCTGGCACTGCACTACGCGGACAAGCGCGATGTGCGTACGCTGGAATATCAGCTTGGCCAACTGACCCAGGGGAATAAAACTCTAGAGGAATACTATTTGGAGGTGAATAAGCACCTTTCTCTTATCCTCAACGGATTGAAGGCTATGGGATATCCAATGGAGGCAGTTAGGGCCCTCTCAGAACACTCGAGGGACAAGGCTCTTGACGTCTTTATCCGGGGAGTCGGCAATGATGCCTCTAGGCTACTGGTCATGCGCAGACCAAAAGATTTACAAGAAGCATACTTCTTTTGCAAGGAGTTACAGGCTGTTGCCCCAAGAGGGGGTCACTTTACCCAGTCCTCCGCGCCGGCGAGTTTCGTACCAAATACCCGCTTCTACCGGCCGCCAAACGCTTCTCGCTTTTCTTCCCCCTATCAGGGAAACAGTAGACCTTCATCAGGCTCGGAATATGGTGGGCCCCAAAACAATAACCGCTTCCAGGGCCCGAGACCAGCCATTAAAATGGAGTCGAACCGGTCGGGCCAATCCCACCGCTCAGTTTATAGGTCCCCCCAGAGCGAGGGTTCTGGAATAAAGCGAACATCGTCCGAATACCAGAACCCGTTTCAAAGGGCAACAAAGCTATACCACATGGAGCCTATACCCGACCCTTCTATTACAATTCCTGTTGAGCATAACAAGGTCCTTCCAACTGACCCCTACTACGATCAGCTCGGTACTGAGGACGCTAGGATGCCTCGCCAGGAGGCTATGGAAGAGAGGGACGACCCTGAGATGGGAACTAAGGGCCCAAATTTTATGACCGAGGCCTCTCCAGTGTACCATACCAAGAATACGAAGGGAAAGATGGGGCTAAATTACAATTTCTGATCGATACCGGCGCAAACAAAAATTTCATCAGCCCCAGAATCGCCGCCGGGTCGACTGTCCTTCCTATCCCCTTCCGCGTCCAATCGGCTACGGGCTCTGATACAATAACGCGATGCGTAGCCGGGAAGTTTTTTAAGAAATTAGGAAACAACTTGACCCTTACCTTCTTTGTCCTCCCTGGACTGAATACCTTCGATGGTATCATAGGGGACGACACACTCAAAGATCTAAAGGCCTTAGTAGACAGGAAGAATAACTGCTTGGTTATCTCCCCTGTGATAAAGATTCCCCTTCTTACTGAAAGGTCCCCCAACGTCAATGCTTTGATAGATCCAACACATCCGGATGGTGCAAAACAAACCTAAAAGGCCTTAATTGATGAGTACTCGCAGCTCTTCGACCCCTTGTCACCGGGCGAGACCCTCGATACTTGTGTAAAGGCAGAAATCCGCACAAATACTTCAGACCCAATTTACGCGAAAAGCTACCCCTACCCAGCGAACTTGAGGTCTGGAGTGGATAGGCAAATCAGAGAACTCCTGAGTGAGGGTATCATACGTCCGCCTAAAAGTCCGTATAACTCTCCGATGTGGATAGTACCAAAAAAGCCGAAACCGGATGGCGAAAAGCAATGACGGTTAGTCATCGACTTCAAACGGTTGAATGCCCGAATACCCGATCCCGGTCATAAATTCCACACTGGCTACCCTCGGCGGAGCCAAATATTTTACAACACTTGACCTTACTTCGGGGTTTCACCAAATACACATGAAACCGTCCGACACCGTGAAAACGGCATTTTCCACCCTTAACGGGAAATATGAGTTCCTCCGCCTTCCCTTCGGCTTGAAAAACGCCCCGGCTATCTTCCAACGCATGATCGATGATGTCCTTCGGGAACACATCGGCAAAATTTGTTACGTATATATTGACGACATCATCGTCTTTAGTAACGACTATGATAGCCACTGGGAAAACCTTCGCCTAGTCTTTGAATGCCTTAAAAAGTCCCGGCTTCAGGTTAATCTGACCAAGACTCAATTCTTGTCCACCCAGGTTTAGTTTCTCGGTTATATCGTCAGTCATGACGGTATCAGAGCGGACATTAAAAAGGTCGAAGCTATATCAAAAATGAAACCCCCTGGCAATATCAAGGAACTGAAAAGCTTCCTTGGGGTGACATCGTACTATAGGAAGTTTATTCGCGATTATGGAAAAATCGCCAAGCCTCTGACCAATTTCACCCGCGGGGAATCCGCTCGCGTTAAGGCGAACCAATCTAAAAAAGTCCCGGTCGAGCTCGATGACACGGCCTTACAGGCTTTTGACGACCTCAAAGGAACCTTATCCTCTTCAGAAGTGCTTGCCTTCCCAGACTTCGGCAAGCCATTCCATTTGACCACAGATGCGTCTAACTATGCTCTGGGAGCTGTATTGTCGCAAGACATTGAGGGAAAAGACCGCCCCATAGCTTACATCTCGCGCACTCTGTCCAAAAACTATGCCACTATAGAAAAGGAGATGCTTGCTGTAGTATGGGCACTACACAACCTCAGGTCCTATTTATATGGCGCTGCATCTGTTAAGGTTTATACAGACCACCAACCTTTGACGTTTGCGCTAGGGAGTAGGAATTTCAATGCCAAATTAAAACGTTGGAAGGTGAGAATTGAGGAGTACAACTGTGTACTCATTTACAAGCCTGGTAAATCTAACGTCGTTGCCGACGCCTTGTCCCGTATACTTCAGATGAACCATTACCTTGATGAGTGCCGTTCGGACACTGCATCGGCTACTGAAGGGGACTCCACCATTCATAGCGCGGACGAAGACTCGTCTCACCTACTCCCCCACGTAGAAGTTCCCATTAATGTATACCGCAACCAATTAGTTTTCGATCCCGACCGATCGGAATATTTGTGCGAGCAACCGCACAGGGGCTTCGTGCGTCATCTCATTCCGGTTGGAGTTGGTCTTTTATCCGATTTGGTCGTTGCCTTGGGAAAATACCTCAAGCCATCGGTGATCAACGGGGTTAAGATCCCGGAAATTTACCTGTCATCATTCCAACATCAATGCTTAGAGAATTTTGCCTCGTTCAAAATACGAATAACGCAAAGGTTGGTGACAGATTTGTCGGATCCCGAGGAGGTCTGCGAAGTTATTGAAAAAGAACATCGCAGAGCTCACAGGGGTGCTAAGAAGGTGCGCCTGCAAATTTTGGAGAAATTTTATTTCCCTCAGATGGCCAGCACCATCCGCAAGCAACTCTCGTCGTGCGAGTGTTGCAAACTCTACAAGTACGAGAGACACCCCAATAAACCACTCCTTCAATCGACGCCTATCCCAAAATATCCGTGCGAAATCCTTCACATCGATATTTTCACCTTGGAAAAGAAGATCTACTTGAGATGTATAGACAGATTCACCAAATTTGCCAAGCTCTTCCCTTTAGAATCAAAATCTTCGATTCATCTATGGGAAAGACTAGTAGAGGTGCTTCATTATTTCACCGTCCCGAAGGTATTGGTCTCAGACAATGAGAGAGGCCTCCTGTGCCCGACGGTACTGAACTATTGGCGTACGCTGGGGATTGCGCTCTACAATACTCCGACCCAAAAAAGCGAAGTCAGTGGTCAAATCGAGAGGTTTCACTCCACCTTCCTTGAGATTTACCGATGTTTGAAAGGCGAACATCCTGACTTCAAGTTCAACGAATTGGTCGCTATAGCAGTGGACAGATACAACAATTCTGTTCACTCGGTGACTGGGAATAAGCCGGCGGACGTGTTCTTCGACCGCTCGGCCAGGATCAACTATCAGGGTCTGACTAACTTCATGACAAAGGTCCTAGAGGATGTTAGAGGCCTAATAGAGTATAGGCAGAAGCTCACAAACGCGGCCCACAATAAGACCCGTTCTGAACCCGTGTCTTACGATCAGGGAGACAGGGTATTTGTGGCCAATAAACAAATTAAGACCAAAGAAAAGCCGCGCTTCAGGGCCGAAGAGGTTGCTGAGGATAGGAACGTGACGATTAAAACCAAGACAGGCAAAATTTTTCATAAGTCCGATCTGCGGAAATACAAAAAAAAAGAAAAAAATAATAATAATAAAAAATAAATAAAAAAGCGCTGGACAGTACATGTGTGTTTCACAAACTTTATTTACACTCACACACTTTGTGCCCTTCCTTTACTACACATAACACTAAACACATAACACATAATAAGGAATCAAACACTTACCCCTAAAAAAATTTTACTTAATTCTGCAAGCTACATTTTTTAATTGCAAGCATCGTCGTGTCCCAAATGGTGGGAGCTGCGGACATTTTCAAGTCTGAAGCTCCGGTTGTGCCACTGCAGAAGGGCACAGTCTGGTGGGTCAACGGTCAATTCAAACTGGCGCATGTAATTGACTTGGCAAGGCTCGAGGCGCTGATTCAGGAGGTTCAACGCGAGGCGGCGCTACTAATGGATCCCAGGATTGAAGCGCTGGTAACGCACAACCTGGAAGAATCGCGGGAGGGCCTATCAAGACTGATGGGCACGCGGTGCGGACGTCGTTTACTGGACTGGATTGGGTCCGCATGAAAGTGGATTGCGGGTTCTCCGGACGCATCGAATTGGGACGCCATACTTGGTGCGCAGGAAAACGTCGTCAAAACGGCCGACCAGCAAGTAAGGATAAACGCTGGCCTGTTCGACGCCTCACATGAGTCCCTGAGACAATTGATCGAAGTAGCTGCGAGGGTCAATGCCATCGATGGAGATGTACACACGGCAACGACGCTACTGCACAAGGCCTTGATCATCGATAGTCAGGTCGGCGAGCTGACCCAAGCTTGCCAATTGGCTAAGACAGGAATTGTAAACTCCCGCTTACTTGACCACGGGGAGGTACAAACAATTTTGACCGAGGTCAGGAACTTGCCGTACCAGAATACAGCAGAAGCACTGGAATTTTCCCGCCCGTCTGTGCTAACAAATGGAACGGCGCTGCTATACATTTGTCTATGCCCAAGGTCGCCCCCAAGGACTACCGCCTTCTTCTTCTTCTTCCGGCAACGCATGGAGGGAAACAAGTCATGGTCAAACTTGACAAAGTCGCCGTAACCACCGAAGAGACCTACGCCGTAGTAGACGACAGCCTCTCCATGGGGAACACGACTGTTTGCCCGGAGAAAAGTCTTGTGAAGCTAGACGAGAACGGATGCATCCCCAAGCTGTTAAAGGGCGGTCAGGCTAAATGGCCGCTTACCCAACTGCTATGCGGAGTCGCACCTCACTCCGCGCCGGCCGCGAACACTTCCCACGACTCTGGAGCCGTAGCTCTAGTGCGAACCAGGCCCAGCTGCAGAAGTTAGTCTTTCCTGACACCAGAACGGAGCCGGCAGCAACCCAGCGATTATTGAATCAAGAATATCCCTAAGAATATTTCAATAAATCCAATTTATAACGTTGAAGTCCATCGTCTCGTCTATTCTTGAGGATCACCACCTTCACCATTTATAGAATAACTAGGATGTTGATTATACTAATTAGGTGAGCTATTCTGTGACAAGAGCTCGTCACACCCCCAAGCAACCATGAGTTGTTCGGGAACGATTCCAAAGAAGGGTCGGATAGTTTTTGGAGTCAGAGCGTCTGCTCTGTTAAAGTCACTTTATTAGAATGTTTCTGGTGCGCTCGTCTTGGGTTGAGCTGACCCGTACATATAATTCTTATTCTATATACATATTCATAAGCATGCTGAAGGCATGCATATACATATACATATGAGTGCAGAAAGCATACATATGTTATGTATGGCCTGACCACTTGAGCTGCAAAGTGCAAGCTCAGCATTCCCACGCTCCGCGATCGGCATGTATAAGCGTTAGATCGTATTACTTGAGCGCTGGAATACTTGTGTAATTGTTGGTGGTTTTTTTGGGTACTTGAATGTTATGTTTATTCTGACAAAGAGTCATAGTGTTTTGAAGCTAAGTTGTACCCATTAATTCAGTATATTTATAGGGTAGATATGCTACACCTCCCTTTTTAAAAAAAATGACGTAATACATGTAGTCATTTAGTTCTGAATATTAATATTGTGTTTCGAAAGAAAAATTTTTTTTTTGTTAATTTTTCTTATTAATTATTAGCAATGTTTTGGCTCAAAGCATTTTTGTGTAATGACAGAAAAATAAAAAATTTATGTTAAATTACGTTTTTTTTTTATTTGTTTTATGTTTAACTTTCTTAGAAGGAAAAAGAAAACAAAAAATTTTTTTTTTGTGTGTTTTTTTTTTTGTTTGGTTTTGTTTTTTTTTTTTTTGTTTTGGTTGATCAGACCTTTTCTTAAGTGAATGAAACGTTTCATTGATTATATATTTTTAGTCTATCCTTATGTAATTTTTGTTTCTTTTGCTTTGTATCTCTAATTACTATGTTATCCCCGTCTTCTATGGTTTCGACAGTATAAGGACCTAAATATACTGGATCTAACTTATGACCTTATTCGTTCCTTAGTATAACTTTATCTCCTATTTTTAATTGAAAATCTGAAGTTTTCTTATCATATAGTTGTTTTCTATAAGACTTAGCTTTTTCTAACATAAGTCTAGCCCTTTTATATGCTGTTTCTAGTCTAAATTTTATTTCCTTCGAGTAATCCTCTACATTATAAAGTGGTTCTATTCTATCTGTTTTATTAAAATTTGCGAACTGCCTTGGTAATCTTACAAAGACTAGTTCATATGGACAGTAATCATGCATGACTGATGGTGTTGTGTTGAAACAATATGTAATATTGTATCCAAGCGTCCCAATCAGTTTTATCTGCAGAGATGTATAAACGAATGTATTCATTGAATGTTCTATGACTTCGTTCTATTGTCCCTAAGGTTTGGTGATGATATGCGGTAGATGTTAGGTTTTCTATCTTCATGTATTTGCACATATCTAAAATTACTTTATTTTTATACTCGGTACCCATGTCCGAAATGAACGTCTTCATTGGACCGTACTTTAGTATAAAATTTTCGAATATAGCTTTCGCGACAGTATTTGCGCTTTTGTTTGCAACCGGTATGGTTACTAGATACTTCGTTAAATCACATATGAGTGTGACGATGTATTCGTTGCCATATTCTGATTTCGGTAGTGGACCAACTGTGTCCACTATCACTATATCAAATGAATTTGTTGGGGTTTCTGTGTGAGTCATTGGAGTCTTTGTATGTGTCGTTGTTTTTGACATTTGGCATTTATGACATCTACGTATGTACTCTTTTATATGACGAGTCATATTTTTCCAATAATAGTGTCTTTTTATTTTTGCTAGCGTTCTTGTAATGCCTGTATGACCTCCTTGAGTTGGATCGTCATGATATGTAGACAGTATTGATTGTATCTCTTTTTCAGTTTTTATAATGGTCACCGGCTGGAGTAGCGCTACTCTTAATGATTTAAATTTTATATTGCCCATATTTTTGAAAATATCTATTGAAATGGTTTCAAAGATTTTTTCGCTCGGTGCCAATTTAAGTTGGCTGATTTTTAGTATACCAGCTTGCGTTTCAAGCCTTTGGAAGAACTGACCTAAATCAAAAATTCCATTGGTATATAAATCGTCAACATCAATTCTTGCAATAACTTTATTTCCTCGTTTTAGTAAACAATTAGATTCAGTTATTCGCAAGGTCACTACTTTTCGTACTTCATCATTTGTTATGACTTCATGTACGTTGGGCTTAGATACATTTTGGATACTTTGCCTAGGCAGTAGTTCCTTATTTGTTATTGTACAGTTTTTATCTTGTCTACTTTGTTGCCTGGTAGTGACTTTCAGGACTTTATGTTGCATGTCTTTGAGTTCTGTTATATTTATACGCGAGAGTGCGTGTGCTACAAAATTATCTTTCCCCTTTAGGTATTCTACAGTGAAGTCGTATTCTTCAAGCTCTAACCGCATGCGAGTTAATTTAGAACTGGGATTAGTCATAGAAAATAGGTACGTTAATTGTCTGTGGTCCGTTTTAATGGTGAAATGTTTGCCATAAATGTATGGTCCAAAATGGGTAATTGCCCAATGAATTGCCGCTAGCTCTTGTTCCGTTGTACTCTTATTGGTTTCTCCTTTTGTAAATGAACGTGATGCATAAGCTATTGGGAGCTGAACCGAGTTAGAACCGCTCCGCAAGCTTGTTTACTAGCATCCGTTATAATGCAAAATTCTTTGCGAAAATCAGGATATTGTAATAATGTGGGGTGCATAAGATTTTCTTTAAGGTATTCGAATGCGTTCTAGTTATGTGCCGTGAATAGTGAATAGCTGCAGAACGCTACAAATCGTCTTGCGCTGTCCGCATTATGAGGAACAGGATAATTTTTGATGACGTCATATTTCTTGTCATCTGGCAATACTCCTTTGTCTGTGCATTTGTGACCTAGGAATGTCACTTCGTGCATGAAAAATGAACATTTTTCTGGATGCAACTTTAGGTTATATTTCCTACATACATTAAAAACGTCAGTTAAATTTTTAATCATGTGTTTTTCGGAACATCCTATCGCCATTAAGTCATCCATATAAAGGAATGCCTGAGAGGGTTCTAAACCCAAAAATGATATAGTCATCATCCTCTTAAATGAATTTGGTGCTATTTTAAGACCAAATGGCAATCGCGTGAAGCGATATGAGCCATTGCTCGTTGAAAAAGATGTTATATTCCTTGAGTTTTCCTCAAGTTCTATTTGGTGGAAACCTGACATCAAGTCAAGGCATGAAAAGTATTTAGCTCGACCTAGTTGATCTAGAATGTCATCAATTCTAGGGAGTGAAAATTTGTCAGAAAGTAGCTAGCTAGAAAGTAGTTATTTATTTGACGATAGTCAATTACTAATCGCCATTTCTTCTCTTGTGAATTTGGTAATGATTTTTTCGGAACTAACAAAAGTGGGCTGTTATACTCAGATACAGACGGTTCGACGATTTTGTCGTTAATTAATTTTTCTACTTGTTTTTGAATTCCTTCAATATGACTATGCGGGCTTCTGTAGTTTTTTATATAAATGAGTTCATCATCTTTAAGTCTTAATGTTTGTTTATACAAATTGTTTGTTGACATTGGTTCGGTTTCCAGTCCGAACACATCACTATACTATGTGCATAATTCAGTTAATTGATTTTTAAATTGGTCTGGACAATTTTTCTTTAGTTTTGAAAGTACTTGTTCGCTTCTTTTTTCAGTGTTGGTATTATGAATGTCATAATCTTTTAAATTTTCATACTGGATTTTGTTTACTTTGACCAATTGGTCGAAATTAGTTGTATTTAGAAGTCGAATGTATACATGTTTGGATGCTGCTATTGTATTTGCAACATAAATCCCATTGTGTATTTCCTGATTAGGAAAAAATATGTAATCATTTACAGCATTAATGTCTATTTTCCGAATAACTTGTGATCTGGCTGGCAGAAGAACTGTATTGTTGCCAGCGCTATATGTTATCGGGACATATATTGGATAATTTAAATTTTGGGGTCTAATGATAAACCAGTCTTCACTTAGTTTGAAATCTAGTTGTCAATTGAATTTCTTTATAAAATCAATGCCTATTATTCCATCACATGGTATAGCAAAATTTGGGTCTACCAAATGAAATTCATGTGGAATAAGATATTTTGTTGATTGGAGTTCTATTGAGGTTGTTCCTCGAGACTTTATCACACCTTGGCCTATGCCTTCAGAATTTACTTTCAAAAGTGAGATATCTGCACCAGTATCTATAAGAAATGTTAGTTTATTTTCAGTTGAATGGTTATGGAAAGTTACGAATATATTAAGACTATAATTGATGGAATGAACTTTTACATTTATTGGTTGTTTCCTAAAGGGTTCTGTGAGTTTTCCGACGTGCTTTGCGCGATTCTCACATTGCTATTATTATTATTACCCTGCTTGTAGTTTCCGCGGCCTCTCCCTTGGTTTTGGCCTCGTCTACCTCTACGGTTATTATAGTTATTATTATTGTTGTTATTGCTGCTTCGGTTGTAATTGTTGTGGTAGTTATTTCTTCCACGATTATAACCTCGGCCTCCTCTATTATTATTATTTGCACCTCGTCGATAATAGAGTACAGTGTTACTTTGGCCTGTTATCTCTGTGCAACTGTTTACAAATTTGGAGATGGCATCATTCATGTTTGTGAATGTGCCTGCTTGCATGATAAGTTTTACCTTATCAATGGAGCAATTCTGTGTCATTGCTTTTACAGCTGTTGTAGTGCTGTATTTATTTGCTAAGGACTGGCTGAGACCTTCACTGATATAGGCACCTTCGAGGGCCTTTGTCAGTTTCTCCACCTCTTGGGTGTATTGGTTAGCCGTTTTATTTCTCTACTGTAGATTGAGAAGTTTGGCAGATATCACTTCTACCGATTCTCCTTTTACTGCACTTGACAGTTGGGTAATGATTGCAGCAATTGTCTGTTCATTACTTATAAGGTTTCTTACATGTCCTTTAAGTTTAGTCTTTATAAGGTTTATCGCTGTCGTTTCATGTGTGCTCTTTAAACTGTCTAGTAGATCTAGAGCATCCAAAAAACTCTGTACATTTTCTGGTTTACCATCAAACTCTGGTATCAGAGATGTGGCTAGCCTGATAAATTCTGTCACTGTCTGTGCCATTTCAGAAATTGTTATTGTTTCAGATTTAGACTCAATTTGGTCGCTTTCTTCTAGTGCTTCAATGTCACTATCGGACTCAGCGCCGCTTGATTGAACAGATTCGTCTAGTTCTTTGAGCTGGTCTGGGTTGAATTCAACCAATTGTTTTAGACTTTCTGGTACATCTATCAGAATATGCCTTCTTTTTCTGATATTATTTAATCTTGTGTTTAGGGATTTTATAACCTTTAAACATTTGTTATTATGTTCAGATGTGAGTCTATTTGCATATTTATTCACTAATGTAACTATATTATTATATTCTCCTACTACTATCTCTATATGATTTTTCAAGGTTTCAGATTTTATTACTGCATCTTTATTGATACATTTATAAGATTTATCAAACCTGTAGCGAAATTCGTCTATTTGTATCGCTATTTTGCTCCATACCATTCTTGTCGTTAAAAAAAAGTTTGTATGAAGCTTTCTTCTAATCTATTTTTTTTTTTTAAATCTGGTCTGAACGATTTGCCCTATTCATATAACGTCTTTTGATGATTTTGTAATGCTTAACATAAATTGTAAGCATAAATTGTAGAATTAGCACTATTGTAATGATCAGCAATAAGATCCACAACGCATTTATATCGTCTGTGTGATCTATAATTTTTACGTTATTAACTACGTTGGCAGTATTGTCTTTTGCCTCACTAGAATCGCTAAACCATCCCATTTTTAGTTTATATTCAATGAAACGTTTTTGAAGGAAAAAGTGAGATTTTCTATTTATGAGTTTTTCTTATTATTTATATATTTATTTCTTCTTCCAGAAAATCAAAAATAAAAATTTTTACGTTTACTGAAGATAAGAATTGTTATACTCTGTCATTTTAAAAAAAATTTTGAGACGTGGAAATATTAGATGTTAATAAATGTGGTTGGCTCACATGTTTGTTTACAATAATAAAAAAAATTGTCCAACCGCATTGTTAGTAAAAAGCCTAACAGATATTAGTGTTTTTCAAGCAGCGGTTTCCCGCCTCAGATTGGATTTAGAAATTAAAATTAAGGCAAATTTGGTCATTGGCATTTATTTATGCAGCCCGTTTGCGTTGTTTCGCACCTTGCGAAAGCTTGTTTTCGATGTCTTCCAGACGCTCTTTGTAGCGTTGCCGGGACGTCTCGTCTCTGGCCAACTGGTCATTTCCTTGACCAGTCGGCGTTGTTGTAGTAGCTTTACCCTTTTTCCGGAGCGTTTGTGCTTCTTTGGTTCCTTCCTTTCCTGCCTTGCCCGGTACTCAGCTATTGTGAGTGCGCGTGGTTCATCTGCAGGGTTTTGCTGCACAGCTTCCTCCAACGTTGGCAAGTCCCTTTGTATCGTAGGCTGCGCGTTTGAGAATTGTGCCTCCTCTGCCATTCAAGTACACTCGGGCAACATTTCAAATTTGTATCGGCTATTTGGTTGGCAAGGTGGCAAGGCATTTATTATCAGGCGGAGGCGAGACTCAGTCTCAAATCCTGATGTCCTTAAGTCGTCGAGTCCTGATGTCCTCGAGTCCTGTCTCGGTCGCCATATAATGTTCGTGAAGGATTCCAAAGAAGGGTCGGATAGTTTTTGGAGTCAGAGCGTCTGCTCTATTAGAGTCACTTTATTAGAATGTTTCTGGTGCGCTCGTCTTGGGCTGAGCTGACCCGTACATATAATTCTTATTCTCTATACATATTTATAAGCATGCTGAAGGCATAGAAGGTGCAGAAAGCATACATATGTTATGTATGGCCTGACCACTTGAGCTGCAAAGTGCAAGCTCAGCATTCCCACGCTCCGCGATCGGCTTATGTATAAGCGTTAGATCGTATTACTTGAGCGCTGGAATACTTGTGTTGGTGGTCTTTTTTGGGTACTTGAATGTTATGTTTATTATGACAAAGAGTCATAGTGTTTTGAAGCTAAGTTGTACCCATTAATTTAGTATATTTATAGGGTAGATATGCTACAATATGTATATATATATATATAATATATATATTATATATGTATATATTCTCGTGCCAACTTCATTTCCAACCAATCATTTAATCATTTAACCAATTCATTTAACCAAAGTGTTTTAGGCATATAAGACATTTTATTATTAACCTCTTTCAGACAATTTAATTTTGTTTTTTTAATATTGTTTAATCTTGTTTAATATTTAATTATTAATATTTTTATTAATAAAGTTAACTTTTTAGTGGCGAGTAAAGGCCTTGTTTTTGTATGCACACAGACCAGAGCCCTCAGAGCGACGTTTGTAGTCTGAATAGTCAGCAGTTTTATAATGTGAAATGTAATACAATAAAATGAATCGGTGAATACATTTCAAAAAGGGTACTGACGCGGGAAGTGATGTAGGTCCAAAATGATGACATAACTCTTGACAAACAACCTTGACAAAGGGAGATCCATTTGGCACACGGGCGAGTGAAAAGGAGGGAATATGGCCGAACCATTACATGATCGTTTTACGATCCAGCGACTGCTAAGCTTGTGGGGCACTGAGGTCCGATGATTGACGATCGGTACCAAATACCGAACTACAAAATACTGGCGAGCTTCAGGGAGAAACCTTGCAAATGAAATCTGAGAGCATTCTGCTATGAAGCGGAAATACGACGTCAAATTTAAAATAAAAATCCGGAAAACCGTAAAAAAAAACTCAAATCCTAATAAGAATTCTAAATCACAAAAATGCATCTCGAATACCCCAATATCGACCAAGTTAGCCACAATATTCTCAACCCTGCAACCATTTACATCCACCCATACGCAGCAGATGCCTAACAACCAACCTACCAAATTATTTCAGACCCAACCCGTACATGAACACACAACAAATTATCCACAAAAGTTCTTACCCACAACATTCCAATAAAAGGCAAAATCCTCAAACAGCAAATTTTAGAGGAAATACACTCAATACAATACAATAATACAATACAATAAAATTCAATACCTCAACTACAACAACCCTCCGCATCTAAAAATCCAACTTTCCCGATTACCAAACGACCATCGGACAGTGAACAGTGAACACCAAAATGTCTATTGAGAAATTGAGATTTCAAGACGCGCAGGAATACGAACAATTTCATCCTAATTAATATGAACCACAGTATTATGACAACAATCAAAACCATGCCTTCATTAATAAAGGGCAACAACAGGTACAACCCGTCAAATTAATGATGAACAAAATCAAAATAACTGAGAACCAAACGAAACTTTTCAGCCCCAGACAACACGAATACATACAAATATGCCTTATATACACAGGATGTGATATTTTGTAAATATATATTTTGTCTTCCGATTCGAAACACTAGATGTGAAGTTATACATTAAATAGTCCTATTACGTTGAATAACCTGATTATGTCACACAGTTATAGTATATTTTTATTATTAATTTTTTTTTTTATTAATGAACCATTTTATGTACACAATTTAACTAACATTTACATTTGCCATTAACACGTGCTCAATGCATTACATTACTTCCCAATTTATTCAAAACAGTACCCACTTGCTCAAACGCACGAAATTGAAGTAGATAACCAAGTACAGGGAATTAATCAAGGAATTAATTAGGGAAAGTAATTTACCATACAATAGTCCAACCTGGGTAATACTAAAAAAAATGTTGCTTCTGGTAAAATTAAGTATAGAGGAGTAATTGATTATAGAAAACTCAATGAAATAACTATTACCGATAGATATCCAATACCAAACTTGTACGAAATCCTTGGTAAATTAGGAAAATTTCAATATTACTATTTTTAACTATTAACTATTATTAATATTTCACAACTATCGATTTGGCAAAGGTATTCCATCAAATAAAAATGGACCCAGAATCAATATCTAACAAAATCGGTGGTTACGAATGTCATTCGGACTTAGAAATTCACTTTTCAAAGGTACATGAATAATATCTTTCGATCGTTTCTTAACAAACACTTTGGAGTATCTGGATAATATTATAATTTTTTCAAAACTTGCGGAAGCAAATTTAAAATTAAAAAGATAAGATAGTTTTCTTGGTCACATCGTAACCCCTAATGGCATAAAACCAAACCCTCTTAAAGTTAAAGCCATAGATTTATATCCCATTCCAAAAACGTTAAAAGAAATAACAGCTTTCCTTGGATTAACAACAGGTTATTATCGTAAATGAATACCAAATTACGCAAATTACCAATGACCAAATGTTAAAAGGAGCAAGGATAGATGCTCAAAATCTTGACTACATAGAAGCATTCAAAACACGAGTTAAATTACAGTGCTATCGAAAAATAATTACTCGCCATAGTTTGGGCAAAGACACTAGAATAATTATTCTAGTGTCTTTGGTTTGGGCCACTAAAACTTTTCGACATTATTTACTAGGACGACAACTTCTTATTGCTAGTGACCATCAACCTCTTTGATTGTTGCATACCTTGAAGGAACCGAATGCTAAGTTAAAAAGATGGAGAGCTAAATTAAACGAATATCAATTTAAAATCGACTATATTAAAGGGAAGGAAAATTCAGTTTCAGGCAGATGTATTATCAAGAACTCAAATAGAAGAAAATCATCATAGTGAAGTTACTCAATATAGCGCAAAAGAAGACAATAGCAACCTTATTCATTTAACAGAAAAACCAATAAACTATATAACTATATAACTATAAACAAAAAACAAATAGTTTTCATTAAATCCTATAAATATAAAGTAAGCATTCAACAATATTCGGTAAATCCATTACCACAATTCAGTATATTGTAATGACACTTGAAAAGGCCAAGCAGATTTTACTTGATAATTTTATTCATAGAAGCATTACTATTTATATTGAGAGCGATGTAGACTTTGAAGTTATTCAAAGAGCACACAGATAAATGATTAGCACCACCTACACTAAAGTAAAGTTTTTGTATTAAAGAATGTTGGTTCATACGCCGAATTCAAAGAAAATATACTTCAATCACATTTAAAACTTTACATCCAGAAAATGACAAAATTATTTAAAGAAGATCAGTACTTTACAAATCGCCAACTACTAATTCAGAACAAAATAAATGAATGCAGCATATACAATTTGTCTCAAACAGAACAGAAACGCCAAAATTGCCCTTTAAAATCACATAGAAACACCAAAATGACCTTTAAAATCACACCTAACCCTGAACATTGCCGAGACAAGTTTGTGGTAGAGGGAAAACATTACATCAGTTGCATTGACATTTATTTTAAATTTGCTACACTTGAGCAAATTAAAACAAAGGACTGGATAGAGTAAAGGAACGCATTAATGCGCATTTTAATCAGTTTTTAAACCCAAATTTCTTAAGGCAGACAGAGACGGAGTTTGGACTGAGCGATGGCATCTAACTGCAACTCGAACTGCAACTTAATAAGGCAAAAAACGGTGCAGCAGACTACATAAGACAATAAACGAAAAAAATCCATTAATCCGATGATGAAGAAGTAATATTAATGAATGAAATAATTCTTTACACATACAACCATAAAATGGAACATGACATGACTGGACAATTTCCTTATAAGCTGGGCATCCAACATTAGACACTCAAAAAATTAAGGAATGGAAAATAGATAAAATAAATGAAGATCGACAGGAATTTAATATTGACAATAAATACAAAAAACGTCCAATTCAAAAAGAAAAATTAGAAAATCCATTTATAGCTAGTAAATATGTAGAAAGAATAGACGAAGACCATTACAAAATTACTAATTGAAGTAATCGAACTAAAACAAATGCTACAAAACACAATTTAAGAAACAAAAGAATCACAGGAGCCTTGTGTATGATGTTGTTCCTATTATTTACCACGGGCCGCAATCAACAAATTTAAATAACCAACCCAGATACCGACCTTGGCTATATACTATTCTCAAGAAATCCAATTCAAATATCGGTAGCATATGAACATCACTCTCTAAGAATTAATTTAACGGAAATCGATGTCATCACTCAATCTTTTGGTAAAAAAAAATCACAGACACGCCGAAAATGAAATATTTGTATAATAAACTACTGAACGAATTAGCAAAATAGGCAGAAACGTGGACTATTCGACATAATAGGTTCATCTTTTAATTTTCTTTTCGGCACACTTGCTAAAAATTATACGATAAAAATTAACAAAAAATAGATTTAATTGAGAATATTCAATTCAGCTTCATAAATTAAATTATGTCGTAGAGTTTATAAATTAATACAATAGCATTGAGACACACTCGTTTATGAACTCATGCAATTTATTGAATACATAGTAGACATAGAAATGGGTATGCAACTTTCACGTCTTGAACATTTCAACACAAAAGTACTCAATTACAACAAGTTAGAAAGCATTAGCAACCAGAACATTCTTTTAATCAAAACATCAACTTTGATTGACAACAACAATTATTAACACCATTAAAATAATTCCCTATCGTGACCATTATGGGTATCAGTTAGACTATTCAGATCAACAATCATATTTTAAAGATGAGAATAAAATTTATAATCAAGATAAAAAAGAAGTTAATAATAAATGCATTAAAAACATAATTAAGCGCAAGAATGCTATTTGTAATTTTAGTATTAAAAGTTCAATACGTTCAACCAACATGGAATCTTCTAACTAAAACTAAAATTTCGCAAAATTGTCAAGAACTAAATGGAGATATAAAAATAAATGGAAGCATAATTATAAGGATAAAACAATGTAAGGTTAAGATTGGAAATGTTATATTACGAGAAAGTCCAGAATTCAATTTAACTCCAGTGCACTTAACAATTAATGTAACTATGATGAACGTTATGACGTTTTTAAATTAATTTCAGAAAATAATACCACATTTTATGTAACCATAATAATTGCAGTTATTGTTCTTATCATTTTTCTTGTCCTATCAAACAATTGCACACTAAATCAACTTACCTTTTTACATACAAAATTTAGAAAACAAGCAAAAAATAATCAAGAACTCCAACAAAAACCAAAACAAGAAATTGAACCGACACAAAACCAGTAGCCAGCCTTATACCCTGTAATGCCAACACAAGCATTGGCAACATATTCACACATGTATTTAGTACTGTTCGAAGAAATGCAAAGAGTATGCAAAGTGTGCACGTATAGTTAGTGGAGTCAGAGCGTCTGCTCTGTTAGAGTCACTTTATTAGAATGTTTCTGGTGCGCTCGTCTTGGGCTGAGCTGACCCGTACATATAATTCTTATTCTATATACATATTCATAAGCATGCTGAAGGCACAGAAGGTGCAGAAAGCATACATATGTTATGTATGGCCTGACCACTTGAGCTGCAAAGTGCAAGCTCAGCATTCCCACGCTCCGCGATCGGCTTATGTATAAGCGTTAGATCGTATTACTTGAGCGCTGGAATACTTGTGTTGGTGGTCTTTTTTGGGTACTTGAATGTTATGTTTATTATGACAAAGAGTCATAGTGTTTTGAAGCTAAGTTGTACCCATTAATTTAGTATATTTATAGGGTAGATATGCTAAAATATGTATATATATATATATAATATATATATTATATATGTATATATTCTCGTGCCAACTTCATTTCTTTAACCAAAGTGTTTTAGGCATATAAGACATTTTATTATTAACCTCTTTCAGGCAATTTAATTTTGTTGTTTTAATATTGTTTAATCTTGTTTAATATTTAATTATTAATATTTTTATTAATAAAGTTAACTTTTTAGTGGCGAGTAAAGGCCTTGTTTTTGTATGCACACAGACCAGAGCCCTCAGAGCGACGTTTGTAGTCTGAATAGTCAGCAGTTTTGCTGACGCGTGAAATTCGATATTCCCCGCTACAAAAACTATTGTCAATTAATTTAGCTTCTATATTTTCGAACTAAATGTCTTTCTTACACATGGCACTAGCCAATTACCTATTATTCAATAAATTTATAATGTGAAATGTAATACAATAAAATGAATCGGTGAATACATTTAAAAAAGGGTACTGACGCGGGAAGTGATGTAGGTCCAAAATGATTATGTCACACAGTTATAGTATTTTTTTATTATTAATTTTTTTTTTATTAATGAACCATTTTATGTACACAATTTAACTAACATTTACATTTGCCATTAACACGTGCTCAATGCATTACATTACTTCCCAATTTATTCAAAACAGTACCCACTTGCTCAAACGCACGAAATTGAAGTAGATAACCAAGTACAGGGAATTAATCAAGGAATTAATTAGGGAAAGTAATTTACCATACAATAGTCCAACCTGGGTAATACTAAAAAAAATGTTGCTTCTGGTAAAATTAAGTATAGATGAGTAATTGATTATAGAAAACTCAATGAAATAACTATTACCGATAGATATCCAATACCAAACTTGTACGAAATCCTTGGTAAATTAGGAAAATTTCAATATTACTATTTTTAACTATTAACTATTATTAATATTTCACAACTATCGATTTGGCAAAGGTATTCCATCAAATAAAAATGGACCCAGAATCAATATCTAACAAAATCGGTGGTTACGAATGTCATTCGGACTTAGAAATTCACTTTTCCAAGGTACATGAATAATATCTTTCGATCGTTTCTTAACAAACACTTTGGAGTATCTGGATAATATTATAATTTTTTCAAAACTTGCGGAAGCAAATTTCAAATTAAAAAGATAAGATAGTTTTCTTGGTCACATCGTAACCCCTAATGGCATAAAACCAAACCCTCTTAAAGTTAAAGCCATAGATTTATATCCCATTCCAAAAAAGTTAAAAGAAATAACAGCTTTCCTTGGATTAACAACAGGTTATTATCGTAAATGAATACCAAATTACGCAGACATAGCAAAACCAATGACCAAATGTTAAAAAAAAGGAGCAAGGATAGATGCTCAAAATCTTGACTACATAGAAGCATTCAAAACACGAGTTAAATTACAGTGCTATCGAAAAATAATTACTCGCCATAGTTTGGGCAAAAACACTAGAATAATTATTCTAGTGTCTTTGGTTTGGGCCACTAAAACTTTTCGACATTATTTACTAGGACGACAACTTCTTATTGCTAGTGACCATCAACTTCTTTGATTGTTGCATACCTTGAAGGAACCGAATGCTAAGTTAAAAAGATGGAGAGCTAAATTAAACGAATATCAATTTAAAATCGACTATATTAAAGGGAAGGAAAATTCAGTTTCAGGCAGATGTATTATCAAGAACTCAAATAGAAGAAAATCATCATAGTGAAGTTACTCAATATAGCGCAAAAGAAGACAATAGCAACCTTATTCATTTAACAAAAAAACCAATAAACTATATAACTATATAACTATAAACAAAAAACAAATAGTTTTCATTAAATCCTATAAATATAAAGTAAGCATTCAACAATATTCGGTAAATCCATTACCACAATTCAGTATATTGTAATGACACTTGAAAAGGCCAAGCAGATTTTACTTGATAATTTTATTCATGGAAGCATTACTATTTATATTGAGAGCGATGTAGACTTTGAAGTTATTCAAAGAGCACACAGATAAATGATTAGCACCACCTACACTAAAGTAAAGTTTTTGAATTAAAGAATGTTGGTTCATACGCCGAATTCAAAGAAAATATACTTCAATCACATTTAAAACTTTACATCCAGAAAATGACAAAATTATTTAAAGAAGATCAGTACTTTACAAATCGCCAACTACTAATTCAGAACAAAATAAATGAATGCAGCATATACAATTTGTCTCAAACAGAACAGAAACGCCAAAATTGCCCTTTAAAATCACATAGAAACACCAAAATGACCTTTAAAATCACACCTAACCCTGAACATTGCCGAGACAAGTTTGTGGTAGAGGGAAAACATTACATCAGTTGCATTGACATTTATTTTAAATTTGCTACACTTGAGCAAATTAAAACAAAGGACTGGATAGAGTAAAGGAACGCATTAATGCGCATTTTAATCAGTTTTTAAACCCAAATTTCTTAAGGCAGAAAGAAACGGAGTTTGGACTGAGCGATGGCATCTAACTGCAACTCGAACTGCAACTTAATAAGGCAAAAAACGGTGCAGCAGACTACATAAGACAATAAACGAAAAAATCCATTAATCCGATAATGAAGAAGTAATATTAATGAATGAAATAATTCTTTACACATACAACCATAAAATGGAACATGACATGACTGGACAATTTCCTTATAAGCTGGGCATCCAACATTAGACACTCAAAAAATTAAGGAATGGAAAATAGATAAAATAAATGAAGATCGACAGGAATTTAATATTGACAATAAATACAAAAAACGTCCAATTCAAAAAGGAAAATTAGAAAATCCATTTATAGCTAGTAAATATGTAGAAAGAATAGACGAAGACCATTACAAAATTACTAATTGAAGTAATCGAACTAAAACAAATGCTACAAAACACAATTTAAGAAACAAAAGAATCACAGGAGCCTTGTGTATGATGTTGTTCCTATTATTTACCACGGGCCGCAATCAACAAATTTAAATAACCAACCCAGATACCGACCTTGGCTATATACTATTCTCAAGAAATCCAATTCAAATATCGGTAGCATATGAACATCACTCTCTAAGAATTAATTTAACGGAAATCGATGTCATCACTCAATCTTTTGGTAAAAAAAAATCACAGACACGCCGAAAATGAAATATTTGTATAATAAACTACTGAACGAATTAGCAAAATGGGCAGAAACGTGGACTATTCGACATAATAGGTTCATCTTTTAATTTTCTTTTCGGCACACTTGCTAAAAATTATACGATAAAAATTAACAAAAAAATAGATTTAATTGAGAATATTCAATTCAGCTTCATAAATTAAATTATATCGTAGAGTTTATAAATTAATACAATAGCATTGACACACACTCGTTTATGAACTCATGCAATTTATTGAATACATAGTAGACATAGAAATGGGTATGCAACTTTCACGTCTTGAACATTTCAACACAAAAGTACTCAATTACAACAAGTTAGAAAGCATTAGCAACCAGAACATTCTTTTCATCAAAACATCAACTTTGATTGACAACAACAATTATTAACACCATTAAAATAATTCCCTATCGTGACCATTATGGGTATCAGTTAGACTCTTCAGATCAACAATCATATTTTAAAGATGAGAATAAAATTTATAATCAAGATAAAAAAGAAGTTAATAATAAATGCATTAAAAACATAATTAAGCGCAAGAATGCTATTTGTAATTTTAGTATTAAAAGAAATCATTCAATACGTTCAACCAAATATAATACTTACATGGAATCTTCTAACTAAAACTAAAATCTCGTAAAATTGTCAAGAACTAAATGGCGATATAAAAATAAATGGAAGCATAATTATAAGGATAAAACAATGTAAGGTTAAGATTGGAAATGTTATATTACGAGAAAGTCCAGAATTCAATTTAACTCCAGTGCACTTAACAATTAATGTAACTATGATGAACATTATGACGTTTTTAAATTAATTTCAGAAAATAATACCACATTTTATGTAACCATAATAATTGCAGTTATTGTTCTTATCATTTTTCTTGTCCTATCAAACAATTGCACACTAAATCAACTTACCTTTTTACATACAAAATTTAGAAAACAAGCAAAAAATAATCAAGAACTCCAACAAAAACCAAAACAAGAAATTGAACCGACACAAAACCAGTAGCCAGCCTTATACCCTGTAATGCCAACACAAGCATTGGCAACATATTCACACATGTATTTAGTACTGTTCGACGAAATGCAAAGAGTATGCAAAGTGTGCACATATAGTTAGTGGAGTCAGAGCGTCTGCTCTGTTAGAGTCACTTTATTAGAATGTTTCTGGTGCGCTCGTCTTGGGCTGAGCTGACCCGTAAATATATTTCTTATTCTATATACATATTCATAAGCATGCTGAAGGCACAGAAGGTGCAGAAAGCATACATATGTTATGTATGGCCTGACCACTTGAGCTGCAAAGTGCAAGCTCAGCATTCCCACGCTCCGCGATCGGCTTATGTATAAGCGTTAGATCGTATTACTTGAGCGCTGGAATACTTGTGTTGGTGGTCTTTTTTGGGTACTTGAATGTTATGTTTATTATGACAAAGAGTCATAGTGGTTTGAAGCTAAGTTGTACCCATTAATTTAGTATATTTATAGGGTAGATATGCTACAATATGTATATATATATATATATAATATATATATTATATATGTATATATTCTCGTGCCAACTTCATTTCTTTAACCAAAGTGTTTTAGGCATATAAGACATTTTATTATTAACCTCTTTCAGGCAATTTAATTTTGTTGTTTTAATATTGTTTAATCTTGTTTAATATTTAATTATTAATATTTTTATTAATAAAGTTAACTTTTTAGTGGCGAGTAAGGGCCTTGTTTTTGTTTGCACACAGAACAGAGCCCTCAGAGCGACGTTTGTAGTCTGAATAGTCAGCAGTTTTGCTGACGCGTGAAATTCGATATTCCCCGCTACAAAAACTATTGTCAATTAATTTAGCTTCTATATTTTCGAACTAAATGTCTTTCTTACACATGGCACTAGCCAATTACCTATTATTCAATAAATTTATAATGTGAAATGTAATACAATAAAATGAATCGGTGAATACATTTCAAAAAGGGTACTGACGCGAGAAGTGATGTAGGTCCAAAATGATGGCATAACTTTTGACAAACAACCTTGACAAAGGGAGATCCATTTGGCACACGGGCGAGTGAAAAGGAGGGAATATGGCCGAAACATTACATGATCGTTTTACGATCCAGCGACTGCTAAGCTTGTGGGGCACTGAGGTCCGATGATTGACGATCGGTACCAAATACCGAACTACAAAATACTGGCGAGCTTCAGGGAGAAACCTTGCAAATGAAATCTGAGAGCATTCTGCTATGAAGCGGAAATACGACGTCAAATTTAAAATAAAAATCCGGAAAACCGTAAAAAAAACTCAAATCCTAATAAGAATTCTAAATCACAAATATGCATCTCGAATACCCCAATATCGACCAAGTTAGCCACAATATTCTCAACCCTGCAACCATTTACACCCACCCATACGCAGCAGATGCCTAACAACCAACCTACCAAATTATTTCAGACCCAACCCGTACATGAACACACAACAAATTATCCACAAAAGTTCTTTCCCACAACATTCCAATAAAAGGCAAAATCCTCAAACAGCAAATTTTAGAGGAAATACACTCAATACAATACAATAATACAATACAATAAAATTCAATACCTCAACTACAACAACCCTCCGCATCTAAAAATCCAACTTTCCCGATTACCAAACGACCATCGGACAGTGAACAGTGAACACCAAAATGTCTATTGAGAAATTGAGATTTCAAGACGCGCAGGAATACGAACAATTTCATCCTAATTAATATGAACCACAGTATTATGACAACAATCAAAACCATGCCTTCATTAATAAAGGGCAACAACAGGTACAACCCGTCAAATTAATGATGAACAAAATCAAAATAACTGAGAACCAAACGAAACTTTTCAGCCCCAGACAACACGAATACATACAAATATGCCTTATATACACAGGATGTGATATTTTGTAAATATATATTTTGTCTTCCGATTCGAAACACTAGATGTGAAGTTATACATTAAATAGTCCTATTACGTTGAATAACTTGATTATGTCACACAGTTAGAGTATTTTTTTATTATTAATTTTTTTTTATTAATGAACCATTTTATGTACACAATTTAACTAACATTTACATTTGCCATTAACACGTGCTCAATGCATTACATTACTTCCCAATTTATTCAAAACAGTACCCACTTGCTCAAACGCACGAAATTGAAGTAGATAACCAAGTACAGGGAATTAATCAAGGAATTAATTAGGGAAAGTAATTTACCATACAATAGTCCAACCTGGGTAATACTAAAAAAAATTATGCTTCTGGTAAAATTAAGTATAGAGGAGTAATTGATTATAGAAAACTCAATGAAATAACTATTACCGATAGATATCCAATACCAAACATGTACGAAATCCTTGGTAAATTAGGAAAATTTCAATATTACTATTTTTAACTATTAACTATTATTAATATTTCACAACTATCGATTTGGCAAAGGTATTCCATCAAATAAAAATGGACCCAGAATCAATATCTAACAAAATCGGTGGTTACGAATGTCATTCGGACTTAGAAATTCACTTTTCCAAGGTACATGAATAATATCTTTCGATCGTTTCTTAACAAACACTTTGGAGTATCTGGATAATATTATAATTTTTTCAAAACTTGCGGAAGCAAATTTAAAATTAAAAAGATAAGATAGTTTTCTTGGTCACATCGTAACCCCTAATGGCATAAAACCAAACCCTCTTAAAGTTAAAGCCATAGATTTATATCCCATTCCAAAAAAGTTAAAAGAAATAACAGCTTTCCTTGGATTAACAACAGGTTATTATCGTAAATGAATACCAAATTACGCAGACATAGCAAAACCAATGACCAAATGTTAAGAAAAAGGAGCAAGGATAGATGCTCAAAATCTTGACTACATAGAAGCATTCAAAACACGAGTTAAATTACAGTGCTATCGAAAAAGAATTACTTGCCATAGTTTGGGCAAAGACACTAGAATAATTATTCTAGTGTCTTTGGTTTGGGCCACTAAAACTTTTCGACATTATTTACTAGGACGACAACTTCTTATTGCTAGTGACCATCAACCTCTTTGATTGTTGCATACCTTGAAGGAACCGAATGCTAAGTTAAAAAGATGGAGAGCTAAATTAAACGAATATCAATTTAAAATCAACTATATTAAAGGGAAGGAAAATTCAGTTGCAGGCAGATGTATTATCAAGAACTCAAATAGAAGAAAATCATCATAGTGAAGTTACTCAATATAGCGCAAAAGAAGACAATAGCAACCTTATTCATTTAACAAAAAAACCAATAAACTATATAACTATATAACTATAAACAAAAAACAAATAGTTTTCATTAAATCCTATAAATATAAAGTAAGCATTCAACAATATTCGGTAAATCCATTACCACAATTCAGTATATTGTAATGACACTTGAAAAGGCCAAGCAGATTTTACTTGATAATTTTATTCATAGAAGCATTACTATTTATATTGAGAGCGATGTAGACTTTGAAGTTATTCAAAGAGCACACAGATAAATGATTAGCACCACCTACACTAAAGTAAAGTTTTTGTATTAAAGAATGTTGGTTCATACGCCGAATTCAAAGAAAATATACTTCAATCACATTTAAAACTTTACATCCAGAAAATGACAAAATTATTTAAAGAAGATCAGTACTTTACAAATCGCCAACTACTAATTCAGAACAAAATAAATGAATGCAGCATATACAATTTGTCTCAAACAGAACAGAAACGCCAAAATTGCCCTTTAAAATCACATAGAAACACCAAAATGACCTTTAAAATCACACCTAACCCTGAACATTGCCGAGACAAGTTTGTGGTAGAGGGAAAACATTACATCAGTTGCATTGACATTTATTTTAAATTTGCTACACTTGAGCAAATTAAAACAAAGGACTGGATAGAGTAAAGGAACGCATTAATGCGCATTTTAATCAGTTTTTAAACCCAAATTTCTTAAGGCAGACAGAGACGGAGTTTGGACTGAGCGATGGCATCTAACTGCAACTCGAACTGCAACTTAATAAGGCAAAAAACGGTGCAGCAGACTACATAAGACAATAAACGAAAAAAATCCATTAATCCGATGATGAAGAAGTAATATTAATGAATGAAATAATTCTTTACACATACAACCATAAAATGGAACATGACATGACTGGACAATTTCCTTATAAGCTGGGCATCCAACATTAGACACTCAAAAAATTAAGGAATGGAAAATAGATAAAATAAATGAAGATCGACAGGAATTTAATATTGACAATAAATACAAAATACGTCCAATTCAAAAAGGAAAATTAGAAAATCCATTTATAGCTAGTAAATATGTAGAAAGAATAGACGAAGACCATTACAAAATTACTAATTGAAGTAATCGAACTAAAACAAATGCTACAAAACACAATTTAAGAAACAAAAGAATCACAGGAGCCTTGTGTATGATGTTGTTCCTATTACTTACCACGGGCCGCAATCAACAAATTTAAATAACCAACCCAGATACCGACCTTGGCTATATACTATTCTCAAGAAATCCAATTCAAATATCGGTAGCATATGAACATCACTCTCTAAGAATTAATTTAACGGAAATCGATGTCATCACTCAATCTTTTGGTAAAAAAAAATCACAGACACGCCGAAAATGAAATATTTGTATAATAAACTACTGAACGAATTAGCAAAATAGGCAGAAACGTGGACTATTCGACATAATAGGTTCATCTTTTAATTTTCTTTTCGGCACACTTGCTAAAAATTATACGATAAAAATTAACAAAAAAATAGATTTAATTGAGAATATTCAATTCAGCTTCATAAATTAAATTATGTCGTAGAGTTTATAAATTAATACAATAGCATTGAGACACACTCGTTTATGAACTCATGCAATTTATTGAATACATAGTAGACATAGAAATGGGTATACAACTTTCACGTCTTGAACATTTCAACACAAAAGTACTCAATTACAACAAGTTAGAAAGCATTAGCAACCAGAACATTCTTTTAATCAAAACATCAACTTTGATTGACAACAACAATTATTAACACCATTAAAATAATTCCCTATCGTGACCATTATGGGTATCAGTTAGACTATTCAGATCAACAATCATATTTTAAAGATGAGAATAAAATTTATAATCAAGATAAAAAAGAAGTTAATAATAAATGCATTAAAAACATAATTAGGCGCAAGAATGCTATTTGTAATTTTAGTATTAAAAGAAATCATTCAATACGTTCAACCAAATATAATACTTACATGGAATCTTCTAACTAAAACTAAAATCTCGCAAAATTGTCAAGAACTAAATGGCGATATAAAAATAAATGGAAGCATAATTATAAGGATAAAACAATGTAAGGTTAAGATTGGAAATGTTATATTACGAGAAAGTCCAGAATTCAATTTAACTCCAGTGCACTTAACAATTAATGTAACTATGATGAACATTATGACGTTTTTAAATTAATTTCAGAAAATAATACCACATTTTATGTAACCATAATAATTGCAGTTATTGTTCTTATCATTTTTCTTGTCCTATCAAACAAGTGCACACTAAATCAACTTACCTTTTTACATACAAAATTTAGAAAACAAGCAAAAAATAATCAAGAACTCCAACAAAAACCAAAACAAGAAATTGAACCGACACAAAACCAGTAGCCAGCCTTATACCCTGTAATGCCAACACAAGCATTGGCAACATATTCACACATGTATTTAGTACTGTTCGAAGAAATGCAAAGTGTATGCAAAGTGTGCACATAATGTAAACAATCCACTTCCGGAGCAAGCGATGCCGCTCTCCCTAAGCGGCACTCTTAATCTTCAATTATTGTATACAATCAATATGCCCAGTGGGAGATCTTGCTCCTGAAGTAATCTAAGCAAAAGGGCAGCACAAGTAAGATGTTTGTCAAAAGAATTTAGTCTTAAGCTGAGATCAAAGAAATACAAAGTGAGTTCCGAAGTAAAGGACTTTAAAAAACAAAACAGAGAAAATGGTTTTATCGGTAAAAATCATTTAATTTTATTCAAAATAGTCTTCTTCTGCTTTAATACAGCTTTTTGCACGGTCCAAAAGCATGTCGAAAGAGGGTTTTAGCTCGCTGCCCGGTATGGTCGCCAGTATGCCGGTGCAAACCTCTTGAATGGCCTCCACGTCTGCATATCGGCAAATGCATTTTTCCGAAAAGATGCCATATCAGGTGAATACGGGGAGTGGTTAATTGTTAAAATGCGATTTTTGGTCAAATAATCGGCCACAAGCCTCGATCGATGAAACGGCGCATTATCGCCAACTTCCATCTTCGCGATATTCGGGACGAACACGTCAAATACGGCGCACAAAAAGCATCAAAGTTTCAAGGTAGAATACCGCATTACGCTTTGTCCGTGTGGAACAAATTCTTTGTGGAATCATAAAAACTAATCAGCATTGTCTTCACTTTTGACTTCTCCAGGTGCGATTGTTTGGGTTTCGGCTCGACCGGCGCCTTCCATTCAGCACTCTGGCGTTTCGTTTCGGGATCATATTGAAAACACCACGTATCGTGACCAGTCAAAATCTTGTTAAGGAAGTTCGGATATTTTTTCTTCCTCTTGAATTGAATTGAGTTGAATTCTGAGCAATTTTTGGTCGTCAGTCAATTTGTGTGGAACAAACCGTGCACACACCTTTTGTAAGCGCAAGTGTTTAGTCAAAATGCGGTAAATTGATGTTTTTATTCTATTTCCATGATATTCAATGATGATTTCGGCTAATTTTTTATGAATTTACGCACTGTTCCTATGGAATTTTAGGTGATCGCGGATTTTGGTAGGCCCACATGTTTGTCGTCATTTATGTCCTCACGACCACTTTGAAACGTAGAAACCACTCGTGCACTCTGCTATGGGATGGCAAACATCGCCATAGACTTGTTTTATCAATTGAAACGTTTCGGTAAAAGTTTTACCAATTTTTAAACATAATTTAGTGTTGGCTCTTTGATCGAAGCTTATTTTCGCCCCGATGACATAAACATACTGACACTTAAAACGCAATATCTTCAGTTCCTTTAGATGAAATGTCATGAAATTTACTGAAAGTCGATAAAGGATGGCAGATTCTAACGAACTAGTAGACATATAGATAGCTCCACAAGAGGGCGCTAGATTAAAAAATGTGTGTTTCGCCATTAATTTAATTTTAGTATATATTTGATTATAATGCTTTATTATAAAAAGCACACACAATGCGCGCGTATTACTAGTCAGTTTCGAGAGAATGACGCTTAAGGATAAAGTGTTGACGCATCGCTTAAATCTAGTATTATTTTAGGGTTGCCGGATTTGGGTGACGCTATCGATATATCGGTGCCGCCACAGTACTCCCCTTCCAGTAAATCCGTAACGATCCTTGGCTCGCGAATGTTACCTTACGCCGCCTTTCGTAAGTCATTTGAGGAGTGGAATTTGATTCCTCAGAGTAGAACTGCTTGTCGTCCTTGACTAGGAAAACAGGCTTGAGGCGGTCGACTGATACTGCTGAGTCCTTCCCTTTCTTTGATATGGTGCGCTGTGGGAATTGGTTGAATTTTCTGCATGTGCTCTCGAAAACTGCTCAGGAATGTCGTAGAATCTACAGTTTCATCCATTCATTTCAAGAATTCGTTTGGCAGTCGAATTGGTACTCCATATAACATATCAGCTGCAGATGATTTTATATCTTCTTTTAAGCAGGTATGAAGTCCAAGTAGCACAGTTGGTAATAGTTGAGGCCACGGCGTGCCACTGCTGCACATCAAGGACGATTTGAAGGATCTGTGCGACCTCTTTATAAGTTCAGTTGATTGCGGATGGTAGGCCGTAGTGTGAATGTGCTTGATTGGCTAGTTGTTTGAAAACTGCAGATTCAATCTGCGTGCCTTGATCAGTAGCGATTGTTTTGGCCTTCCAAAACGTGATATCCATAACGTGATGGCTATCGTATAGGCTGTGATTTTAGTATATCGAACTTTCTCCACCGAAACAAACTTTCTTGAGCCTTAAGGAAGTAGTTCCTTTCAAGATGCCTGCCAATTCAGAATCCAAGGCTTGCTCCTCCTCGAGCTGCGCCGCGGTGATCGCTGTGGGCATCGTGATAGTGCAAAGCCTCGAAAAAGGGTCTGCAACTATATTTTCTGTTCCTTTTATGTGAAGGATGGTCAGCGAGAATTACGAAATATAATTCAGATGCCGCAGCTTTCGATGTGATGCTTCTTCCGACCGCTGTTGGAATGCGTATACCAATGGCCTGTGATCAATCTTGATCCCAAAAGTGCGTGCATCGAAGGTGTCTGAAATATTTGATTGACTCGTATATGGCAAGTAGCTCTCGGTCGTACGTGGAGTAATTTCTCTCAGTGTTGCTTAGAGAAAAATCTTGGAGAAAAATCCTACAGGTTGCCAGTCATGACGAGTGCGTTGTTCCAGAAAATACAATCGCACAAGAACTAAATGGCGATATAAAAATAAATGGATGCAAAATTATAAGAATAAAGATAAATTTAAGATAAAGGTAATAGAACATAATGACGTTTTAAAATTAATTTCAGAGAATAATACCACATTTTATGTAACTATGTAATTTAGAAACCTCAAAAAATAATTAACCCCAACAAAAACCACCATAAGAAATAGAACCGACACAAAACCAGTTGCCTACGTTGTCCAAAAAGCAAGCACAAAAAAATTGTGTGCGAACAAATCGTATGGCGTTACGCATCATGTTATTCTAATGCCTTTGATTGTACCCTGTAATGCCAGCCCAAGCATAGTCGACCCTTTTAAGGTAGAGACGTATTTACGCCACCCAAACCGACCAATTCAATTATTTCACAAAACCATAAACAATAAAGCACTTAATTGATACTTTTTAATTGATCCATACTGATTTCTGCGCAATATGAGTTCTTATAAACAATTCTTTGACAACAGCACTTAGCTATTCTTGTAAACAAATCTTAAAGCGTGACCTTAGCTGTTTTGCTTGCTCTCTCTGAAGCTCATCTCGGCCTTAGCATCCAATAGCAATACTCTCCCGAAATACACTAACATATTCTTAAACCTTTGAGGCTTTTCATCAAATTTACTTAAATTTGATTTTTAGTCTTAAGCTGAACGTTGAACAATAAAGAAAAATCCAACCCGGTTTTTTCTATTTGTCAATTTATTTGACGATCCACTAAATAGACTCAACATTAAATAAATGTGGAAGTAAATAAACGTAAAAGTAAATAAACGTAAAAAATAAAAAGTAAAAATAAATATTCTTAAAAGTAAATAAACGTAACTGTAAATACACGTAAAGTAAATACCCGTAAGAGTAAATAAACGTAAAAGTAAATAAAAGGTAAATAAAGGTAAATAAACGTAAAAGTAAATAAAAGGTAAATAAACGTAAAAGTAAATATATTTATGTAAGTTAACACCATAAGAATTTGGAACCACAAACAGCGAAAGCTTGCACGCGCATCCGACCTTGCAGTTGCAATAACCGAAAGATGCAAGATCAGCGTCTGGAGGGCTTCCCGTGGGAACGCTGACGGCAGCCAACAGCACCGACGCAGGCAGAGGTAGGGACGGAGTTGGCACCGACGCATGCAGAGGCAGCGACGGAGCTAGGACATAAATATCACCCAAACTTGTAGTTCAGATTTAGTTCCAATTTTTGTGCAAATAAATCCGGATCTCTGGTTCGAGTAATATTCTTTTAAAATAAATAAATAATCTTTTATTTAACTTGTATGCATACCACAATAAAAGAGGTTCGCTTCATTTATCTGCTTTAAGTAGTCGTCAAGGACTATTCTCGTACTCTGTCATAGCTTGTTCTTAGTCCGTCATTGTCAACGGAGTCTCGGTGGGTCACGTTTCGTTTTCTTCAGTTGTAGTCTGTATAAATTAAAAAGTTCTGGATGGGCCAGTGGTTTTCAGGTCTGTGGCTTAGGTGGCGCTGTTTGTTGTAGCGGGTAATTTTTAAATTGAAAAAGTTGAGGGCTGCATGCTGTGCAAGCTGGTAAGCAAAGTTATTACAATTTTTGTCGTGGCTGCTGTGCGAATTGATAATATCGACTTCCTTGGGGTGGTCTATTGATAAATGAAGTGCTGCTTGAATCAGGGCAAGGCTTTCAGTTCCATGCTTGTTACATGTCTTGCTTCTGGATAGAAATAGGTAAGGGCTATAAATTCTAGTCCCTAAACTGTCTTGTCTGTCCCATGTTTGTTGCACGCCTTGCTCTGAAATTCTGTTTTTTTAATTCGAGGCAAAGGTGTTATGCTGAGAGTACTGGTTACTTACTGAAATCGAATATACCTGAACAAACTTGCTCCATGCTTAATCTCAAAATTTTAGATTTTTTAGTTTCTGAGATCGAGGCGTTCATACGGACAGACATACATGGCTATATCGACTCGGTTATTGATCCTGATCAAGAATATATATTCTTTAAATGGTCGGAAACGCTTACTTATGTTATTTAGATACGTCTCTGTGGAAAATACCTGAATATGGATAGACTTTTAATTACACTGACATATTCAAACCGAGGTATGTAGGTAGTAAGAGACCTCGAACGAAAAAGACTGAAATATCCAGTTTAAAAATATTGAATTTTATCCTTTTGTTATGTATATGGTCTCCAAACGAAATCTCAGTATTAATTATAATTCAAACGGATATAAAGTTACTTTCGAAACTTCTGCTGTTCCGATTTTTAATACTCTTCACTTTAAAAGAAAGAGAAGGTCAAACATATTAATAATATCCCAATAATGTTGACTTAGAATCGTAATCATAATCATTATCATTGTGAAATCTTATCAGGATTATATGATACGATTGATACTGATAAAATTAAAGTAAAAAAATATATATAGGCACATAACTTTTTGCAGTAACCTACTTGAGTGCTGTCAAAAAACCTAAAGCCGAGGTGATCTACAATCGATAATAATATCGAAGGGTAATAACCGAAGGACAAACACAATAAACTGCATTCCGCTACAAGGATGTGAGAGCTATAAAATCGGTAATAGGAATAAGGAAAATTTTCCGCAGACAGGGACGAAAACAATTTCGCGACGCTTTGTACCCCGCTTCTACGCGTAGGTGTTACTAAAGCACTGAGTCCAGTTTTTTCTTGATCTACTCTGTGATCAAGTTAATCACAAACGAACAGATGCCACATACAGCATTTGAGGAACGTGGCCTTGTAGACTCGTCTATTGATGCTGATCAAGAATAGATATACTTTCTTCATTTTTGCCACCTTTTCAATAAAATTTAAATAATTATCTCAAATAAAAAGTGTACTAGTGTTTGTTTATCGCACATAATAAATCGTTAATAGTTAAACCATGGAAAAACGATCTTTAAAAAATAAAAATTATCAAAATAATATTTTATATAAATTTTTGATTGTGCTTTTTTCATTTCACAAAAGCTCATAAACATTACAAATGTACTTTAAGTAATCTTATTTTTATAAAAATATGGTGAGCTCATGTCTAAAAAAGGACCACATGAAAAAGGCAAAATTTAATTTTTGTAAAACTGTGAATCTGTGCATAGGAGTTAATTAAATTATAATTAAATGTGGTAATCAAACGGTTTATGAATTTAAATTAATTTATAAACATAGACTGCAAATTAAGACTTTAAAAACTATCCGTAATGGCCCTAACCATTAGGTAAATCGAGTCCACCATCTTTTAGTGAAATTCAAAAATAGGCAGTGACAAAAGCGGGAACTTGGAAATACATAACATATATTAGTATGTTTGTGCCATTCTTTTTGTATCTATTATATTAATTTAACATATTACATATATTTTTATATTTTCTTACCTCTTCACACAGAGCAAGCATACGTCGCGTACTTTCCAGGGACTGAAACGAAAAATAAATTGTTACCACTTTTACAGAAAATTTCTATACATAAAGCGGTATAAGCATATATTTTGTAAGCGGGTTGAGTTTAAATTTAAATATTCATTTTCCAGATATGTTAATAACGATATAATAAATATAGTGTAACTAGCTTTTTAAATTTTGAAGACATTTCAGCATATTTGTTGCAATTAGCATTTTAATATACCTTTAAATTCTTTAAATTTTTTAAAATTAGTATATTATTCTCCGTGATAGAAAGACATAATGTGCACAAGATCTCTTAACGCACAGACTGATGGATAGGCGAACAGGGGGACAGACAGATCACGGATTTGCTATGTGGTTTGAGATAATGATGTTGATCATGTATCACATTTATCACGACGCTGGCGTCGGTGGAGGTCTAGAGCAAGAATAGCAAGTTTCAGCATATTACTCATGATCACGGTTTTTAACATTATAGCAACCGTCTTCCTGTTATTGGCATTACAAAAAATCAGAATCAGAAAACAATTTTATTAAATGACAAATATTTGAGCGATCCACTGTAACGAACTGATTTTGTTGCTCGCTACAAGATACGTGCGGCTAACTCAGAAGATTTCGTGTGTCACCCGGTTACCAGTAACAACAGCTACCTCAGCTACCTGTGTCTCACACATCCCACACCTCACACTTCCCGAACGTCTCTTGCTCCTTGCTGACTCTTACTGCTGTAGATCATCATTCATTTGACTCGTTTTACAATTTGGTTTGCTTCTCCGTTGTGGTTTGCTTCTCCGTTGTGGTTTTCTTCTCCGTCGTGTAAGTAAGCGCTCGCCCAGGTACTCCTGCGGCCATGCGTGATAGGTGGATGTGAAGGTGGGGTTAAGAAAATATTACCATTCCCAAACTAGAGTGAAGATGTGATGTTGCTAGCCGCAACCTCTTGTTCATTGCTCTGTCACAGCCGCCTGACGACTGTTCAGTTCCTACAAACGCTCCGTGCAGTCCCTGTAGAAAGACGACTAGTGAAAGACGAACGTTCCACACTAAACTTTCCTCAAGCTGCTGCTAACGCACCTTAACGGGTCTGCTCGACGACCTCGTTTCTGCTGTCCTGCCGCTCTCGTGGTCCATGTCGGTGCGGACTGCGCTGCAGGGTACACGATACTTGGGCTAGTAATTGCTGTCGTATCCGGACCCACAGTAGCTCCAGGCAATCGCCGGGTGAAACAACAACACGTCAACCCCACGTCTTCTCTGACCGGTCGCGCCGGTACCACGACTGCTCAGTTTTTACGAACGCTGCAGGCAACCGCCTGGAATACGTCGACCGGGTGTTCACCACAATCCCGCCGCGCACTTCGGTCCTTACTAGGATTGGGCCCGCCTGTTCAAACGCTCGGACTCGCCTGGCCAACACCAGGAGCTGGTCTCGATTTGCGGTGTTCTTTGTCTCTTGCTGACTTTTACGGCTGTAGCTCCCTTTCTGATTCTGTTGCTTTGCATTGTTCACTCGTATTCCGTTCTCCTTGATTGTCCCGCGGGAATTTTTTGCTTGAAAGCATTAAAAATATCTCATAATATGACCAACATATGTACATACACGTATGTATGTTAAACAGAATAACTGTATATATGTATACTCGTACATGTGGTATTTTAATTTTATTATTATTTGCTTATAATATAGAATATTCGCAGAATATTCGCAGAATAATCGCACTCGTCAAGTCAAAGGTTGGAACTTCACTCATCTCTCAGTAATTGTCGTTATTCGTTTATGAAACCTACAATGGGTTGCTCCTCGTCCTCGTCTGTCGTTATTATTCATCTTTCTAGTTTAATCAATAGTGCCTAGTGCCCTTAGATCGGCTTGATGTTTTCGGGTACAAAGCTTAGTGAAGGAATCCACAACTGATAGGATCTATTCGCATTTCTTATTCATTGAGTGTAACTTTTTTACGATTGCTCAGGATTTACAAGACGCAGCAGTCAATCACTTCTGAACTTTACCTCTCGAGATTCGGAGTATTGGACCTGTGAACTCGGATATGGCCTAGACAGTCATGGCTGCAAAATTACATCTCTTTCGAGCTTTTGTGACGACTTGCCATTCCATGTCCTTGGCTACCACAACTTCAAACGTAACAACAACGCTAAGCTTTAAAAATCAATCATTGTAAGGTTCATTGCCCTTGTTCAGAATGTCGTACATCGCGCGGAGATATTCATCTTGCTTCTGCGCTCCCAGAGTCCAAATCTAAATAATTTGGTCAGCAATCACCTACATATTTCATGCGCCTCCTGTTCTTGCTTTTCCGACGTTTTTGTGATGGCGTTGCATTAGGTAATGATCTTAGAAGTTACACTTTGAATTTTATGAGTGCTTCGATAACTGTAAAAATCACAAGCTTGTAATTCACATATTCGTTGAGCGTTTTACTCATAAAATAAAATGATATTTTCAGATATCAGAAATTTTCACAAAATCATTCGATGGTAGCGTCAGATCCCATGTTTTTGATTATTGATGTTCAGGATAGAATTATTCCTTTCGCCCATAATGTTTTGCTGAGATCAGTCAGAGGCTTGGAAATAATGGCGAAGTCCCTAATAATCTTTCAAAGTAGCTTTAGTCTTAAAAAATTTTGAGTTTATTTTTTATGATTTGGTTACGATATTGATTAGGGATTACAAACTATAGGATCATAATAATATAATTAAAATTGATATTTCGTCCGCAAGGCGCAAGGACAGGCAGCTGACGTTAAAAGAAAACAAGAATTGGGCGTTCCATTAAGGAGGCTAAAGCGGACACTCGTATAACTACAACGGCGTGACAGTTTCACGAAGCTTCTTTGCCGGACCGCGAATCATACAGTGTATGATTGATAACTTATCTATCTAAAATAACTAGGACCAAGAGTGCTATCACGGCTAATGAAGCAGTGAAAGTGTCTGCCATTCGATAACAGCGAAACTATGTGGCGTCAAGGTCATCATTTATTCAAATTGGTCAAATATCCGGCTAAGTGTCCAAGAGCTGTTAGCATACGCTGGAAGTATGAATCATTGGCAAACGGCTATAATTGAGCGCAATGGCAACAACAGACACCGAGCTGCGCTAAGCCAAACGTTGGGATTGGATGGCCAAACAGTAAAATTAGACCCCCGACGATAAAAAGAATCATGAGGCATTTCTTAAGGCTACTAATTGGCGCCCGAACATCGAAAAAGGAATCACGGAAATCGTAAGCCAAGCGAGGTGATGTAACGTGCAATGATAATTGTACAAGTAAAATAGTTAAATAATAAAGTTAAAATATCCGTAAGATATCAGATACGTAAGAACGTAAGTAAGCCTAATAAATTTGGCTTAAAGTAAGTATTACTATATTTGTGTTATCGGTTGCGGGAATATGTTCATACGTATACAACTATGTATGTATGTGTATATACATATGCTCATCAGTGATGCCAATATTTTTCAGATTGAAAAAAAAAACTGAAAACAAAGGCTGAAAATTTCAATAAAAGGATGAAAAAACAGGACAGTTTTATGTATGATTATAATTTATAGGTAACTTTTAATGAAATATTTAAATTTCATATACTGACAATTGATCATTTACATATGCATATATTTTTACTTGTATACTAGTTATTCGTACTAATAAATATACTAAATAGTTAAAAAGCTTCATAAGCAACCTGTTTAACGCAAAATTGAATTCTTGAGGCCGGACCAGCGCACCTAAGAAACACTAAGATCATATTTATTTTCCACGTCGCAATCTGAATACTCTAACGACATATTTTCTAGTATAAAGTATTTTTTGAAATTAAGTAGGTTTTAAATTAGATACATTTATTCACCTATTACTATTTCGATGATGTAATTAAATAATTATCATGTTAATGCAATGCAAAACTAGAGTTTTTTACATTTTACTTTGTACTCGATTGCTAAAGTACAACTAATATAGATTGAAAGTCCATAAACTTCTGAAGTGAAGGGCATATTTTGTCAAATTTATAATATAAGAGCATACGTGTGCACACATACAGTGTTCGGCTGCGCTGTATGCGTACAAGAGAGCTGCTGTTACGCATCTTATTATTCTAGAATCTTTGGTCATACCGCGGTCATACTTGATCCCTCGAATTTCAAGTTCCATTGATATAGAATATCGCGTTAAAGTTTCAAAAGCTACTTGTCGAAATTGGCAGATATGACTCTCAGAAGTGACCGGCACCAACCCAGTATATCCAATGACCGCAAACTTTAAGCGGCATGTTCTCGAAACCATGTTTTCCAAAATAGTGATAATAAAACACTACTGAACCGATTGTCATCCTCTAGCTCTAGCATTAATTTGAAAGAGCATACAAATTTTTTATGGACTAAAGATTTTAAAACAAAACATTTTTAGACCCGTTTTGAAAGAATTTTTTTTTAACATTTAAGTAATAGAAAGATTTAAGAGCCGCTCGACTGATCAATGGTAAATGCTTTCTGAACATCCAAGAAAAGCGCCTCGTGATCGATACGAAACAGAGTAGTTGGAGTTGCGTTTTTTTCTGTAGAATACACATTTGTTTAAATTAATCGCTATCTTACGTACCGCAGTCTGTCTTCCCTCTCAATGTGATAGCTCAAAACGGAATAATTCGATCCGCCAAAAATAAGTTTGGCTTTAACCGATTCAGTGTGCCCGAATTACATAAACATCGAAATCTCTAACTTCTAGCGGTCCTAACTATCGATAGCCATAAACCGTTCCGCGACATAAGCATTTATCGCTTTACGAGCGGCAGAGAGTCTGGACTAGAGATAATAAGATGCTATAGTAAAGATAAATATAAAGATATAATAAGATACTATATAATATAGTAAAATTTACAATGATTTAAAATTAGGGGTACGTCATTTCTATTGAATATGCTTGAAACAGATAAGACGACTAGCAAAGTGACTATCAATTTCACCACAAATCAGATTACAAATAAAGACTGTTCCAAGCATCGTTCTACGGTTAGCAGGGAAGGCAAGTTAATTAACATTAGTCTACTTTAATAAGGTGGAAAAAAGGATTACTTCTCAATTTTGGAGCCGTAAGGCATAAGGGATTATAAGTCCAAATGGCAGGATATGTCCTTGCAGGCAAAATTTTACATCGTCAGCGAATGTACAAGTTATCCAACCCATGATTCAGAAGCCCTTACCCAATTTATAAACAATTTTTCAAAATCCAATCTCAACGATTGATTTGCCTTGAATCCCAAAGTCGCACTTCGCCGGCTTGTAAATAAACCAAACTTAACGTAAACACAGCTTCCTCTTGATCGAATTTAACGTAAACACAACTTCCTCTTGGAGACCAAACATTTTGCGCATTGGGGACCAACTTATTGCGTATCAATCAAACTGCAGTGGTCAGCATAATTGAATTTCACAACGCAATGGAAAGATTTCAAAGCCTTTGGCTCTCTTCCTAACGAAGTTTCTAGAGCGTCTCCTAAGAGAACATTTCTCCAAAAAGAAAAGCCTCTGGCCGAGGTTGATTGGGCTCCGATGAAGAATCAAAAGATCAGTCTTCATCGGGCGACAAGCGAGAATGCTTATTAGAATCAATCTGTAAAAGTAAAGTGACTTGTAATAGTGGATTAGCATAACGGATTATCACCAATTATTATAATTGAAAAACGTTTGAAATAAAAAATATATTTTTTTATAAAATTTGTACGTAACAAATTTAATTGGCGCCCAACGTGGGGCAGTGTCTAAAAAATTCCTAAAAAATTATTAACGAAGAATAAGTTAAATAAAAACGGGAATCGCGCTGCCAACCAACCCTCAAAACCCACCAAATCATAATTCAGTGATCGCGATAAAACAACTGGCAATCAATTAATGCAATAAACCAATTGAAATTTCATTATATATAAAAGGTGGTCCAAAAAAGTTAAATCTACTATTACAAGTACGCTATAAAATCATCAAATTAGAACCCAAACAAAAGTGAATCATCGATTAAAGAAGAGCCCTTGAACAAAGTGAATTAACAAATATAGAAACCACAAGTGAAAAAAAAAATACAAAAAATCTTAACAGACTCACACACGGGAAACTTAAATAATTAAAATTCAACCCAGAGAAGGAAGGAAGAACCACAAGTCATCACCATTCTACACTCTCTACCATCAAACAAAGACCAGCAAATAAACCATTCTTTACCGAAATTGTACAAGTTTACAAGCAATCTATCTGAGTAATTAATCTGGTGAATTTATTAAATAAATTTAAAAAAATGATTATTTTAAAACGGCAACTGGAGGGTCAACCCCAACCACTTCCGCTAACAAAATGGCAACTGGAAGTTTAACCCCTTCCACTTCTGTAATCTCCCCATTGAATTAATCACTCGATTAATCAATGTTCTGTTAAGCGAAGTAACTAAAAAATTGATGGGCTTAGAAGGGCAATTATTAGCCAAAAAGCATGAGGTAGAAGATTATAAAGTACAGACCATAGAAACATACGTGAAATGCGATACAACACTAGAAGTAATCAAATCAGTACCAAACTTCACAGGGGAGGCATCCCAATATGTAGGATGGAGAGAAGCGGCAGAAACTGCCATGGGACTGTACAAAATTCAAAGCGAGCAATACTTCATTTCTCTAACCATCCTTAGAAACAAAATCATGGGAGCAGCTCATGACTCGCTCACCAACCATGTACGGTTTTAAACTTTCAAGCGATACTCTTAAGACTGGATTTTATTTACAATGATAAAAGACCGATCCACGTTTTGGAAGCTGAACTGAGTATCCTTAGACAAGGACGGCTGACCATCACCGAGTTTTACAACGAGGTGAACATAAAAATGACTCTACTAATAAACAAGACAATAATGACGTACGGAAAGGACAGCGAAATTACCAAAGAAACAAACAGGATCATCAGAAGCAATGCTCTCAGGATCTTCATCTCCGGATTAAATGGATCCATTGCGGAAACGTTGTTTTCACTAAACCCACCAGATTTACCCAACGCATTGGCAAAATGCCAAGAATATTTTTTAGAGCAGGACTAAAGATTTTAAAACAAAACATTTTTAGACCCGTTTTGAAAGAATTTTTTTTTAACATTTAAGTAATAGAAAGATTTAAGAGCCGCTCGACTGATCAATGGTAAATGCTTTCTGAACATCCAAGAAAAGCGCCTCGTGATCGATACGAAACAGAGTAGTTGGAGTTGCGTTTTTTTCTGTAGAAACCACATTTGTTTAAATTAATCGCTATCTTACGTACCGCAGTCTGTCTTCCCTCTCAATGTGATAGCTCAAAACGGAATAATTCGATCCGCCAAAAATAAGTTTGGCTTTAACCGATTCAGTGTGCCCGAATTACATAAACATCGAAATCTCTAACTTCTAGCGGTCCTAACTATCGATAGCCATAAACCGTTCCGCGACATAAGCATTTATCGCTTTACGAGCGGCAGAGAGTCTGGACTAGAGATAATAAGATGCTATAGTAAAGATAAATATAAAGATATAATAAGATACTATATAATATAGTAAAATTTACAATGATTTAAAATTAGGGGTACGTCATTTCTATTGAATATGCTTGAAACAGATAAGACGACTAGCAAAGTGACTATCAATTTCACCACAAATCAGATTACAAATAAAGACTGTTCCAAGCATCGTTCTACGGTTAGCAAGGAAGGCAAGTTAATTAACATTAGTCTACTTTAATAAGGTGGAAAAAAGGATTACTTCTCAATTTTGGAGCCGTAAGGCATAAGGGATTATAAGTCCAAATGGCAGGATATGTCCTTATACTGCAGGCAAAATTTTACATCGTCAGCGAATGTACAAGTTATCCAACCCATGATTCAGAAGCCCTTACCCAATTTATAAACAATTTTTCAAAATCCAATCTCAACGATTGATTTGCCTTGAATCCCAAAGTCGCACTTCGCCGGCTTGTAAATAAACCAAACTTAACGTAAACACAGCTTCCTCTTGATCGAATTTAACGTAAACACAACTTCCTCTTGGAGACCAAACATTTTGCGCATTGGGGACCAACTTATTGCGTATCAATCAAACTGCAATGGTCAGCATAATTGAATTTCACAACGCAATGGAAAGATTTCAAAGCCTTTGGCTCTCTTCCTAACGAAGTTTCTAGAGCGTCTCCTAAGAGAACATTTCTCCAAAAAGAAAAGCCTCTGGCCGAGGTTGATTGGGCTCCGATGAAGAATCAAAAGATCAGTCTTCATCGGGCGACAAGCGAGAATGCTTATTAGAATCAATCTGTAAAAGTAAAGTGACTTGTAATAGTGGATTAGCATAACGGATTATCACCAATTATTATAATTGAAAAACGTTTGAAATAAAAAATATATTTTTTTATAAAATTTGTACGTAACAAATTTAATTGGCGCCCAACGTGGGGCAGTGTCTAAAAAATTCCTAAAAAATTATTAACGAAGAATAAGTTAAATAAAAACGGGAATCGCGCTGCCAACCAACCTTCAAAACCCACCAAATCATAATTCAGTGATCGCGATAAAACAACTGGCAATCAATTAATGCAATAAACCAATTGAAATTTCATTATATATAAAAGGTGGTCCAAAAAAGATAAATCTACTATTACAAGTACGCTATAAAATCATCAAATTAGAACCCAAACAAAAGTGAATCATCGATTAAAGAAGAGCCCTTGAACAAAGTGAATTAACAAATATAGAAACCACAAGTGAAAAAAAAAATACAAAAAATCTTAACAGACTCACACACGGGAAACTTAAATAATTAAAATTCAACCCAGAGAAGGAAGGAAGAACCACAAGTCATCACCATTCTACACTCTCTACCATCAAACAAAGACCAGCAAATAAACCATTCTTTACCGAAATTGTACAAGTTTACAAGCAATCTATCTGAGTAATTAATCTGGTGAATTTATTAAATAAATTTAAAAAAATGATTATTTTAAAACGGCAACTGGAGGGTCAACCCCAACCACTTCCGCTAACAAAATGGCAACTGGAAGTTTAACCCCTTCCACTTCTGTAATCTCACCATTGAATTAATCAATCGATTAATCAATGTTCTGTTAAGCGAAGTAACTAAAAAATTGATGGGCTTAGAAGGGCAATTATTAGCCAACAAGCATGAGGTAGAAGATTATAAAGTACAGACCATAGAAACATACGTGAAATGCGATACAACACTAGAAGTAATCAAATCAGTACCAAACTTCACAGGGGAGGCATCCCAATATGTAGGATGGAGAGAAGCGGCAGAAACTGCCATGGGACTGTACAAAATTCAAAGCGAGCAATACTTCATTTCTCTAACCATCCTTAGAAACAAAATCATGGGAGCAGCTCATGACGCGCTCACCAACCATGTACGGTTTTAAACTTTCAAGCGATACTCTCAAGACTGGATTTTATTTACAATGATAAAAGACCGATCCACGTTTTGGAAGCTGAACTGAGTATCCTTAGACAAGGACGGCTGACCATCACCGAGTTTTACAACGAGGTGAACATAAAAATGACTCTACTAATAAACAAGACAATAATGACGTACGGAAAGGACAGCGAAATTACCAAAGAAACAAACAGGATCATCAGAAGCAATGCTCTCAGGATCTTCATCTCCGGATTAAATGGATCCATTGCGGAAACGTTGTTTTCACTAAACCCACCAGATTTACCCAACGCATTGGCAAAATGCCAAGAATATTTTTTAGAGCAGGACTAAAGATTTTAAAACAAAACATTTTTAGACCCGTTTTGAAAGAATTTTTTTTTTAACATTTAAGTAATAGAAAGATTTAAGAGCCGCTCGACTGATCAATGGTAAATGCTTTCTGAACATCCAAGAAAAGCGCCTCGTGATCGATACGAAACAGAGTAGTTGGAGTTGCGTTTTTTTCTGTAGAATACACATTTGTTTAAATTAATCGCTATCTTACGTACCGCAGTCTGTCTTCCCTCTCAATGTGATAGCTCAAAACGGAATAATTCGATCCGCCAAAAATAAGTTTGGCTTTAACCGATTCAGTGTGCCCGAATTACATAAACATCAAAATCGCTAACTTCTAGCGGTCCTAACTATCGATAGCCATAAACCGTTCCGCGATATAAGCATTTATCGCTTTACGAGCGGCAGAGAGTCTGGACTAGAGATAATAAGATGCTATAGTAAAGATAAATATAAAGATATAATAAGATACTATATAATATAGTAAAATCTACAATGATTTAAAATTAGGGGTACGTCATTTCTAGTGAATATGCTTGAAACAGATAAGACGACTAGCAAAGTGACTATCAATTTCACCACAAATCAGATTACAAATAAAGACTGTTCCAAGCATCGTTCTACGGTTAGCAGGGAAGGCAAGTTAATTAACATTAGTCTACTTTAATAAGGTGGAAAAAAGGATTACTTCTCAATTTTGGCGCCGTAAGGCATAAGGGATTATAAGTCCAAATGGCAGGATATGTCCTTATACTGCAGGCAAAATTTTACATCGTCAGCGAATGTACAAGTTATCCAACCCATGATTCAGAAGCCCTTACCCAATTTATAAACAATTTTTCAAAATCCAATCTCAACGATTGATTTGCCTTGAATCCCAAAGTCGCACTTCGCCGGCTTGTAAATAAACCAAACTTAACGTAAACACAGCTCCCTCTTGATCGAATTTAACGTAAACACAACTTCCTCTTGGAGACCAAACATTTTGCGCATTGGGGACCAACTTATTGCGTATCAATCAAACTGCAATGGTCAGCATAATTGAATTTCACAACGCAATGGAAAGATTTCAAAGCCTTTGGCTCTCTTCCTAACGAAGTTTCTAGAGCGTCTCCTAAGAGAACATTTCTCCAAAAAGAAAAGCCTCTGGCCGAGGTTGATTGGGCTCCGATGAAGAATCAAAAGATCAGTCTTCATCGGGCGACAAGCGAGAATGCTTATTAGAATCAATCTGTAAAAGTAAAGTGACTTGTAATAGTGGATTAGCATAACGGATTATCACCAATTATTATAATTGAAAAACGTTTGAAATAAAAAATATATTTTTTTATAAAATTTGTACGTAACAAATTTAATTGGCGCCCAACGTGGGGCAGTGTCTAAAAAATTCCTAAAAAATTATTAACGAAGAATAAGTTAAATAAAAACGGGAATCGCGCTGCCAACCAACCCTCAAAACCCATCAAATCATAATTCAGTGATCGCGATAAAACAACTGGCAATCAATTAATGCAATAAACCAATTGAAATTTCATTATATATAAAAGGTGGTCCAAAAAAGTTAAATCTACTATTACAAGTACGCTATAAAATCATCAAATCAGAACCCAAACAAAAGTGAATCATCGATTAAAGAAGAGCCCTTGAACAAAGTGAATTAACAAATATAGAAGCCACAAGTGAAAAAAAAAATACAAAAAATCTTAACAGACTCACACACGGGAAACTTAAATAATTAAAATTCAACCCAGAGAAGGAAGGAAGAACCACAAGTCATCACCATTCTACACTCTCTACCATCAAACAAAGACCAGCAAATAAACCATTCTTTACCGAAATTGTACAAGTTTACAAGCAATCTATCTGAGTAATTAATCTGGTGAATTTATTAAATAAATTTAAAAAAATTATTATTTTAAAACGGCAACTGGAGGGTCAACCCCAACCACTTCCGCTAACAAAATGGCAACTGGAAGTTTAACCCCTTCCACTTCTGTAATCTCACCATTGAAGTAATCAATCGATTAATCAATGTTCTGTTAAGCGAAGTAACTAAAAAATTGGTGGGCTTAGAAGGGCAATTATTAGCCAACAAGCATGAGGTAGAAGATTATAAAGTACAGACCATAGAAACATACGTGAAATGCGATACAACACTAGAAGTAATCAAATCAGTACCAAACTTCACAGGGGAGGCATCCCAATATGTAGGATGGAGAGAAGCGGCAGAAACTGCCATGGGACTGTACAAAATTCAAAGCGAGCAATACTACATTGCTCTAACCATCCTTAGAAACAAAATCATGGGAGCAGCTCATGACGCGCTCACCAACCATGTACGGTTTTAAACTTTCAAGCGATACTCTCAAGACTGGATTTTATTTACAATGATAAAAGACCGATCCACGTTTTGGAAGCTGAACTGAGTATCCTTAGACAAGGACGGCTGACCATCACCGAGTTTTACAACGAGGTGAACATAAAAATGACTCTATTAATAAACAAGACAATAATGACGTACGGAAAGGACAGCGAAATTACCAAAGAAACAAACAGGATCATCAGAAGCAATGCTCTCAGGATCTTCATCTCCGGATTAAATGGATCCATTGCGGAAACGTTGTTTTCACTAAACCCACCAGATTTACCCAACGCATTGGCAAAATGCCAAGAATTAGAATCAAATAATTTTCGGGCACAATTTGCCAATAAATATTACAGATTCAGAAACGAAAACAGAAACCCGGGAAATAACCTGAGACTTAACCCGGTAAATACCAAACCATTTAACAACTCCCCAAATAAGCCAAACAACAACTGGGGAAACAACCAGAACAATAATTGGCCACAAAATAGAAATCCTGGCCCAAACAACTACGGATGCTAAATATCAACCTCAACCAGTTCCAATGGAGGTCGATGTTTCCTGGAAAAACCAGAATCGACCAAATAACAACTATCCCCGCCCGGGCAATAACTTAAACAGAGGATACAATAACAACAATGGACAAAACCACAATAATTTCCAGCAGAGAAATTATAATAACCAAAACCACGCTCAATAAACGGAGCGGCCCTTCCCGTTGAAGAGGGAAGCCACCGGAACAGTGAGCCAGCCGGCTCAAAAGGGAATGAGGATCAACAACATCGATGAGGAATATTTTTTAGAGCAGGACCCCTCAGAGGACTGCCACACCTATTAAGAGTAGACCCCAAAACGAAAAGAAAATTCAACGTGTTAATCGACACGGGAGCTTCCTCTTGCTATGTTAGGAAGGGGATATACGAAGATAGAAAAGAGTTAGCAATTTATAAACGGATATCCACTGTTCATGGGTACTCGATTATAAAATATTACTACCACATAACAATATTCAATGTAAAGCACCTTTTCTATGAGTTAGAAGGTCTAGAATCAGATCTGCTAGTTGGCTACAATTTGTTAAAAAGAATGGGAGCCAAAATAAATGCGGAAGAAGGAACGTTAGAATACAGTGGCAAAAAGGAAAAATTACTGTATTGTGACGACAAGATTAAAAACAAGTCGAGTAAAATAGAAAGTATAAACACTCTTCCATTAAGGGAATACATAATAAAAGAATACTTTGACAACCAAAAGGTGAATACCACAGAATCAATTATCGTAGAAGGAAGTATGAGTAGCTCGGGATCGGAGTGTCCTAAGCAAGCCAGCGTTGAATTATCCGCTAACAAGAAAATGAAAAGTTTGGGAAAAAACACGCCGACGATGATAATTCCGTCAAAACACAATTAAAAAGTTTGGGTAACAAAAAACCCAAACACGCCGACGATGATAATTCCGTCACAGGGAATATAAACAACTTAACAACTTAAAATCAGGCTGAAGATTTGGAGTGTAAGATTGTAGAAATAATTGAAAAAGAACATTCTAATATTGATATGCAAATTCCTTTTCGGACAGACATTAGAGGTGAAATAAATACTGTCCATGACAGACCTATTTATAGTAAACAATACCCTTACCCAATGTCCACCTCTGATTTCGTCAATAAAGAAATCCGGAGACTACTGGACGAAAACATTATAAGGCCGAGTAAAAGCCCTTATAATTCACCAGTACTAGTGGTGCCCAAAAAAGGTCTGAACGAAGACGGTACCCCAAAACACCGTCTAGTTCACGACTATAAAAAAGTGAATTAGAATACCATACCAGACAGGTACCCGATGCAAGATCCATCGGTGATACTATCTAGCCTAGGGAAATCCAAATATTTTTCTACCATTGATTTAGAATCCGGCTTTCATCAAATTCTGATGAAGGAATTAGATATTGAAAAGACAGCCTTTTCAATAAATAATGGAAAATATGAATTTCTACGTTTGCCCTGTGGCTTAACGAATGCTCCAAGAATTTTCCAGAGAGCAATGGACGATATACTGAGAGAGCGAGTTGGTAAAACTTGCCACGTATATATGGACGATATAATCATTTTCTCGAACACCATCGAGCAGCATTATACCGATCTAGTCCGAATAATCGAAATCTTACAAAAAGCCAACATGAAGATTTCATTAGAAAAGTCCAAATTCTTTAAAACTGAGACCACATTTCTTGGTTACGTTGTCTCTCACAACGTAATCAAAACAGATCCGGAAAAGATATCTACCATAATGAGATATCCCATTTCCCAAAGCATTAGAGAACTTCGCAGCTTTTTAGGTCTCACAGGCTATTACCGCAAGTTTGTTCAAAACTACGCGAAAATAGTCAAGCCTCTAACAAAATATCTAGGAGGGGACAACGGAAAAATAACTAGAAAAATGTCATCTAAAATCAAACTCCAATTAGACGAACCAGCCATAAAAGCTTTTAATGAGCTGAAAAACAACCTAGTAGCACAGGTAGAATTATTTCAACCTGACTACAATAAAAAATTCAGCCTGACCACTGATGCGTCATATGTAGCCATTGGAGCGGTTCTATCTCAAGACAATAGACCGATAACCTTCATCTCCAAAACCCTCAATAAAACTGAGCAAATATACGCTACCAACAAAAAAGAACTGTTAGCTATAGTTTGGGCTCTAAAAACCCTTAGAAACTACTTATACGGTGTTATCGGAATAGAAATCCAAACCGATCACCAATCATTATCATTCACAATATCGGACAAAAACCCTAATGTAGAGATGAAAAGGTGGTACTCTTTCATTGAAAGTGTCACCCCTAAAATAATTTACAAGCCTGGAACTACCAACGTTGTAGCCGATGCGCTATCAAGGATCCAGCTAAATAATATATCAGACAGAGATACCGAACAATCAAGCTCAGATCAAAACACTCAGCATTCTGCCGAGAGTAGTTTTGAGAATGTGATTCACGAGACCCGTAAGCCTCTGAACCAGTTTCAACAGCAACTGCTGATAGCTACGGGCAGGTTCACAATACATGAGTCTCTGAAAATTTTCGACAAAACCAGACACATAATTGAATACGACACGACTGAAAACCTAGTAAATATATTAAGAGAATATTTACCACCGCACGTAGCGGTGGGAATTCACTGCACCCTAGAAGACTTATATCACATTCAAATTCCACTTAAAAACAACTTCACTAACAAATTTCTCTTCACGAGAATATTTTTACAAGACTTAGAAAATGACAAAGACAAAGCAATCATAATAGAAGAAACCCACAGCCGAGCCCATAGGGGACTCGAAGAAAACCACAAACAAATTTACAGACTATAGACTGGCCAAATTTATACATTAAATTAAAAGAATATATAAAAAACTGCACCATTTGTAATGAAAACAAATACAACATCTAGCGAAGGAGAAAACCTTCACATTGACATTTATTACGCACAGAGCCTTACTTTTTTAACTTGCATTGATTTTTACTCAAAATTCCTGGCAGTAAAGCAAATACAGAATAAATTAAATATTGAAAACAGCGTAATGGAACTACTCCAACAGTTTCCCCGCGCTAAAATGTTAGAGACTGATAATGAACCGAGCTTTACTAATGCTCAATTCAAATCCTTTGCGCAGAGATGTGGCTTGTCTTTGCATTACACCGACCCCAGACATAGCACTTCAAACGGACAGGTAGAACGAGCACACTCGACGTTGAGTGAACTAGCGCGCTGCATAAAAGAATAATTCAATTTGTTAGATTACCCCGAAATAATTATCAGAGCGCAGTTCCAATTTGACTTTCGGACAGACAAGACGTGTGTACGGAAAGTTTCTTGCTTGCTTCTTATCTAAAACCAATCGCTTGCTTCTTATCGCAAACCATTCTTCAAAACAAAACAAAGCAAAGCTTAAATCATAACATAACAAAAATAAAACTAATCACCGTTACGATGGGGACCGTTGATCCCCCTGATAAGACAAAATCAATGTCTGAACCCAAGTTTTTGATTATGAAACGAACTGATGACAGTTCAATGGCAAACATCTCTCCGTTTTTAATAAAGAAAACGATTGATTTCACTTGCAACGGCGAAGTTTTGATGGCCAAAAAAACACGAGACGGAAATTTGTTGATCAAAACTAAAAATTTGCTACAAGCCTTAAAATTGAAGAAACTCCAACTTTTGGGATCATTCCCAGTGGAGGTTCGTGAACATTCTACCCTCAATGCTTCAAAAGGAGTCATATATTCCAATGATCTACGCTGCCTACCCGAAAACGTAATTAAAGATGAACTGGCAACCCAAAACGTCATTGAAGTCAAAAAAATTTTAAAGAAGGTTAACAACGAATTGGAAGAAACTGGATTGATCATATTAACGTTTGGCTCACACATAACACCTGAAAATATCAAAATTGGATATGAAGTGGTCAAAGTACGCACTTTTATACCTGCCCCACTCCGCTGCAATAATTGCTTCCGATTTGGACACATCACCACGCTCTGTCGCAACAAAAAGTCATGTATAAATTGTGCCAAGGAATACCACATGGACCCTAACACCAAAGAACTTTGCAACTTCAATAAATGTTGTGTAAACTGCAAGGATCTGAACCTACCCGACACCAACCACTCATCAGTCTTTAGAAGATGCCCCATCTTCGTGAAACATCAGGAAATACAAGCCATTAAGACGCTCGAAAAGGTGGACATTAAAAAGGCTATCTCCATCTATAACTCGAGACACCCACACGATGGATCATTGTACTCCAGCGTGGCCAAAACAAACTCCACTGACTATAACAACCATCCCCAAAATAACGCGGCGCCCTATCACTCAACAACCACACGTAAGATACTTTCCTACGAGGAATTAGCAGGAAACAACGAGGAATCCAAAACTTCAAATATAATCCTATCACATTCCACTAACAAACTTCCCACCAGCCCAAGTCCATCAGTTAAAATCCTTCCAAAAAATATTTCTAATCGACTTAAGTCACAACTTAAAACAAAAGATAAGAAACAACAAAAAACAAACAATGTAATAGATCGTAAAATTAGTCATAAGGAAAAAATTCCTGATTTGTCATCTTCAGATGAATAAATGGATCTCTCAAATTTAGAAGACGAAATTAATTAACCAATGCTGCAACCGATCCGAGATGTCCTCCCCTGCGGCCTACCAATCGCTTTACAACATGTGGAGGGATTGGTGGGGCGGGGGGAGGACATTTCAGTTGCAGCAATTTTCACTGTAGTTTGTGTCTGATGGGGCACTGTTGCTGCCAGACACCAACAAATCATATTTTAGTTTTATCTCTGTACTTTTCACAATACTCCTAGCCTATGAAAATGTCTTTGAAAGTTATACAGTGGAATATCAATGGTTTCAACAACAACTACAGTGAACTCCAAACCTTAATAGCAAAGCACAAACCACATATATTAACTCTCCAAGAAACTCACATCTTAGCACATAATCTACACCCCATCCCAATCAACTATGCCATGATAACTCTGAACTCTTCTCCATCTTATGGTGGGGTAGCGATCCTCATTCACAAATCAATCGAATATCGAGAAATATCCCTTAGATCCGACTTTGATGCTATCTGCGTGAAAATCTGTTCTAAGACAAAACTCCAAATTATTTCAACTTACATACAACCAAAAGCTAATTTTACTCTCAACAACCTATACTCAGTACTTAATATCGCTAACAATATCCCGACCTTAATAACTGGAGATTTTAATTGTTGGCATAAAAGATGGGGCTCCCCTGTAAATAACAGGAAAGGAATTACACTGGAAAAATGGATTGCCCAGTCTAACCTAATTATCCTCAACGACGGTAGCCCAACACATTTAAGCACTCATAACACATTGACTCATATAGACCTTAGCATATGTACTCCAGAACTTGCAATAGAAACAAACTGGACAATCGAAACGGACTTCTTTGGTAGCGACCACTTGCCCATTCTGAACAATATATTTAATAGAGCTCAAATCCAAAAACCAACACACAGGCCATTTTTCAAAACAAATTCAGCGAATTGGGACTTATATACGCTTCTTTGCATTAGTCACAACTCTTCCTTACCCATAAGCTCGAATATAAATCAGGAAGCAGCCAATCTTAGTAAAATTATTTTAAGAAGTGCACATAAAAGCATCCCAAAGTCCACGCCAAAAACTTCGCACACTGTACCTTGGTGGAATAAGGAACTAGAGAAACTCCGAAAAAGTAAAAACAAGGCTTGGCAATTACTTAAAAGAAATATTACTACCGAAAATATTATTGACTATAGGAGAAAAAATGCACTATTTAGACGTACGCACAAAGAGGCCAAAAAAGAATCTACATCCAAATTCACAGAAGAAATCAATCCTCTTACCCCAATACCAAAAATTTGGAACAATATACGCCGTCTCTGCGGCTTAAATACTTTGAAAGGCTTACACTGCATTAAAAGTATAAACTCTACTGACAACATCACTCAGCCTCAGGACATTGCGGAGCTATTCTGCCAAAACTGGTCTTTACAATCAAACAACTCAAACTTTACCAACTCGTTTACGACAAACAAAAGTAGAATTTTGGCAGATGATCTGTCATATGCTCCAGGAAAGACTGCTTTGCCAATAGAGAACGAAATAAACTTTATCGAATTTTCTTCGGCCCTTAATTCCTTAAAAGGAAACACTCCAGGCCTAGATCGAATAAATTATTCCATGATTAAGGCACTTCCCAGAGAAATTAAAAACAGAGTTATAAAACTATATAACGCAATACTGGGTGATGTAATACCACAACAATACAAGCTCAGCATCATTATACCCATATTGAAACCAAATAATGAAAAAACAATGATCTCATAATATCGACCTATTTCGCTGAACTCATGCTTAGCATTACTTCTTGACAAAATTGTAGCTAAAAGACTATGGTGGTTTATTACTTCTAACAAACTTCTACACAATAGTCAAGTTGGTTTTAGGAAAGGAAAATCTGTTATGGATTGTCTACTTCTTATAGACCATATTATAACCAAATCCTTAGCCACAAAAAACCACATATCAATTGTATCACTTGACTTCTCCAAGGCGTTTGAAAAAATTGGCATTCACGCCGTAATAGATCAACTTATTAAATGGGGGTTGGCCCACACATTCTTATTTACGTCAAGAATTTTATGACAAACAGAAAAATAATTGTTAAAGTGGGTAAATCATACTCAAAATCACTTCCATTGGACAATGGCATTCCCCAAGGGTCACCACTCTCTGTGGTTCTGTTTGTTATTGCTTACCAAAAACTTACAGAAATCATTGCTTTATACAAAGAAATATACATAAGTGCATACGCCGACGACTTTAATCTTCTAATTAAGTTAGACAAAACTAAAAATTCTACGATAAACCTAGATTCCTTATTTTGCAATATTTCGGATTGGTGCAACTACTCTGGCGGCAGCCTATCTCCCGCCAAATGCAAGCATATGCACATTTGTAACAAACAAAATTGTATTTGCAATGTATCTACCAGCCAAGTCCACATTCCCAATGTTTCTTCATTGAAACTGTTGGGTGTTACATTCAATAGGAAACACAAGTGGAACCCACATATTGATGATCTCACAACATGTCTTTCAAAACGCCTCGATATCATCAAGTGTCTTGCAAGCACAAAGTTTGGCTGCAGTACACTTACATTAGTATCAATTGTTAAGTCCATTATTATTTCAAAATTGGATTATGCTTTGCCATTGTATGGATCGGCTGCACCAAGCAGTCTGAAAAAAATTAAGTCGATTTTAAATACAGCAGTTAGGAGCAGTTAGCCTTGGGAGCATTTCGAACTACACCAACGTCTAACATTCTATTTGAAGCAAACATCACACCCCTTGATATCAGAACAGAGTTTCTAACTACAAATCTCTTCCAACTCGTACTTAGCAGTTCAGACTCACCACTTCATAACATAATTAAGAACTATAAGCAACCAAAACCAGAGAAAAAACATTCTGTTTTAGACAAAGTTCTTAAACTTAATAAATCCTTTAACATTGTTTTAAGACCTCCAAAAAAACTCAAACACAAAGACCCACCTTGGGCCCTTAACTCGAGTACCATCTACACGACACTCAGTAAACTCAATAAAAACACAACACCTCCAGAAGTCTACCGAAAACAATTCCTTCAACTTAAGTCAGAGCAAAGTAATAAAACATCATTCGTATATACAGATGGATCTCAAATGAACGAATCTACAGGCTATGCGATAACTTCAGAAACTGAAGTTTTTAAAATGGGGTTACTTCCAACATACTCTACCGTATTTTCTTCGGAATTAATAGCGATACACGAAGCAATTTTACTACTTAAAACCAGATGAGGTAAATTTATGATTTGTTCCGACTCTCTCTCATCCCTTAATGCAATTAAAAATGTAAACAACAATACATATTACGTAGTCGAAATAAGAAACTTATTAATAAGATTTTTTCCAAAATTTACCCTTCTGTGGGTTCCCAGCCACATTAATATAACAGGAAATGAGCTTGCTGATAAATCAGCAAAAGACTCTAGACTTTTTCCATTAACATACACACAAAACAACAATAATACAGACTTAAAGAATCACATAAAAAATTTTATTTTACAAACCAACTAAATAGGTTCACCGATACATCCACTTGGTATAAATCAATCAATTTACATAAAATGAATATAAAGAAGTATCTGAACTATAAGGATAAATTAATGATACTTCGCAAAGATGAGATTAAGTTGATTCGCATCCGACTGGGACACACGAATTTAACACATGCACACTATATGAATAAAAATGCCTCTGCCTTATGTCCTTTTTGTAACACGAACAACTCGATTACCCTCGAACATTTGCTTACTTTTTGTCCCACCTTTAATCAAATCAGATTAAAATATTTTTCTCAATCTTCATTAAAATCTTTAGTAACAAACCCAACATCTGACAACATAAGAACCATTATAAAATATTTAAAAGAATGTAACATATATCATATAATATAAAATAAATTAAGATTCATAAGGTTAATCATAGTTGTAGAATTTTATATTAACAATATAAATAATATTCATACCATCCTGTAAATATGTAAAAAAAAAAAAACAGACAAATGTACATTAGCCGAAGGCCTCAGTAGCCATGGCTCCAAAAACTGTTCACTTAAACTTTCAAGCTTAAGTCAACTCTTCAAATAAATAAATAAAAATTATCAGAGCGGCTTAAGAATACAATCAAAGTATTCATTCCACTACTAACAAGAAACCGTTCGACATTTTATACAATAAAATCAAACACGAGAATATGCCACAGGTATTAAAAAACACTCAGACAAAAATGTTAGAGACACATAACAAGGACAGAAAAGAAAAAGAATACCATGTGGGACAAGTAGTATACGAAAAAAAATATGGGGATCGAAATAAACTAAAACCAAAATATAAAAAGCAGGTCGTCAAAGAAACTCTAGCAAACAAGATAGTAATTAATAACAGAAACAAAATTATACACAAGGACAATATTATTACAGAAAAATGCACCTCGTACTACACTTAATATCATTCATACTGGCGGTCAAAACAGAAATAATCGACTACTCGAACCACGTACGAGACATATGCTGACCTATTTCATGTTACCAATTTGAGCCTGTACAGAGAAATCATCGACTTAGAATCAGACTACACAAGTAAGGACAAAACCATAAGGTCCCAATGGGAAATAAAATATGACTTGCAAGTAATAGAGTTAATTTTGGCACAATTATTAACATCTCGACCCAAAAGGGGAATAAACGAGCTAGGCACCATTTGGAAGTGGCTAGCGGGAACCCCAGATCATGACGACTTTATTCGAATTCAAGATAAAGTAAACGATCTACTTGAAAATAATAATCAACAAAATGTTGTCAACTCAAAATTATTCAAAGAAATCAAATCACTTTCAGACCATTTCAAAAATGTTTTTCTAGACCAAGAGCTACCACTAAGAAAGCACCATTTGCGCTTGCTAACGTTTGAATTACAAAATGTAGTCGACACGATCACGCTTGCCAACATTGACGTTTTTAATACTATAATCCTAAATAATGAAGATATAAAAGAAATTTTATGAAATTTTAATTTAATGACGTACGGAAAGGACAGCGAAATTACCAAAGAAACAAACAGGATCATCAGAAGCAATGCTCTCAGGATCTTCATCTCCGGATTAAATGGATCCATTGCGGAAACGTTGTTTTCACTAAACCCACCAGATTTACCCAACGCATTGGCAAAATGCCAAGAATATTTTTTAGAGCAGGACTAAAGATTTTAAAACAAAACATTTTTAGACCCGTTTTGAAAGAATTTTTTTTAACATTTAAGTAATAGAAAGATTTAAGAGCCGCTCGACTGATCAATGGTAAATGCTTTCTGAACATCCAAGAAAAGCGCCTCGTGATCGATACGAAACAGAGTAGTTGGAGTTGCGTTTTTTTCTGTAGAATACACATTTGTTTAAATTAATCGCTATCTTACGTACCGCAGTCTGTCTTCCCTCTCAATGTGATAGCTCAAAACGGAATAATTCGATCCGCCAAAAATAAGTTTGGCTTTAACCGATTCAGTGTGCCCGAATTACATAAACATCGAAATCTCTAACTTCTAGCGGTCCTAACTATCGATAGCCATAAACCGTTCCGCGACATAAGCATTTATCGCTTTACGAGCGGCAGAGAGTCTGGACTAGAGATAATAAGATGCTATAGTAAAGATAAATATAAAGATATAATAAGATACTATATAATATAGTAAAATCTACAATGATTTAAAATTAGGGGTACGTCATTTCTAGTGAATATGCTTGAAACAGATAAGACGACTAGCAAAGTGACTATCAATTTCACCACAAATCAGATTACAAATAAAGACTGTTCCAAGCATCGTTCTACGGTTAGCAGGGAAGGCAAGTTAATTAACATTAGTCTACTTTCATAAGGTGGAAAAAAGGATTACTTCTCAATTTTGGCGCCGTAAGGCATAAGGGATTATAAGTCCAAATGGCAGGATATGTCCTTATACTGCAGGCAAAATTTTACATCGTCAGCGAATGTACAAGTTATCCAACCCATGATTCAGAAGCCCTTACCCAATTTATAAACAATTTTTCAAAATCCAATCTCAACGATTGATTTGCCTTGAATCCCAAAGTCGCACTTCGCCGGCTTGTAAATAAACCAAACTTAACGTAAACACAGCTCCCTCTTGATCGAATTTAACGTAAACACAACTTCCTCTTGGAGACCAAACATTTTGCGCATTGGGGACCAACTTATTGCGTATCAATCAAACTGCAATGGTCAGCATAATTGAATTTCACAACGCAATGGAAAGATTTCAAAGCCTTTGGCTCTCTTCCTAACGAAGTTTCTAAGGCGTCTCCTAAGAGAACATTTCTCCAAAAAGAAAAGCCTCTGGCCGAGGTTGATTGGGCTCCGATGAAGAATCAAAAGATCAGTCTTCATCGGGCGACAAGCGAGAATGCTTATTAGAATCAATCTGTAAAAGTAAAGTGACTTGTAATAGTGGATTAGCATAACGGATTATCACCAATTATTATAATTGAAAAACGTTTGAAATAAAAAATATATTATTTTATAAAATTTGTACGTAAATAATTTAATTTACACGCGAATGTTTTTTTTTTTCTAAGGAAAGGTCATTAATAAATAAATTAAAATGGAGCGCACCTGTGGCTTTCTTGTGGCACGCCGGATGTGACTCGGAGAATACAAGAAAGAGAATTTTCAAAGAGGAGGACCCGATGCGTCCTGCCATTTACATAACTTTACATCCAATTTAGAAGATTAACAGGAAAAAATAAAATAAACGAAGTTTCCTAACCAAAAGTAATTGATTAACAGAGTCAAATGCTTTGCTTAAGCAGTGTAGATGAAATCTGTTTAAAGATCATTTTCCAGTATCTTCCAGTATTACAAAGGAAATTGGCTTTAAGAGGTTAGTGGTAGTGTATCTGCGTTTCATAAAGCCGTGTGGACAAGGTGATATAATTAACCTACAAAGGTGCTGCAAATGAGGAGTGATAACATTTTCATAAAGCTTGGGGATAGAGATTCCTTTGTAATTGCTTGCATCCAATTTGTTACCTTTTTTATGACGAGGGATCACAAAGGACCCCCATATATGATCCAAGAGATAAGGTAACCAATTTCAGTAGAGGCTGACACAAGGATTCCGCACAGAACCTAAGCACACAGCCAGGAATTTCGTCGGGATATGGCGAATAGATCGTAAAACAGTGAGCTTTCGTTAAGTGACAAAATATTCAAGATAGACTAATAGACTAATTTAAATTTTGAATAAAGTCTGGACCTTACAACTCAACTCTTTATTAAACCAAGGAGGTTTGTTGGAGATAAGCGGATAGTACATTGGAACATAAGAGCTAATGAAATTATTTAATTTTCTTTTATTACAGTACCTGTATCGAAAAATACCTCCTTTGACGTAGGGCTAGACCTAAACGCAATTAAGTCTCCACCTCCCCGCCTGGAGGGACGATCGTGCCTATATATTGTGTACATACCTGGGAAAACTTCAAGCTTGGTATCTTTGGCTTTAACCAAGTCTTTTTAAACACAATGATATGGGATGCATAGGAAAGGCTATCAGTATACAATTTAGTTTAGCATTTAGCGTGCTACGCAATGAAAATAAAATATTTTCATAGGATATAGTAAGACTAGATGCTAGTTTTTAAAAGAGAAAGAAGTAGAAGTAGAAGAGGAGGCAGTGGTCTGGCGTGAGGGAAGTTTAATTCCGACGGGAACTTTTTTTCTAATTATGATCTTAACTTCGAACTCTGTCACCACCTTACTATTAGGGACACTTATCTTGAAAGATAAAATAATCCTAACGTAAGAAAAGTTTCATTTTTCCACATTTATGCTTTTCATTAGTGTATCCACCGTGAGGGGCTTAGGCACTGCAGATTTCGGAAGTGCCAATTTGCGCCGGTAGTCCGGACTCTATATTCTATAAATTCAACTAATCGGAACATGTTGAATTACTGGTTGAGTAATCAGTGCAGCGAATCGTATTCTCTGGCAATCCCAAGTTAGACTTCCTCCACAATAGATTGGTCGTATTGTTTCGAATCTTTTTTAGCTGCAATGGACATCTTAGCTGCGGAGTCCTGTTGATCACTTGCCGGAGGCTGCGTCGCGTTCCTTTTAGGCAGCCTACGCTGCGGCTTTCTTGCCTTTTGGCGATTCCTCTAAGAGGTTAAGACTATTAAACTGCGAATATAACCCGGAAAGGAGATCATCAGCTCGACAACTACCTCCTGAACTACCTCCACCCACGCCAAAACTTCTGATCACCTCTCAAGCTACTTGCAATTTGGCGCATGAACGATTTGCAAGCATCACAACAGTATTTTAGATTTAGGCCCTCAGCTAGGTCATCACTTGTTCGGCCGCTGAACAAGCGCACTCAGTGTGCACCATTTGGTCACACAGCCAACAAGTCAAATGTACCGCAAGAGCGCAGTTAGCACGCTTAAACTTTGAATTTCGTGAGGGAGAGCTAAAGATCGGGTGCACAGTGCAGTTTATGTGCATAAAAAAACAACAACAAACAGCACCACGGACAACGCACAAAAGGTAAAGTAAACATTATACAAAGACAACAAGAAAAAAGTCTTAATAAAATGTGTACAAAATAGAATTATTTAAGAATTTATTGAAAACCACCGCTGCTTTCGCAAAAGGAAAAATAAATTCGTAGCGCAGAAAAAACACAACCGTTGCTTTTTGAAAATGATTTAATATTTTTTTCATTTAATTATTCGTTTTCCCGCGCACTGTGTCACTCCCCCAATCTGATTAAAATTCGACTCAAGCATTCTTTGTTGTTTTAAATTCCAATTATTTGTTTCTTTCCAGTTCCAAATTATAAAATTCTACATTGACTATCAAATAGCAACAGTCCCAACGGGTCAGAAGCGAGGAATCCCAAACTGTTGTTTTTAATTTTACCAATTGCTATCGGTGTGCCAAAAATTTGCTTGCACATCCAGTCTAACGCCTACAAAACCGCCCAAAACTATCACGCTTGAACACTTAAAAATTTCAAATTTCATCCAAAAATTGGATGATCCATATATACGTATGTATAACTTCAATTTCTTGAAATGCCCAGGATCCAGAGATATCATCGCACAGGATTAGATTTGGGTAAGTTTGACGGACATATTTCTCTGATTTCCATATTAATTGTTTACTTACATTGTATATTGTAACTTCGTAAAATCGTTAACGTAATTGTATTAGACACTAAAAAGGCACAAACGTTTTATAAATAAAGTTAGATTTTCAGCAGCGAGAAGCTGCCTTGGGAATGCTGACGCGAAAGTGGAGTAGTTCAAAAATTATGATATAACTTTTGACGGACAACCTTGGCAAAAAGGGATCGTATTGTGCGGTTTGCGATGATCCATTTGACACACGGACGTGTGGGGCAGTGAGGACCAATGACTGACGGTATGAATCTAATTATTTTTCAGGCCACGACCTAAATTCGGCAAGCGTCTTCATCACAAGAAGAATCACAGCTTATAAAAAAGCTTGCCTATGACTCACTTTATTATGCCGTAGTACCCTTTTTATTGCCTTGGACGTCTGCTGTTCTTCTTGCACAGTGTTATAGTACAGATATTGCACTTCTAGCCACTGCCACTGCCACTGCCACTGCTTGGGAATGCTGACGCGAAAGTGGAGTAGTTCAAAAATTATGATATAACTTTTGACGGACAACCTTGGCAAAAAGGGATCGTATTGTGCGGCTTGCGATGATCCATTTGACACACGGACGTGTGGGGCAGTGAGGACCAATGACTGACGGTATGAATCTAATTATTTTTCAGGCCACGACCTAAATTCGGCAAGCGTCTTCATCACAAGAAGAATCACAGCTTATAAAAAAGCTTGCCTATGACTCACTTTATTATGCCGTAGTACCCTTTTTATTGCCTTGGACGTCTGCTGTTCTTCTTGCACAGTGTTATAGTACAGATATTGCACTTCTAGCCACTGCCACCGTATTAGTTATAAATCGTTTAGGAACCTGTATTCTTTGCCGTGCTGTACTCGACTCGGGCTTCGAACTACGCCTTATAGAAGGCCAAAGTCAAAGTCATCAGCTTGATGGTTTGTCAGTAAATGCGATCTCGAACATCTGTATACTTACCACTGTTATTGTATACAATATTTCCAAATGTTGGCACATTAAACATTGAAATTTACAGCTGAAAATATCTTTAGCTCGTGGACCCAGATTTCAATCGTCCTCAAGGCGTAGAAATATTGATTTGCGCCAGTCTCATTTACGAACTGCTGTGCGCCTTTAATTCAAAAGGCCCATTTAAACAGGGTCGTTTCGTTTTGCTTCGTCGGCTTTGGGACGTCAAAGGATGCACCGAGCCCATGGTCCGTGCCATTGGTCCAAAAGAATGATGCGTGCATTAAGGCTTCTGTGAAAACCTACGTTACTTTTTCATTTGCTTCGCAATGAAGGCGAAGCTCATTTAGAGCTGATCAGGGGCCTCTCTACAGTTGTTTTCAGGCACGGTCACAAGCGATTCAAATGCACAAGGAGGAGGCCACTAAGACTTCTTTTTCTCAGCAACAGCCACACGAAATCATTGTTGGATTTTGGATGCAATAAAGTCGGCCGATCATTATTTTCATCTTGCTGTGGGTCTTTCGGTTGACTTTTGATGAGCTGAGAACCCTTCTTCGCCACAATTTTAGAAAGCCCTGCCGGTCTCGATGTTCTATTTCTGGCATATTTAATCGTTTATCGAGCTTAAAGTTCAGTTCAGATTTGATCTTTACGAAGCTATTTTATTACCTAATTATTTTACAGAATAAAAAGACGATTCGTATTCAGCGATTTCGAACGAATAGATTTATTTATAATGTTAGAGCGAGAGTCTGCATCGATGCGGCTGCATAACTTAAATGGGAGCGCTACAGAGACGAACTTATATAGATAAGGAAAAATAATCGCGCACTGAGGTGCCGTAGAGATAAATTGTGTCTCCACTGTTGATAATAAAGAAAAATATATATTTAGTAACTGCTGACAGCTGAGTAACTCAACAACCGGTGTTTATATACGTGAATAAGAATCTAAGCGCGCCTCTCTCTCTCTTTCTTTCACTCTTTTGTACACTTGCGATTCCACTTTTTTGCTCGGCAATAAAGGCTGCTCATCGTCATCTAATAAAAAAGCTTATTAGCTTAGCCACGTAATTTTAAGTACTGTTATTAGCTACAATTAGTATATGGACACTAAATAGTCTATTGATAGCTCGCTTCAGATAAGCTTAATGGATTTTATAACTTTCATACTTCAAATTTTCGTCCTTCTATAAATTTGTATATTTGGAATCCTATAAATTGTGCGCCCCACGAATACTAGGGAATATAATCCTAAGGAAGTACATTGACATGACATCGACAGGCCAAGTAGGGAATCAAAGAAAAAAATTGCACGACTAGCAGCCTGAATCAATGAGTTGCGAAGGGAAACATGAGAGGATTTTGCTGCACCGTTACTAATGTAAAGTACTTCTCAAAAGAATGGAACAGAGCGAGCGAACCGTACTGTTAAAACTATAATGGCACAGTTTGTCGGTCAAAACCAGAAGAACTTAGATAACTTCTAGCGTGATTGAGACTACGGCATTCGCTCTCTTATATCTACAGAAGGGTGCTGTGGGGAGTTGAAAACTCCGCAAAAATGCAGATTTCAGCTGCGGAAGGAGGGCCGTGCGAAACGGGATATTTGGAGAATGAGAGTTTGGAGAAACGGAATCCGTAAAGAGTTTGGAGAAATGGAATCTGTAGACAGAGAGTTTGGGAGGAAAGAGTTTGGAAAGAGAGACTATTTAGCGGGACAGCGGTAGAACAGAAAGCGTTGGCGTATCATGTTAAAGGAAGCAACGGTACCAAGCTGGAATTTGAACCAGGCAAACGGCAAAACCGTGAACTTTTAACGGGGAAACTGGAGACATCAAAGAAATAAAGGAGGCCTTTATAAGCAGGCCGAGCCCTAGAAGCTGAACGCGAAGCAACGGGGCAAGATCGCTACGTCTTGACTTTCGGGATAAGGTGAATCTCCGAATTGAGACCCGGTAGCTAAGTTTTATAAAGACAAAACACAGCCTAGGTTGAGACACTGTGTTCCCCGACTATCAGATACCCGTTACTAAGTTATTTTCTGGAATATCTGTAGAAATTCGGGGAAAAAAAAGAAAAAAATAAATATATAAAATGTTCCAACAGTTTGGCCATGGCAGTTCTGGGCGGTTGGTGGGCGTGGCGAAATTTGAAAACAACCTTGCGCTGATTCTATGTCTTTCTAATCTGCATGGTTAATCTGAACATTTTATAGCTCTTGAGATCAAGGCGTTCATACGGACAGACGGACATGGCCAGTTCAACTCGGATATTGATTCTGATCAAGAATATATTTACTTTATATGATCGGAAAGGCTTTCTTCTGCCTGTTACATACTTTTCAACAAATCTAGTATAACTAGAGTATTACTCTAGTATTACTCTACGAGTAGGGTATAATTATATTATGCAGCACGAATGTATCTTTATAGGAACCAATACGATTATTAAGTCTAAAGAAATGTATTACCCATTAACAAAAACAGAAATCAATTTATAAATTGGTTTCAATCATAATATTGATTGTTATAGTTAGAAGCAATAACAATTCCATATATTAACCTATAGGGGCATAACAAAGCAAAAAAAGTTTTTGTTAAATTCAACAAAAATTTTAAATCTTTTCTTTGAGAGCGAGTGACGTACAGTGTTGGAAAAAATAATAGAAACACGTTGGTTGAATCATTGATTTTAAATTTTGTGCTCAGAACGAAAGTAATATTTTTTAATCTTTATTTTTTAAACTCATATAAGTATATTTCACAATAAGGAACAAAAATATTTTTTTCATCTTTATATTAACTAAAAATAATTAACTTAAAAAATAATAGAAACAAAACTCTTAATACTAAGAAAAACTTTATTTTTATGAATTATCATATAAAAATAGTTGTAATATTAATATTTAGTGGTATTTCCTTATTTTTTATAACTGCTGAGCATCGACGGGGCATTGAATTCACTAAACTGGCGCAAATTTCGGGGTTAATGGCATACCACTCTGACTTAACTTTTTCCCACAGCTCTTCCTTATTTTTTGATTTAAAACCTCCAATTCTCTTTTTAAATATTCCCCATAAATGTTCTATAGGGTTTAAGTCCGGGGATTGGGCCGGCCACTCCATAACATTAATTTTTTGGTCCTGAAACCATTTCTTAGCAATGTTTTGGATCATTATCCTGCATGAACTCCCATTTTAATGGCATTTCCTCCTCAGCATATGGTTTTATAACATTCTCCAATATGTTAACGTAGTCGGGAGCACACATCCTATCTTTTATCCGGAATATCGGACCAACTCCAGACGCGGAAAAGCATCCCCATATCATGATGTTACCTCCACCATGTTTTACTGTTTTCTTTGTGTGCTTTGGATCAAATGCGGTATTTCTTGGACGTCCTACATATATTTTGCCATCAGATCCGAACAAATTAATTTTAGTTTCATCAGACTATATAACATTATTCCAGTTTTTACGTTCTAGGTGTCGCTTTGCAAACAACAGTCTTTTAGCCATATTTTTTTTACTAAGCAGTTGAACTTTCCTAGCCGAGTGTGCCTTCAAATCCTTTTCAATTAGTCGATTTCTTATTGTTCGACTTGACACTGATGTCTGGAAAGTATTTTTCAGGTCTGTCGACGACATAAAAGAATTTTTTTTGGATGTTCGAATCAAAAGGTCGTCGAACTTTTGGGATGTGGCTCGCTTCCTGCCCCGTTTCTCCTTCGTATCTTTATAATGAATCGCGGAAAACACTTTTTTTGCAGAGCAGTGCGTTAGTTCAGCAATTTCCCTTATTGTTTTTCCTTTGTTTTTTAGTTTTTTTATAATATCTCGTTCTACAGCTGAACAGTTCACTCCGCGCCCCATTCTGAATAAAAAAGCCGAAATTAACCATTTTTTTTTACAAAATCACTTATTATGAGCTAAACATACCTGAAAGTATTTAAATTATTGATTTTTTTACAAAATAAACAGGGAAAAACTTAAACAAATCGCAGAAACGCAGCTTGTTTCTATTATTTTTTCCAAGCGCCAAAAATTAAGTTAATTATTTTTAGTTAATGAAAAAAATATTTTTGTTCCTTATTGTGAAATATACTTATATATGAGTTTAAAAATATAAAGATTAAAAAATATTACTTTCGTTCTGAGCACAAAATTTAAAATCAATGATTCAACCAACGTGTTTCTATTATTTTTTCCAACACTGTATATGCAAATACAAAAAACAAGAACGTGTAAATGCCGAGATACCCATGCTTTCATTTGTCAATAACATGAGTCCAAGGCCAATTATAAAAGTTATTTAAATAATTTTCCTTAGGTGACATAAATCATTCTAACGCTGCCGATCGACGGTACCGTAGTTGTATACATTTTACACGCCTTTACCGTCGACAGCAGACATAAGCAATTTTTAAACTTATAAACTGTGATGTTCAAAAACAATTGTATCTTATTTTTTACATTTTATACGTATTAAAGCGTGTACCAAATTGCTGGAGTTACGTTCTAACACAATAGAAGGGAAGACAGAAGCATTGCTTGACGAAATGGTGTTGAGCCCTTCTGGTTACCTTTACTAGAGTATTATGTATATTAGTCGTACTTACTTCATCGGCTACTCCTTGCGCATTAATTTGCAGCTCCTCTAGCTCGGTTTTTGGGACCTGAGGAGGGGCCACTTCTTCGGATGGATCCGCTGGCATTCTAAAAATATACACGATTTCCACAAATAATTAAATGAACCTTTAATTACAACATCTACGACAGCTTTTAGTTTTGTGTTTAGTTTTATTACGATTATTTGTGGCTTAAATAATTGATATTAACAATAACACAAAAGCTAAAACACAATGCAAATGAATTGAAACCTGATTATAAATAGTGTGTTAAATGCATTCGTCCATTGAGCGGATCTCTTCCTAATTTAGAGTATTAAAGTGTAGACTGAATTTATAAACTTTTATAAACAAGGCAAATAAATTTTCTCAGAGGTGCTGACAACAACTGCAGACAGCTTCAACTTCTATATGTGAAGCAAATATTTTGGAAGAAGAAGAAATGCAATGTACAAATGTCGAGGATTAGCTTAATTTTAGTATAAAAGATCCTAGTTTTATAGAAAAACTGAGCAACTCAAATCGCCAATGAAGAATCATATCGGAATAGAAATAGAAAAAGAGTCTGCTCGCTGGACATATTCTGATCATAGATTGTAATCTGTGTGAAACTGTTAGATATAATAAACTTTAGTTATATTTCAGACTAATATAATCACTAAAATGAGCACATTTAGTGCCATACATTCGTTTTGATGTATGCAATTGTTAGCTCCCTGGAGAGGCCATATCACAGCAGTTAAGATGAAGTGCCTGCGCAAGCTTCAAAAGCTCGTCGGCTTCTGCGATCAGCCATGCTTCAGCTCTCAACTAAATTCCGGTTGATCAAAGCCATTATAAGCCCTACCCTTCCCCATCCAAGTTTGGGGAACCGCCTCCAAACATTAGCTTGACAGACTGAGGGTTGTACAGGCACGTGCTGCTCGACGTGCATCGGGACTCCCGTGGTACGTCACCAAATCCGCTATCCTAAGGGATCTCCGGATAACTCTGGTTGGTGACGAGATCAATCACCACAGCAGCCGATATGCCGACAAGCTGATCGCGCACCCAAATATATTGGCAAGCAGTCTCGCCGGTCCTATTCCCCCTCCGACGGCTGAAGAGAATCCACCCGAACGATCTACCTACCCGTGTTATATAACTACTTGTATAACTTTGTAAATAGTACTTGTAAATAAATGTTAAATGTTAAATTGTTAAATGTCGAATAAAGTCCTTTGTACAATGTACATGTTTTCCTATTTTCCTCGTCCGTTTTTGTTCAGAACGAACCAGAACACTGAACAAATCCGGCGCAAATAATAATAAAAAAAAAAAAATCCCCTGCCCTGAAAAATTCCCTGAAAAAACAAAAATTAATTTTACAGGCTTTAAGGGAAGTTTCGAACACAGAATTCAAGCCAAATTCTGACGTAGCTCTGCCGCTCGAACTTCAGTTGTTGTTGGCATTTTCTTCATTTATGGCTTGCAGAGCAGAGCAGCAAATTTAATTATAAGAATGTAGAGCTTGAAAGAACGTGTAAGTACTGTAGTAAATTAAATAGAAATAAATAGAAATTTGTTTCCTTTAACAAAACGTTTAGTCCACGTCTACCACGTCTATTATGCTCAATGTTGGTATATTTTGAATATATAGATGATTATAGATGATTGCCTTGAATGGTGACACATAAACAAAAATATTTTTCCTTTATTGTATGAAACTAGCTGCACCATTTTTTGTATTCCTGCAAGCAGCTCGGCATCTAAAAGAGCATTTTCAGATGAAATTTAATTTCCGAAAAACGATGTATTATTGCTAACAATTCTGACACTATAAACAAAATTATGTTTCTGCATTCAGTAATTAAAAAATAAAATAAATAAATTACATACAAATATATAAAAATTAATCCATGTCATTCTATTTTTCTATGTGTTGTATTAAAAAGCAAAACAAACACGTAATAAATATGACGTCGCCAATGCGGCGCATAATTAACCGAAATTAAAATTAAAATTAAAATTAAATTTAATTTAAATTTAAATTTTCTACTTATGCCTTCCACATTTGCCAAATCCGTTTTGGTCAATGTCTCAGTCAGTCAGTCAGAACTTTGAGTGAGAGTACCAAATGCTGCTTTGACTGTATTTATGCAGTCATCTATTGCCAATCCCGTACCCGAAACGAAACGCCAGAGTGCAGAATAGAACGCGCCGGACGAGCCGAAACCCAAAAAATCGCGCCTGGAGAAGTCAAAAGTGAAGACAATGCTGATTTGTTTTTATGATTCCAAGGGTATTGTCCACAAAGAATTTGTTCCACCCGGCCAAAACGTTAACCTTGGAGTTTCGAAGCGTTTGGTGTGCCGTATTCGAATTGTTCGTCCCGAAAATCGCTAAGATGGAAGTTGGCGTTTCTAGCACGATAATAAGCCGTCTCATCGATCGACGCTTGTGGCCGATTATTTGATCAATAATCACATTTTAACAATCAACCACTCCCCGTATTGACCTGATATGGCACCGTGCGACTTCTACCTTTTCGGAAAAATGCATTTGCCGATGAAAGGATAGCACTATGCAAATCTTTTTTTTTTCATTATATTATTTTTTCCACTTTTTACCGATATTTCAGAACATTTTAAAATTTCTCGTTTGCACTTCCAGTTGCTGAGTAACGGGTATCTGATATTCGGCGAACTTGACTATACCATTCTATCTTGTTTCATTTCGTTTCGTTTCGTTTCCTTTCTTTTCCATTTAATTTCTTTTTATCCAATAATTTAGCTTTACTGCAAATTTGCAAATTTGTAAATAACATTTTCTAGTGCATTTAATTACAAATTATTTTTAATGCAGTTATATTTTATTTATCTTAACTGTTTGTTTTTCTGTAACCAGGATTAAGACAATCAAAATATACCAACACTGCTACTGATACGAAAATGTATACAGAGCTATTGTAGTTAAATTAAAAGAAATTCCTTCAGACTTTCCACTCGAAAAAGAGTTATGAAAAAAGGGGTTCTAGAATAATTCCACTTCCAATTGCGTAGCTGCGATAGCTTAAATTTATTCTTTTAGACACCTAATTTGATACGCTATAATCCTTAAAGTGATCCCTAATACTTATTTTTCTTGGATATAATCGTAAGCAACAGTCCTATAGACAAAACCTGCATGGTATATTAGATTCCATGATTCCATGGACATAGAATTAACAAAAGGTTTTTTAAAAAAAAAAACCTGTAGAAAACCATATTTTCTTTAAACATTCAAAAATATCGTGCATTTTTAAATTGATACTAGTGTTTGCCAAATTCTATCAATTCACAATCACTGCGTGGCAATATTTGGAAATAAGCACGGGCTTCGTTTACACGTACATGTATGTCTCTGAAATCTCAATTTACTACCCTGTATAGTTTCTGAGATCGATGCGTTCATACGGACAGACGGCCAGATTGACTCGGGTAGTGAACCTGATCAAGTTATATACATTATAAGTCGGAAAAGCTTTCTTCTATCTGTTACATACTTTTCAACGAATCCAGTATACCCTCTACTCTACGAGTACCTATATTTATTTAAACACGTTTTATGACAAGATAGCTTTTCGTCTAAATTGCAACAGCTTCAAAACTTTGTGTTTCATTGTAAGCTTATTATTATCTCAATAATAAAATAGCAAATTGTACTCCCATTATTTCGAAAGATTCCAAGATTATAAAAAAAATAAATTATTTGAGCACACCCAATTTTGGACAACTAGTTTTGACAAGTTTAGTTTATGTCATGCCGTTTTCAGTCAGTGTTTAACATTGCTATGTACACAAAATAAATATAAGCATTTCCTTTTAGTAGTACCTGACTTCTTAAAGAGCTGTTAGAAAAGTAGAAATTAATTGATCTTCCGTATCTTTTGATATCGAAATACACACTGTATAAATATTAAACACCAAATCGAAACTAAATCAGGTGGTTTAGTTGTTGTTTTTAAAGCACTTGCGCGCGCAGGGCTTATACGAATGTTTCAGTGTATGAATTATATTGTTTCCACCACGATAGAACGCTATGGTCCAGTTCCTCGACTGATATATGATAGTCGAGGTGCGGACTATAGCGTTCGATTATTCAAACGTGTGGGCGTGAAAGTTTTGGGTGGTTTGTGGGCTTTATAGTGGGCGTGGCAAAAAGTTTTTAGACAACTGATAATATTTCCTAATTTCTTATATATACAAAACTAATAAAAAAAATGGATATATATAAAAACAATTTTCAAAAGTGTGGGCGTGGCAGTTTTGGGCGGCTTGGGGGCATTAAAGTGGGCTTGGCAAAACATTTGTTGAAAAATCGATACAAATTTACAGGACTGGCAACATCAGTTGCGCTTGAGTTATGCAATAAAATATAAGGGGCGGTGCCACCCGCTTTTGGTATAAGGGTATAGGCTTGTGTATCCTAACACAATACAAAAAACACAAACTTAATATTTCTCTCCATTCTGGAATTACTTATTCTGGCCAGAAAGAATGGCAAAAATCTCATAGTGGACAATTTCCCGGGCACGCGTTTGACACATATTTTTTTTTTAGTTTTTTTTATTGTTGCTAATTTCTATAGATAAGCTTAAAACATTTGTCCACGCCGACTTCACGTTGGAAATATTTTTCTGATTTTTGTTTTTTATTATTATTTGTTTTGTCAATTTCTATAGATATGCCAATAATAGTTAGAACACGCTCACTATAACTTTTTGAAAAATGTTTTGATTTTTTATCATTTTAATATTTCTCTTGACAAGATTTTTACTATCTGAGTAACTGGAGTCATCCATATCGTTTTCGCTTATACTAGATTCGTTGAAAAGTATGTAACAGGCAATAGGAAGCTTTTCTGACCATTTAAATTATTTATATTCTTGATCAGGATCACTAGCCGAGTCGATCTGGCCATGTCCGTCCGTCTGTCCGTATGAACGCCTCGATCTCAGGAGCTTCAAAAGCTAGAACGTTGAGACTAAGCATGCATAGACTAAGCATATATATATTCTACAAAAGCTAGAATGTTGAGATTAAGCACGCAGCGCAAGTTTGTTTCCAAATGTTGCCACGCCCATGTTGCGGCGCCCACAAACCACACAAAACTCTCACGGCCACACTTGAAAAATGTTGTGATATTTTTTCATTTTGTATATAATTTCTAAATTTCTACTCCCACAAACCGCCCAAAACTGTCACGGCCACACTTTTGAAAAATAATGTGATATTTTTCATTTTTAAATATATGATGTAAATTTCTATAGATTTGCCAAAAAATGTTTTGCCACGCCTACTCAAACGCCCACAAACCGGACAAAACTGCCACAGCCACACTTTTGAAATATGTTCTGTAAAAATCACAGGATGGCGGCTTCTCGATTGGTGTGCTGTTTATTGTTGGCTAACAGGGTAACATTTACTAAATTGACATTCGCTTTTACAAAACTCTTCTTCTTTTTCATCGGTATCGATCATCATACCACTTAGCTATCGATAACAAACTATAGGGTTTTGTTTAAATTATTCCTGGACAACAACCCGCTCGTTACATTCGGCCTCTCCTGACAATCACAGCGTACTCGCGTAATTATTGATCTGGGTCGTCTTCTTCTTCGTCGTCTTCATCTGGCTTACCGGGGGGAATTTCGCACCAGCGTTTCATTTTTTCTGATGAATACATGTACTTATAGTGTCTCTGCTTTCGTTGTGCATTTGGCATATCTTCAACTAGATATCGGTCGTCGGACAGCACTTTAGATACAATAAAAGGACCTTTGTATCGCGGCTCCGATTTGCGCGACGTGCCCGTGCTAAGCGGCTTGTTCTCGACCAAGATAATGTCTCCGGGCTATAGACAGTTGGCTTGGAATGGGTGGCGTTGTATCTGTTTTTTGCAACTGCTCTGTGGTTGCTAGCAGTGGTCGCAGCTTAAGCTCAGAGCTTCTCTAATTCGGCATCAGTCATCATGCCTTTGTCTTGATTCTGAATCACTCTCGTCAGCGTGTTTTTTTTAAAGGACATATCGGGGCTCATAACCATATAGAAGCTGGAATGGGGAGCATTTAGTAGTGCTATTTACCATGGTATTAATGCTCCACTGGATTGATCGCAGCATTTCGACCCAACGTTTCTCGTTTTCATTTGAAGGCAAAAGCATTGACAAAATAATTCGATTTGTCCTTTCTGCATGACCGTTGGCGCTTGGTGATCTCATGGCGTTGGGTATATGTTTCACATTGTTCGACTTGCAATATTTCTCAAAGTCTTTGGACATGAATGCGGTACGCCGATCGGTAATAATTCTATCTGGCATTCAAACGTAGCTGGTGACTTTTTGTAGGGCATCTAGGACGTGTTTTGTGGCTGTACTATTTACTGCTCGAACTTTGGTGAACTTTGTGAAAAGCGTCGACGAGGACTAAAATATGTTCACTTCGCTTTGAACTTTTTGAAAACGGTCCCCAGGTGATCCATGTGAACGGCGGAAAATGGAATCGGCTTGATGTTATCGTAGTGGTTCTATTTTATACATTGCGCAGCCGACACAGGACTTTATATTGCTTTTTACAAAATTACGCATTCGGGGAAACCAAAACATATTCAAAATCCGACTGATGGTTTTCTCTGTGCTCAAGTGTCCGGCTTTCTCGTGGCATTCGTGGAGGATATGGAATCTCAACTGCTTCGGCACAACCCTAAGCATCTTGTTGTCATATTTGCGAAACAGGCGATCTTGCTCGATCACATACTCGTCGTTTTCATTTTTTTTTTGTCGCGAAAGAACTCTTGTCGAGTGCCGACGTGCCTACAGATAAGCGCACCGCGGTGTGTATTTTCGGTCAGCAAAGCAGCTGACTGGTGTTACCAGTCATCGGCTAATTCAGCTGGTGGAACATCTTTACCACTGAGGGCGTCAAACAGTCCCATAAAGCGACAGCAGGTGGCGCTTGTTGCTCCCCAAGTATGGATCGGCAAGCCGTGCCTGCCGCTAGGCTTTCGAAAATTAGAACTCTTCCTCTTCGGGGGAGAAGCCTCCACTGAAGCACCTTAATTCAACAGATGGACCCAGTACGGGGAAAGCCGCTGCTCTAGCGCGCAACAGCTTCGCAATGTTTTCATCGGATGATGACGATGACGAGGAGAATTCTGACGACGTTCAAGCCAAAACTATTCCAAAGGAGAGCCCAGCTAAGGAAAAACTAAAGATCATTAAGCCACCACCGATCATTATCCCGGACGTGACCAATATTAAGACTCTCGCTAGTAGCATTGCTGGGGTGCTCGGCAAAGACGTGGAGTTTACCTTCAAGACGACCAGCAACAATAATGTTCGCGTGATGACCCCGGACAAGGATAGCTACTCCGCCCTTAAGGATTTCCTGACAAAATCCAACAAAAGGTTTCAAACCTTTCATCACCGAGACGAACGCGCCTATAGTTTTGTCATTAAAGGCCTCCATTATACAACAAATCTGGAGGAAATTCGGGATGGGATTAAACCCCACGCAGAGAAGCACCAAGAATCACTTAACACTTTCTTCGCTAACCTTTACCCGGCCTTGGCCTTGTTCTTGAACAACAAGGAGGTTTATCAACTTAAGCGGCTCTGCAGTTCAGTGGTGACAATTGAGCCACCGATCAAGTTTAACGACGTGCCGCAATGCTATCGCTGCCAGGGATTCGGCCACACCCAGCGATACTGCCACCTAGAGCATAGATGTGTCAAGTGTGGAGACGGCCACCCAACCGCGGAGTGCAAAAATGACAACAAGTCAGCCCATTGCCTGCACTTCGAAGGCCCACATGCAGCCTCCTATAAAGGTTGCCCCGCATATAAAAAGGCTAAAAGAATTCTCGCTCCGAAGCAGGCAGCTCCACGCGCTCAGCATACAGTGAACAACAGCAGGGTCATTCCTATGCCAACGCAGATAAACAGGCAATCGAGAGGTCTAATGCCCCCAACCACAGGTCAACGACGATGTCAAATGACAAGCGATGAGTCAAATGACTCGGATGATGGAAACCGTTTGCAAGTCATTATGAAAACGGGATTAGATATTAAACAATTAATGTAATCTGAATGTCTTAAATGTAATACCCATTGTTAAGTACCGTTAAAAAATGTAATGATTCTCTGCAAAGGACAGTTTTAAATAAACTCACCATGCGAACAAAAAAAAAATAATAATACAAAAGAAATTCAAGATTTCTTTTCGGCTTTCATATCAACAACTATTTCCTGGATTTTCTCGTCTTGTAGTTGTATTGCAAACAACCATTCAGCTTCATCTATGATTTTGAGATTTTCAGGGATGCTGTCTCCATCTCATGTTATTCTTCAACTGGGGCTCTAATTAACGCGTCAACTCTTGTATTCGCAACCACCATCTTGCAATTCGGTAATTCAGTAATATCCTTTACCATTTTTCCATAAATGTAGTATTTAAATCGTTCCAACGACTCGACGATGGCTAAGGCTTCTAGCTCGTAACTGTGGTAATTTTTTCTTTGGCTTGGATGTGGCTCGGCTATAATATGCGATTGGCTTTAGTTGATCGTCATCTTATTGCATCAAATCTCCGGCTAATCCAACGGTACTTGCATCTGTATGTACTTCATGTTCAGCATCTATGCGGTAGCTAGTTACAACAGCCTTTGACGTGAGGCATATCTTCAATTTTTCAAAACCATCGTCTTGTGGCTGATCCCATTTGAACATTTGGTCTTTGCGTAAAAAGATTCGGAATTCCTGGTACGAATTCGGGAATATCCAGTGAGAACCAAAAACTGTCGCACTTCGGTGATATTATTTGGATTTTCAAAGTCGGCAATGGCATTAGTTTCGACTTCTCCGGGGCTGATTCCATCAGGGTGTATTTGATAACTTAGAAATGTGATTGACTGCTTATACAGCCCACACTTGACTAGATTCAACACCAATGAGCAGTCTCGCTATACTTGTAAAACTCTCTCTAGTTTTTCGTACATCTCATGAAAATTTTGGCTGCCAATGAGAATATCGTCCATCGCCTTTCTTCACACGCTTCTGTAACTCTGCCATGAAATTAAACTTAAATAAACCATACGTGTTGATGAATGCCACTTCATCTCTGCATCTTTGCTCTCTGGTTCCATTTCAATCTGATAATATCCGCTTTTTAGGTCTAGTGATTAAAAATATGCGAAGCTTCGCTTCCAGCAACCATTCCTCAATATTCGATACGGGTAATTTCCCTATCTGATCAGCTTGTTCAGGCGGCGGTAATCGATGCAAAGTCGATCACTACCGTTCGGCTCGTTGATGAGCACCACCGGACTGGCGTACTCTGACATGAATGGAGTAATAATATCTCGCTCTAATAGTTCGTCGACCATCTTGGCAACAACAGATTGTCGTCGGCGATGTAAACTTTGGCTGTCACTTTTTTTTTCAGCGATTTCGATACCCACTACCATAGCTTCGGTAAGGATACGTGAGCGTCGATATGCGTCGATCTCGTCCGCAATTGATTTTCGAATTATACTGGCTTGGCTTTCAGTATCAATGAAAGCGTTATAGCCATTCTCGTTGATGTGGATTAAACGTGTGAACCAGCTTGTTCTGATTGGATGCGCCCAAACGCATCACCTGTACGGCTTGGCAAATTACATCGGTGGCATAAAACTTATTGCATTTGGAGCATGACGCATAATCGCCCAAGTACTTCTTCAGAAGCTGGATCCGGCGAGTCATGCGAAATGAGACCCAGTCTTCAAGAATTTAATTCCAACGAGGAAATCCATGGTACCGTTTCTGTAGCAGCGTTGCAGGACGTTGGAGAATATGGAGTTCGCCATGGCAAGCTATGCGCCAGCCAATCATGTGGGAAGTAATAGAACATCTGATTTGCCACATATCTCAGCCCTTCGACCTGAGTCTTCTGCAATGTTTCTGGGCACTAAATTTATTACCAGCAAGTCGATTTCAAAAAGCAAAAAGACTGACTCTTTGTATAAATTGCATTAAGAGTTGTCATCAATTGAGGCAATGCAAATCCGCCAGTTGCGGTGCATGCGGATCTAAGAACCACACCCAGCTTTATCTGGAAAACTTGGCCTAGCATTCGCCAAAAGAAAGGTTTTTATCGGTCTCAACGCATACATTTACTGATTGGCGCCAGTCTTTTCTGCGAACTGCTGTGCTCGGTCAAGTTAAGCTGCTGCCGGAATTGCCCCTAATTCAAAAGACTCGTATAGGTTTCTAGAGGTTGCAGACGCTCATTTGTCACGGAGCTATAAAAGTCTATCGTAAATCTTCCGCTGGAATTTCGTAAAAGTGTCGTGCTTGATGGACTTTTTCGATAGATGGTCGACTGAAGAAGCCTTCATTGGATTTTAATGGCCGTAGCCCAATCATCAACACGGTCGACGAACGTGCATTGAACGAGCGGCGTTTGCTACCCCTTAAGGATTCTGTTGGTCTCGCAGCCGCCAGCAGCTCATAAGTTTGAAAAGTGTAAATATGCCAACTTTAGAGACACAATTAAACTCTAAGGAACCTCAGCTGTGCGATAATCTTTCGTTATCTAAGTTCTCTCGCACTCTTTTTCTCTCGCGTTGCACCTTTGGGTTATCTTTCTTCTTTTCGTTCTTCAATTAAGTCTTTAATTCACTCTTTTTTGTAACCCATGCATGCGCGCATCTATGCCAAATTTCGTTTTAACAATCAAAATAAAATCGTTCGTTCGAAATCGAAATACAAATCGTCTTTTCATTTCGTAGATAATAGCTTAAAAAAACCTAATAAAGCTGAACACAAATATTGATCAATTCTTAAATTTGTAATCAATTATTTTGAATTTTTTAATTAATGTATTAATGGGCAGCGACCGACGAGAGAGGCAAAGAATGCGTGTGCGCTTGACGATTTCACAACTCCTATTGCACACGATCGTACTTAGAGCCTAGCTTAAGGAAGGTTGACGAAGGCGGGTCGAATTCGCAAAGAGCGAGAGAGAGGCCTTCGCCCTAAGCTAACTTACACTACTCTTCAAAATTTGTTCTTCTTCATACAAAGACAAAAACGAAACGGTGTTGACTGTAGTTGCTGTAGTTGATCTTCCTCCGAAAAACTGCTCCGTCGCTCCTTCTAAGATCGACGACTCTGACCATGCAGTCCTACTCTGCGTGCGATGACTATTCCCTGCAGCCACTGTTTAGGCGGCAGGTTATATTAAATCTCCGCTAACCTGTTCGAAAAGAATGTCGACAACGAAAATGGATGAGATCGAATCCAGTGAAGAGTATCTTTAGAATCCGACCAGTATACAATTCGTTCGATAGGGACTTCGTTTGAAGGTTTGATTCTATGGCAGAGATCTGGAAGTAGGCGAGCGGCACATAACTTAAGCCTTGGGAGCGTTTTGGTCTTGAGCGGCGCTACTTTCGACTTCGAAGTCAACAACGATAATTTATATCCTTCTGCAGTTTTACTACGAATATAGACGCAAGCAAGCACCAAAACGCTCTCATGGATGCGTCGGCAAAGGTATTTAACTGTACCGGTGACATCGAATCGGTAAGCACGAAACGAGGAATAAATATCTCATCCACTTAAGACTGAGTGCTTTTTAGCATATTCCAAGTTGTTTCCAAATGTATCGGAATTGACTCATTCTAATCTAACTTATTAAGCAAAAGTTCCTACAACAGGATTAGTCTTTTAATCATAATGAGACTTAATAAGCCGATAGGGTCAAAGAGCTTCGATGTCACTGATAGAATGTTCCGTTTTGTCTCTCGGAGACCCATGACAGAAGTGTCAGTGAAGCGAGAAAAGGGGCTGGTCCAGTACCATATGTGACGGTGTTGAGCTTGTATAATCTCACGGAGTTAGAGGAGCTCTCGTCCACACTATGAGTAAAAACTTCCTATATGTTTCATGAACCATCACTTGACGATACATCTTTTTTAAATTGGCAGTCAAGGTATACCTGTGCAGCCGGAAGCGGAGCAGAGTGGATCGGATGTCATTGAAGGCCATTTGAGGCGCTGTTATTCAGGAAGCATCGATCACGAGGCGCTACTTTGTTGACTTAGTCTGGGGCATTAGCACGTATTGATGGGGAATGACATAATGTGGAGTGGAAGGGATTTTGTTGTCTGTAGGCGACATATGACCTAGGGGGAGATATTCTTCCATGAATTCCAAGTACATGGTCTTCATTTTAGGATCACAACCTCGATTCAGTTGCCTAAGCTATTTGGATCGGACTTAAACGGTAGCTTAACTTCAAACCAACCTGATGGCAATACCTGAGTAGTCTCCTGTAATGGTCTTAACATAACTTGTGCTAAGACGACAAAATTTTTCCTTGGATTTGACATTTCCTTCAGTGACAACCATTTCAATAGTGTATTCACAACTTTTTTCGGGACCGCATACTTGTATCTGCCCGAGACAACCCAAGGCTCTTTTGTAATATTGGATAGTCAGGACCTTGTCTAAATTGACCAACAGCTAGCTATTCGAAAAATCGTTCTGATCCTATCAAACTATCAACCATTTTTTTTTGTGACTTGTAGAAATAGTGGTCTGCTAATGGTAGGTTCCTCTGGATCTTCCAATCACTAACGTTTACCGATTGTTTAGGATAGTAACCAGAGATCGATTTCAAGATCCAAAAATCTCACGAGAACTCACTATCATTTATTCTCGACTCCACCACTGTGTGTACCTCTTTCTTGAATTGAGAATTGGACTCGCCAATACCAAGTAAGTTGATACACATGCGACTCCTCTCTACGAATCTGTAAACGGTTTGCCAGTTCTTCTGTTAAAAATCTATTTAAAGAACCAGAGTCCAGCAGGGCTCGGGCTAAAACGTTTTCAACGTTTTTCGTGTGGACGCTTACGATTGACGTAGCCAACATCACCCTGTCCAGTGACGTGGCATGCATAACATGTGACCTGGAAAGCTGATCTTGGTTAAAAGAAGGAAAAATACTCTCTCTTGCACTGTGTATCCATGTAGAATAATGTGGTGTGAGCGGTCACAAGCTCGTCACTTGCCTTTCGGAAGTCTAACAATGTAAAGCAAATACTCAACGCCGTGAGAACACCAAGAGCCAACGGTCATGCAGAAAGGACAAATCGAATTATTTTGTCAATGCTTTTGCCCTCAAATGAAAACAAGAAACGTTGGGTCGAAATGCTGCGATCAATCAAAGTGGAGCATTAATACCATGGTAAATAGCACTACTAAATGCTCCCCATTCCAGCTTCTATATGGTTATGAGCCCCGATATGTCCTTAAAAACACGCTGACGAGAGTGATCCAGAATCAAGACCATGCATGACGACTGATGCCGAATTAGAGAAGCTCCGAGCTGAATCTGCGACCACTGCTAGCGACCACAGAGCAGTTGCCAAAAGCAGATACAACGCCACCCATTCCAAGCCAACTGTCTATAGCCCGGAGACATTATCTTGGTCGAGAACAAACCGCTTAGCACGGGCACGTCGCGCAAATCGGAGCCGCGATACAAAGCTCCTTTTATTGTATCTAAAGTGCTGTCCGACGACCGATATCAAGTTGAAGATATGCCAAATGCACAACGAAAGCAGAGACACTATAAGTACATCAGGCAAGATGAAACGCTGGTGCGAAATTCCCCCCGATGAGCCAGATGAAGACGACGAAGAGGAAGACGACTTACATCAATAATCACGCGAGTACGCTGTGATTGTCAGGAGAGGCCGAATGTAACGAGCGGGCTGTTGTCCAGGAATAATTTAAGCAAAACCCTATAGTTTGTTATCGATAGCTAAGTGGTATGATGATCGATACCGATGAAAAAGAAGAAGAGTTTTGTTAAAGCGGTCAATTTAGTAAATGTTACCCTGTTAGCCAACAATAAACAGCACACCAATCGAGAAGCCGCCATCCTGTCATTTTGCAGAACATATTTCAAAAGTGTGGCCGAGGCAGTTTTGTGCGTTTGTGGGCGTTTGAGTAGGCGTGGCCAAAAGTTTTTTGGCAAATCTATAGAATTTTACATTATATATTTAACAATGAAAAAAATCACATTATTTTTCAAAAGTGTGGGCGTGACCTTTGGGTGGTTTGTGGGAGTAGAAATTTAGAAATTATATACAAAATGAAAAAATATCACAACATTTTTCATGTGTGGCCGTGAGAGTTTTGTGTGGTTTGTGGGCCCCGCAACATGGGCGTGGAAACATTTGGAAACAAACTTGCGCTGCGTGCCTAATCTCAACATTCTAGCTTTTGTAGTTCCTGCTATCGAGGCGTTCATACGGACAGGCGGACGGACATGGCCAGATCGACTCGGCTATTGATCCTGATCAAGAATATAAATAATTTAAATGGTCGGAAAAGCTTTCTATTGCCTGTTACATACTTTTCAACGAATCTAGTATACCCTTTTACTCTTCGTGTAACGGGTATACAAACTGGAAATCCCTAGTATTACTGTTGGCTTTACAAGACCATCTTTAGTTACGCAACCATAGATCTGAACATAGGAATGTAGATAGATTGCCGAACTAGTACGTTAGTCTTTACAAATTCGAAAAAAACAATTTAACTTGTTTACATAAGCGGAGGGTATTGGCATCTTTTAATGTGTCATGCTCATTGTTAAGAAGATTTACTCTACGGCCGCTAAAACTAGGTGGGCAGAGGTACTAGAACTGCTTAAGCGCAATGTTTATGGCGCTTGATTAAGGGTAAGATAACCAATATGCACAACCGTAGGGTAATAATTAATAAAAACGCACAAATAGGTTTTATTACCGTATATGTATGCTCTGATTTATACGGAGATGCAGACTGCATTAACGACAGCTTGGCTTTAAAATATAAACCTATAGGCGTAAGCTTACAAAGTAGTTTTGCTGAATAGATAACGCGACAGCCTTAGCGAAAGAATAAATAAGTGCGAAAAGAGTGACTTGAAGAGCGCTGCAGGTACAGTGGTACACCTAAGCGCGCATGACTAAGTGCTGGCGATTTACTTTGAACATACTCCCCCCGTTGGAAGAGGTATGGTTCCAACTATATCGGCAGAATGGCTGGTTTGGCGACGGCTCTCTTGAGTAGACCCGTAGCTGTACGGACCATAGCTACTCAGATGACGCCGTCCCCCCCGGGGTATGATTCTTGAATGCGGCCAAGCTGCCACCTCAGCGGTGGAATGTTGTCCTCCTTCGGCAAAACTACACGTTCGTGTATGTTTCCAACCCTGATATAACGTATCGACGCGCCGTGAATGACTTCCTGGATGCGGTCAAACTGCCATCTCAACGGTCCTTTGGTAAAAGTATCGCATGCCTCGTATCGTAGTCCTAGTTTGCGTTTTGAAGACTTCCACCGACTGGAAGAAATTCATCGAAACCGAGTATAGGACTAAGCGAAGCCACTTGCTTTTCTGTGGAAACGGCTTGCCCTGGCTATGAAATCCATATTGTTTCGCCAAGGTAACCTGCTGGACGCTCCTCAGAAGAAGTTCCCGAGTTGATGTCCCACACTGAAAAACGGCCTTTTTATGCAAAAATTTGGCTGTGCAATTTGAAATGAAACGATGAATGTATGCAAATACGCGCTGAAACTTATCGAAAGAGCTAAGGAACTTGCAGTTCGATGAATGCAGACGGTCCAATTAGATCCTTTACTGCATCTAACAAGGACGCCCAATTCGACGAGCTTTTCAAAAGGAACGAAGGCCCGTTAGACCAAAGAAAATGCTCCAGCAATTCTCTCGGGGTACATCCTCGCGACACGACGTCCGTCGGGCTTAAGTTTGTCGGAACTTAACACAATAGACAAGTCTGACCAGGAATGGAAGGCGCAATCGAAGTCTATGAAATCCTTGACGTTTACGATTAGCTCATCCGATTAAAGTGCTTTGGAAAGTTATAATCTTGGAATAGTTAAGGCCTTTAGTGGAGCTACTCTTGACTTGGCACAGAGCAGATGGACTTTCGAATCTCCATTAGTTTTCGGTCGTAAGTATAAGTACGCTCCATAAGCTAATATGCTAGCATCGCAGAATCCATGCAACTCAACGGAAGCCCTAGGCTGCATTAGCAAGCGTGGAAATTTTAAGTTCTGTATGACCGATAACTGTGAGGTTAACTCCCCCCATGCGTCATCCCAACCCAAGTTAGCACTTCATAGAGATTGCAGAAAGATCTTATTTGTGACAATTGCTGGCCAAGTGGGTCATGGAATTTGGCTATTATTGACAATGCAATCCGCTCGGTGGATCCACGATTGGACGGTATTTGATCTGAAGCTGGATATATATAAGTAATAAATATATATATAAATAATAAATAATAAATAAATATTATCTCAATGCTTTACCGATCTATCGTGAAATTTAATTAACTGCTCCTTGTCGCAGTCAGACTCTCCTTCCAGGGCTGCTGACTTATGCGAACACCATTTACGGATTGTAAAGTGGCCTCGCGACAGTATTTCCTTCACCTGATGACGAATTTGATCACCTCTTCAACTAATTCCCCTCCAGAGATTAAATCATCCACATAAAAATCTCTACGAAAAATTTTTGCTCAAAGTGGAAAAGATTTCTCCTCATCATAAGAGAGCTGATACATAGCTCTTATAGCCAAGAAGGCAGTTGGTTTGGTTCCATAAGTCACAATGTGAAAAAAAAAATCAATTCATCTGTGGCGTTCTCTCGCCAAACGATACACTGCAAAAAGTCATCCGGGAATGAAACACGCACGCAACGGTACATTTTGCATTTTGGCCCTGCAAGAAGTAGTCGAGTGCAATTTTCATTGAATAGTTGCTAGCATCGCAAGTAAGTTCTCCATTTCCCAAAATCGCTTTACTATTGCGGTAAGTGTCTCATCATCAGAATGATCAGCAGGGTCCTTGACGATGGCTGCTAAAACCGATTTATGATATGGCATAGTCGACATCCCTCCAGATACTATCCAACCAAGTTTGATATTTTGAGGAGTTGGCAACGTCCAGTCCAAATGAATTTGGACCAAGGAATTTATGTTGAAAAACAGACCAACGCCAATAAAAGGTCAATTCGTTGTCATTGTGGTATCCTCAATGATGTTGCATTTATATTGAAATTGGGCTTTTAATGCGTGATACTGTGCATCCCGTGATTCTGCCTTATTATAAATCATGGAAGATTCTCCGATCCCAGAAATCGAGGTTTGTGATCTTCTATGATTCAAATGCAGTTGACTAGAAAAGCAAGAATTTATGAAGTTTAGCTGAGAGGCTGTATCTAAAATTGCTCGTCGAGGCATAAGTGCTCCAATTCTATTTCAAGCGAAGAGAATAGCAGTTAGAAGCAACACGTAATCGATCGGCATAATATTTGTGGTTTTTGGTGGAGGGCAATCTGGCATACAACCAGTATTCGCAACGCAGGGAAGAGAATGGCATTTTTGGGTGATTGGCACTGTTCTTTAAAGCTGTGTCCCGAGTATGGGAGATGCGGCCTATCTTTTTGCAAAATGTATCGAATCAACGTTCTGAAAGAAATAAGTTATAATTTTTAAGTTATAATGAAAGCTTAGACAACGTACAACTAGAGCAAACCAATTGGTGCCGCAGGACTGCTGGCTTATTGGTTAAGATCGAGAACAGTGCAAAACCAGCGAACAAAGGGCAGTATTTCGTTTATGGTATACGCCAGGCCTGCGCCCAACTGGCTGATACCTTAATCGTATGACAGCGAAGCTCGTAGCGACCGGAATCTTTACCACATTGACGAGGTAGTGAGTGCATCGTGAATTTTAGCAGCTACCGTAAGTGTTCGCAAACAGGGTGCTTACCACATCGCTAATAAAAAAAAAAGAAAAGAAGATAATTTTAACAGCAGGATGTTGCAACCATGGATCTCGGCCTGCTCTAAGTTAGGAGTGTGAGAAGGCATGACGAGCAGTAGGCTTTCTCGTTTTCTTAGCGAGGAAAGATAAAAGATCGGCAAATCCTGGAAAATCCAAACTTTGTAAACTGCTCCTAAGGGAGTTAAACTTTTATATAATCTCCTGCAGTACGTCGTTAACCCAACGTGGGAAGGCCTTCATCCCAGTTGCAGCGACAAGGTGAGTGCATAATATGAAAGCCTGATTTTGGTTCCCGATAAGTGCAAGACAATGAATAACCCAAATTTAAACATAAGACGCCAGCAATGAAACGGTTATCCAAATTAGAGTTGATTGATTGCCCATCTAATTCGTGCGTTTAATCTAAATTTCTATCCTTCAATTTTGTTAAGTAAATATCGATGTACTGCACGCTGAAGTCACAATGATAACAAAATAAAATATATTTAGAATGGCAGTAGTAATTTAAAATATATTTACTTTACTTTTATGTTTATTTTTATAAATGACCATGGACTAGCTGTATAAGTTCAATAGTATGCCCCAAGAAACCGAATGACATGCACATTAAGTAGGTGTTGCTAAAGATGTGTGTCTCCTTTACAGTACGATAGGGTAATCTAGATACGTTTGGGAATATACATTCGCACAAAAGGGCTCATAGGTAGGGTGGGTTACGACGCGATCTCTACGAACAACAGCCTTGTAGAAGCGCAGATAGGGGCAATAGCAATTTGAGGAATCTATTCAGACGACACTCCCCACGTAAAGGTCCGAGCGCGTCACAGGCACGAAACACCTTTTAATTTAACCGCGAAATTGTAGAGGTAACCATGTATGTATGTTCGCGTGTTTTTGACCGAATGCCCGCACGCAACAGCGAAAAAACGATTATTTAAACGATATTAAACAATACCAAGACCAATTTGCAAGACCAAATGCTTATGGGGAAGGCAACCCTTGTGGTTATAACTAATAAGAACGCACAAATAGGTTATAATAATGTAGATATTTAATCTCTTTTATTCGGAAATGCAGATGATTACAAAGTAGTTTAGCGCATGACCGGTGCATATTGCGTTCAGTTTTTCACAAGCTAGCGTGCGCCACACAATTCTACTAGGGCCGCATTGCTAATCGAGAGGTTGCTACCTAAAAATTTAATTTTCGCGAAAAGACGCAAAAATGCGCAAATTATGACTATATGTTCAAATAGGGAATTAATCACTCTACAACATGGACTATCTCACTTACCTAACAAATTTTAACAAACTCTATTCAAGGTTGAAATTTAATTTTAAAAGTTTGACGAGGACATCACTTGCTAAATACACGAATTGTTAGGTTTAAACACACAAAATAAGCAACATATTAGTAAAAACACATAGTACACACCGGAAGAATGAATATTCATTTCAAATTTGATGAGTTTAGGCCTTGTGCTTCAAAAGATATGAATTTTAGTATTCATTAAAAATAGAGGCTCACCGACTTAAAACATATTAAGGATATTTAAAAAGGATACAGAAATTCTCAATTTTAAAGGTCGAATTTTTTTATATAAATGCAAAATTGCATAGAATAGATTAAATCTAAATGTGAGAAAACAAGTAAAATAATATAAACATGGCTTTAAAAGACTTCAGCCTAAATATTAGTATTTAAATCAACTTTTCTAAATGAATAATATTTTAAGCGTGCCTTTAAAAAGACTTAAACATTTTCTACTATGTAGATTATAATATTAAAGATAACGTTACGTAAGATGTAGATACCGTTAAAGTCCAGTTTCTCGAATATCATTTGCCCGTTGGGCAGTTAGTGAGATTCCGAAAGAGAAAGTTTGAAATTTTTTTAATATCAATAAGTTTTGGGAAAATATATTATATATATATACACATGGTATATTTAATAAAATAACTTTTAAAGTATACACATGTACATAAACTGAAGCAATGTTTGCTTCGTATGTCAGCACATAATTTTCTTTTAAACGTACGAACACATCAGCGCAGCCGTTATCACAAAGATAATACATAGGTTGCAGAAGGGAAGGCCTTTTAGTAGCCTCAAGGGCAAAAAATTTAACTTCTTTAGTGTCACTTATATTGTTTCCGGAAAACATACTTTAACAATCTAGAACTTAACACTTTTTTGTCCGGAATTCAAGAACGATTCTTCTCGTTTGCGACCAATAAGAATCCTGAGAACAACCGATATAGTTTCTTTCGTTCCTTGTCTGAGTGTATACACACCAGTATTTTGACAATTTATAATTTCGGTTTTAGTTGGAATAAAATTGGACGATGACATCCAATAGCTACAATTATGTAGTTTGACTAAAAGCTATCGGAAAATTCATTTAAAATATTCGAAAATAACTCATAGTTTCCTTTTCCTTTTTTGGGCGCTTTGTGGGCGTTGGAGTGGGCGTGGAAACATAATTAAACAAACATGCGCTGCGCCTATGTCTCTGGAATCTGCATGCCTAATCTCAACTTTCTAGCTTCTATAGTTCCTGAGATCTCGACGTTCATACGGACGGACAGACAAACGGACAATTGGACGGATAGACGGCCATGTCCAGAGCGACTCGGCTATTGATCAAGAATATATAAACTTTATAATGACGCTTCCTTCTGCCTGTTATATACGGTGCAACGTATCTATTATACCATTTTACTTTACCAGTACACAAGTATACACGAGTAAACAACAAATTTAAGTTATAATAATGTATAAACAAATTTAACGATTTCGCCAATACTAAAGCGTAGAAACGAAAAAATAATCTTGAGAGATCGATAAATTTGTATAAGAAGTGTCATAAATATCCGATTTGGTAAACATAGTTGTATTCTTAATAAATATAAGCGGTTTTAGGGGCGTGGACTACATCAATTTGATAGTGACAGTAAACTTTTTTTTTGTTTTAAAGCCAATAGAGACTTAAATACTAAATATATTTACGATTACTAGACACGAGTTCTATAACTTTAAGAGTCTGGGTTATATAGTTAAATGTTAATTTTCAACAATATTTTTTATGACTATTCTTTAACTAAACTTCGGCAGGCTTCTGTAGAAAATACCATATATAAAGCAGACATAATTTAAATATTTTAGTAGCTGTAAAGATGTTTTACATATTTAAGAGGTGTTGTTGATTACATCAAAGACTAACTAGAACTTCGATTATTTTACTTTATAGCTTTATTCCCCAGCCAAGGTCCACCCTAACAAAATTGATGAATTTAAATTTTCTTTTACTGAAAGTGTAATTCAAAACAACAATATTAAAACAGTTGTCAGCCAATGTAGTGTAAGTTGTAGAGGAGATTTCAGACAACGAGGACATAAAAATCAATTTTTAATATTTCCGGACCTCGAATATTATGTAAATCTTCTGCTATTTAGTTTAGCTTTATATACAAATTAAATTACTTTTATTATATGTAGTTTACTTATTAATAATATGGCGAGCTATTCTTTATTTTGGATGGCATTGCTTAAGAATTATTGGAAATCGATCGGAAATGATTTTGTTATTTACCTGTGGACTTTAGCTGAGACTCTCTTATGGATTTACTGGATCTTTTGTGTTCCACTGGTATGGAAAAAGGTATGTATTTATTTACTGATAGTATGATTGAGTAAGATATATGGAATTATTATATAGATCAAAAGAATATAATAATATATTCTATGAAGCCCCTCTGTTACAATAATTTAGCGACTGGCTCTAAATATTGGCATGTAGATCAAGGCTAAATATTGCAACTGATTTTGATCACAATTCGCCAACCTTAAAAGCTATAAGTTAAACTTATAAACTTAATTACACTATTTAAGTCGATTTGGTCATAACTGTCCTTCTATCTGTCCGATCGAACGGTGAGATCTCTAAAACCGTATTTGCCTGAAAGCTAATATAAATAATATTTATACCGGTTATATCCCCGGGTATATTACCATCGTTGAAGAGTATGTAACAGGAAACGTTTCCGACCTTATAAAATATATATATGCTTGATCAGGATCAATAGCCGAGTCGATCTGGCCATGTCCGTCTGTCCGTATGAACGCCGCGATCTCAGGAACTACAAAAGCTAGAATGTTGAGTCATAGACGCAGCGCAAGCTTGTCTCCAAATGTTGCCACGCCCACTCTAACGCCAACAAACCGCACAAAACTGTCACGGCCACATTTTTGAAAAATGTTATGATATTTTTTAATTTTTTTTATATATTTTGTAAGTTTTTACAGATTTGTCAAAAAACTTTTTGCCACGCCCACAAGCCGCCCAAAACAGTCACGCCCACAATTTTTAAAAATTTGATATTTGTTTTTCATTTTTTAATATATCTTGTAAATTGCTATAGACTTTTTGCCACGCCCATTCCAACGCCCACAAGCCGCCAAAAACTCTTACGCCTAAACTTTTAATATTTTTTTTATTTTTTTATTATTTTTTTTCCCACTTTTTACTGATATTTCAGAAATTTTTTAAATTGGCGTTTGTATTATATCAGCATTCTATATTGTTTTTAAGTATATTATTTTTTTTTCTAATTTCTATCGATATGCTAAAAAGATTGAAGAACCTTATCGTTTTGCTAGCTGCGTAGTGGGTAAGCAACATTTTGTTTGGTGGTGGCTGGGTAAATAAAAACGTTGGCTGATAAGGAGTAGTACAATCAGACTAAGTGTACTTTTGAGCTAAAAATATTTTTTATTAAGAAAAAAGTATATGATTTACAGTATAGCGATTTTCAAAGGAATGTATTTTGCTTCATTTGGGTACTGCGATAATTGGTGCGATCGATGAGCATTTACATAGGTTAAGAAAGTCAAGAGAGTCTTAGCAGAGAGACTAAGCAGGGACTTAAGTGCAGAAAGCTAGGCCAAAAGTGCCAGCACAAGTACAAGAGAAAGAGAGAGAGAGAGAGAGCTTAGATTCTCTGTACAATTGACGAACGATATTATTGGAAATCTGAGGTCTAGTAGATCATAATTGTGTCTCCGAAGTTTGCATGTTAACAATAAATAATCTTAAGAGCTGTTGTGACTACCAGATCCGAAATACTCCCCCGTGTAAGGCGAGGCTTTCAAGATTATCTTTAAGTGGTAGCATACAGTCTTTAGTCTTTTAGTCTTTAGTAGAGCAACTCCAGGTAGCAGCTCAACGACTCGTTAAACCCTTAACAAGTTCCAAGTAAAGTTGAATTGTGACTGCTGTTAGGTTAAACATTCTTTCTTCCAATGGGACAAAAAATAAAGAAATGTGCTGCCAGCCATCTAATCGATGTTAATTTAAGTTCGTCACATCCGGCTTGATAAACAATGAACAAATGCGCTGGACTTAAAACATTGAGATCGCTGAGGTTTTCTGATATTCATACTTAAGGTCGAGAATTAACTACCGCAAATATGTGGTTAAGAACATTTCACAGCTCATCGAAAGTCAGAATTGAAGAGCTCTTCACATTGATATTAGTTCAATTTCGGACCAAATTTGTTGTGACCTCCATCTTGTGCATATAAACCGTAAAAATCTAGCAAGAAAGCTACTGTATATAAATCAGCTTTATATGTATCGCCTTGGTTTGCAAAGCAAATGGAAATACAAAATTGGGATCAAATTATGCTAAGAAAATCACGACCAGTATGCTGGTTGCATTCATGAGTGGGAGTTATAATAGTGATAGTAACTGGGTGATCCTTGATATTTAAAGTCAATTCTCGCTCATTATTGATTGGGCACAACAAAGCAAATTAGTTGCATTATCGTCAAAGCACTTCTTCAAAAACTGGATACGGTGATTCAGGCAAAATGGTACCATTTAGACGACCTAGCCTTAAAAAATATAATTTCAATGTGGGAATGCATGTCATTGCTTCCAGAGCAGCGATGCAGGACGCTGGAGACTATGGACTTCGACTTGGCAAGCTATGTTAGATAGACAATGTAATGTACTTAAAATTATGTTTAGCTCTAAAGGCAATTATTGTTATTATTGTACTAAGCTACAAAACGTATTTTTCAGACTTCTCAGACAGGCTCTTCAGGTCCTATGTCACAGAAAACATCAAGCTGTCGGACTTGGGTCGCGTTATTTAGTTCACTTATTATACCAGTTGGTGGTAGAGAAAAAGGGTATGCTATATTCGTTCAAAAGTATGAAACAAATACAAGGAAGCGTGCATCAAGGTTAAGTTGAGATTAAGCATACAAATTCCAGAGAAGTAGAAGCAGCGCAAGTTTTTTTCAGAGTGTTGCCACGCCCAACGTACATTAACTTTAGAAAATTGTCACGACCGCACTTTTGAAAATTGTTAAAATATTTTTTTAATTATTTATTTATCATTTACACAAATCGCCCAAAGCTGTCACGCCAACACTTTTGATACTTCTTCGAATTATTTTCATATTAGAATTTGTCTTGCGAATTTCTATTGAAACATTTTGGCCACGTTCACTGTAACGACCATATACTGAACCACACACGCACCACGGCCACTGTTTTTAAAGATTTTTCGGATTTTAACAATCTCAGATGCGTAGACATATTATCGCCCTTGTCCGATGTTCAGGCAACAGGTTGCCAGCAATAGATCTCCGTATTTAGGTCGTGGGATCTTGGTAAGCCTCTCCAACATAACGAGATATACATATAATAAAAATTGGTTTTGTACCGTTTGTCAGTTCTCATTGCCGCACAATCTTAGCTGAGGCTGATCGTAAAATGTCAATGACGAGACTAGGAAAATTTTGTTTTTATGTTTTTAGTTTGTTTTTTTATTTGCGAATGTGACTGAGGAAATTAAAAGTCACAAGAACGGAGAAAAAGATGGTTGTCCTGCTGACAGACCAACCCTAGTTCCGGGTCTCGCCGCTCCAGTTCGGGAATCGATTGAGAGCTCATGAGATCTTGTTGAGTACTTCTTTGGTACCGAAAAAACTCTTTTCGGCCCTCTTTTTCACTCCGCTACCGTCCGCGAATCTGGGCTCGGATGTGACGGATGCTTCTATCCGTACGCCTGAAGTTTTTCCTCGCCGCTGCATTACTACTATACACTTCAGCGTGCAAAATTTTAGCCAAGTTAATGCTTTTTCCGCTCGTTTGTGTGTCCTGTTAAGCCATTGGCGTTTGACTTTAACTGAGTTCCCTTTGGTCCGTGGGTACGGCCCCACGGTTTCGTTACTCGTCGTTCTCCCATAACTTCACTATCTTTTTCACATCCACTGACATTCCTGGCCAGTAAAAAAACTATAGTAATTTAGCTAGGGATTTGTGGAAACAGTTATGGTATAGTTATAAGTTTGTTGTCCCGTTCAGGTCCAGAGCTCGGTGGTATGCGCACGAGTTATAGTGAAGCCGATCCGGTAGGCCTCGATGGTCTGAGTAAATCCTGATATTTTGTTCCTTCACAAATAAGTTAGAAGTTTTCAATAATTTTTTGATAAATGCGACTTCTCAGCTTTGTGGTCACAATACAAGTATGTTTTTAGTCTTAAAAATCTTATATATGTAATATATATGTATATGTAATATGTATGTAAAGTGTTTTTCCTGGTTGCGAAACCTCCTACGCTGCATTTTGTAGGAATCCAGTGTCATCTGCATTAAGTGCTATGGTCGGCATTTTCTTGTCCGTTATTCGAATTTGCGGATGCCGGGTTGATTGTTCTATGCTGGGGGCATTAACCGGGGGTGGGTTGGATAGTTGACGGAATACTCAGGCCGTCACCGATAACTCCTCTACACTCAAGACGGAACGATGACCATAAGGATGGGATGACAGAAGTTCTGGTAGGTGCAACGCAGGAGGGGTGGAATATAGTTTTGTTTTTCTTCAGGACCCAAGCGACGATTGCTTGACACGGTTGATATAGAGATATGCGGAGGTGAATTGTTTTTTTATCCGTTTTCTGTGACGGTAACAGCCCAGCCATTTATAAGGATGGTAAGGTGTACTTTGTGAGAATGATTGGCTCTATTGCAGGTTTATTATAATATCAGTGAATTCAGTCCCATTAGCCAAGATGGAGAAATTGTCGTAAGCTATTAGCATTGAATCACTGAATATTCAGGTTTTCTACTTTCAATATGAGTATCAGCTCTTTCATCGGGCTGTAAATTCGTTGTTGTTGTAAACTCTCCACCGTGCATGTTGCGGGTTTGTCAAAAAGCAAGTTGAGGGGACACTCTGGATCTTTAGGGGCGAAAGCGTTTCGCAAATATAAATGTCATTAATAGAGGGTGTACTTAATGATCTTATTTCTTAATTGTTTTTAATAATGAATTGTGGCAATTCAGTTTTGTTAAATTTTAATAAGATAAGTCGGTATAAAATGAAATTGCTTGACAAGATTGAAATTTTAATTTCGAATGTTAATGTATTGTATATCGAACTTGTTTCTAATGACAATAATTTGTATTTGTATCTATAAATATGGTAAAACCGCTCACAGGTGGTTTATTTACGTATTGAGTATTTTCAAGTGTACAGATATTTTGGTGTTACAAATTACAGTTGTTATTTTTAAAGTTACGGTGAGAGGCAAACAATGCTATCTTGTATACAATGTCATGTTCATGTGTAAACATTCTGAAAGGGGCCTGGAAAAATTATGGCTTGACACTTTAATTCGTTTTATCATAAATTATGTAAATTCAATTGTCCAGAGATCCTCCTAGTGGTTGGCCTAGGAAATTATGTAATTCCTATTGTCCAGGGATCCTCTTAGTGGATGGCCTCGGCAGATAGGGCGTACGCAGATGATTAGTCCCGTGTTCCTGGAGTTGTCTAGGAGAGAGTCTTCTTACGTAGATTACGATGTAGGGCGTGACTTTGCCCCTTTGCTGGGCACTAGCCTTCTGGCTCAGCGTGAATAATTTATATCAAATGAAATATGTTTTTATGGCAAGTTGCCGGAGTTGCTTGTTCTTTATTTCTAAAGGGCTCGCTTAAGACTGAATACAGAGGAATGGAAGATTACGAATAAACCCAAGCTCCAATGCATCACGCTATAGCTTCGTGGTCGGCAAGCCGACTCAGCATTTCTGCAGCGCAAAACGGTATCCGGGATACGGAGTGCCACATTCTGCTGCCGGTCGTTCTTGCCGCAGAGCGCTAAACTTTATTTAGGCGCGTCAGCATTCTATATGGATCTTCTTAGTTGCTAGGGTATTGGTTGTTAACTACCCCCCTTCTAAGCTCCATGACCGACCGCGGTCATTCCCATCCTTCCGATCGTTTGTTGTATCTCAGCGGAGGCTCGCCGCCGTCCGTGCTAACGCGAGCTGTATCTACGTTAATGATGACGACGCCATCATCTATGGGCGCTATTTCCCTTAGGTGGCTGGGCTGCGTGTGCCGTGTTTCCTGAGTATAGTGAGCGGGCGCATGTTTCGCGGTTGGATCGTTCACAGAAAGTGCTGTGGGTGGTCTCAATGCATTCCGTGACCGCCCAAGTATCCGCTTCGCACTCCGCTAGCGTGTCCTCCTCCAACCGTAGGATTTCTTGACGATGCGATACCGGGTAGACGGAGATTTTTTGGCACCTGAATCTAACTCTGGGATAAGCTATTAAGACATGAAGTATATCTTCTGACAGAACTACTCTAATTTTTGCGGCTTCTAATAAGCTAACTACCGGAATATCTTGTTTGATAATTGACTTCAAATCGGCTTAATCGAGGATTGTGGGATTTATTATATTAGCTCTAGCCAAGGTTATCGTGAGTATTAAGTTTTGAACCTCTGTTGTCAATAATCTATTTCTTGATAGGAGTGTCTCATATAGGTGTGGAGTATCAATCAAATCGTTCTTGCGGTTTTTAATAATTTTATTTATAACGTCCGTTAGTCTATTTATTTGTTTTTGGGTTTCTTATTAAATCATGGTTGAGGGAACCTATTTGAGGTTGTTCTTATGAACCACTCTCTCCTTAATAAGAACAGACGTTCCTAGGTCTGCCTGCACTTTCTGCTCAGTGCATAGTGGGGTTAATTTGTTTCCTAACCTCCTATTGTTTTTTACAAATATTAGGTTGTCAAATATCTCCGTTCCGCTTTTTTGCTCTTTATTCAATGCTTTATAAAAAGTGTTACAGTGATAATCTGTTTCCATCTAGACGGCAACTTCATAATACCTCCCTCGTAGAAGCCCCCCTCCTTATTTGCGAAGATTTCGGACAGCCACTTTTCACAAGCCTCTTTTGAGTTCAACTTTACACCACCAAGGGCATTCGCCATGGACAGGAACAGGTGGTAATCACTTGGCGCTATGTCCGGGCTATATGGTGGATGTGATAAAACCTCCCATCCGAGCTCCCGTAGCTTCTGACGAGTAATCAACGAAGTGTGTGGTCTGGCGTTGTCCTGGTGGAACACTACACCCTTCCTGTTGGCCAATTCTGGACGCTTCTGGTCGATCGCCTGCTTCAAGCGGTCCAGTTGTTCGCAGTAGATGGTAGAGTTAAGCGTCTGGCCATATCGGAGCAGCTCATAGTGGATGATTCCCTTCCAATCCCACCAAACACACAGCAAAACCTTCCTGGCCGTCAATCTCGGCTTGGCCACTGTTTGGGACGATTCACCGGCCTTCGACCACGACCGTTTTCGCTTGATATTGTCGTATGTGATCCATTTTTCCATCCGCTTCAAGAATGGGTCGAGTTCGTTCCGTTTCAGCAGCATATCGCAGGCGTTGATTCGGTCCAGAAGGTTTTTTTTGCGTCAAATCATGCGGCACCCAACATCAAGCTTTTTTTTGTATCCAGCCTTCTGCAGATGGTTTAAAATGGTTTGGTGACTAACTCCCATCTCCTGGGCGATGTCACGAGATGCCACATGCCGGTCTAACTCGATGTATTCCATGATTTGATCGGTATTTGTCGTCACAGGTCTTCCGCCGGCTGGCTTATCCATGGTGTCGTTTTCGCCGGCTCTGAATCGTCGAAACCATTACTCCGCGGTTCGAAGTGATAGAGTACCATCCCCCAAAACACCATTAATCTCACGGAACGTTTCTCTAGCTGATTTGCCTTTAAGGAAGGAAAACTTTAAAATAGCGCGAATTTCGGCGTTAGTGAACTCCATGTTTACACGTCTATAACTGTTGAACGCAATAGCCAAACTAATCATGCATAGCGTCGTTTTGTAGGTTATGTCAAGACCTTTCAAATTATGTATAGTATTGCCAGATACGAGCTGTATCTGTAGCGCTTTGTACATAGCCGCGAAATTCAAAAGATAAAAAGGCGGAGGGAGATATTTGACAATCGTATACTTCCTCTCCTACCTCAAAAACACGGTTTTGCCTAGCTGGGTTGCATCGTTCGATGTTATTCTGCTGGGCCTTTTCTAACCTTTGTTTAATGTTCATGGATCGCTCGTCAGCCCCGGTATGAAGAAACTCGGTAGGTTTCTCCTGAGTGACCGCGTGTATGGTCCTATTGTACTCTATCGTTGCCCTCAAGATCAACTATACAGTATCGCTGATTTTCTTGTCTATCTTAAAACTGATAGCTGATTCTTAGTATAGAGAATATGGTCTCAGAGTTGAATGCGGCTTCATAGTCGCAATATATTGTTCTGATTTTTGGGAACAAGTTTACGAGTTGATCGTTTTATCGTTCTAGATTGCACTGGTAATTTAGAGAATTTGTCGATACACGTTAGGAATTGTTTCCTATCGGTCGAAAAAATGTCGATGTGCAACATCTCTCCAGTGTAACTGGGTATGGGCGTTTCCCCGAGTTCTTGTCTTTTTGGGTGCCTGTCATACTTTGCCTTACAGACTCTGCAATTTGCGAAAACTTCTTTGGTTGAGTTGCTCATTTTGGGGAAGTAATAATCACGTAGGATTTGTTTGATATTCTCCTGAGCTGCTCTTTGCGCGCGATTGTGCTCTGCGGTGATAATTTCCAATTGCTCGTTTCTATTGGTTATATCCATCACAACCTTCTTCATAACCAATAGGAGTCAAGCGCAACCCCTAAAGGCGAACATGCTGAATTTGCATATTAAGCTTAGGGTGGACTTAATATTCTAGGGTGGACTTAAGTTTACTTATTAATTGTCTTATTATTATGTTGTATATGTGTAATTTTATAATTTGTATTATTATTATATATGTGTATACGTTTTGAAAAATAACGTAATAATATGAATTTATTTTCGAGTATATATATAAAATTTGTTTTTTTATAAATTTATAATTAATTAATTAATTAATTTATTTTTTTTTTTTTGTTTAATATTAATAATTGTAATATATATGAAACATGTATATTGGCATTCAAAATGAATTAATAAAGAAACATTAAAAATATATGTTTTTTTTTAATTTTATTTACATTTAAAAGTTTTGTATTATAATGATTTTATTAGTTTTTATTTGTGGTTGGCCAACCAAACAAAATATATTAGGAATTAAAAATTTTGATGGACTATCTGTTCTTTATTTGTATTTCCTACAATTGTAATGTTGTCATTATCTCCTATTTCTGATACTAAATACGGTCCTAAATAATTATTGTCAAGTTTATGACATGTTTTGTTTTTAAGTAATATCTTATCTCCTGTTTTTAATTCAAAGTTACTAACATTTCTATCATATTTTGTTTCTCTATCGGCTTTTGCTTTTCTAACATATTTTAAGCTCTTCTATATGTTGTTTCTAATCTTAGCTTAACTTCTTTTGAATAGTCATCCATGTTGTAAATAGAATCTATTCTGTCTATCCTGTTAAAATCTTTGAACTGTCTTGGTAATCTTCCAAATACTAATTCATATGGACAATATTCATGAACTACTGTTGGTGTCGTGTTGAAACAATAAGCAAAATATTGTATTCATATATCCCAATCGGCTTTGTCGACAGATATGTTGAGCGAACATTCTCGTTGAATGTTCTGTGACTTCGTTCTATTGTTCCCAATGTCTGATGATGGTGTGCCGTTGAAGTAATGTTTTTCATCTTCATATATTTGCACAGCTCGTCTATAATTTGATTTTTATATTCCGTTCCCATGTCCGTGATGATTGTTTTCGTTGGACTGTACTTAAGAATAAAATTTTCAAACATAGCCTTAGCAACTGATATTGCACTTTTATTTGGTTACCCATACCATTACCGTACCGTTACCAAATATTTTGTTAAATCGCAAATGATAGTAACAGCATGCTCATTTCCGTTTTCTGATCTGTTGAATGTTTGAGATATTCAAAAGCTTCATTGCATTTGCTTGTCCATTCAAAAGGAACTTTCTTTTTGGAAAGCCTCGTTAAGTGGCGTGATTTTTTAGAGAAGTTCTTAATAAATCTTCTGTAATAATTGCAAAATGCGACGAATCTTCTAGCTTCGTCTGCACTTACTGGTTGTTAGGTAATTTTTTATCACCTCATATTTAGAGTCATCTGGCTCTACCTAATTGATCAAGAATATCTTCTATTCTTGGAAGTGGCAATTTATCTGCTAGCAGTTTTCTTGGGTACCAAGAGAAGTGGGCTATTATATTATATTATAATAGACGGCTCGACAATGCCATCTCTTATTAAATTGTCAACTTTCCTTTGAATTACTGGGTTTTTGACTTTCTGGCATTCTATAGTTTTTGATGTAGACTGGAGTTTTGTCATTTAATCTTAATTTTTGCTTATAAAAATTATTAGCTGATATGGTTTCTGTTTCGAGACCAAAAATATCGCTATATTCGGTGCATAATTTTGTTAAATCGCTTTTAAATAACGATGGAAATTTAAGAACTTTTAATACTTCGCTTTTTATATTTGCGTCTTTTTCAGTTGTGTTTATAGTGCGAATCAAGACGTTCTGAGTGTCTACGAGTGCACTTGCTATTATTATGCCAGGTTGCTGGTTGGGAATGAGGACATGTGTGTCAGTAGATGTTAGTTGAATCTTTCGAATCACTTCTGATCTAGCTGGCAAAATTATTCCGTTATGTAGTGAAAATATGATAGGAATGTTTATGTTCCTGAAATTCAAAGTAAACCAATCTTCTTGGTCGTGGAATTCTAAAATACAATTGTATTTCTTAATGAAAGCCAAGCCAATTATAGCATCCCCTGGTATAGGAAAATTGTCAGGTACGATATGGAATTCATATGGTATTGCTTCATTGCACATTTCTAAATGTAGTGTACCTAGAGACTGAATTGTCCCTTGCCCTATTCCTGATATATTTGTTGTGTTTTTTGGATTTAAATCGTTTAGATTATGGCATTAAAGCAGGGAAATTTCTGCACCTGTATCTATTAAAAGATTTACCCATGAATTGGTACTCATATTCTTTAATTGTATAAAAATGCTTAAAATAAGATTAATTTTGTACAGTTTTACTGCTGAGTGTTGCTCAAGGGGGCATGCTCGTTTTCCATTTGAATGTTTCGAACACTGTTTTTATAATTTGCGTTGTTATAATTGTATTGGTTACCTCTAAGTAACCTCCACCTCTATTATTATTTTGGTTACCTCTTGAGTAACCTCGGCCTCTATAATTGTTATTATAGAAATTATAATTTCCTCCTCCATTACCTCTATTTTGGTAATTTCCTCGGTAATTATTTCCTCGATAGTGTCTTTTATTATTATAGAATAATACACTATTTGAATTGCCGATAATTTCTGTACAGCAGTGTATGTATTTTTTAATCACGCTATTCATTGTGTTAAAATTTCCAGCTTCCAGTATGGTATTGAGCTTATCGTGCACACATTTCTTAGTGATTGCTTCCTTTGTAGCGAATTTGTCTGCATTGTTTGAACCTAAACCATCATCTATGTAGGCTGCCTCAAGCGGCCTACGTAGGCTCTCTATTTCCGTGGTATATTGCGCTGCAGTTTTGCCACGTTGTTGTGAATTAAGCAGTTTTGCTTTAATGACATCAGGCGATTCGCCTTTAACTGATGCCTTCAATATATTTATTATACCGATAATGGACCTTTCATTTTCAACTTTATATGATAATGGACCAAGTATCTTTGTCTTGATTACCTCTACCGCTAGCATCTCCTGATCTCCTTTTGTCAGATCTGTTAGCCGGAGAGCCGGGAGGAATCGATTTAGGTTTACCTTTTTGCCGTCAAACTCAGGTATTGTGGGCGAAATTTGTCGCACCTATTCCCTTGACGTTGCGGCAGAGTCTGTCATTTTGGCTATTTCTGGTATACTTGAAGTTTTTGAATCTGAAAGTTTTTCTTCGAGTAATTCGGTTAATGTTATTACCGCTGGAATTGAAAGATCGTAAAGATCCTTTTCTTTTATTTTCTATTTCAGATTCTCCTAAACTTTCGATATCCTCACCGATTTCAGCGACTATAAGTAAAATCGTTGGGATAGTTACATTTAAATTGTGTCTTGACTTGACGTTTAACAAGTTCTCACGAAACCTGCTTAGAAATTTGACTGATTGGGTTAAATGATTTTTTTTTAGTCTTTTTCTTTCTCTGTGTATTAATTGGCGTGCTTCATTAAAGCATCTTACCAATATATGTATGTGCATGTTTGTTGAGAGTGTCTTGTTGCACTTCTCTATTTTGCGTCATGCACTTATAAGACTTGTCGAAAGTCGTTTTAATTTCTTTTAGCTCGTTTCTTATTTCTTGCCAGTCCATTTATATGTTAATATAGATTTATCTGTGCAAGCGAACTTTATAAATTGTTGCTTCTCCTAAAAATATATTATCTTCTATTACCTGTGTTATTTTCATATATGCTAGGATTGATAATACCTTTGCCTTTTCTATTGTGAAGCAATGGAATAATAGACTTGAATACAAGTCGAAGGTTTCTCTGTATTCCTCTTCAAAATCATATACGCTTATAAAAGTATGAAATTTCTTTAAGACCTGTATAGATCTTAGAATGAATAAGGGTTCCCTCATAAGAGGCTCTTCAATGACTTTTTCCTTTCTTATTTTTGTTTATTTTTTTTGAATGATTTTAATTATAAATATATCCTGTTTGTATAGTCTGTTTAATGTTTTTTTTTTTTTAATGTTCATAAATATCTTTATTAAATATTAAATATTTCTTTATTTATTCAATATAGCTTTATTTTTTATTTTACAAAACCTATTTTTTTTGTATCTTCTTAAATTTTATCAAAATTATTCGCTCTGCTTATATAACGCTTCTTTATTATATTATTATGTTTAACGAATAGCGTTAATATAAACTGAACGACTGTTACAATGGTTAAAATTAAAAGAAGCAACCACAATGACTGAATGTCTTCTGTATGGTCGACTATTTTTATATTATTCACCACATTGGCCGTATTATCTTTTGTCTGACTATCGTCAGATCCAAACCAACCCATTTTTGTATATGTTTAATTACAATAATTTGTTTTTGGGGTTTTTTTTTTGGTTTATTTCACATTATTTTATCTTATTAATCTTATCTTATTATTTTTATTTTTTTTTATATATATTTCTATTTATGTTTTCCGAACCTCCTATTTCTGCCTTATTATTTTCGATATTTATGTGATTTACATTTTCCTACCTAGTAGTTATATGGACTATATAGGTCCACAAGCTTATCGGGCAGTAAATGTACCGCTCAATTTTATGTGTATTATATTATTATATCTTAAATATTGTATTAAAAAAATATCTGCTCGATCTTGATCTTTTCCTTGTCCTGTGTCAGCTGGTCGTCGTCGGTGCTGGCATGCTGACACTCCCTCGAAGACAATTCGCTGCTGCTGCTGTCCGGGGCCTATGGGCTCAGGCGGTACCGGTGCTGGTCATTGCACAGGTTCCTTGACAGAAAGGGCTCCAAATTCCCTCGCAGTCCACTGGGCACGTCTTCTTCTTTGTTGGGAGTTGTTTTTTAGAGGCGGTTGAAATTTGTTAGTTGATTTGTTTGTTAATGTCTTTATATTCGAGTAAGTTTTAGTGTGGGGCTTGTTTTTCTTTTGCTTTATTAAGTTTTGCAGATGGTCTAATTCTTCCTGCATTCTTCCTGATGAAAATGATACATTTGGTGTATGGGGACACTGTCTCAAATTTTTGTCTTTATTGTTTTCACGGTCAAAAGTTTTCTTTGTGTTTTTTACTTAATGGACTAACTTAACGTACTGAAGCTTACCGCGGCCTGCAGGTTGATCGCTCGTGACAGCAAAGTGCTGACATTAGCAAAAACAGCAATATCTATGTATGAACGTCCTTCTTGATAACCAATGGGAGTCAAGCGCAACCCCTAAAGGAGTAATTTCCCGCAGGACGTCGTCGGTCGCTCTCTGGAAGATGCTTTCAGCATTCTTCAAACCGAACGGTAGTCGACAAAATTCATATTTTCCGCCATGCTCTGCTAAATATATTTGGTGCTATCCGCATTTTAGATCCAGCGTTGTAAAATATTTAGCTTTACCCAAAGTTGCCAGTATCATCGGGATATTCGGCATTGGGTACTTGCCAGCAATGGTTTTCTTGATCAGTTTCCTAAAGTCAGTAACCAATCGCTTATTCTTGTTTCCCAGATCATCACGGCCTTTTTTGTCAACAACCCATGTTGGGTTATTGTAAGGCGATCTTGACACTCTGATAATGCCCTTCTCTAGCAAATCTGCTATCTCCCGTTTCACGAACTCATTTACACCCATGGGATGGGGGTACGGCTTGGAATATAACGGCTTGTCATCAGTTGTGCGAATCGTGGCAACAACGGATGTGTTATATGGCAGGGCCTCATTAGAGGCTGAAAATGCCTTAGATCTGTTCGTGATCATTTTTCGAAATTTGCTTTTCACAGGTTCCGGCACAGTAATGTCATTCACATTAGTGAAATTTACAATGTCGCAATTATGATGCTGTAGCTCTTCAGAAACAGCACCATAATTGATTGTGCCTTATTCTGTGTCCAGCTTTGCTCCAACTTGAGCTAAGAAATCGAAGCCAATAATGCCGTTGAAGGGTGCTAAGGTTTCTAAAAGAAAAAAATCCGCTGTCTTAAAGCTGAGGGCAAATCCTTGGGCTGAGCTGGCAACACTAATGACCTCAAAGGCTTTCTGAGTCCCGATGACCTCAGTATTAAATAGGGCAGCACTGTCTGGCTCGTGTGTCATGATGATTTCAATCGTCACCAATGTCAACCGTTTTTCTGCCTCATCGTAATACTGCATCAGGCTAAGCTCTCCTTGCCTAACCGTCTCTAATCCCTGTCGAAGGATGCGCAATGACGTTTTATCTGCATAAGTGCAGTCTAGTCTTGCGATGATTGCACCGAAATTCAGCACAGTATTGTAGGATACTAGTAGCGCTCTCGCTACCCCCCTAATTTTATTCCTAATAATTGTGACAGCTCGATAGTGGGCCTCGCTGCCCTGGTACGGTTTAAAAATTTTATATGCGTCGACGGCTGATTGCCGCCATGCCACATAATCATCTTGATCACCAGTAAACTCAGGCATGGACTTTACTATGTCCAGCTTCACTTCGCACCTAATGCTCGGATCTATAGTGATCCTTTGATATGCCTCTACCTGCGGTGTTTCCACCTGCAGGTCTTGCTCTTTTTGCCTGACCTTATTTAACTGGGCCTGAAACGTCTCTATCAGCCTGGCCTTCTGCTGCGCTAGGGCCTGGCTAACTGGTCCTGCTATGGTTGCCTGTAAGTAGCGTCCATTTCCGTACTTCTGTCCGTTGTCGGGCGAAAACTTGGTGCTTCTAAATCCCAATCGCCTTCACTTTCCTGTATTCACTTGCCCAACTGATTTACCGAATGATTGGCACTTCACACAAATATTTTTTCCGGGCACCGTTGACCGGCTTTCGCGAGGCGGCGATATTTATGCGCGCTAAAAATACAAGACGATGAAAATTCTTTCCTTTTTTTTTAAACAACAGGTTTGCGCAAAAGAATAATTTCTTTCTATTTATTGTTTTGGGCAGTAATAACTCACAGTAAACTGGGGTATGCAATACAATTTTTTGTGAAAGTATGCAACGGGAAACGACACTCCCTAAAAGCATGCAAAAAAGATTTTTCTTTGCTGGTGCGCAATGAAGTTGTTTGCTTTATTTATTGCTTTTGCTGGCAACACTCCCCGGAGACGCGCGCGTTTTTGGTGCAGTGATACAGTTTTGGTTTAATAAACTTACGGACAACTCCACAACTGTGGCACATCGTGTAATAAACGATAACATAAACAAATTAAGCGCTGGCAAATGAAAGTGTGGCGACTTTTATTAGCCAGCGTCGTTATTCTTTACTTGGTGAGGTGGCTCGGGCCTCACTAAAAAACTACACGAGGCGATCAGCTGGGAGAGCGTTAAGCTGTAAGAGCTTTAAGCCCTGGCTGGTTCGTGTCCACGGTACACTACTACTTACAAGGCGTGTTCTCTTAGCTCCATCTGGATCGTGTTTTACATACTCTGCTGCTAGAACTTTAAGATTCTAGCTGGTTCGAGTCGTCACCAAGCATTTTTGAAAATGGATAACGGTCCACAGCAAAAATCTATCGATTATGAGTCTATGAAGCTAATTGCTGGCGCGGGCCCAAAAGAGATACGGGAGCAAATGAAGAAGAGCTGGCAAAGTGAAGATCCAGCCTTCGCTACTACCAGTATTTCAAGCTCCTACTGCAGTTCGACCTTCACACTGACCTCCACCAGCTCGACTATCCCGTCCGCGTGCATCTTCACCTCCTCCTTGAGCGGCAACGTATGCTCTACTGCTGCCAGTACAACTTACAACAGTGCATCTGTCAGCTCAATCGCGAAGTCACAATCTGCCACCGGCTGGCAGGATGTCTCCTTTAAATCAAGAAATGGAGGAATCAAAAAGAGAGCAGGCGCAGTCCTCTCCCCTAAAATGGTAAAAAAGGTGGCATCTGATAAGCCGGCAAAAATCTCTGCCAATCGCTTCCAAGCCCTAAGCGACGAGGAAGATATGGTCCTGGGCGAGGTATCTTCGAGTGACGATGACGAGCCATGCTCCTCGAATACCGTCCATAACCGTGCTGCAAGGAAAGCAGGACCAAAACAACAGCTGAAAGGTGCTCACCAAACTGTACCAGCCGCCCCGAAATCAAGCCGTCACTCTAAGGTGCCTAGAATGATGTTTCCCAATGTGGTGAACTTCACAGCATTTCGCAGCGAGCTGGACGCCCTTGTGGGAGACTCCTATACAATCAAGGCCCTAAATTCGGGAGATTGCGCTGTTCAGTGCAACACCCCTGATAGCTACAGGCTGGTGGCCCGGCACTTTCTCGACAAAGGATCCCTATTTCATCACCATCAGCTACCGGAGGACCGACCCTACAAAATAGTCATGCGCAATATTCACCACGGAGTCCCATCGGAGGATATCATCGCAACCCTCCAGAACGAAGGACATAACGTTGTACGGATTTATACCCCGCGCAACAAGGCAACCTCTCTTCCTCTTAATATGAGGTTCATTGACCTCAAAAAGGCGGAGAACAACAATCAAGTAAAGGGCATACCGGTTGTCTGTAGGCACAGGGTAACATGGGAGAAACCCCGTAAGCAACCGGAGCCGATACAATGCCACAGGTGCCAAGGCTATGGTCATACCAAGGCATATTGTTCTCGGCACTATATATGCAGAGAATGTGGAGAAAATCACCCCACTGCAGAGTGTAAGCTGGAACAGGACGAGGCCAGATTCTGCTTTCACTGTGGCGGCCCCCATGCAGCCAACTTTAAAGGTTGCAAAAAGTACCTGCTAGAGGCTTCTAACCGTAAACACCAACGGAAGATCAATGAACCCTCTGTTTCTGGTCCTGCAAGAGGAGCACACCAACCCAGTCCACCAGCCCACATGTCTGAAAAGCCTTCATATGCGAATATTGTCAGAGGAAGTCAGCCCGTCGCCAAGCCTGCCGCTACTATCCCCCATGCAAGCGCTAACCTTGACTCCAAGCTGGAGCAGCTGTTTACTAGGCTTGACAGGATGATGTCACTAGTCGAAACGCTAATGCAACTGCTCCTGCAAACTCGCACCTTCCCTTCTGCTGCTCAAAATGGGTCCTCTTAAGGTAGCAGCTTGGAATGCCAATGGGGCCTCCTCGAAGACCAATGAGATTCTCGCCTTCATCGAGCTTCACGAAATTGACATCCTCCTGCTGTCGGAAACCCACTTCGTTTCCCGGTCCACCTTCAGAGTTCCTGGCTTTACCCTCCACACTGCCAACCACCCGGATGACAGTCAACGCGGAGGTGCGGCGATCCTTATCAGATCACTCATCTCCCATCAACCCTTCTCCACCCTGTCGGAAAATCACATCCAAGCAGCAGTTATCCAGCTGAAGGCAAGCAGGGGCACCTTTAACATTGCCTCAGTGTACTGCCCTCCTAACCTCACGTGAATGGAGGCTGACGTTGAGCTGATCATCGCTCAATTTGGCACAAAGTTCCTTGCGGCAGGTGATTGGAACGCAAAGCACAGATGGTGGGGGAACTACAGGATGTGCACTAGAGGCAGGGTGCTGTTCTCTGCTCTGGCGGGCGAAGGTATCGACATCGTTGCAACTGGAGAAGCTACTTGCTATCCCTTTCGAGCAGGTGCCACTCCAAGTGCCATCGATTTCGGGATCTCCAAAGGATTCAGACAGCAAGAAATCAATGTGCAAATACTGACAGAACTGTCATCTGACCATCTCCCCCTGCTGTTTGAGCTGGATGAAGACGCCCAGCTATTCAAAGGTGTCACAAAAATGCTGTCACCTACTGCAAATACTGTGGCCTTCAAGGAGCACATCGAGGCCACAGTAGATCTCAACATCCCCATTGACACCTGCAATAGTCTGGAAGCGTATGTAGATTACCTCGCAGCTACAATCGCGGAAGCAGCACGGAGGGCCACACCACCCCCACACCAAACTCGTCACACGACCGTAAGGAGGGCTCCCATCTTGAGCTTAGAGGCTAGGGAGCTGCTCTCCCACAAAAGGCGCCTCAGGAGACGGTACATCGCAACAGGAGATCCTAGCATCAAGCAGCTATACTCTAGCACCACCAACAGACTGCACCGCTTGCTAGCCAGGACCCGACGAGAAAATCTGGATACCCTGCTGGAGGGCACTGGACCGGATAACAACAGCAATTTTTCGTTATGGAGGCTCACAAGAGGAATCAAGAGACAGCCGTTGTTTCAATCACCCGTCCTGAGTCACAGTGGCCTCTGGCTCAAAACGGACGATGAAAAAGCGAGGGCATTTGCCTCGCACCTGACCTCCACCTTCATGCCCTTCAACCTAACAGATGACACAAACCGCGTAGCCATCAATAATTTCCTGGACACTCCGACTGCACCGGCTCGCCCCATTAGACATACCACACCGCAGGAAGTCATGATGCAGCTGAAGGCGCTGCAAATTAAGAAAACCCCTGGCTACGATGGCATCGACAACCGTGCTGCGAAGTCTCTGCCACGCAAAGGAGTCCTAGCCTTAGTAAAAATATTTAATGCCATGCTAAGGCTAGGGCACTTTCCAAGGCAATGGAAGCGTGCACGTATCATCATGATACCTAAAGCCGGAAAGCCGCCAACGCAGATCGATGCATATCGCCCAATCAGCTTGCTATCAACTTTCTCCAAAATTTTTGAGAGAATACTCTTAGCCCGTCTGATGGAACTGCCGCAAGTAGTAAACTACTTGCCTCGACACCAATTTGGTTTCAGGAAGTCCCATGGCTGCCCTGAACAAGTACATCGACTGGTAAACCAGGTGACGCATGGCTTCGAGCACAAACTCTACACGGTCGGCGTCTTTCTAGATGTGAAGCAAGCGTTTGACAAGGTGTGGCATGAGGGCCTTCTATACAAGATGAAAGCTCTCCTTCCTGCTCCCTACTATGCCATCCTGAGATCCTTCACCTCTTATCGGACGTTCGACGTAGCAGTGCGTGATGCTCGGTCCAGCCTGAAAGAGATTCACGCAGGAGTTCCACAGGGAAGTGTTCTTGGGCCCTTTCTGTACACCCTGTACACTGCCGACTTGCCATCTCCCGCCAACAACACCGAGGTTTCCCCGGCTCAGCTGCTCCTGGCCACTTACGCCGATGACACCGCCATGTTGGCGTCTCATTCTTCACTGCAAACTGCCTCCAATGCAGTCCAGGAATGGCTGCATGCAATTGAAGAATGGACTGCCAAATGGAATGTGGCCATTAACTCCTCAAAGTCAGCCTGTGTAACTTTTTCCCTGCGGCCCGGAACTTGCACAGGTCTGACCTTCGATGGAAACCTCATCATCAATGTCACATCGCACTGCTACCTAGGAGTACACCTGGATCGGAGACTGACCTGGAGGGCCCACATCACGTCGGTCAAATCCAAGTCCCTGGCGAAGCTAAAAAAGCTCGACTGGCTCTTGCACTCTAGCAAGCTACAAATGAGCTCTAAGGCTCTTTTAATCAAAGCCATACTAGCTCCAACGTGGAGTTATGCCATCCAGGTGTGGGGAACTGCCGCCAAATCCCAGCTCAATAGGCTCCGAGTGGTCCAGTCGAGAGCTGCACGTCACGCATCTGGGCTCCCCTGGTACGTGACGAACAAGGTAATCGAAACAGATCTGAAAGTTACCCTTCTTGGGGATCAGATCAATTTTCATAGCAGCCGTTATGCCGACAGGCTTGTAGTCCACCCGAACCGACTGGCAAATATGCTTGTTAATCCCATCTCCCTCCGAAGGCTGAAGAGGGTACACCCCAGCGATCTCCCCACCCGGAGGATAATATAAATTAAGTAATTAATAACTAGATAATTCCCTCTGTACTAAATTAAGAAACCACTTGGTCTCATATACTTTTTATAAGCACATTAGGTTAAGTTCAGTGGAGTTGACTGAACGATTCCTTTTGAAACCCAAATAAAAAAATATACTTACATGAAAAAAAAAAAAAAAAAAGCTTTATTTATTCAACAACCAATTCTTGAAGCTTGCCGAATTGAATTCACTTATCAAGCTCACATGTTTTACTTCTCCAGATTTGTTCAGATGCTAGGTTCTTAACTATCGCTGGGCGCCAATTATGTAATTGCTATTGTCCAGAGATCCTCCTAGGGGATGGCCTCGGCAATTATGTAATTCCTATTGTTCAGGGATCCTTTTAGTGGATGGCCTCGGCAAATAGGGCGTACGCAGATGATTAGTCCCGTGTTCCTGGAGTTGTCTAGGAGAGATTCTTCTTACGTAGATTACGATGTAGGGCGTGACTTTTCCCCTTTGCTGGGCACTGGCCTTCTGGGTCAGCGTGAATAATTTATATCAAATGAAATGTTTTTATGGCAAGTTGCCGGAGTTGCTTGTTCTTTATTTCTAAAGGGCTCGCTTAAGACTGAATACAGAGGAATGGAAGATTACGAATGAACCCGAGCTCCAATGCATCACGCTAAAGCTTCGTGGTCGGCAAGCCGACTCAGCATTTCTGCAGCGCAAAACGGTATCCGGGATACGGAGTGCCACATTCTGCTGCTGGTCGTTCTTGCCGCAGAGCGCTGAACTTTATTTAGACGCGTCAGCATTCTATATGGATCTACTTAGTTGCTAGAGTATTGGTTGTTAACTTATACAATAAAAATTAACATGATTATTAATCCTACAATTAATGCAGCATGGCCTGAAATATGGTGAAAATAAACCCCTTTTAATTAATATTGACTTTCTCTTATTTCTTTTAATTACTTCTTTAATTTATTTATTTCTTCATTATGGTCAATGACAGAAAATTTTAATGGATCCCAAACAATACTTGGAATCTTACTTATATTACTTACCTAAGAAAGTGAAACTGACTGATAACTTTCTGATTGAATACTATGATGAGCTATTAATATTTTGTCATCGGTTCTTATTGTGCAACCAGATGGAACCTTGAGTAGCCAGCTACCTTTCTTTTGCATCTCAACCCACTTACAATTTGTGTGAGCCATTTTCTTATACATAAATGCAATTAGTGTGACTGCTTTGTTTAAAAGGAGTAATTTCGCAACTGTTGTCACTCACGCTACTCCAAGGCCAGTTGCCTTCACTTATGACGTTATTAGCTTTCCATTTTTGACACTTTTTTAACTTAGCTGCTGTCATAAAATGGAAGGAGTCAATTTCAAAATTGTAAACTAAGTATTTCGATTTCAAGTCGACAATAATTATATCATTTTCATTTTTAACTGGAACTGGAAAGGGAAGGGTGTCTACCAAATATGGGGCTTTTAACTGTCGACAGCAGACAACTCCTTGTAATTTCTTATCAGCAAACTCAAATTCCGTGGATACTTAATACTAAACAATGTTAATTTTATGTCTATTATAATGTAAGGCCGCAGCCGCAGCATTAAGAACTCTCTCTCGGTTTTTCTATGCAATGCATATCAGCCGGCAGCGGCGCTCGTTTTTTTATTTTTGCTCTCACTCTTCGTTTATTGATCGCTAAGCATTGTTGTCGGCGATCTTTTTCGCAGCCAAATAACTTTCTTGTCGTTGCTGCTATTCTAAGCGCAAATTCACAAAAAATAAAATTTATATTGCTTAGCTAATTAATATTGTATGGTATAGTATATAGTATACAGTATAGTGCACTTAAAATCCGATTCTCACTCCAACCGAGTTAGTGCCGGGAAAAACAATCGATAAGCTTCATTCGACAGCTATACAAGAGTACATGAAATTCCTTATAAAATTATTCAAAAGTCTTCGCAGAGCAAATCTTAAATTGCAGGTGTATAAGTGTGAAAATGTAAATGGAAAAAAGGTACATAGAGAACTGAATATTTCCTCTTTATCTATTTGGAAGAAGTTTTATAATATGCTCTGATTATTTGGATACATAACATATAAGAACCTAATATGAAATTACAACATTGGAACGCTTTTTTTTAGCATATCGATAGGAAGACAAATAATAAAATGAAACAATAGGTAAAACATTTTCCAAAAGAAACAGTTTTCAAAAGAAACATTTTTCAAGAAAATCAATACATTTTCAAAAGTGTGGGCGTGACAGTTTCAAGCGTTAGAGAGGGGGAAACAAATTTTCAACAGCCTAAGCTTTACTAAAATCTGCATGCTTAATCTCACCTTTCTATCAACCATTAATCTTCTATAATTTCCAAGATCTCTACGTTTATTCGGATAATCTGGGTAAATGATAATACAATACTTTTGTGTTTCTTTAATGAAATGGGTTTCCCTTCGTTTATGTTCTCTAACTCGTCTAACTTTAATGAATATCGAAAAATATTTAACGCATGTTTTTATTTTCATCTTGTATGGCCGTTTTCATCTTCGGATTGTTTATTTATATTTTTAATTATTTCGCTGAAAAGGGGTTAATAAAACAATTAAAAAATACATGATGAAGATAACATAAGGACATTATTTAATGAAAAGCAACTTACATTTATAATTATGATAAATAATAATTATTATATGATATAATATATGATTAGTTCTTTTCCGATCCCGAGATGGTGCAGACTATGCGGCCAAGTTGCCACCGTTGTGGGGAAGATTATCATCGTGAACAACGACCATGTCGTTGACAGCTAGATTTTGTTCAGTCTTCGTTCAGGTTGTGCGCACTTGGATCTCGCTTATATACTCGTGGCTCCAGCTACTTCAGATGTGATGCTTCATGGCGCTGACCTTCGTCTATCGATCCATCTTGTCCAGTGCAGTGGCTAACTCCTCAAAGGTTAATCTAGTCTCTCGAAGAGTGCGGTAGAGTAATCCCTTGGCGCTTTTGACTGCAGTTTCCAATATGCCCTCAAAGTGTGGGGTGCGACAAGAACCATGAATTAATTGAGTAGTTATACCCGTTACTCGTAGAGTAAAAGGGTATACTATATTCGTTGAAAAGTATGTAACAGGCAGAAGGAAACTTTTCCGAACATTTAAAGTATTATATATATGGTATATTCATCAGAATCAATAGCCGAGTCGATCTAACCATGTCCGGCCGTCTGTCCGTATGAACGCCTCGATCTCAGCAACTACAAAAGCTAGAATGTTGAGACTAAGCATGCAGGTTCCAGAGACATAGACGCAGCGCACGCTTACTCTAAAGCCCACAAACCGCAAAAAACTGTCACGCTCACAGTTTTGAAAAATGTTTTGATATTTTTTCACTTTTGCATATATCTTGTAAATTTCAAAAGATTTACCCAAATACTTTTTGCCACTCCCACTTCTACGCCCACAAATCGGCGAAGTCTGTCACGATCACAATTTTCCATTATTTTCCTCCAATTTCTACCGATATTCCAGAAAATTGAAATTGAAATTTCTCGTTAGTACTTCCACTAGTAGATATCACTTCCACCTATAGGTCAAAATTGAGACGAGTGTGAGTTATAATGGATATAGTAACTGGGTGGTCATTGGGTACGATCAATGGGTTATGGTCATAGAAATCTAATGTAGAGTTTTTCAGCCGACCATCTACTCGAAGAAGTCCAACTTGGTCAATGAAGGGTGAAAGCGTGGATTTTATAAGCAAAAATATATATTAACAATCGACACCCTAACCATTAAATTCTCTCGCCAAAGAGTATTAGACGTTGGTCAAAGGAAACTAACTATTAGCTCAAGGAGTTGAGGAGATAGTAGCCTCCAGATAGTAACATCCAGAAATTAAATGATCAATAGTTTTGGGTCAGAAGATAAGAGTATTAAATAGTTTTACAGCTATATTTTGGAACGGTAGTTATATTTTTTCCGCTTTCGCCTACTTGGTCTGCAGAATTCAGCATGGGAATTGGCGTTTACAACTCGGCTCAACCAGACGCCGTACAACTGCTGACCTAGATTGAATATTTAATTCGATACTAATAAATGTAAAGTAGAGTTGGATATCGATAGTTATCAACGTGTCTGCTATGCGATAGTATACGAAGTAACATGACCAGAACAAAAGAAGCAGATCGAGCGTCGAGGAAAATCAAGCCAGTGCAAGGCATACGAAGAGCAGAAAATTGAGATTGTGAAGATAGTGTCAAGTTGTGAAGTAGTTAAAGAAGTCGTCGAGGGATCAAGTCCGAGGATAGAAGTTGGTGGTCGGAGGGTCAATCGTCATCAAGTCGTCAAGTAGCTAAGTCTATAACTACTACTACAAATCTAACAATATTAATAAACATGCCTTATGCCTTACATTTGGTGTCTCGTCTTGGTCTTAAGCCTTACATCTGAGGCTCGATCCAGTCAAATTAGTTGTATACATAAGCAATTGCGATCCGTGGTGAAATTTAAAGAGACAGTACTTCGTCAGAAGAGAGCGAGTACATATGCATGAGCGAAGAAGAACTAGATCAAGGAACAACGCATGCTTTACACGATCGCAAACGCGCTACGGAAGGGAAGTTGGAAAAGGAGAGAATCAAAAAAAAAAAAATTAAAGTTGAAATACAAACTGAAGTCAGTAACGAGAGTCTTCCACAAATAATTCAGTTTCTAATGCTGAAAATTCAAGCGGACGAAGCCACTGACAGAGAGCGGAATAAAACAACAATTTCACCTAAACATTTTGCGAATGTGGTTTCGGACTATCCCTGTGGAGAAGTGGTTCAATAATTTTGAACAAAATGCAGAGGCGTATGGCTTGAGTGAACAACAGAAATACGTACAAACACGTGGAAAGATAACAAAGCTGGCAAAACTGTTCTTAGATTCGAAGGCTGTTAATACGTTTGAGCAGTTGAAATACGTATTAACTAGAGAATTTAAGCGGACAATGAGAATTGCTGACTTACTTGCCAAACTGGGAGAGCGAAAGAAGAAGAAAGATGAGAGCTTCCACGAGTATATTTTGATTATAAAAACGATCGATCGACCAAGAGTCCCTTATTGGATACATTGTGGACGGCTTAGATATACCAAGTGAATTCAAATTTAACCTGTACAGCTGCAAAAAATTTTACGAGCTGAAAGAGAAATTCGAGATATACCAACGCAAGTGCATATCCAATCAACCCAAGTCGTATAGTGGTGGCAAGAAAAACACATACAATCCCAGCACCCGAAATGCTCGTTGCTTTAATTGTGGGTAGTAAAAGATGTCGTCGAGGAATCAAGTCCGAGTTGGTGTGTCGGAGGGTCAATCGTCATCAAGTCGTCAAGTAGTTAAGTCTATAACTACTACTACAAGTCTAACTATATTAATAAACAGGCTTTTATGCCTTACATAAATGCGGATATCAGAGAATCTTTGGTATCCGGTTTAATTTTACAACAGTAATTTTCTTAAAATAGTGATAGAAGAGTGAAAGAGCCCGATAAGAACTTGGCATTTATGAAAAATACTGATAATGTTAAGTATTCTATGTAAATAATATAGATATGATTAACGATAAAAGCTTCGAAACTACGCCTAACCTTCCCGTTCATTATCATATGTGTCATTAAAAGCTTAAAATATACTATTTGTTAGCAACGACTACGTGTAAACATCAATTCCACCACGCGTGCTTACCAAATTGGCTTAAGAATTCTCACCTTGTCCTGCATGTCGCTCTCTTTGTACTACAGAATTGCTTATTCGAGGGAATGTTTATTTGGAAACTCAAAATCCCCTCTAGTGGCGCCATCAATATGTCTACTAGTGCGTTAGAATCTGCCATCCTTTATCGACTTCCAGTAAACATTTTATGACATTTTATAAATTGGAACTGAAGATATTGCTTTTTAAGTGTCAGTATGTTTTTGTCATCGGTGCGAAAATGAGGTTCGAACACAGCTTCCAACATTAAATTTTGTTTTAAAATTGGTAAAACTTTTAATTGATGAAAGAAGTTTATTGCAATGATTGCCTATCCCGTAGCAAACGAGTGGTTTCAACGTTTTCAAAGTGGTCGTGAGGACATAAATGACGATGAACATGTGGACCTACCAAAATCCGTGATCACCTAAAATTCCATAGAAACTGTGTGTGATTTCATAAAAAATTAGCCGAAATCATCAATCAAATTTATGGAAATAGAATTGAAACATCGATTAACCGCATTTTCGCTGAACATTTGCGCTTACAAAAGGTGTGTGTACGGTTTGTTGCGAACAAACTGACTAACTACCAAAAACTGCTCCGAATTCAACATTCAAAGGTCATCATTAACGAGAGGCAAAAAAAATACCCGAACTTCATTTACAAGATTGTGACCGGTCGCGAAACGTGTTTTCAATATGATCCCGAAACGAAATGCCAAAAAATCGCGCCTGGTGAAGTCTGTTTTTATGATTCCAAGGATATTGTCCACAAAGTATTTGTTTCACCCGACCAAAATGTTAACGAGGAATTCTACCTTGGAGTTTAGAAACGTTTGGTGCGCGGTATTGGAAGTGTTCGGCCTGATATATATATAATGAGCCGTCTCATCGATCGCTTGTGGCCGATTAATTGACCAAAAATCACATTTTAACAATCAACCAATCCCCGTATTCACCTGATATGGCACCGTGCGACTTATACCTTTTCGGAATAATGAATTTGCCGATGAAAGGAAATGAAATCCATAATTCTGGGAGAGTGAAAACAGCTAGTGGCACTCTATGTTCACTCAGTCTTCGTTTCTTGATCGATAAACATTGTTGTCGGAGAACTTTTTCGCAGCCAAATAATTTTGTTGTTGTCGCCACTTTCTAAGCGCAAATTCACAAGAAATAAAATGTATAACTTTTCCCAAATTAAGGTTGAGTTTTTCATTGCAAAATTAAGTTGCCAAAAAGCTGGCAGGGCAAACATTGGTGACCCCAACGTGATATTGTTGTGCAGTGGAATTAAACAAAATCAAATACAAAATAAAGAAATTTTCTGGCCTGAAGTGCAATAACAACAACAATAAAGGTTTGGAGATCGACAATTGTTCAACAGGCGATTTCTTTATTTTGCAGGCACTTTGCCTCTTCTCTTCGCTTTATGACTGTGCATAACTTCGGACAAACATACAGACAAGCGTTTAGTTTGCGCATTTATCGCTTACATAAACTGTTTGATTTTGTGTAAAGCTGAGACGTATTTTTACACGGATACACGGAGTATGCGGATTTCATATCATACATTTATAGACAAGAACTCTGAGTTATCCAACATTGAAAAGCTGCAATACTTGAGAACCTGTCTGCAAGGACCAGCACTGGATGCCATCAAATCGTTAGATACACGTATATCGTCGGCCAACTATCCAGTGGCTTTATATTTACTCAGTAAACGGAATTCTAATAAACGCCTTGTTTTCCACTCCCACATTAAGGAAATACTTAGCGTCAAGAAAGTAGATTCGTCTTCGGCGCATAAGCTTCGAGAGTTTTCGGACAAGGTCAACTCACACATGCGCGCTTTGGAATCCTTACGAACGGCTCAGGAAATTGCAGATTGCCTTACAATATACATGCTGCTGCCAAAATTGGATGTTGTTACACAAACTTGCTTGGAGGTCACCACGTCTATGGATAAAATACCCTCGGCAAAGGAATTTTGGAAAACCATAATTTCATTATTTAATCGTTTGAATTCTGCAGTATGATTTAATATTGACAATTTCAGCGGATTCCAAATAATCTTCGGAATTTCACTAACTTCTCCTATATAAGGTGTTGATAGCGCTTCTTCGCTTTCGGACTGAATATTATGGTGGGCAATTAAAATTTTATCTTCTGTTCTTGCCGTACAATATGGTCCAATGCTTAAAATCCCTTGCTGAGGCAAATCAAACAACTCAATTTGAGAGCCTGTACATTGCAGTCGGACTTTGGAACTTACAGGAACCTTAAATAACCAACTGCTTTTCTTTTTCAACTCAACCCAGTAACTTTTAAAGTCGACGACTGTTTTATAGATACAATTCGCCGCTTTATCTGGCTTAAGAGGCTGAATCTCACGCATTATCATTCGCAGAATTCCACGGCCAACTTCCCTTGCATATTCTCCTATTTAGTTGCCATTTCTGACATTGGTTTAAAGTAGCTTCCGTCATTATGTGATAAGAATCTATTTCGAAATTATAAATTCTAATTGCTCTCTGTCATCTTCATCCATTATACCAAATAAAATGAACCCATAAATTCTAACGGAGCACGTTTGCTTCTGGATCTAGACTGCATCATAAATAATTTATTGTTTTCTTCAAGTTCCACTAACTGACCTTGCATATTATCTAAAACCAAACTACATTGCTCTTCAAAGCTATGATGCCTTTCGCAAACCTTTCTCATATCTCTTATAAGCGCCTTTCCTTTTGTAATCATTTTAAAATATGGATCCATTTTATAATAGATCACCAAATTTCAAGAAGTACTCACAATCTCCACATCTCCTAAAGGCCATTTTGCTGGATGACAATTCTCATCTTTTAATAAAACTATTTGCCCTTCTTCTATATTAGGAATTTTTCTTCTCCATTTATTCCTTTGCTAGACTGTATGCAAATATTATTTTTTTCATTTTACCCAGAAATCTTTCCTCATTTTTTGGATAAGTCTCCATCTATCCAAATTTCCGATTCTTTGATCCTCCATCGGTTCGACTATTTCTAAGGGGGGTCTTCCAATCAGAAAATGACCTGGCGTTAAAGCTTCTTGTTGTTCCATCTCATTAACTATAGTGTATAATGGTCTTGAATTTACACATGCTTTTATTTGACTTAAAAGGGTTGACATTTCTTCATATGTCAAAATATTGTCGCCGATTATACGCTTTAAATGTTATTTCATTGACTTGATCCCAGCTTCCCAAATACCTCCGAAGTGAGGTCCTACCGGCGGAATAAAATGCCAATCAATCCTATCCTTCTCCAGCAGTGCTGCAATCGCTAAATTTTCTTGGATGGCAAGAACAAATTCTTGATCTTATTTCCAATGAATCTTCTGAGGGCATCTAAAAATGTGTCAGAAATTAGATCGCTTATCATTTCTAAATGTATGGCTTTGTTAGCCATACAAACAAATATGGCAACGTATTCTTTAAATTATTTTTGTCCGCGATTTTTCGAACACTTGACAAAATAAGGACCTGCGTAATCTAATCCCGTATTAAAGAATGGAAATGCCATAGCAACTCGATATTTTGGTAAATTTCCCATTATTTGCTTAGCTGTATTTTGCCTATATCTCGCACACTTGACGCATTCTCTTAAATACTTATTCAAGGAATTTCATACCCAAACATCCAATACTTTCTTTGAATACAATTACGCATAAGGTTTATTCCTCCATGTAAGGTTTCCTTATGAGCATCTTTAATTATCAAGTAAATATTTAGCAAGTAACTATATTTAGCATTTAGCTAAAATAATTGGATGTTTAAGTTTGAATTCTGCATCGGAGTTTTGTAGCCTTCCTCCTACTCTGAGGAGTCCATCCTTATCCAGAAGCGGATTCAGTGACAATAATATGTTAGTTGTACTGATTTCTTTGTTGATTTGCAAACACTTTATCTCTTGACTGAATTTAAGTTTTTGTTGATTTTTTATGACTATGCATTCAGCTAATTTTAATTATTTTACCTAAAGGTAGGAAGGATACCATTCAGTTTGTGTTTTTATTTTAATAAATACGATTGTGTAGGCTATATACGTATTAATTTTTGAAAGCAAACAAATTGCAAATAGGATCATCGGTTTTATTATTTATTATTGTTTTTATAATTGTCGAGGCCCATGCTCTTTTGCATCAGCTAGCCATTTTGGACCTTTCCACCAAAGATCACAGTGTGTCAATTGTTTTGAATCAATTCCCCTAGATGCTAAATCAGCATCTAGACCGTCAGCATCAGACCTTACATGATTCCATTCAGTGTTGGCTAGTTTTCGAATGTCATCTGTTCTTCGTCTGATATTTTTAACCTTACTTTTGCCACTCTTGATCCATGCTAAAGTGATAGTGGAATCACTCCAAGCATAAATTTCTACTTTACTGGTTAATGACTCCTTTATTTTTTGGATCAGTAGGGTTAACAAATAAGCGGCACACAGTTCTAGTTTTTCTATTTTCTATAGGATTGACTCTAATTTTGCTAGCTATTATAGTTACAGCATCTCCTACTTTAGCATACACTATTGCAGCATATGCTTTTTCTGAGGCATCAGCAAATCCATGTAGCTGAATACTTATGCCATTTCTAAAATTAATCCATCTTTGGATTCGAATGTTTTCTAAATATAATACATTTTCTTTATATGCTTCCCAGTATTTCAAATCTTCTGCTGCTAATTCCTGATCCCATTCACTTTTGCTTATCCAAAGTTTTTAAATGAAAAGCTTTCCTATTATGTTTTCCTTATTATTTCACTTATATTTTTATTTTGACATTTATCTGCTATGTCCACCAGAACCCTAGTAGCTAAGTATGGTGCAGATGCCGTACCATAAGTGACTGTTGCTAGTTTATAATTTCTCCATAAAATATATTGATATTTTTGGTCATTTTCATTTATTTTAATCTGACGGTACATTTTTTCAATGTCCGCAGAAACAACAAATTCCCATTTCCGCCACTTAACAATAATGTCATAAATATCTTTTTGAACTCGTGGACCAACCCACATAATATCGTTCATACTTTTATTATTTGAAGTTTTTGCTGAAGCATCAAAAACTACACTCAGCTTGGTCGTCAGGCTTGATTCTCTGATAACAGCCTGGTGTGGTAAAAAATACTAACCATCATTAGTTACTTTGACCATGTGTCCTAGCTCGATATATTCTTTCATAAATTTAGTATAATCAGTCTTAAGTTTTTTATTATTTTTTAATTTATTCTCCAAATTTATAAAACAATCCATTGCTTGCTTCTTTGAATCTCCTAAGGTGACATCTTGTTAAAATGGGATAAACACAACTTATCGCCCATCTGCGTCTTTTGTTGTTGTTTTAATGAAATTATCTTCGCATAATTCCGATTCGATGTCATTTTTATCGTTTTCCTCAACTTGTCAATAGCGATCTAAATCTTTTAATACTATCGTTGTAGCTACAATAGTTTCCTTTCCTTTGGATTTTTTACATCCAGAAACTATCCACCCGAAATCAGTTTTTTGACCAAGGAGACCTCTATTTTTATAACTCCATTCTGAAAAATGTGAGTATATACGTCTGATCCAATGATTAGATCAATACGACCAGGTTTATTAAAATCGGGGTCGGCTAATTTAAAACTCTTCAATTTTTTCTGATCAACATTAATTGTGCTGACTGGAAGCGCTTTCATGAGCTTTGGATGACTGAGTGCTTCAAATTCCAAATTTTTTGGAGAATTATTGATTTGTGATTGGAGATGCACGTTCCTGTGGAAGATACTCCACTTATTTCCGTATGTGAACGAAATTTGTTCAATTTTAGAATCTGTGCAGACTCTTCTGAAATGATTGTGCTTTGAGAACCGCTATCAATCAAAGCTCTTAATTTTTGAAAACCTCCATTTCCTGACTTCACTTCAATCAAAGCCGTGGCTAACAAGGCTTGCCCTGTTGTTCTACACGTATTCACTTTTTCTGGACTATTACCTGTAAAGTGAGTAACGTGTGGTGGGGTTTTCGACAAATCGAACAGAGCTGCTTGTTTATACATTTTTTATTAAACGGATGCTTCAGACATCTTAGGCAAATCCGATTTTTCCTTACCCAGTCAGACCGTTCTGCTGGATTCATTATTTTAAATTTATGGCATTGAATTAAATAATGCCCTGGTAGTTTACAATGTACACAATTGTCACTATCATTTTTGTGAATGTTCGTGTTAATAATTTTCTGTTCAGGGTTAACTTCCTGTGAAAAAGAAGATATTGAATTGAGCCTTTGCTCTAAAAAGTCCATAACATCAGAGAGTGCCTATATTTCTTTTGTTTTTTGACGTGTCGACTTCTTATCAAATTTTCGAAGAATTATGTGAACAGAAATTGCATCCACATCTTCCGATAATTGTGCCTTTAATTTTATGATATATATAGGCTTATTAATTGTGTCAATAAATGTTTTTATTTGTTTATTGTATTCCAAATTTAAACTTCGCATGTCCATAAGCCTATTCAAATGTTTAGAGAAAATTTGTCTTTTATTCGCATACAGCTTGGTTAAAAATTCCCAGGAGGTTTCATAATTTTCCCCAGAGCCAAGCAATAAATGAGTTACCACATTCCTGGCTTCTTTCTTTAATGCTGATTTGAGGTAATTAAACTTGAGAAAAGGATTGAGAGCCTCTCTCGTATGAATGAGTTCTGTGAAGAGCTCATTAAAAAGATCCCATTTTTTGAAATCACCAAAGAATGTGGGTATTTGGCAGGGTTGGTAACTCCTCAGCCCTAACAACCGTCGACATTTCAGCTTTCTTAGCTGTTCATTTGAGTCGACTATTTATGGCTGTTAAAATATTTTGCTTGTCAAACTCAAGTTCACTAATTTCATCCTCAAATATCGAACTGTCAAAATAAATATGGTTAAATATTTAATTCCAAAGAAATTCTATTTTGTTTTTTTTTATTTAAAGGAAATCTAGACTATTATCTATTAGTTTTGACGTCTCTTCTAGATGTATTCTAAATTCCCCAACATTTCTACAGAAGGCCTACTGTACTTTCGACGCATTGTCACTCGACATACCCTGCGAAATACCCTGCGACATACCCTGTGTCTCCTGAGTACCCATTTTCTCAGGATTTGCTTTAAGGACTGGGTTATCACGGAACTAGCTTTATCCTTTTCATATATTATTTTTATCTGTGTCAACGCCATTATTATTACATTATACTGCTTGATGTTAAAATATTCATGATCGACAATGCCGATCTTTAACAAATTGCTATGATTAGCAACGAATAATTTTTGCAGTTCTTCTATTTTAAAAAATTCTTTCTCACTTAAAGTTGGTTTTTTTTTCAACTTTCTTATTTTCATAATAATTTCAGACTGTTTTTTTAGACACTCTATCGTTTTTTCTGACATCATAATGATTCCTTTTTTTATGTATAATATTACCAGTAAAATTAAAAAAAAAAATGTAGCATATATTTTGGCGATGGCGATGCGTTCCTGAGTTGTGTCGTTGGCGATGCGTCGTTGGCAGGTTTCTGGTTTTTTTTCTTCCTTTTCTCTAGTTGACTTCGATGCTAACGATGATTGTGTTTTTTTTTTTTTTTTATTTGAGTTGATAACACCGTTCGTATAAGCACTTTTTTCACTTGTTGATGTACTCTTTTATTTTATACTCTTTTCTCTGTAAGGGAAAACAAGTGGTAATTATTTTTGCTACCTTCAGCTGCAAGATTAACTTAGCAACGCTTAAAGGAGTCCCTTACCATAGAGGAAACTGCAAAGTCGAAGTTTTTATTTTTTCGAGCCTTCGAAAAACCGAAATGTAAAGAGGCTGCAACATAAGCAAACGTCTACATTTGTTGAGTTTATATTTCAAGCTGAATTTTATTTTTCTTTCTCGCTTAGGTAGCTAATATGAAATTTACTTGTTCTAATCCTATCTCTAACTAGACCAACGCAGTGGCCATTTGTTCCCCAAACATGGGAACGGATTGTTAGTGCGGGAATTTTCCACTGATACGACCGTTTGCATCGTTGTTTAAGCGATGAACCCACGCAGGAGTTCGTGGTTGTTTATTTTTAAATATAGGCAGACCCATGTTTGACATTACATGTGCTGTAGCGGTCCAATCGTTTTACGTACAATATATATACATATAATATTAAATGTATATCCGTGTTCATGTGTGAACAACATTTCAGTGACTTCTCGCGGAATGTTATGTTTTTGAATGCGACTGCCTAAATTTAAAAATGATATTATGGGGTCCGAAATTTTCAATGCTCCTTGAAACACATCAGTAAAGCGGTATTCAACTTTGATTGAATTTCCAAGTAAGTTCAAGCTAAGATTGCCTTCCGTCCATGCAGGGTAATTATTCAGCTTTCTATTGCATATTTTTCATTTATGCAATAAATTCACATAAAGTATGCGCGACTTCAATTAATTTCAAAAATGCTGTCCTCATATGCCCACAAATAAATTTGAATATTGCAAACCTTCTAACTTTAATGTATTCGTCGCCAACCGAATGGAGCTAACAAGCGGCATGGAATGGCATTATGTACAGACCGATCTTAACCCTGCTGATATTCTTTCCAGAGGAGCAACTCCTAATCAAAGGATGCAATCTAAAATTTGGTTTTTCTTCCTTTCTTAGATAAGGTTTAAAATACTGGCCGGCTTTTTACGATGCCAAACACCCAATGATTTTTCCCCAAACACCATCATATATTCGGAGCTTTCATGAACGACAGCTTCACGCAGGCCACAAGCACTGCTGGCAAATTTATGTTTTCAGTTCAGGCCTATTGGCGGGTTAAAAATTGTCGCAAGAGTGGCTCGCAAGCGCGTTAAATGCTTTAGAACTAAACCGCAGCTTATTGAGCATCTCATGGGAAACCTTCCGAAGAAACGACTGTCTGGTCCTCGGGCTTGTGCAGTTACTGGAGTCGACTTTTGTGGTTATTTCTACTACAAGTCGTTGGTTCGCAATAGACAGCTCACAATGTGCTACATCTCGGTCTTCATTTTAGTCCATTTAGGCAGTGAATTTGGAGCTTGTTCAGGACTTGACAACGAACTCATTTCAAGGAGCCTTTAAGCGTTTTATTTTCACTCGAGTTAAACCTAACAACATTTCGAGTGACAATGCCACCAACTTTGTCGGCGCAAAAAATTAATTGAAAGAATTAACACAATTAGCATTGAGCGACGCTTACCCTTCTGCTATTATCCAAGCAGCAGTTAAGACGGCCAAGCATAATTTGTATCGCTGCGTTAAAACATCGCTTCTCAATTGTTAGGAGCTACGTACTCTCGTCTGTCAAATTTCTGCAATCGTAAATTTTCGGCCTTTAGTTTCGTTTTCAGAAAACCCTGGCGACCTTGATGTTTCGGCTCCCGCACACTTTCTTCTTTGCGGACCTGCTGAGACTCTTGTAGAGCGTGACTTGACTGCTCTGAACTACAATCGTTTAGACTGATGGCAAAATGTAATACACCTTCTTCAGGTGTCTTGGGCTCGTTAGCGGGAGGAATATCTACCCTGCTTCAACAGCGCTCCAAATGGCGCTCAACAAGTCCACCTCTTCGCATAGATGATTTGGTGCTGGTCAAGGAAGAGAATCTTTCTCCAATGCGTTGGCCACTAGCTCGAGTAGTCGGTCTTAATCTAGGAGAGGATGAACTACCTTGATTGGCTGAGTTTAGGACGGCATCCAGCATCATTTGTAGAGCGGTCAGAAAGTTGTGTCTACTGCCATTATATGATTCTGTTGAAAGCGAGTCTTCCAACGGTGGGAGCATGTCGACAGCAGACAACTCCTTATGATTTCGAATTCCGTAGATACTTAATACTAAACAATATTATTTCTATGCCCTATTTTCGTTTTCTTGATCGCTAAGTATTGTTGTCGGCGAACTTGTTCGCAGCCAAATACCTTTGTTGTTGTCGCCGCTATTCTAAGCGCAAATTCGCAAGAAATAAAATGTATAACGTTTTCCAAATAAGGACTGCACTTTTAATTAGAAAATTAAGTTGCCAAAAAAGCTGGCAGCGCAAACATTGAAAATTCTCATTCAAAATTAGCATATTATCTACAAAAATTCTCTTAGCTGTTAATAACGTATAAACTTTTTATCTTTAGTCAAAAAAAGTTTGTTATTTTCTTTCAGACCTGCAGTTTGTCGAGAACAGTATTGGTCTTCCAACCCATGAAGTTTATCAAACACCGCTCTCAATAACATTATTACTTATGGAATTTAGGACTATTTCGAGTAACTTTGGCCTGTTTAAAATGAATAGGTGATTCACAATCCTTAGCCTCAATTCCAGTTAAGGCGAAAACTTTTGTAATGGGTCTAAAAATTGGTCCATCTTGTAGTTTTACTACCCTGACTCGTTCGTCTTTTCCTTTATGTACTCGTTCTACTTTTCCCCAGGGGCCATCTTACGGGGTGAAAATTTTCTTTTTTTAATAATACAATTTGACCTTTATTAATATTTTGCATCCTTATTTTCCATTTATTTCTTTGTTGTGCTTAAATCATTATTTTATTTTTTCCAAAACTCCCGTTGACTTTTCTGAATTAAACTATCTCGGAACTGAACTGAACAGTATTTTCCTAATAGTGATAGTATTAATTTGTTTGGGGTTTCTGTTAGTTTCTGACAATAATGCTATCTAATTCATCCATTTTCCAGCATTTTATCGACTTGGCCAACCATTGAGGGTGGTCCCATCCACCAAATTCTACATTCTAGTCATTTTTACGGTGTTACACCCCTTCATGCTATGTCTGCAGGGTTGTCTTGTGACCTAACATGTCTCCATTCGATCTCCTTAACTTTTCTTATTTCATCAGCTCGCCGTCGAATAAATTTGTCTTTATTATTCCCATTTTTAATCCATGCAAGTGTGACCGTTGAAACACTCCAGGGTTTACAATTCAAATTTAATTTAAATTCATCTCTAACCGATTCCCATTGATGCCCCAAGGTTTTAATCGATTCATTTTCTCGGATCTCCAAAACTTTTTTTCTTTCCTTCCAATGTTTCCTTTATTTCTGAGACATTGGAAATCCATTTTCTAAAGTTGAAACCCACCTTTTCTAATTCAAAGGTTATTTGTGCAACGTGTTTTCTGGATTCTTGTATTGAATCAGATCATCCAAATAAAAATAATTTTTTATTATTTTTTTTATTGATACATTTTTGCATTGATTTGAAATTTCAGCAAGCGCTGAAGGGTGCCGATGCTGTACCGTAGGAAACAGTTGTTAATTTGTATTCATTAAATTAATTATTTGGAGAATCTCTCGAAATAATGTGCAAATATGACTGATCCCATTCATCAATGTTTATTTGCCGGTACATGTTTTCAATTTCCGCCGATTCTACAAATGGCCATTTACGCCATTGACGATGATATCAAAGATATATTTTTGAACTCTCGGGAAAATCCACTTAATGTCATTTAGACTTTTGTTGTTTGTAGTTTCCCCTGAGGCATCGAAAACTACTCTTAATTTAGTCGTTAGGCTGGATTCTCTTACAACACCTTGATGGGGTTAATAATATTTCCTTCTTTCTTGGACTCTACCATATGTCCCAAGTTAATATATTTATGCATGACTGTTATATACTTTTCTATCAATTTCATATTTTTATTTAATTTGTCTTTCCAGATTCGCGCTATTGCTTGCGCCTTGGAGTCTCCAAATTCGTTTTCATTCTTATATGGAGTATTTATTCTCTAAAAAATGGTCTCTAAGAAATGTTTTTCACAAATTTCTTCCTCAATTTCATTATTTACATTTTCCATTTCCGAAAACCTCTAAATATTCTACTTCTATAGTAGTAGCCACAATTACTGTTTTACCTTTTGATTTTGTACAACCCGATACAATCAGAATTTAGCATTCTGTCCTACTAGTCCGTCTATTTTAACTACTCAATCTTTTACGATGCGGGGATATAAATCTACCCCTATAATATATATATTCTACTTTGTTTATTAAAGTGAATGTCCGTCAATGTTTATTTCATTTACTTTGACCGGTTAACATCCAAAGTTTTAATTCATTAGTTTCGGAATATTAAGAGGATTTTTTGTATTATCGCGCATTTCTATGCTGAAATTCACCTTATGCTTTGAAGTACAGTGTCTTTACAGGACCTCCACTTACCTCAGTTATTTTGTAACGCAAGTGCTTACCTTTTCCCTTTTTTTGGTTGGGACTGAACTGAACATAAATATTCAGAGTTACACTTTTTGAAAGATGAGTGACTAAAGCATCTATTGCACAAGCGCTGTTTTTGGATAAATGCCCCTGGTTCGGTTGGATTCATACCTCAAAATTTATAACAATTACAACGTGGCCACCCATTTTACCAACTAGACAGCCTTCCTTAACAGTGGTAACTAGCAATTTTTTTAAAGATTTCTTTTCGTCACCTTGTAAAAATGAGCCCAGAGAATTAAAACGTTGTTCTAAGAAATCCATTACATCATTTGCATTTCTTTGATTTTTTTTGATGTGCGTTTCATATAATTGAAGCGTTTCTCTATTAATTTTTCGGATTATGCTATGAACGAAAATAACATAAAAATTCTCATTTAAATTTGCTTTTGATTTAATTAAATGAATTGATTCATTTATTAAGTCAATAAAGCCTTTAATCTGTTTTGATGAATCGTTGTCTAAAATCGGTAAGTCAATCAACCGATTCAGCTGATCAGAAAATACTTTTCTTTTATTTTCATGTAAGATTATTTTCTCGGTTAAAAGTTCACAAGCAGCATTATAATTTTCGGCAGAACCTGTTAGCAAGTGAGCGACCATAGTCCTTGCTTCTCTTTTGAGAGCGGTTTTTAAATAATTAAACTTAAGATGTGCTCAGATCATGTCTTGCATAAATTATTTCTTTAAATAATTCAGAGAATAAGTCCTACTCTTTTTCTTCTCCAGTAAAGGTGGGATCTTGTATTTTTGGTAATACAGGAAGGTCATCTACTCTATCCATTACCAATACCACATTATTAGTTCCCATTTTTATTTTGGAAGAATTCATCCTTTTGTTTAGGATGCTTAAAATATGTTTTAGGTCAAATTCTAAATCTTCGACCGATTCGTCGAAAGATATATTATTTTTGTATCTTTTGTAGAACTCTTTTAGTTTACTGTTTGTTCTGCTCCATAAAAATTCTATTTGTATGAGCTCTAAGTATGCAGACTTCCCGGCTAGCATTATTATATACTTTCTTAATTGTTCGCCATTTTTGTCAAAAACTTCTGCCCTTTCTTAGGTTCTATTTCAGTACCAGGAATAACTTTAAGGCTTGCAAATTTACTTTTTAACCTTACAAATTTATTCAAACATTTTTTTGTTGAAATAGTCAGATCGACTACTCCACAATTTACCAAAGACTCATGATTTGTAGAGAATTTTGTTTTAAGATTATCTAATCTGATGACTACATCCCATCATTACATCACCAGCTTCAATCACTCTTATTTCTTTTGTTAGGTTTGCCTGTGCTTCTAGGAGCTTAATTATTGTTTCAGACAGCATATTGGTATAATTTAATACGAGTTGTTTTGTTGTTGCTGCTATCGTATGCGAGATGTTCATCACTCGAAATTTCGGCCTCTTGGTTTTCTATTTATTAATTGTAAAATCGTTTTGTTTGGGTTTTGGAGTTTTTGTGTTTCACTTTTTGATTTTATCAAATATTATCAATGTTTCTGGCCTTGGTAACGGAACAACCGTTACTCAACTAAGAACTAAACTAAGAAATTTGTATACCCGTTTGGTTTTATTATTTTGTCGAAAAAAATTGTACTTGAAATTTGTATTATTTTCTTAGTTTTTTTTTTCAAAAAATGACACAAGCTATTTGTGTTTTATAGCTGTTTATGCGCTTGCAACAAATCAGACTCAGAAGGTCATCGATTTAAATCACTGAGTATCTTACCACTAGTGGCGAAAACTGCAGAGAATATCGAAAAAACAAAAAACCCCAAATGTTAGCAGCCTATACCTGATCGTGCGCTTGCAACAAATCAGACTCTAAGGTGCTGGTGCTCTAACTCTGATTCTCTTACCACTGTTGGGGAAGACTGCAGAGTTTGCTCTGTTAGGAAGATCTAAATAAACGACGTATACATTTGTTGAGTTATAATTTCAAACTGCCTTTATTTTGTATAAGTTTTAGCTTAGGTAGCTAACATGGAATTCGTAAGATACTTATCTATAGACCAACTCGTCGCGGCGCACTTATCTCTAAAAATATGCTACAACCGCTCACAGGAGGTTCAATTATTGAGTATTGAGTATTTTCAAGTTACAATTACAATTACAATTGTTATTTTTAAAATTACGGTGTGAGGCAAAAAATATTATCTTATATACAAGATATACATCTTATATTATCTTTTCTTCATGTATGAACAAAGGTTTCGTTACGTAGTTTAATTAAATTTTCCCTAAATTTGCCTTAATTTCGCCCTAATTCTTTCGTCATCAGTAGTATCCATGTCTCCGGTTAGGGTGGTAGATTTCTAAGTAACTCAAATAATTTTTTAGTTGGGTCCTCGTATTCGTCCAAATCTACGATATGTTTAATAGTAGTAAAGGTTGTAATTAGTCTGGCAAAAGACACTAGAATAATAAGATGCGTAACGGCCATACATTGGTTTTGCACTATGCAGCCACTTTTTTGGTGGCGGCAATAATTGCTCTCCTCCCGCTCGCGTAAAATTGAGAGCATAAAAATCTAAAAATAGAATTCACTTGCTCGTGTGAGTGAAAACAGTAAACAAAAAAGAGTGCATGTGTGCGTAGTTGTGCTAGAAGACGATTTTCCGTCCGAAATCAATTTTGATCTAAGAAACAAATTTGATTAATGTTTTGGTCAATTTCGTTGTAATATGAGCTAATAAAATAATATTTACAGTTCCAATTTGACTTTCGGACAGACAAGACGTGTGTACGGAAAGTTTCTTGCTTGCTTCTTATCTAAAACCAATCGCTTGCTTCTTATCGCAAACCATTCTTCAAAACAAAACAAAGCAAAGCTTAAAGCATAACATAACAAAAATAAAACTAATCACCGTTACGATGGGGACCGTTGATCCCCCTGATAAGACAAAATCAATGTCTGAACCCAAGTTTTTGATTATGAAACGAACTGATGACAGTTCAATGGCAAACATCTCTCCGTTTTTAATAAAGAAAACGATTGATTTCACTTGCAACGGCGAAGTTTTGATGGCCAAAAAAACACGAGACGGAAATTTGTTGGCATCCCCCAAGGGTCACCACTCTCTGTGGTTCTGTTTGTTATTGCTTACCAAAAACTTACAGAAATCATTGCTTTATACAAAGAAATATACATAAGTGCATACGCCGACGACTTTAATCTTCTAATTAAGTTAGACAAAACTAAAAATACTACGATAAACCTAGATTCCTTATTTTGCAATATTTCGGATTGGTGCAACTACTCTGGCGGCAGCCTATCTCCCGCCAAATGCAAGCATATGCACATTTGTAACAAACAAAATTGTATTTGCAATGTATCTACCAGCCAAGTCCACATTCCCAATGTTTCTTCATTGAAACTGTTGGGTGTTACATTCAATAGGAAACACAAGTGGAACCCACATATTGATGATCTCACAACATGTCTTTCAAAACGCCTCGATATCATCAAGTGTCTTGCAAGCACAAAGTTTGGCTGCAGTACACTTACATTAGTATCAATTGTTAAGTCCATTATTATTTCAAAATTGGATTATGCTTTGCCATTGTATGGATCGGCTGCACCAAGCAGTCTGAAAAAAATTAAGTCGATTTTAAATACAGCAGTTAGGAGCAGTTAGCCTTGGGAGCATTTCGAACTACACCAACGTCTAACATTCTATTTGAAGCAAACATCACACCCCTTGATATCAGAACAGAGTTTCTAACTACAAATCTCTTCCAACTCGTACTTAGCAGTTCAGACTCACCACTTCATAACATAATTAAGAACTATAAGCAACCAAAACCAGAGAAAAAACATTCTGTTTTAGACAAAGTTCTTAAACTTAATAAATCCTTTAACATTGTTTTAAGACCTCCAAAAAAACTCAAACACAAAGACCCACCTTGGGCCCTTACTCGAGTACCATCAACACGACACTCAGTAAACTCAATAAAAACACAACACCTCCAGAAGTCTACCGAAAACAATTCCTTCAACTTAAGTCAGAGCAAAGTAATAAAACATCATTCGTATATACAGATGGATCTCAAATGAACGAATCTACAGGCTATGCGATAACTTCAGAAACTGAAGTTTTTAAAATGGGGTTACTTCCAACATACTCTACCGTATTTTCTTCGGAATTAATAGCGATACACGAAGCAATTTTACTACTTAAAACCAGACGAGGTAAATTTATGATTTGTTCCGACTCTCTCTCATCCCTTAATGCAATTAAAAATGTAAACAACAATACATATTACGTAGTCGAAATAAGAAACTTATTAATAAGATTTTTTCCAAAATTTACCCTTCTGTGGGTTCCCAGCCACATTAATATAACAGGAAATGAGCTTGCTGATAAATCAGCAAAAGACTCTAGACTTTTTCCATTAACATACACACAAAAGAACAATAATACAGACTTAAAGAATCACATAAAAAAATTTTATTTTACAAACCAACTAAATAGGTTCACCGATACATCCACTTGGTACAAATCAATCAATTTACATAAAATGAATATAAAGAACTATCTGAACTATAAGGATAAATTAATGATACCTCGCAAAGATGAGATTAAGTTGATTCGCATCCGACTGGGACACACGAATTTAACACATGCACACTATATGAATAAAAATGCCTCTGCCTTATGTCCGTTTTGTAACACGAACAACTCGATTACCCTCGAACATTTGCTTACTTTTTGTCCCACCTTTAATCAAATCAGATTAAAATATTTTTCTCAATCTTCATTAAAATCTTTAGTAACAAACCCAACATCTGACAACATAAGAACCATTATAAAATATTTAAAAGAATGTAACATATATCATATAATATAAAATAAATTAAGATTCATAAGGTTAATCATAGTTGTAGAATTTTATATTAACAATATAAATAATATTCATACCATCCTGTAAATATGTAAAAAAAAAAAACAGACAAATGTACATTAGCCGAAGGCCTCAGTAGCCATGGCTCCAAAAACTGTTCACTTAAACTTTCAAGCTTAAGTCAACTCTTCAAATAAAAAAAATAAATAAAAAATAATATTTAAAAATTGATGCCGTAACTATTTTTTTTTTTTTAAAAGTTGTTTTAATATTCTTTAGTTAAAATCGCCGATCGAATTAGCTACTGTTTACATATAAATATTTTATTAAATTTTTGTACTATATATTTATATATTATATATATATTTATTTTTAGTCGTCACTAATTTTTCATTTATAAGATATAATGCTGAGTGAATATTTTTTTTGAAACATTTTTAATGTGTTATTATGGCACTGACGTCAAACTTCACCAGGGGACTGTGAACGACATCTCTTTTGTGGAGGCGATCTTACAGCATTGAAATCAATTTCATCATTTTTGCAACTCTAATATTTAATTAGGTTGCGATCTGTCATTGTTCCTATCCTTAGATATTTTACGCTAATATAATCTGGCGAGAAATGATCTTGGAATAAAAACAGTGATGAAGTGCTCGCCACAAAATCTTCTGTATATTGGCACTTTTCCGCCCATTTCATTAAAATTGTGGGATCCTTTTCAGGAAACCTAAACAATTTAAGAGCGGAGTAATCGCTGCACTTGTTCCCACTGATATTTTATCTCTTTTTGTCGGCCATAGCCAATTTTTTTACATAAAACAATTAATGTTAAATTCAAAAGTTCAAACCTTTATCGAAAAGCAGCAGTACCAGCACAACGTAATATAGGCGCGACAAATTATGAAAATATGTACACTTCTAAATTTTTTTTATTTTGTACTACTTAGGTCAATAACTTATCGCACTTTATTGCAATTGTGCTTTAATAAATCAGAAAATCAATTTTTTTAAATTTAAAAATACGTTTATATTATTAAAATTTCTAGAAACGGAGCACTATGTATTTGTCAGCTTTAAGCAAACGAATTAAGAGGAACTAAAAGAAGAAAAAATACATTTGGCGCGCTTTTTTACCCACCCAAAATTTCGCGGTTTTTACAAATATCAAATTAGAATATAACAAAAACAAATACTGAAAACAGATCATTTACAGAAGTATGCATATTTTTTTTCTTGTATACTAGTAATTTGTACTAATAAATATACTAAATAGTTAAAAAACATCATATGCAACCTGTGTATTGCAAAATTGAATTCTTGAGGCAGGACCAGCGCACCTAAGAATCACTAAGATCAAAAATATTTTCCACGTCGCAAGCTAAAACTCTAACGACATATTTTCTTGTATAAAGTAATTTATTAAAATAATTCGGTATTATTATGTACATTTATTCACCTTTTATTATTTCTATGATGTAATTATATAATTATCATGTTAAGGCAATGCAAAACTAGAGTTTTTACTTTTTACTTACGAGTACTTTGTACTCGATGGCCAGAGTACAAATAATATAGATTGAAAGTCCATAAACTTCTGAAGTGAAGGGCATATTTTGTCAAATTTACAATATATGAGCATACGTGTGCACACATACAGTGCTCGACTGTCGCTGTATGCATACAAGAGAGCTGCTGGCTCTAGAGCGCTCTCTCTTTGACTCTTGAACAAAAATTCAAGAGAGCCTGGAGCCAGCTCTAGAGCCAGCCCGAAAAAATTGTGTGCATAAAAATCGTATGGCGTTACGCATCTTATAATTCTAGTGTCTTTGGTCTGGCCGTGCCCAGACCAGGGCCTGGTCTTCGCCTAGTATGTTCATAATAAGTCGTTGGGCATTCCCTATTAAATGAATTGAGTTATTATATGTTATTAGCGTTTCTAAAAGTTTTTCGTCGTGGTCTAATGATAGATTTCCTTTTTGCTAGGACGATTCTGTAGGTTTTCGTTAGGGTTGAGTGCAGTCGTTCGACAGTGGAATTACTGGTAGACTGTTGAAATTAAGTAACATGTAATGTAACGCTGTATTGATCCAGGAAGTCCCTAAAGACAGCCCCGACGAACTCAGCTCCTCGATCGAGGACAATTTAGGTATTCCAAATTGGCAGAAGAATGTCTTAAATGTGTTAATGACACAAATTAAATTCCTATCGAGTAAAGGATATGCCTGTGCGAATTTGGAGATTTTGTCGATGACAGTAAGGTTGCGCTTGCTGTTAATAGTACCTGTGAGTATGATGTATATTTCTGGAAGTTTATAAGGTGGTTTTTGTGGGTGTCAGTCATATTTCAGGGTAAGGCACGTTTCGTAGTCAAAAATTGCCTACGATATACATCTCATCTGGTGGTCCCTGATTATTGAGTTAGTTTTGTCCTTGCTTGGTGGTTCATATAAGATGCGTAATAATCTAAAATTTGTATAGCGTTACGTACTTGCGAAATATTTTGAAAAGGCTTCTCGTATTAGTTCGAAAACTTCGCTAGTCGCCATTATAGCTAGAGTTTCAGCATAGTCTTTTAAATGTTGTTGACTCTTTCTAAGTTAAAGAATGGTTCAGAAGGTCTTCTTAATTAGTTTACAATGGTGTGCTAACTATCAGAGAGGGAACTGGTTTCTTTTTTAAAAAAAGCTTGTATGTTAATGTTAAATTTTGTGAGCCCTTTTTATGCTCCAACTTGTAATCATATTCGCTTAGCAAGTCTCTCCAACGATAAGTTTATAATTTTATCCATTGAAATTGTTCAGTCCTAGTAGTGGCCTAAGGTCAGTGATCAATTTGAACTTAATTCTTAATTCTTTACTACCCAAATAATTACTAACATCTCTTTTTAATATAAGAGTAACGTACTTCCGTATCTATTAGGGTCCTGCTAGCGAAGCAGATAGGTTTGTCGAAATTTTTTGGACAATGTAATAATACAGTTTGTATCGGTGTTTAGTGTGAAGGGTTTTTCGAAATTTGGATATTGTTAAATGGGGTGTTTTGGAGACTTCTAATGCTTCTCGAAATTCATCGTCTATTATGACTGACTTCCCCCTTTTAGTTGTTTGGTTATTGGTTTAGTGATTCGTGCCAAATCCTTTATAAATTTCCTATAGTAGCCCAATAGTCCTAAGAATGATTTGGTCTGTCTACGTATTTGATTGCCTTAATTATATTTGATGCCTGCCTGGGTAATTATGTGACCCAAAAAATCTATTTATTTTCTAAGGACTCTTGGCGTGACTTGGTTTATTGAAGTTTTAGGTTGGCTTGACGCAGTTTTTGTAAAACCGATGTCCGACAAATGTTTCTGAACGGAAGCAGAAAATATAAGTAGACGATATAGATAGATTTGGCAAATGTCTTCAACTAGTGGCGGCCCACTTTCGTCCTTTACTTAGCCGGATGTGATAAACTTAAATTTCAATCGCTTGGATAGCTGGAAGCGCATCGGCTACCTGCAGCAGATCTTCTGGTCCCGATGAAAGGAAGAGTACTTCACCAGCGATCAAAGTGCCGCACTCCCAATCCTAGTTAAATTGTGAATGAATTGTTAAGTATGAAAACTTGCCACCCATGAAGTGGCATTTAGCGAGAGTCGTTGAGCTGCTACCCGGAAGAGATGGAGTCGCCCGCGCTGCTGTACTGAGGAGAGCATATGTGAATAAGCTGTATCTGCTACCCCTTAAGGATGCTGTTGAAAGCCACGCTTCCAACGGGGAAAGTATGTGGGGTCTCGCAGACGCCGACATGTCGCGAAACTTCGTAATATTTGGTTTATATTCATTGCCAACAATGGAGACAGAATTATCTAAGCAGAGAAGCTTCGTGAGCATCTAAGCTCTCCCCGCGCTCTATTTCTCTCTCTCTTGTATTCACGCGCCTGCATTTCTGTATTAGCGTTCTGCACTTATGTTGCTCAAAAACATACATGCGCGCATCGATGCCAAATTTTACTGTAACAATCAAAATAAAATCTATTCGTTCGAAATGGCTAAATACAAATTGTAAAAAATAGGCAATAAAAAAGCGTATTAGTTCAGTTTCAACAGTTTCGTTGTTTTTGATCATAAATTGTTCGGTATAAACCAGTTTTCTTTTTTAATATTTTATTACTGTAAAGTTTTTGAATCTTTCAACTGGAGAGGATTAGAAGGTATAATATTGACAATATATTTCAAATGGATCCAAACTATAAAAACACACGATTAGAATACCATTTACTCATTCAAATTTGATTAATATTTATTAGTAAATTATTAGTAAAACTATATCGATATACAAAACAACTTTTTGCACCGCCCACTCTAACGCGCTCAGTCTGAAGCACTTAAAAAAATTTTTTATTTTCCTGATTTCTATCAATGTTCCAGAAAAATGTTGAAATTTCCCGTTCGCACATTTACTAGCTGAGTAACGGGTATCTGATAGTCGGGGAAATCTACTTAAGCGTTTTCTCTTGTTAATACTTATACCAGTAAGTTCATAAAGTGATAAATAATTTGTATTTTTAACCTCTTTAGGATCTGGACAACGAAAAATATTCATTTTTAAGAAAAACAGAAAATGTCATTCGATACAATCCAAAACGAGATACAATAAATCGGTTAAGAAAAGCTAAAATTCAAAAAATCATCGAACTACCTCCCCCTTATCCAAATGGTTGGTATGGTATTCTCAAATCGTCTCAGCTTAAAGCTGGGGAAACAACTTGTGTATCCTGCTTAGGGGAAGAACTAGTCATATTTCGCACACAAAAAGGTATCGTTTTTATACTGGATGCATATTGCCCTCATTTAGGAGCTAACTTGGGTGTTGGTGGAAGCGTTGTTGGCGATTGTGTTATTTGCCCTTTTCATAAATGGAGTTTTCGAGGGACAGACGGATTATGCATAAATATTCCATATAGCACATCAGGTATGTTATCAATGTCTTGAATTTTAATATAATTATTTTTATTGTTTTTGGACCATAAGCGTGTACTACTATAGTCCTAATAAAATTAAAATCAAATAAAACATTTTTGGCAAATACTTTTCTTCACACCGATAGATATTTTCAATACTGATAAAAAATCAAAATATTTTTTGAATGTATGTTTGCGGCAGTTCTGGATGATTGGAACCTGCATGCTGTCTAGATTTATAATACGATGATTTCCTTTTTATTCTTTCTATTATTGTACCCGTTACTCTTAGAGTAAAAGGGTATACTAGATTCGTTGAAAAGTATGTAACAGGCAGAAGGAAACGTTCCCGACCATATATAGTATATATACTCTTGATCAGAATCAATAACCGAGTTAATCTGGTCATGTCCGTCTATCCGCCCGCCTGCCCGTGCATCCGTCTGTTCGTCTCTCCAACTGTCCGTCTGTCCGTATGAACGCCTCGATCTCAGGAACTACAAAAGATAGAATGTTGAGATTAGGCATGCAGATTCCAGAGACAGGCGCAGCGAAAGTTTGTTAAATGATGTTACCACGCCCACTTTAACGCCCACAAACCGCCCAAAACTGCCACACCCAAATTGTTAAAAAATATTCTGAAATTCCTCAATTTGAATTATTAGTTTTGTAAATTTCTATAGATTTGTCAGCAAAATTTTTGCCACGCCCACTCTAACACCCACAAACTGGCCATAACTAACACTCCCACACTTTTGAAAGATATATTTTGTTTTTTTTATTATTTTTTCCCCCAATTTCTACCGATATTCCAGAAAATGTTAAAATTTCTCTTTCGCACTTCCACTAGCTAAGTAACGAGTGCCTGATAGTCGGGGAACTCGACTATAGCTTTCTCTCTTGTCCTTTTTTAAGTAATGGGTGATGATTTAAGTGGGTTTGCAAGCCGAGAACCACAAGCACCATATGAATTGTTTTTTTTTTTTATTTAAAGTGTCCTACAACTACAAAGACATCGATATTTCACAATTGGGAGTAGAGGTCGTTTGCAACGCAGGATTTTTTGGGTGTCTATCGTACTTATGAAATTTACAGGTAGGACAGGAAGACGATTGGGTGCGAATGATATAGGCCATCCTTGGGAAATAATATTTCTCGAGGAGTTGAATGCGAACTTCTTTGGGGTTTCTGTAAGCTCAGCGATGTTATCTATCGATAACATTCTTCCTTATCCGTGAGGGCATTACTAATCGTTATTTAATCCGAATCTTATGATGTGTGAAATTTTGGAGGGATCAGATTTTAAGGGGTTGAAGGTAAGATTCCAGAATTTATATTCCTGTTTTTATCGATGGGTTTTGGTATTCAGTGAGGGAATATGGCAAATTGGATTGAGTATAGTTTTTAAGCGGAATTGTATGGCGTACATACCCAAGATGTGGGTTTTCACATATTGGCTGATAAATTTGCGAAAAAATGATTTAGTTACATTATTCATTTATTGGGGCTTCAACATGGGGTATTAAGTGTGAGGAGTCCTGATTCGGGTTCTATGAAATCAGATTTGGAGGCAGTACCCGTATCAACCCAGGTGGCTGGCATACGTTGCGACCCGTTAAAGTGCGTCGGTCACTACATTAGACTTGCCGGGCCTTTACATTTGAAAAGTCCGGGAAAGCAAATACCTCAGATAACGAAAGGATTGTTTTTAAGTCATGAAAGGCCTTCAGGGCGTGTTCATTGAGTTCCATCCAAACTCTATTCAATTGTGATGATTTCATTATAGCTTGTTAAATTGGTCAGAGGGTTTGCATTTTCATGACGCCATCCACCCTTTTTTGTGTTGATAGGAAGTTTTTAAGCGCTTTGGTTTTTTGAAATATTGGTTTTCTACATTCGGCTTAGGTGTTTTTTGAACTACCCATACTGGGAGATTATTCCATCCCGCACGAGTTCAATTTTTTTATCTACTTCCTCTCTCATGTTGGTGGGGTGGGGATAACTTATGGTGTATGGTCTGAGGCGCTGGATCGAATCTCAGCCCTAACACTTGTGTCTACGGCCCTTCCGGGTGAAAGTGGCTCGAAAATTTGCGAATATTTGGTAATATCTTGTCTACCTTCAAAGGAGATTAGTCTAGAAAGGACAAAGAAAGTTCAACCCATATTTTTCCCAATTGTTTAAAAAAAAAAGGTCCGGTCGCCCGCAGCGGACTGGACAAAAACGGTGTTGTTAAGGGTGTTGCACTGGCAGAATTTCGGGGGCTTATATAATTCCTGCTTGTGCCCTTTACAGAGAGCGTACGTGTTTTTTGCCTGAGCCTGAGGGAAAAATACTAAAGAAAGTGGATGAGCTAGAGAAAACAGCAAATATATAATACTGGACTTGTCCAAATAGCGTGAAAAGACGCTAATCAATCTAACACAAAAGAAAAATGTATTCTTAACTATTGTTATGATTCAGGAAAGTGCATATTTAATTTAAATTAATAAGTGCGACGCGTAGTAAACTCGAAAAATGAGCAGCGATCAAGACAATGAGCGTAGAAGCTCCGTAAATCAAAGAAACTGATAATACTCTTACTTCTCAACACGCGATATCAACGTAGAAAACAAATCAACAAAGAGCAACCCGGCTCTACTGAGCCTCGACAGCAAGAGAGCGAGCTCTTTTCCACCCACTCTGTTAACCCCAACTCCTACATAATAGAGTTACCAATGCCAAACCCCACCACCGCCGGCTTCAATGGAAGAAGCTCCAACAACTAGCAGTGCTACAATTTCTGCTATCGCAATATTGCGAATTCGTTTCCAACCGCTGTAGCGCAAGATGCAATGCAATGCAACAAACGGTTCCGGCCATACAGACCGGAATGGATCGGTACATCCAGAGTAAGCGTAAGCTTAGTGCACTAAACACGGTTGGTAATAAGCCAAAGATCAACCGTGCCAACAAAAACAACGAACAAACTAGGAGTTCCACTGATAACCGACCCGAACAAAATTGTTGCTCTGGTCGGGGATGAAAATTTCAGTGTTGTTCCGTTCATTAAAGGGAACATCAACGAAACCAAAGTTGAAACGAAATCCGAAGAACACTACCGAACTGTATCTAAATACCTGGAGGAAACATAAAGTAACTTCTACACCTATCAAATAAAAAACATCAATGGATTGCAAGTCTTACTAATAGGAATCGAACCTGAATCCCCTCTGAGATTGATGAAGTCCTCAAGAGGTATATAAGGAGCTGAAGAGTCGCATGCGACAGGCGACAGCTACGTGTCGACAGAAGAGGAGAAATGCGTTTTATAACTCAAAAACAACGACAGACGTATTTTTCGCCAAAGCAGCCAGATCATCATTCGGTCCGCTTTATACCACCAAGGGCATTTCCTACTCCGAAGCTTTACGAACACGCATGGAAAACCTACTACAGCCTTGCTCAGAAAAGGCTCAGCGTATCCCAGGGCAGCCATAAAGCATTTCGGAAACTATGATGCCTACCAAGTCATGTCATTTATGAAAGCGACTGCACAAACGCTTGTTCAGAACTAGAATATGGTGATTCAGTTGCTTGTAGCACAACAGTCCAATAAATGTCATACCTAGGTATATCGATGTGGAATGCCAACGGCATAAACTTGAAATAACGCTATTTCTAAATGTATATCACATCGACGCCATGCTGCTGGTTGGCCCGCACCTCACAGGAAGATATAACTTCTAAATAATAACACTTCTACCGCAAAGATCACCTGGATGGCAAAGCTCACGTCGGAAGATGCCGATTCTAATCAGAAAACGCATAAACCACCACTTTCCCCAAGGGTTTGCAACAAATTGCTTGTAAGCCACGTCCATAAAAGTGCAGTCTGGTAACCTTTGCATTGCCGCTGTCTCCTGCCCACCTCGCTTTACCATATCTGAAGATCAATTCATCGATTTCTACAACACACTGGGGGCTCGATTATAGCTGCAGGAGACTACAACGCCAAACACAAGCGCCTTGTGACTCCCAAGGGAAGGCAACTGTATAATGCACTTATAAAAGTGAGCAATAAATAGGACTATTTTTCTCCTGGTTGTCCCACATATTGGCCAGCAGACCCCAGAAAGATCCCAGATCTAATTGATTTCGCGGTGACAAAAATACGCCAATGCCCTACCGGATCTAACATCAGACCACTCGCCTTTGTTGATAATCATTCTTCAAAGCCCAGAAATTTCAGACTACCCCTACAGGCTGACGTTACACAAAACCAACTGGATGAAATACAGAAAGTATGTGAGTTCCCACATTGCGCTAACTCCCCTGCTTAATATCGAATATACAGCCGCTCTGGAAGAGGTTACTGATTGTTAGATTGTTACTGTAGCCAGGAACTCAACACCAAAACGGAAGGATGTCGAAATAAAGATGTCCAAAACCAACCTGCAAATTTAACAGCTGGTTCTGGGAAAGATGCGTCTGCGATGGGCGTGGCAAGCCAGCAGATCGTCATGTTTAAAGCAACGCCACCCGCAAGCTAAACCGTGCTCTGAAGCAAGAAGCCCATAATGCACAACTGAAATATATCGATAAATTCTCGCCAACTAGTACAAAGCGTCCTCACCGAAATCTAAGCTTACCGATTGAAACCGTCACCCCGACAAGAAATTTAGGCTGCTGGGCCCGCAGCGACAAAGACAGAGCCGAAACATTCGCATTACATCTTAGGGGCGTCTTTCAGCTAAACCCTGCTGCAAAGGTCTATGCTCTTCCGCAAATCCACTCCAAAACTGATTACGTACGGGATTACAAATCAGGGAGTTAAAACTAAAAAAGGCTTTAGACGGTGACCTAATAATTCCAAAAATGATAATGGAACTTCCGTACTGTGGTATTCTGAAAACTCTTCAAATTACTCTTCAAGTAAATGAAAAAAATCTATTATCATAATGATACCGAAGGCCGGGTAAGATCACACGGTTCCGTCATCTTACAGACCAATAAGTTTATTATCATGTATGTCTAAATTATTTAAAAAATGCCTTCTAACGCGCATAATACCATGAATGGAAGCTCACAACATTATCCCAGCCTATCAATTTTGCTTCAGAGAAAAATATGTAACTATCAGGCAAGTTAACAGAAAACATCAGAAAAGCGCACAACCTTCGAGCATAGAAAATATTGCAGCGCGATATTCCTCGATGTATCTCAAGCATTCGACTGCGTCTGGCTCAAAGGTCTCAGTCATAAAATTAAAACACAATTGCCTGGGTACACTTAAAACTAAAAGCCATCCGGCTGCACTGGACCATCAACGCCCGATCGCCCTTGCGTCTTGACATGCTCTACAACTCCACTCTTAGGCCAATTTGGACGTATGGCCGCCAGCTTTAGGGGAACGCGAATATAGACGTCATACAGCGCGCTTCATCAAAGATCCTCCTGGGGCACCATGGTATATTCGAAACCAAAACATCTACAGGGATCTCGGAATTTACGCAGTAAAAGATGAAATAGACAAGCGAAAAGCGTCCTACAATGTAAGAGTCTCTGTCCACCCAAATCCTCTCGCAAGAGACTTGACTCAGGTTTCCAACCGAACACGTCTGCAACGTACCAACTTTCCAACCCAGCCATAATTTGTCAGGGCCAATTTTACTGCTCCAGTCGACATTACCGCTAAATATGTTATAGTAAAAGATTTGATACATTTATTGTAAGTCTCGAAATTGAAAAGATTCAATAAATAAAAGCAAAGAAAAAAAAATGTCGCCATTTTCTGCAATTCTAGACAATAAATGAATTTAATGCTTTTTTTCTTGCCCATTAATAAAAGCTTTTTTCAACTCTGTTGAGAAGTTCTTGCTTTTATTATGATACATGATAAGAGAAACGTGGTTGTTCATTTTCAAATATAATTCCTCAAGTGGTTGATTCCGTTGAGTCATTCGTGCTAGTTCGTACTCCAGGTACCTACATCCCGTTTATCAGCATAGGACCCGCTTAATCTCTGGCCAATCATCATCCCGCACAGTGTAGGCATATAACGCTGAATCAGCACGTCCTCTAACTTTTTGCCGGATCTAAATAAGGATCGACCCATAAAAGGATTTGTCACGAACCATCTATTGGGCTGTATCGATCCAATAAAAGTATTTCTCGGGATACACCTCGAAAGGTAAAATTTCTTGAACGCAATTCGGCAATACCAAAGACTCTCAGGTCATACTCGGTGCGCTGGAGCGTCAGGGCTGACTGTACCTCTTCCACTTGATTACGATTCTCGAAATCCGTTTATTAGGTACTAAACTTGTTGCCGACTTTCCTAATTTCTTCTTAACTCCAGTTACCTGGGTCGTCAGAGCCATGATCATGGCATCTAAACGACTCAGAACTTCTTTTATTCCTTCCATTTTTTATATATTAATACCACAGAGGCACTCTTGATTGTCGGTCTGATATTCCGCTTATATCCTCGATTGAGCGGCTTTCTTTTTTTATTAACAGTTGGGGTGGGCTTTTCTCTCTTTTAATTTTTTTTTGTGATTTTTTCGTTATTTCTGATTTTTGTATTACTTTTGTGTACAAAAGTTTCACTCACCCCTTATTTGCCTGTCTCCTTTCCTTCTTCCTTTGTATTTTTTCCGTATTATTTTTTTCTTACAGTATTCTACAATTAAAATTTAATTAGTTTGTGTTGCTTACATTGTTACATTTTATTTGTTGTTGCTTGTGTGCATGGATGCAAATGTACATCTTGTGGTAAACTTTCCTTTCTTTTCTTTTGCGTTAGTTTTCCGTTTTGGCTTTTCGCTACTAAGGTAATTTTTTGTTTTGTCATAATATTTTTCTGCTAGCAAATTTATTTTTTGCCACAGCGGTTATCGGATTTGTATAAATTTTTTATGTTGGCACCACCACATGGTGGGTAGCATTCATCGCAGCCTTCTGTGCCGCGAATTCAGTTCGGGTGCGAAAATCGCCGTGGCAGGTTGGCTAACTTTTTATTTTATTACAACTTTTGCGACCGTTAGGAATGCCATAAGGTAGCATCCCCACCGCAACAGGTCGGTGTATTTCACACAGAATCAAAAGTTTCACGTTTTAATCAGTATTCTTCGTTTTCAATATCATAATTTTTTTTCTTACACACTCACACTTTTTTCTTATTTATTATTTTACTATTTTATTTATTTATTGTACTCTTTACCGTTACTCGTAAAATAAAAGGGTATACTAGATTCATTCATGTAACAGGCATAAGAAAACGTTTCCCACCATGTAAAGTATATATATTTTTTATCACAATCAATAGCCTGGTCAAACTGGTCATGTCCGTCTGTCCATCCGTCTGTCCATCCGTCTGTCCATCCGCCTGTCCATCCGTCTGTTCATTTGAAGAGGAAAGAGGGTGGTTGGTCGGTGCTAACTTCGCCAATATCTGTGTCCCACAGATCATTAGGACATAGGTATTTGGTCGACGATGTCCTGTGGTTCTAGATTTGCGGGGGGTTTCGGAATGCCTTTGGTTGACGTTATGTTCTTCCATTGCATTCATGATGAACTGGGCTATGATTGTTTACGTCTGACAATCTGGATAGTTTCTTTAGGTTCTCCACGCTAAAATCGTGCACGTATTCCAATGATAGTTCATAGCTGGTGGTGAGTTAGAAATGCTGTCATCGCCATTAGGTGTGTTGCTGAATAGCTGCTGTAATTTCAGTCAGCGATCGCGATCGATTCGTTGTCGAATTGGATGATATAGGAAAATTTAAGGGAGTGGCTGCACGCAGCTTGGCCTCCAGTGTCGAGATACGCAGCCATTTTCTTCCAGGTTATGTAAGTGACCCGATTAGAAAGGAGGGTACGTGTATCCAGACCGGGAACTCGCAGAGCTCGGAGGGAAGAGCACCTCTGGAGAGATTGTCGGCTGGATTTAAGACCGTCGGAACATCAAAATCATGGAACTAGTCAACTCCTGAATAGACGCAATCCTATTAACCACAACAACATTGAATCTCGAAGGTTCATTACGTATCCAGGACAACGCCACAGGCGGATCGCAACAACAGTAATACCGGCCATTAAATATTTTCAGACTATCTCCCTAATGCATAAGTCTAGCTAAGAGATCTGCACCACAAGGTACCAGCTTAGGCACAGTAATGGTATTCACTGAATCAATACTAGGCTTCGAGCAAAGCAACTAGCTGGAACGCTGTTCTCCTTTGGACACAATGTAAACACAAGCACCGTAAGCCTCCAGGCTAGCATCGCAAAACCCATGAATTTCAAGATCTGAATCTGATTCCAGCACAAAACGTGGGATTTCAACACGGCATATCCTTCCAAAGCTGCTGCAAATATCGAGCCATTTCGTATTTTGGGCCTCAGGGAGGCTTTCATCCCAGGTTAACTTTTCCTTACAGAGCTGTTGAAGAAAAATTGTACACTTTGCGATTACGGGCCCGACCAGGCCTAAGGGATCGTAAGACCTCGCAATTGTGGATACAGAGCGTCTAAATGGGATGATGATGACGGCAGAACAGCAAATGAGAATAACAGATGATAAGAGATAGGATCCCAAGCGAGACCCAAAGTTATGGTAATGTCACTCCCATCATCAAATTTCGAGGAGGATTCCCTGTCCTCCTTGGGTACATTCTCTAGAAATAACGAAGTATTGGAGCACCATTTCCTCAGCTTGAAGTGGCGTCTTGATAGAATTTTAGTAGTCTGGTGCATAATATTGATGGCATCTTCCACGTTATTGACACCTGATATGAGATCATCCACGTGGTGTCAACTTCTGAGATCATCTTCTGTTCCAATGGGAAATGTTGTTTGCTCATCCATCGCCAACTGGTGCATACGTAAGTGGTCTAGCTTATAGATCTTAACCTCTTCTGTTGATGATCTTTTTTTTTGACGATCTTTTGGAAAGCCTCACTCTTCAAAAGCTTCGTAAGTAACATTCTCCCAAGATACCAACCGCTTAACGGTAACATTAATGATCCGATAAGATTGAAATGTAAAGGGTTGGTGGGCCGAAATAATACTTTTGTAAAATTAGTTCATAACTGACCTCTGGTGAAAACGTATTAAATAAAGATTATAAAAAGAAAGATTTATTAATATTTCTTTTATTAAATCAATCACCAAAAAAGTTTTTTGTCGCAGTCGGTAGGATACTGAAAAAAGTCCTAGTAAACTCGTTATCCTTTGACAATCTAATGAAAAGAGGAAACTTGTACGACCAAGTAACCTTTTCTGATTGTACCTGCGAATTGACCGCAACAAAGTGATTTCAGTTCGCTTAAAGTGACTAAAATCGGTATCCGCACAAGAACCTGTGCGATCAGAGTTAATTTACAGACCTAATTGTGTGGCCCGCTACGTGAAGTGAGACCGCCACTAAGGTGTAATACAATTAATTGGACAGTGCAGTTCACTAAGACATAAGTCTCGACATTCTGTAGCAGTCTGTGAACAAAAACAGTAGCCCACTAAAATCAAAAGTGCAACCGCTAATATTGTATAAAACAACAAATCGTTAAGACAATGCAGTTCCCTTAAGTTTCGACATACTGTAATAGTCTGTGAACCAGAACAACTTAATTTAGAAATAAAACTAAAATGGCGTTAACAGCGGAAAATCTGTCTCAATTACTTCGGCAAATACCGCAATTCTCTGGAGACCCATGCAGTCTCAGCTCGTTCATCAGTTGCACTTATACCCTTTGAACGACATTCGATAGAAGGCAATCATATTTGGAGCCACCGAACTTCAAATTGTCGGAAAAGGGTGGAAATGGTTTTCCAATTTGGAATGCACAACGAATGGACAACTTTAAAAGACGCCCTAATCACGGAATTCAAGGCTTTGACGCCCCTGGAGGAACTACTAGGAAGGATATATCAAACACCTTTTAAAGGTAACTTACGTCCATTCTGTAAACAATTAGAAGATAAGTCAATTGTAATTATAAATAAGTTAGCATTAAAAGATGACCGAAATAATGTAGCGGTTTATACACAAGCAATAGCAACTACTATAAAAAATACAATTCAACGCTCACTCCCCGATAGGTTGCTCATGACCTTAGCGAGGCATGACATTTCAACCTTTCAAATATTAAGACAAATCGCCCAAGAAGAAGGTCTATACGAAGACCCAATTTCAGAAAAATCCGATAGTCAGCCAAGACTTAACTCAAATTCACTTAACACTCACCCCAACCAACGATTTATTCGCCCCTTTATTCCATTTACAAATACTAACGTAAACAATCAAATCCCTTTTAAACAAACTCCTCCGACCATACAACAGCAATTTGATCAGAACAGAAATTTATACAACGAATTCAGAACAAACTTACTCATGACCGTCAAAACGACACCCAAAACTACTATCAGAACCCCAGCAACCAAGAGTGCCGAATAAGCGTTTTAAAGAAGGCAGCGGACATTCGCGTATGCAGACGGTCATCACCAGTACGAATCAGATTACAATAACGAAACTAAGCACTACAATAATAACGACGAACAGTTCCACGAAGATCAATTACAGAATACTCAGACAGAAATGTTTACAGATCAGCAATATCAACAAGCTGCAAATTTTCCAATACCAGCCTGGGATCCCACCATTACATAGAGATCATGTTTAATAACTACAGATATAGATGCACAGTTGATACTCGCTCTTCAATAAATATGATGAGCTCAAAATTGTTCAACCTTCAAGTTAAAGATATACAAATAACTGTCAGAAGTATGACAGGCTATTCTAAATTAAATAAATATGTAGACCTTCCAGCCAACGGTCTTCTTCAACAAACACATAAATTCTATATTCATTCATTTTCACCTTATTATGACATTCTATTAGGAAGAAAAATACTAATGAAAAATAACGGTTTAATAGGTTACTTTCGGAAGGAAACAATAATTAACAAAAGAAAATTCATTCACAAAGAACTAGATCCATGTGATGGGAACTCTTTAAAACATTTTAATGCACTCTTTCAAGAAAACAACTTTACATCAGAAATAAATTATGCCATGGACAACAACATAGACTCAGAACACATACAGACTAGAACATTTAAATAGTGAGGAAAAATACAAACTTACTTATTTATTAAAAGAGTTCAGTGACATTCAATATTGCGAAAATGAAAACCTTACACTCACAAGTATAATACGTCATGATATAAAAACCGTTCACGAAAACCCAGTTTACAAAAGACCATACTCGTATCCGTTCGCCTACGAAGCAGAAGTAAATAAGCAAATTGAGGAAATGTTAAAACAAGGTGTTATACGCGAAAGCAACTCCCCTTACTGCAGTCCATTATGGATTGTTCCCAAAAAGAGAGATGCCTCTGTCAAACCGAAATTCAGGTTGGTCGTGGACTGTCGAAATCTAAATAAAATAACAATAAGTGATAAATTTCCGATTCCTAATAGGGACGAAATACTTGGCAAATAAGGAAAATGCCAGTATTTTACTACGATTGACTTAGCAAAAGGCTTTCACCAAATCGAAATGGACCCTAAGTCTATACCAAAAACGCGTTTTTGCGTTTTTGACCAAACATGGTCACTATGACTCTCGCATGCCATTTGGCTTAAAAAATGCTCCTGTAACCTTCCAACGGTGCATGAATTACGTCCTAAAAAAACTCATTGCTGCATTGACTTGTTTATTTAGATGATGTGATCATCTATTCAACATCTCTGAACGAACACCTAGACTCACTGAGAAAGGTTTTTGAAAAACTTAAAGAGGCCAATCTTAACCTCCAATTGGACAAATGCGAATTTTTCAATACGACCTAATAAAGAGGCAATCGATAAATTTCTTCTCCCAAAGACACCAAAAGAAATCAAATCTTTCTTAGGCTTATGCGGATATTTCCGTAAGTTCATTCCAGATTTTGCAAAGATTGCAAAACCTCTGACAATATTTCTAAAAAAGACCCCTAAGATAGACACAAGAAACGAAGAATACAATAAATCATTTGAAAAATTGAAAACACTCATAACGAACGACCCATTTTTGATTTGCCCTGATTTCACAAAATCATTTCAAGTCACTACTGACGCTAGCAATTTCGCCATAGGAGCCGTGTTATCGCAAGACAATAAACCAGTAAGCTTTGCAAGCAGAACTTTAAATGATCACGAACAAAATTATAGCACTATTGAAAAAGAACTACTAGCAATCGTTTGGGCAACCAAATATTTCCGCCCATATCTATATGGAGTCCCCTTTGAGATTTTGAGCGATCACAAACCCCTTGTTTGGCTAAATAATATTAAAGAACCTAACATGAAACTACAACGTTGGCGAATTAGACTTAGTGAATATAATTTCAAAATCAAATATTTAGAAGGTAAACGTTCTATTCTAGTGTCTTTGGTTTTGCACTATACAGCCACTTTTTTGGTGGCGGCAATAATTGCTCTCTTCCCGCTCGCGTAAAATTGAGAGCATAAAAATCTAAAAATAGAATTCACTTGAAAACAGTAAACAAAAAAGTGTGCATGTGTGCGTAGTTGTGCTAGAAGACGATTTTCGGTCCGAAATCAATTTTGATCTAAGAAACGAATTTGATTAATGTTTTTTTCAATTTCGTTGTAATAAAAGCTAATAAAATATTATTTAAAAATTATTATTAAAAAATGAATTTATCGCAACTGGATCCCTTAGCAATATATCCAACAAAATATCTACTCGAATATCATTGCCTTGTACAATTTCTGAAAATTATACAGAATATTCTTGCTTTATTTTCTTTTTTTCAACGCAAGGCTGATATATAATTGAATCAAACTCTATCGATCTCTAAATATACTAAATAGTTAAAAAAACATCATAAGCAACCTATGTATTGCAAAATTGAATTCTTGAGGCAGAACCAGCGCACCTAAGAATCACGGTCGCTACCCTAGTATTTTATATGCAGATTCAGCATAAAAGCCTTAGGGGCCGTGCCTGGTTCCCAACGGTTCTCAGTATTGGGAGATATGCAGTCTTTGCTAGTGTCAGCACTTTGCTCGACGAGCGGTCGGCTTGCCGGCCGCGAATAGCTGGAGTAAAATAAAATAAGTTCAGTTTGATTTCAATAATAATAAAGAGCACACGCTCAAGAATCCTACTCCAGCGAAGGCTGCATATTTTATATTGATTTGCTAGCCTTAAGGGCAGCCAATAACGGAGAAAGTTCTCCCGACATATACTAAACCTATACCAAGCTGAGCAACGAAACGTTGCGCATAACGAGCAGAGAAGATCTCCGCTCCCCTCCCCGATCGAGAGGACGACCAAGTCGGGCTGACGTCATCACCCCTACCCGTCGGACTGAGGCGTGGGACAATCCAGGGAAATAACAAAAACATAATTGGCACCCAACAAAAGAAGAATTCACGACCCCCAAAAAATGTAAGTGGGCTGATCAAACATAATACAGACTCAAATACTCCGGAAAAAAAATAAAAATAAAAAATCCCTACTTATTATTTAACAAAAAAATTGTTTTTCAATACTGATCCCTACAAATTATTTATCAAAAGATTTTAACACATTAAATTTAAATAAGTGTGACTGTAAAGGTGACTCGCATATTATTAAATATTTTCATACGCCAAATTACCTTCTGTCGAATTGAAATATTCGGCCTGTCCATAATTGTGCTTAGTGTTACCAGGGCCTTATGAGTTTTCTAGGCCCATATAGGGAAAAAAAGCGCGATATAGATAGTGATAGTGAAAAGGAGGAAAAAAACAAGTACACAATGAACGCGGCGCAAACAGGAAATCAGTCCCCAGAACCAATGGACATAGATCCATCGTCTTCAAAGTTTCGACTCCCCACAAACTTTAGGCAGGGAAGTAGTAAACATGCCCCTAAAAGATCAAACTCTTCTGGGAGAAAATCTGGCCAAAGGCGCCAGAGGGTTTTCAAGGTCGAACAAGCCGCTAACGCGGAGGAAGATTACGATTACGCGGCTGTAGGCGCTCTCAATGCAATTGAGGACGACAGTGACTTATTGGAGTCCAACGACCTCATTAATTTTTTAGAGGAAGGTCCCGCTTGCCCTTCATTGAACGAAGGCTGGCGGGGAGAGTTTTAAGAATCCTCATAGATACTGGAGCGGCAAAAAATTATGTAAAGCCCCTAAAGGAGCTCAAAAACATAACGCCTGTCGACTCCCCATTTACTGTGAGTTCCATTCATGGCTCCAGTAAAGTAAAAAGAAAGTGCCTAATGCACATATTTGTCCTAACGGCCCCATTCTTTTTACTTGATACCATTAGTACATTTGATGCCATAATAGGTTTCGACTTGCTAACGCAGGCCGGAGCAGCATTAGATTTACGCAACAACGCAATCAGGTATGAAAACGTATCTGAAAAGCTAAAGTACCAGGAATCCGATAACGTGAGCTTCACAAACATCGATGACGTGGAAGTCCCAAGTTCAGTGAAAGCTGAATTTAAAAAAATGATCCTTAAGAGGAAACAAGTGTTTTCGCACTCTAACGAGGCGCTGCCATTTAACACCTCGATCATTGCCACAATTCGTACGGAGACTAACGAACCCGTATACTCCACGCTATATCCTTATCCCATGGGATAAGGATTTTGTTAACACAGAAATCAAACAGCTGTTAAAGGATGGCATTATTCGGCCTTCTAAGTCGCCATTCAACAGCCCAACATGGGTTGTAGACAAAAAAGGGACCGATGCGGACGGCAACAAAAAAAAAACGACTGGTAATCGATTTCAGGAAACTGAATGAAAGAATCATTGCCGATCGGTACCCGATGTCAAGTATTCCTATGATTCTAGCGAACTTAGGAAAGGCAAAATATTTTACTACCCTAGACTTAAAATCGTGGTACCACCAGATTTATCTGGCTGAAAAAGGCCGCGAAAAAACTGCCTTCTCCATAAACGGAGAAAAGTATGAATTTTGCCGTCTACCTTTTGGACTAAAGATTGCAGGAAGCATCTTCCAAAGGGCGATTGACGACGTGCTTCGCGAGCAAATCGGGAAAATTTGTTACGTCTAGACGATGTGATAATTTTCTCCGAAAATGCTGCGGACCACGTCATACACATTGACACAGTTCTTAAATGCCTGTATCAAGCCAACATGAGAGTGGTCCCAGAAAAAACCAAATTCTTCAAAGAAAATGTTGCATTCTTAGGTTTTATTGTCACATCAAACGGAGCCAAAACAGATCCGGAAAAGGTAAAAACCATACAAGAGTACACTGAACCAAACAATTTTTTCAGCCTCAGGTCTTATCTTGGATTGGCTAGTTACTACAGAAGTTTTGTCAAAGACTTCGCTTCTATAGCTAGACCACTTACCTCCATACTTAAGGGAGAGAATGGCACTGTTAGTAAACACATGTCAAAAAAAGTCGCTATTGAATTTGACGATACTCAACGCAGAGCGTTTGAGCGCCTGCGAGATATTCTGTCATCTGAAGATGTGATACTTACTTATCCAGACTTCAAACTTCCTTTCGATTTGACAACCGATGCCTCAGCAAGCGGTATTGGTGCGGTACTTTCCCAAAAGGGCAGACCAATCACAATGATATCTCGCACATTAAAAGACTGCGAGGTTAATTACGCAACAAACGAAAGGGAGTTACTAGCAATTGTATGGGCTATTGGGAAATTGCAAAATTACCTATATGGCACCAGAGAAATCCGGATTTACACGGACCACCAGCCGCTCACCTTCGCTGTGTCCGAGCGAAACAATAACGCTAAAATAAAACGATGGAAAGCATTCATCGAAGAACACAACGCCAAAGTTTTCTATAAGCCTGGAAAGGAAAATTTTGTGGCCGACGCAGCCACTGTGCATAGTGAACTGTCGCTGACCTATACGGTCGAAACCACCGAGAAACCTTTGAACTGTTACAGGAATCAAATAATCCTGGAAGAATCAGGCCAGCCCTCACGGCGACATTTTATTGTTTTTGGAAACAACAACCGACACATTATCAGCTTTGATAATAAGGACTCGCTGCTTGGATCGATTAAAGAAGTTGTAAACGTAAATGTTGTCAATGCTATTTACTGCAACCTCCCCACACTAGCATGCATCCAGCATGCCTTGGTTACGGCATTCCCAGCAACCAAGTTTTTGCATTGCAAAAACTTCGTTAATGATATCACTGATGCTAATGAGCAGAGGGAAATTATTACATGCGAGAATAACCGCGCCCACAGGGCTGCCCAGGAAAATGTTAAACAAGTCCTTCAGGACTACTATTTTCCAAATATGGCAAGACTCGCCAACGAGGTGGTTATAAATTGCAAGGCATGTACCAAGGCCAAGTACAACAGGCACCCCAAGAAGCAAGAATTGGGTATCACCCCAATTCCTTCATATGCGGACGAAATGCTGCATATAGACATCTACTCCACGGATAAGAAGTTATTCTTAACCTGTGTGGATAAATTATCAAAGTTCGCCGTAGTACAGCCATTAAATTCTAGGGCCATAGTTGACGTACGCAGCCCCATGCTACAATTGGTAAATTTGTTTCCAAATACCAAAACCATATGCTGCGATAATGAGACATCCTTTAATTCGGAGACCATAACTTCGTTATTGAAAAACCAATATGACATTGACATCGTTACTGCACCCCCTTTACACAACAGCTCCAACGGGAAAGTGGAGCGATTCCCCAGCACCCTATCGGAAATAGCTAGGTGCATTAAAATTGAGAAAAAAAGTTGACGACACCGCCGAGCTCATCATGAGAGCCACGGTAGAGTATAACAAAACGATACACTCAGTCACAAATTTGCAACCTAAACATGCCTTACATTCTGCAAGCGACGCTCAGAGGCTGGCAATAAAAACCAGTATCATAAAAGCGCAACAGGCTAACCTAGCGAGGTGTAACCCTACTAGGCAAAACCGAATTTTTGAGGTAGGTGAAAAGGTTTACCTCAGAAACAATAAAAGGTTAGGAAATAAACTAACCGCACTCTACACAGAAGAGCGTGTAGAAGCAGACATGGGAACGTCTGTCCTCATTAGAGGGAGGGTGGTCCATAAGGACAACCTTAGATAAAAAATTCCCTCTTGAATTTACATCTCCCACAATTTTTATGTCTTTATTCATGCACCTTATATTTAAGCATACTTATCTTTATTAGAGGCACATTCAATTTATCCCTACGCTTTCTTACAGGATTGCCGGAATCATATTAATTACGTTAGCTATAGTTAACGCTAGGGTTACAGACTACTCTCATGCTAATTACATCCCCATAACAGACGGTGTTGCACTGGTGTGGGAACAGAGAAATTGGCTTAGGCATTCTAGTAATTTGTCCGAATTCGAAATGATGATAGAAGAGACTAGTAGGTTGTCCGCGCTGTTTCCAGAGTCGTATATGCGAAAATTGTTAGACGTCGATACCGACCATCTCAGAAGTTTATTGTCCGTATTGAAAGTACATCATAGGATTGCCAGAAGTCTAAACTTTCTAGGCACCGCACTTAAGGTAATAGCAGGCACCCCCGATGCCTCCGATTTTGAAATGCTAAAAATATCCGAATCTCGATTAATAGAGTCAAATAACAGGCAAGTGGTCATTAATACGCAAACTCAAAACAAGATTAACGAATTAACAGAAGCAGTTAACAAAATCATTCGAGCAAAATAAAATAATATGGTTGACACTCCCCACTTGTACGAGGTACTCTTAGCTAGAAACAGAATATTAATAACCGAAATTCAAAATTTAATGCTTACCGTCACTCTGGCTAAAGCCAATATCATAAACCCTGCCATTCTTAACCATAACGATTTGAAGTCTGTATTAATTGATCACACCCAGAAGTCCCCGTTATAAGCCTAATAGAGGCATCTAATATTAAAGTCTTCAAGTCCGATAGTATTAGCCATGTGATAATTGCATATCCTAATATTAAACCCACTTGTAGAAAGGTTACAATTTTTCCTGTATCACACCAACACATTATTCTGCAATTAACGGAGAACATAGTAACGGAATGCAACAACGACGTTCTGGCAGACACCGATTGCGTATCAACAACTTACGCTTCGTACTGTAAGCTGGCTAAAATTTGGAGGTTATCCAAGGTCTTAAGGAGGAAGCGAAATCGGCTGGAACTACTGACATCTGGTTTGCAGTCGGCGTGGGAATCAGCGTCTTCATTAGCTGCTCCATCCTGCTCATCTTGGTGTTGAGGAGGAGACGAGATGCGAGGGAAATACAAAAGGTCGTTGACAAGTTCCAGATGACCGAGGACGGTCATACCTCAAGGGGGGAGACGGGTTAACCCGGGTTAACACGGTTAATGAGTAAATTTAAGTCGGTATAAGTTCAGGGTCGCTACCCTAGTATTTTATATGGAGATTCAGCATAAAAGCCTTATGGGCCGTGCCTGGTTCCCAACGGTTTCCCAGTATTGGGAGATATGCAGTCCTTGCTAGTGTCAGCACTTTGCTCGACGTATGATTTCAATTATAATAAAGAGCACACGCTCAAGAATCCTACTCCAGCGAAGGCTGCATATTTTATATTGGTTGGCTAGCCTTAAGGGCAGCCAATAACGGAGAAAGTTCTCCCGACATATACTAAACCTATACCAAGCTGCGCAACGAAACGTTGCGCATCACGAGCAGAGAAGATCTCCGCTCCCCTCCCCGATCGAGAAGACGACCAAGTCGGGCTGACGTCATCACCCCTTCCCGTCCGACTGAGGTGTGGGACAACCCAGGGAAATAACAAAAACATAATTTGCACACATACAGTGATCGGCTGTCGCTGTATGCGTACAAGAGAGCTGCTGGCTCTAGAGCGCTCTCTCTCTGACTCTTGAACAAAATTTCAAGAGAGCCTGGAGCCAGCACGAAAAAATCGTGTGCAAAAAAATCGTATGGCGTTACGCATCTTCTTATTCTAGTGTCTTTGGTAGGGCAATAATATCACTTTGTCAGCACGGTTTTATGAAACGCAGATCTACAACCATCAAACTTTTGGAGCAAACTTCCTTCGTAATACAGGGCTTTACAAATAATCTTTAAGCAGATGACACTTTCGTAACTTTAGTAACGAATTTGACTCTGCTAATCATTCACTTTTGGTAAGGATACTTGATTTATTAGGTTTCCCTGTTGATCTTCTAAATTGGATTTTAAGTTATCTAAAAGGCAGTATTTCTTGTATTCTCCAATTCACATCCGGCGTCCCACACAGGAGCCACCTTAGTCCGCTTCCTTTTACTTTCTTTATTAACGACCTTCCCTTGGTAATGTGCACGCATTATAAGGACATTTTACAATCCGATCTAGATAACTTTCAAATATGGTGCTGTGATAACTTACTAAACTGAAATGGGAGCCAAATTATGACCCCAAGACATGCGACTTACACTCTTAGTGTGTGCTCTTTGAATAGAATAGCAAGTGTTAATGATTTAGGTGTTCTTCTGGACCCTTAATTAAAATATACAGATCATATTTAGTATATTATCAATAAAGCAAGGGGTGTGCTTGGTTTTATAAAAAGATGGTCGAAGGAATTTAATGATCCTTACAAGGCAAAATCCCTATTCATTTCGCTAGTCCGTCCGATTCTTGAGTACGGATCACCCGTTTGAAGTTCCGCATTGAATCGATTCAAAAAACTTCTTACTGTTTACATTACGGCGCAAACCTTATATAAACCTCCTTATTCCAGTAGACTAATGTTAATTAATTTCCCTTCCTAGCTAAGCGTAGAACGATGCTTGGAACATTCTTTATTCGTAATGGGCTAAACTTTTCTGTTCCAAGCAGATTTACTAGAAATTACGTACTCTTAATCTAAATCATTGTAGATCTAAATATGATTTTTATACTTTATACTATTATATCTAATTTTGACTCTCAGCCGCTCTTAAAGCGATCAATTACAACTTCTTTAACACATAATTAGATCTTACTAATACTTATATACCTCCTTAAAGAAAAAAAAACTATAACGAACGAACGACATTCGCGCTAAACGACAACAAGAGCAACATGAACGAAACAACAAGAGTTTGTTATTTGTATTTTCGAATCCCGAGGAAGTGCACGAATTAAATTCGTAACAACAACAAGCGCACGGTGTCGACTGTAATGCTCGTTTCTGCAGTAATAAAGCCAAAAATAATAAAAAGTGGATTGGATCGCTACATCCAAATAATAAGTAAGTCCTTAACATTCTGCGGTGAAAAATAAAACAAAGATCAACCGAAACAACCTAAGTCAGCGAACAGAGACCCAAGAGTATGCCAACAGATTTGGAATATTCGCAGGTAACGAAAGGATCTACAACCCAGCAAAATACATTCGAGAGAAAAGCTCGAATACTTTTATAAACAAAACAATTGAACTTGGATATCCCCGAAAATAAGGTTCAGGTAAACACAGAAGAGAGCTGTAGGGCTCTTGGAAAATGCTTAAACGAAAAAATCTAGTACACTTACGAACTGAAAAGTAGCAAGGGCATTCAAGTCGCTGTCGCTTGATAAGGGTTTCAAGGCGAAAACTGTCTTTAACATCCTGAACAGAAATAAAACTTCAACTGCTCTTCAAAGTCGAGCTGCAATCTGACACTAAAGCTATCAGGAAAAACGAAATGCACTCTTTATACAAGCTGTAGATTCTTTTGCATCGTAGAATTACCATAGAGGAACCACAAGCGCAAAGGACCCGTTGCTAAGAATATAGAAATACAAGAGCACACTGCACTTTGCGTTCAGTTTGTGTGGTCAGGGGAGAGCTTCATTGCGCGTCGATTCCAGTACATAGTCATTCATCCACCATGCAACTCTCGGAAACTTATAATAATAATAAGTGCGCAAAAAGTTCAGCTAGAAAGATTAAACAAGACTAAACGAGACAGAAATTTGAGTATGGAAGAAAATCAAACAAGAGACTAGGAAATAAATTAACGACCCTAGACACTGAAGAAACAGTGGAAGCTGTCTTAGGGACCACAGTCTTAATAAAAGGGAGGGTGATTCACATAGAAAATTTAAGGTAACTACAGTAAATCCTATCTTTCTTCCTTTGTTAGTTTATCGATACATCAGGATCTGTACAATGCTCCTTGTTGAGATAATAAACGATTTCGAACGATTATGTTCATTGGTTTCAGCGGACGAGAATTTGTATCGATGCGTATATGCAAAGGTTACGAATGCGAATGATAAAAAAATTGCATGGCGAACAGCAGAACGCTAAGTCAATGGTGTACGTGCGAGAGTACTAGAAACAGAGACAGAGCGAGAGGGGAGAGCTTGGATGCTCACGCAGCTGATCTGCATAGATAACGAAAGCTGAGGTGTTTTATACTAATTGTGTGTCCAATGTTGGCAATAACTGAAGAATTAAATTTATGTGCTGCTGCCGGCTGCGAGACCCGACATACTCCCCTAGTTGGAAGCGTGGCTTTCAACAGAATCCCTAAGGGGCAGCAGACGCAGCGCGTTCACTGCTCGCTTTATCGATTTTGCTGCTGCATGATCTTTCGGTATGCTGATTGGGTTTCGGTCAATGACTCCAACGAAGAGTCCAGCTAACCATATACTAGACAAAGGCCATCTTGTTCAAAAGAGGGTGAAAGCGATGAGCGTGAACTAGATATATCAGATAGATGGCTGTACTAAGAAAGGCTCTTCGACGAACTTCCAGAACTGCCTTCTCCGTTAATGTTGTAAGTGGCCAAGTAGCTATGGAGTACGTGAGATCTGAGCGACTGCACCACCCAGAAACAGCCCAGCCTAAATGAGTCTGTGGTCAAAGACACTAGAATAATAAGATGTGTAACGCCATACGATTTTTTGCACACGATTTTTTCATGCTGGCTCCAGGCTCTCTTGAAGTTTTGTTCAAGAGCCAGAGAGAGAGCGCTCTAGAGCCAGCAGCTCTCTTGTACGCATACAGCACAGCCGATCACTGTATGTGTGCACACGTATGCTCATCTATTGTAAATTTCGTGAGCTGTCGGGTATAACGGAACAAATAGCTGGATGCATTATAGTCCAAGTACTTGTCCAAAAGCTGGATCGGGCGAGTCAAACCAAATCGGAGGAGCATTTGGAGGACCCCGCTTTGCGGAATTTAGTTCCAACGTGGGAATCTATGGCATCATTTTTGGAGCAGCGATGCAGTACTCTAGAGACTATGGATTTTGTCAAGGACACTTGCCAGAAATCTTAACCTTCTGACATGTGCTTTCTGTAAAGCTTCGAAGCACTCATTTCAGTATTGTCAGAGCTTTAAGAACCTAAGTCCAGCAAGTCGATTTCGAAAAGCACAAAGACTGAATCTTTAAATAAATTGCCTTAAGAGTGCCCATCAATTCATACAGTGCAACTCCGGCCATTGCCGCGCCTGCGGATCTAAGCACCACAATCTGCTTCACTTGGGAACCTTAACCTCGTTTTCGTCACACGAAAGATCTCAGCCTACTGACATCATTATCTGGCCCATCTTCAGCTCTTGTTGCGCACGATTTAGGTACTCTTTGCCACTGCCACTGTGTTAGTAAAAACCGTTCAGGAACCTTTGTTCCTTGCCGTGCTGTACTCGGCTCTGGCTCTCACCTGCACTTAATAAAGTACCGATTTGTAAACTTGCTTCAGGTTAGAAAAACAAACACGTCCGCTTGTGTCACCGGAATAGGTGACTTTAACTTCTTACATAGCTGTGAGGTCCATACATTAGTTGTATTTCCAGTGGGTGCTGAGATTCTTCGCCGTGACTTTTATGTTGATGATTTGATGGGCGCCATTTATCAGCTCCAAAGAAGAAGACATCAACATAATGCAGCAGCCGTACGCGCTCTTTTCCAGAGGCAATTTTAAGCTACGGAAGTGGTGTTCAAATGTTTCGATTTTACAAAAATGCTAGGCCTCGCCTGGGATCCGGTGTCTGATCAGCTGTTGTTTTCATTTTCACCGCTTCAATCAACATCAAGGTCGGTAAGGACCGACGTTCAGTTTTATCCGAAATCTCTCGGTTCTACGATCCTCTTGGTTTGGTTGGCCCAGTAATCACAAATTCCAAGATTTTTCTCCACCTGCTCTGCAAGAAAAGGTTGTCCTGGGACGAAAGCCTTCCTTTGGCACAAGATTCAGAATGCAAGATATATGCCGTAGTTTTCCGCAAATTCGGCATGCCTCTTTCCCACGATTGACGCTTTCTTATGGAGCCTGTGTATATGTCGTGTCTAGAGGAGAATCTTTCAGCAGCCACTTTCTTTGTTCAAAGTCTCGAGTGGCCCCTTTGAAAACCATAACCGTGCCAAAACTTAAGCTTTGCGGAGCTGAACTCTGTAAATTTAACGTATTCGAAGGAAAATTCTACTGCTGGTCCGACTCAACTGTGGTGCTTTCTTGGATCCGGGAAGATCCCTCAAGATTCAACGTGTTTGTAGCAAACCGAGTAGCTGCATTTCAGGAGTTGACCGGTCTAATGGAATGGCGCTACTTTCCCACCTTTTAAATCCGGGATATATTCTTTCGCGAGGAGCTCTTCCCAGCGAACTTAACGAGTCCCTTTTGTGGGCCCATTGACCGCCATTTCTGGGTAGCCCCATAACTGATTGGCCACAAAGAGTAGTAATGGAGAAGCCGAAGGGTCCTGCTTGTAAAATCTTCGTAGACTGATATTGTTGCATGCTCCTAATATACGAATTCATTTGATGTTCTGTAACGTACGTTTGAATACATCCATAAGTTTTGCAAGCACATTCGACATCCTGGGCTTACTATCACCGACGTTCAAAGTGGGACTTCTCTCTTGTTGCTTCTGGTTCAGCGGCCTCAATTATATAAAAGATATATAAAGAACATACGAGAACTGTGGTCCGACAAACTTACCCCACTTTAATCGTGAGCGATTAGACCTCGACGCGTTGGATCCTGTGTGTTGCTATGCATGCTGATGGGATTATACAAAAATATATATTTGTGCACCAACAAAATAGGGTAAGCAAAAAAAAAGAATAATACACATAAAAAAAATACACTAATTAATTGTCGGGTGGTATGGTATGTTACCCTGCGGCATGCTCTGACCGTTATCTGTTTCTCAAATTAATTGAAGCCCACACTTGTATTTGGATGTTATTGTTATTATTTTGTTTTTGCTGGCATTCGTAAACGGAATGCATAGGTTCACTATTTTTGTTTGCTGGTTATTATTTTGCGATTTCTTATGCTAATTTTTTTATTGTCACTGCTAACACATTCTAAGCGGACTACGCCTTTCCCGATGCAACTTATTGAGTGTGCTGAATGCTGGACAATCTTTTCCAATGTATGGTTATCGTCACAGCACTAAAGTTTGTAGGATTTACTAGTCTGAATATCGCTATAAAAACCAACAACATCGCGATGAAATCAAGGGTACGCTGTACGCCTAAGATCTCGTGGTCAATCACTTCCACGGTGTTGATCACATTGGCTGTATTGTCGGAGGCCATGGACTCCTTGCCGCCCATCTTGAGACTTCTTGTACGTTGCATTGAATTGTCGGTCTTTCCTTGCAAGGTGCCCGCTTGACTTTCTGTCGGTGGGTCTGATCTTCCTTTATGAAGTGTCCATTGGCCCGCCACTTGTCATTCCAGTCCAGGACTCTGGAATCCTGGAACTTTGTACAGGATTGGAGCGAATATGCCCTCTCTGGGTTCTCTGGACTTTTAGACTACGAAATCACTACCTTTCACTTTGGACAGCAATCCTTGGCATGTCTTCAGACGAACTCCTCCCGAGTATGACACCTCCCAGAAGAAGAAAGAACTCCACTCTCTCTGTCTCGGTTGGCTACAGTCTTTTTACACCGGCTCAGAGCATTTTCTTGGCTACTTTGGTCATCGGTCTGATAGGCCAAGAGTTCCCTCCCACCCAGGAGTCATATTTCATTTTTCCCCTATTTTGGTAGTCAATACCCTGTTGCTGAACTATGCCCGTTACTGGAGTAGAATTTCCGTGGGATCGATTGCGACCGTTGGACTGGTTATCTGACACCCGCTTACTACCGAACCGCATTTTCTGGGTTGCATTCTGTATAGCTCATCGAAATGGTTGTACCCCGTATGTGCGAGTCTTCAAAGTCTAATGATTTCACAAATAGGGTGTACCTAACATATGTCCAGCTGGTCTAAATGGGTCTGTAATCCGTTTTACCCTGATGTTTTTGTTGTTTGTGCTCGTACGTTTTGTTTTTGGATTTATTAAAAAGTAAAATCGTATTCGTTAAAAAGTATGTAGCAGGTGGAAGAAGCGTTCCCGACTATATAAAGTATATATATTCTTGATGAGGATCAATAACCAAGCCAATTTGACTACGTCCGTATGAACAGCTCGATCTTAGGAACTGTAAAAGATGGAACGCTGAACGCTTTATCATGCAGGTTCCAGAGACATAGGTGCAGCGCAAGTTTATTTCCAAATGTTGCCACGCCCACGCCCAGAAAAGTGTAAAAATTTCTCGTTCGCACTTCAACTAATTGAGTAACGGGTATCTGATAGTAGGGGAATTCGACAATATCGTTCTCTCTTGTGTTTGTTTTTGTACTAATTTCCCTACCTAAATTTTGGAAAAATTGCGAAACTTTATTGTTCGGCTTATATTGGTTTGCTCTCGAAGTTTCTGAGAAACCGATGATCATTCCCACAGTCAGATGGACAGATGTATATAGTATGCTCGTCTCGGCTTGCAGTCGTAATCAAGAATTTGTACTTAAACGCTTTCTTCTACCTGTAAGTTACAAGTACCTTTTTAACAAATGAAGAATGCCCTTTTAAGGAATAACAGTTCCGCTGTTCGTGGTCATGTAATTTTGCTAGTTTTTTTTTAAGATGTGGACTTTTTACAGACAAACATGCCTAGATCAACTTGGCTAGTGATCCTAGTCAAGGTTAAGGCCGGAAATGCGTCTATTCATCTGTTTTCAACGATTCTAAAATACACTACAAATAACGGGTATAACGGGCGCATAATATAATAATTCAAAATTATTTTAATAAAATAATTAAAATTTAAAAACCATTAACGAGCTTTTTCCCACTGCTTTCTATTTCATATAGGCTTGCTGTGCGAAAGAGGGTTATATTTTGTATTGTACTAAGATTATAGAGTGTGGAAATGATTAATAAATAATAGAGAGCCATATGTTAATACAACATAGTGGAAAGTGTAATTGAAGAAAAGAAAAGACTAAGTTTGACAAAACGGCAAGCACAATTCCTCTGAGATCTGCACAAGGTATGCCGCAACAACAATACAATGCAGCAACGATTAATGAAAAGCAAAACAACGATGCTGATGGCAAGATGAAAGCAAGGATTGCAAGGTGAAAACATCATCAACGGTTGCTGAAGTGCATGAGTCAAAACATAAGGAGTATCATTGGTATCAAGTGCCGTTTGCCCAAAAGGTGATAGTGAACACTATAATTGGCGACTTACTGAAGTACGGGATAATTGAAAGAAGCAAGTCAACGCATGCAGCATCAGCAATTTTGGTGCCAAAGGCAAACGGAGAACTGAGGCTATGCGTGGACTAGCGGGTTCTAAACGAAGTTACCATAAAGAAACACTATCCGATGGCAATCGGTGAGGAGCAATTGGCAAAGCTATCCGTAAACATATACATCACGACGCTGGATATGACCTCTGGGTACTAGCAGGTCACGACGGACGGGAAAAGCAAGCCTTTAACGGCATTTATGACACCAGATGGACTGTATGCATTTAATGTCATGCCCTTTGGTCTGGTTAACGCGCCTATGGTCTTCCAAGAAGTCATTACGGAGATCATACGTGAACTGTAACATTAACGGCGTATTATCAATTAGGTGGACGAAGTAATAATTGCATCTAGGACGGTGGAAGAAGGACTAGTTATATTAAAGGTATTTCTGGATGCTGTAAAGTTGGCGGGGGTAACTCTGCGCCCATCCAAATGCGCTTTCATGAAAACGAAGGTGACCTTTTTGGGTCACTTTATCACTAGCAACAGGATTCAGCCAGGCAACGAGAAGTCTGAGTGCATCAACGAATATCAAAGGCCATGTAATGAAACAGAAGTACACAGATTCCTGGGAATTACAGGATTTTTCAGAAAATTTGTCAAGGAGTACAGTATGATTGCTAATCCATTGAGTAAATTATTGAAAAAGGATGTGGAGTTCGTATGGGGAGAAGATCAGGAACAGGCGTTTCAATGATTAAAGGAAGTCTTAGCATCGAAACCGGTGTAGACCGTGTACGACCCAACGAAATATCATAAGGTACACACTGATGCGAGTAAACTGGGAATAGCAGGAATTATGTTCCAACGAGAAGAAGACGGAACGAAGCCTGTATTTTATTATAGCCGGCTATGCAGCGACGTAGAGAGCAGATACTCATGAGTTAGAAATATTAGCTATTACGGAGACACTGAATATATTCCGTATATATTTACTGGGATATCCATCGACCAGGAGCAGATATGCCATACGTGGATGGCATGAGCAGACAATCAACGCTGCTACACGGAGAAATATCGCACAGATTATTAGACAATATATTATCGATTGTGCCAACTGATGAAGATTGGGTATATGCGATGCAAAGACAAGGTCCAATACTGGCACAGATATTTGAAGTATTCATAACTAAGAAGAAGAGTTCACAATGGATCCAAGTAAAAGCAGACTACGTTATTGAAGCGAGCAGACTTCTACGCAAAATGGACAACGGTAACAAATTAGTTGTATCCTAAGCAATCCGCTTGGATAACAAAAGCAAACGACATTACGGCATGTAAGTTAACAACAAAAATGTTTAAATCCAGAACAATGAACCCCAATAAGCAAGCTTCAATCTGCAAGCTCAGCCGATGTCGTGGCCTATTGGAAAGCTACGGAGCCGACGCCGATCCTCTGCCACCAGGGGCAGCGTAGCTCACAGCCAAAGACTCACAGCTTGATAGGGACAGCTTAGGGTAATTTAGTTGCAAATTGGATTTATACAAATAAAGTCGTTCTTAACTGAACTCCAATATATTTTATTTTTTTACCTTGCTACCAGCAAAGTAATTAACTGGCGCACGAACAGGGACCGGTGCGCGTACGATACAACAAAACGTTTTGTAAGTTCGCGGCTAGCAATAACATTTGCGGCAACCGGTCAAAAACGCAAGTGAAAAGAACGCGCAACTCACGAAAAATTAACATTTCTCGTTCGTTCAAATTCACTCTGGCAAATCGAACTTAACTTGTTAATTTGCCCATCGGTGGACTCCAAGGACTGAGGGCAGGGCCACAGACCACCCCTCAACCCTGTACGCATCGCTGGATCCCAAGTAGTCTTCGCTAGATAAAAAGGATGAAATCCGGATCGTCGAAGGGAGGAGCCACATCAATAAGAATACCCATAGTACTATAAGCTTAGCCAACCAAATTTTAAAAACACAAAACTAACAAACAAATTGAACAAAAAAAAAACATAAAAACTTAAGTGATCAATGAAATACCGTAAAAAGATTAAACAAACAAAAAGATCACAAAAGTGATATAACTAATTCCAACTTTACGATTTCCAAGGGACCCTCTAAAGTACAAGGAAAAACCAGCCACTGGTTATAAAATTTATAAAAGACACAAAAACATATTATTTTCAAGTAAAAACACAAGGTCTTACTAACCCAATTCAAACATAATTAAAGATAGGCTCCATCATTTGCTCCCTTGATCTTTTTAAACCCGACCCATTCTTATATCGGTTTTACTAAGTGTTTTATGGCTAACGTGAACAACCTAATAAGACCCTCGATACTTAGTGCTGAAGCGACTAGACAACGCGTCAGACAACAGGAAGAACTAGAACACAATAGAATCATGGTTGAAAATGTAGACAGAGCTGCATTAGCAGCTACAATTAGCGAAATCTTAGCACAACAATTAACAAGTTTCTTGAGACGCCACAATTCTTCGGAAGAATTCGCAAACGTAACAGACCAGGTAATTGCCCCAGACAGAGTACCGGATATAGTTAAATCTATCCGGGACTTTTCAGGTGATTCGTCCGAATTTAGTTCTTGGAGGAAAGGATCTTAGACCGTATCTTAGAAGCATACAGTGCTTTCCAGGGTACCCCGAAATACTATGGTATTTTACATACCATACGTAATAAAATTGTAGGACCCGCCGACATGGCATTAGAAACTTACAATACTCCTCTGAACTGGTTAGGGATTTCGAAATGTCTGACTCTGCATTATGCTGACAGGCGCGACACTAACACATTAGAATACCAAATGACGATGTTTATACAGGGTGCCAACCAATCTGTGGAAGAGTTCCATCAAATGGTTTATAAGCACCTATCCCTAATCCTAAACAAGATCGGTTGTATGGGGTTAGGAAGAGAAGCAGAGATAAGACTCTAGACACCTTCGTACGAGGATTACAAGGCGATTTGCCTCGTCTACTGGGAATTAAAGAACCAGTAGAGTAGTAGTTGCCTCAAGTTAGAAAATCAGAACTTCAGGGCAAAACATGCAGCAAACATAGGACAGACAAGACAGTTTAGGAATCAGTCCAGTCTTCAAAGCCTTCACCTGCTCCTCGCAGTAATTTATTATCAATAGACAACACCAATTCCACCCCCCAGAACTCGATATTACCAATTCGGACAGCAACTACCGACCGCTTTACCACGACAAAATTGGAACAACTTCGGTTACCAGCTTGCACAGCCAGTAGCTGCACCTCGACCTTTTCAGAATAGGCAATTCCCGCCACAGCAGTCAGCGCCACCTAGGCCACAGGCCCCAAAACCACTGCCTCGTCCAGAACCTATGGATGTGGATCCCAGTGTTCAGACAAGAATGGTGAACTATATGAACAGACCTCGCTTTGAACCAGGTAAAAGACCACCTGGCCCAACACCAGATGGGATGAAGAGACAAAGGAACTTTAACATACAGACTACAACAGAAGAAAACGAAACGCGTTCCACGGAGACTCCATTGACCACGACGGACTACGAACAAGCTATGGCAGAGTACGATGACCACAATCACCTTGAAGACAACTTGGACGACTACATAGATCATATAGATGAATCGGACGCTGACAATAATACTTACGACTACTACGACAACGCTGGGTTGAATTTTTTAGAATAAAAAATTCCTCCCATCCATACTTTCTATGCAATATGAGGAATGGCAAATTTATTAGAATACTTATAAACACCGGTTCAAACCGAAATTATATCCAACCTTAATTCGTCAATAACCCTATACAGAATAAATCACCTTTCAATGCAGTCTCAGTATGCGGCGGCACAGTAATTACGCATCATAAGATATCAAATCTTTTTAATATTCAGGATGTTGAAGTTAAATTTTTTCTGTTGCCCACATTAAAATCTTTCGATGCCATTTTGGGCAATAATAGTTTAAAAGAATAATAAAAAGCAGCCAAAATATTATGATATTAAAGAACGGTGTCTCGATCCCCATAAAAGAAAAAACATTCGAAGCAGTCAACACAATTATTCCGAGAACATCCCACTTGTCCGACAAACAAAAAACCAAGCTAAGCGAATTACTCAAGTCGTTTCCAGACTTGTTCGCAGACCCAAACCAAAAACTGACCTACAAAACAAACGATCCGAACCTCGTCCGATAATCCAATTTACTCAAAATTCTATCAGTATCCAATGACACTGAAAGATGAAGTAAACAAACAGATAAAAGAACTTTTAGAAGATGGTATAATTCGACCTTCTAGGTCCCCATACAATTCACCAGTGTGGATTGTACCCAAAAAGGCAGTTGCTTCAGGCGAAAAAAAATATCGCATGGTTATTGATTATCGCAAACTCAATAAAATAACCATTGCAGATAAATACCCTCTGAAAAGTGGTTTCCATAAAATCTAGTTAAAAAATAGTGACATAGAAAAGACCGCCTTCTCCGTTAACAACGAAAAATATGAGTTTACACGACTCCCATTTGGTCTTAAGAATGCGCCCTCAATTTTCCAACGTGCATTAGATGACATACTTCGTGAACATATTGGGAAACTTTACAGAACGCCAACATGAAATGTCAGCTAGACAAATGTGAGTTCATGAAAAACAAAGTCGAATTCCTTGGATTTGTTGTCTCCGAAAGGGGAATAGAAACAAACCCGAGTAAAGGGGCAGCGATAGCAAATTATCCCTGCCCTAAAACTTTGAGGGATCTAAGATCCTTCCTAGGCCTTTCCGGCTATTATAGAAGATTTATACAAAATTATGCCAAATTGGCAAAACCCCTAACTTAACTTTTAAGAGGGGAAGATGGACACGTGTCCAAAAGAATGTCATCCAAAAAAATAATTTCACTAGACAAAGAAGCTCTAGAATCTTTCAAGAAGCTTAAAAGTAGCTTAGTGTCAGAAGAAATAATTCTCCGTTACCCAGATTTCAATAAGGAGTTCCATTTAACTACTGATGCTTCAAATTTCGCGATCGGCGCTGTTCTGTCGCAAGACAACCACCCTATATCATTTCTTTCTAGAACACTTTCCAAGGCCGAAGGGAACTACGCGGCGAACGAAAAAGAAATGTTAGCCATAATTTGGGCACTCAAGGCCCTCAAAAATTACCTATACGGTAAAGCAAAGGTTAAGATCTTTACAGATCATTAACCTTTAACACATTCTCTGAGTATCTGGAATGGAAACGCCAGGATCAAGAGATGGAAAGCTTATTTGGAGGAATATGATTATGAAATATTTTATAAACCGGGAAAAGAAAATGTTGTTGCAGACGCGCTCTCAAGAATACCTTTAGAGCAGATTAACTCTGTTGCCTCTACACAACATAGCGCCGAAAGTTCTAGCCATGACCTAATCCCTAGCGTCGAAGCTCCAATAAACGTTTTCAAAAATCAAATATTCTTTTATAAATCAGATAAATACGACAACAAGTTCACCATCCCATTTCCTACTTTCCATAGACATGAAATAAACCGACTCGAATACACCACGGACGATATAATAACAGACCTAAAAAAACACCTCAACCCTTCCGTAATTAACGGCATTCACACGACTGAAGACATTATGGGAAAAATACAGACAACCTACAGAAATCACTTCAAAGGAATCAAAACTAGATTCACCCAATTCAGGGTAGAAGACTTGACAGACGAAACTGAACAGGAAGAAAGAATTCTTCAAATACATAGGAGAGCACATCGTAACGCTCTAGAAAATCAAAAGCAACTAGCAGAAACCTATTATTTTCCAAGAATGAAACAAAAAATTATACATTTAGTTAAGCAATGTAAACATTGCAAAGAAGCTAAATATGACAGACACCCCCCAAGTCCGGAAATTCAAGAAACTCCTATTCCAGAATACCCCGGTCACATATTGCACATTGACATTTATTTTACAGAACGACAGAACGAATTATAAATTCAAAAGCAATAGAAGATATCAGAACTCCTTTGCGTGACATTATATTTTATTTCGGAGTCCCAAAACATATTGTGGGAACCTGTACTAAGCAGCGACGTCACAGACGTGGGAGCGGGACAGACGGTGTGATGAGTGAGCAGCGAGAGAGGGGGAGTTAGTCGACTGTGAACTACCGGACGGATAAGTCGTATTACTGAATAACGAATAAAGCAGATGAATAACAAAAGCTCAGTGTGTATCAATTGTGTATTTGTGGGTCTTTACATTGGCGACGAGGTAAATTATATTTATTATAAACGTCGTGTGCTAAATAAATAACAGACAAAATAAAATAAATGAAAAAAAAAACAAACGGTATTTGCGCAAGCTCATAAGACTCATGTGAAAATACTCTTGTCGATGGTTAATATCCAGCTAAACATAATACATATATAGAAAACAGAAATTATACATAATTACAACTTCGCGGTTTGTTGGTTTATAAAAAAAATATTTTTATAAATCAAAAACTTAAGCGAACGTCGGAGACAAATTCACGTCTTATACAATTGAAGTATGAATAAAATCTGAATCTAATTTGCAAAGCGAACGCTTAGCAAACCCTTGGCTGAGCTTATTTACTTCTTCATATTGAGCGTACATAGGCTCTCATTTATGTTAACGTTAATTAGGCGCTCTCTTGAGTGGATTGCGCATGGATACAGATCAGCCGAGTTTGAGCTACGTGGAAAGTTTTGACCCTTTAAGCTGTGTAAGCAGTTTTCACCCTTCTAGTGGGAATAACGAATAAGACTGCGGATGTTTGTGTTAAATTGTTTACATCGGCCGAATTTGTTATTGTCACCAAGAAGTTGGGGTTCTTATGTGATAAGGCATTCTTGGTTCTATGTTCTATTGTTGCTAAGTAAGAGAATATATAAAATGGCTGGTATATGTTGTAGATATATGTTGTGTGGTTGAGCATTACATATGTCACTACTCCACCCTTAAAATTTAGCCTGTCCTCAGGCGGATATTCTAGGATACAATACAGGATTAGTATCAAGTACTGTATTTATATTTTCTGTTGTTATACTATTTTGTTGTTTTATTTGTTCTGAATTCTCTTTTTTATACTTAACAATTAATTTTTTTGGAATGCCTTTATATTTATAAATGAAATATAGTATAAGTGCAAGTATTATAATAGCAAGTATAGTTAATGTAACAATTTGTAATGTGTTGTATGTATTAGTGTGTTCTTTAATTATTTCTTTAGCGTGTAGATATGATAATGGTTCTAACTTAGTTACATTGTTATTGATATAGACCGTTTGTGTGTAGTCTAGTGTTGTGCTTGTGATTAATATGTTTTCTATTTGAACAGAACAATTAAAGGCTTTTATTATATTGTCTCCTTCTATTATAATTTGTCTATTAGTTATACAGTTTTGATTTAATACAATTTTTGATAATTTCCAAGTTAAAATTATGTTTGGTTCTACATAAGTTATTCCAATATTGTTATGTGTTTTTGAATAACTACATTCTTTTGGTATTTGATTTAATATTCCTGTAATACATTTGTTTATTATTGGTTTTCTTGAGTTTTGTTTATAAACTTGATTATCTTGAATATAATATTTATCGTTTACATTTTCTATAAGTATATTATTATCTTCGTCTGGATATGGTACGATGTTAAAAAGGGCAGTTTTTATAATGTCTCTAGGAATATGGGAAATAATAAGTATTTCATTTGCATCTGATTTTAACCACGTAGAAGTTTTTATATTTAGCAATTTTTCGGAATTTACATGTGATAATGGATCATGTTTTAATAATTTGGGATTAAAAATACCAAGTCTTGTTAACTGCATACCAAGTTCTATATCTTCAATGTATTCGGTAAAGTGTTGTAAATTAAATATTTAAAGTTCTAATCTTCTGTCACCTTCACTTATTGCGCTTAAATGGTTGATTACTTCAATGCCTTTATTGACTACTTCTATTACTTCATTCAATTCATTAATTTGAATACTATGTTGAGAAAGATCGTTTATTTTTTGTTCTAATTCTTCTTTGTCATTTTGATCTAAAGTGCCAAAAAGGTATTTATATGCGGTACCTATAATATTAATTAAACCACGTTTATTACGTTTTATTATTCTTATTCTATTCATCTCTCTGTCTAATTTTTCAGTTAAATATTGGATTTGGGCTATAGTACCATATTCCTCAGCTTGTTTAATTAAATTCGCAAAAGTTTGTTCGGTTTTTGTTAAGTTTACGGACAAATAGTGATATTCATAGTTTATAGGTATATTAATTGATCCTGTTTTAAATATAAGATATCAATTTTTAGCTTGTATTGGGTTCACCTCTAGGCTTTAACCACGGACGGCACGGACGAAACATATTATAAATGTTATTATGAATAACTGTTTAATCGGACTCCTCTTGATTTTCGAGAGTTGAGCTGGAATGGTATTTACTGTTATTAATTTTCTTTTGTTTTTTAAATTTAGATTTATAATGTTCAACTTTTCTTCCTCTATTTGTTTCTTCGTAATGTTTCTCATCTATTTGTTCTATACGCCCTGTTTTCTTAAATGGGTTAGTTGTTTTACTTTTTACCAATGGTGCTTGTTTATATCTGGTATCTACTTCATAGCTATGTCTATCTTTATTCAACTTATCTATTTTTGATTATTTCTCCTTTTGGGTGTCATATGCAGGTGTTCCTGCATAAATTAAAATATCAGCTGGTATTCTACCAGTTGTATTGTGTTTGGTTTTATGATTATATACATAGAGAATAGTTTCAAATTGTGTTATCTTATTTTCTGGGTCGGACTCACTATTAATGATTCTTAACTTTTCATTGACTGTTTTATGGAATCTTTCAATGTCAGAAATTCCATTTTTACTTGTTGTGATATTTATATTCACATTTTCGGACCTAAGCCATAAGTGTAACGCGGAACATATAAAAGCTGAATCTTTATCGGCCTTTATTTCGGACGGTTTTCCCATTTCATTGAAAATTTTAAGGAGAGCTCTTTTCGCTTCCAGCCAGTCTCTACTGCTAACTTCAATCAAGGCGGCATATTTGGAATAAATGTCAATGCATGACAGGAATGTTTTATTATTGATTAAATAAAAATCGATAACATATTTTTCTCTGGGATTAAAAGTTTCTGGTGTTAACTCATAGTTTAGTTTAGTATCTCTATGTTCTGTTTTGGATATGTTACATACTTCGCATTCATTAATAATGTTCTGTATTAACTTTTGGTAGTCTGGGTAATAATATTTTTCTTTGAAAAGGTTAGTTTGTTTCTCTATTCCTGGGTGTAAAAGCTCTCTGTGGCTTTTTATAATTATTTCTTTAAATTCTGAATATGTTTCAATATCTTTTAATTTTATGTTTGATTTCATATTTTGGTTATGTTATTCGGACTGACAATTTCTATGTAAGCGTTTTGAAATGTAAGGAAGTCTGCTTCGTTATGAAAGAAAATTACGCTTCTTTTAGTACAAAAATATTCTTTAATTAATTCTTTGGCATGGACATTTGTCATTTCTATGTAATGAATTTTAATTTTTGTTTTATGAAAGTATCCTTTAGTTTCTACGGTATTATTATCGTCTTTTATAAATTCTATCTGCCTGTTGTAGTAATTAATTGGCCTCTCCGTTAAGGAAATATAAGATTGGTTATCTTCTTGAGCACTGTGAATAGTAGCTTGTGTTGGTAACGAAATGTTACTGGAGGTTTCTCCTAGGAAGTTTTCTTCAATTTTTACTCTTGATAGAGCATCTGCTACATGGTTTTCTTTACCAGGGAGATATTTGATATGGTAATCAAATTCATTTAATTTGATTTTCCATCTCTGAAGTTTCATGTTTGGCTCCTTAATTGAATCAAGCCAAACCAATGGCCTGTGATCACTGTAGATCTCGAATTTTCTACCAAATAAATAGGACCTGAAATATTTAGTGGCCCAAACAATAGCAAGGAGTTCCTTTTCTATTGCGGAATAATTAATTTCATGTTCGTTCAGAGTTCTGTTCGCATAACATATAGGTTTATGCTCTTGCGATAATACCGCGCCTATAGCAAAATTGCTGGCATCAGTAGTTAGTGAAAAGACTTTTTAAAATCTGGGTGTATTAATATGGGATCGGACGTTATTAACACTTTTAGTTTTTCAAAAGCTAAGTAATAGTCTGAGTCTTTGATATTTATTATTGAGCCTTTTTTTAGTCGTAATGTCATTGGTTTTGCTATTTTAGCGAAGTTTGGAATAAATTTGCGGTAAAAACCGCAAAGACCAAGAAATGATTTTATTTCCTTAGTGGACTTTGGTATAGGGAAATTCACTACGGCTTTAATTTTTGTGGGATTTGGTTTAATACCATCTGTTGTAATTATATGCCCTAGGAATTCAGTTTCTTTTTTAAGGAATTCGCATTTGTCTAGCTGTAATTTTAAATTTGCTTCCCTGAGCTTTAAGAATACCTTTCGCAAAGACATTATGTGCTCTTCCAATGAAGTGGAATACACAATTATGTCATCCATATATACGAGACAGTTTTTGTATATTAAATCTGCTAAGAGATTATTCATGCAACGTTGAAAAGTTGCGGGTGCATTTTTTAAACCAAATGGCATTCGAGTATATTCAAAATGACCATTTTTGATGGAAAAAGCTGTCTTCGCAATGGAATTTTCATCCATTTGTATTTGATGAAACCCTTTTGCGAGGTCAATGGTTGTAAAGTATTGGCAATTTCCAAGCTTGTCCAATATTTCATCCATTACCGGTATTGGGTATTTGTCATCAACGGTTATTTCGTTGAGGTTGCGATAGTCAATGACTATGCGAAATTTTGATTTTCCCGATGCATCTGGCTTTTTGGGTACTACCCAAACCGGAGAGCAATACGGAGAATTCGATTTTCTTATGATGCCTTGTTGCATCATGTCTTTCATTTGGTTTTCGACTTCTTCGTCGAAGCTTTGTGGGTATTTGTATCTGTAAATTGGGTCTTCGTGTTTAGTTGTTATGACATGCTTAGTTGTACTTGTGAAGGTCAAATTTTCACCTTCTTTGTACTGTATGTCACTAAACTCGTATAAGACACTGGTGAGTGCTTTCCTCTCTTCATCGTTTAGATGATCAAGTCGAAATTCATTTGTTTCATTGAGTTCGTTGTCAATTACATAATTGACATACTCAATATTTAGAGAATCTAATAGGTTTTCTTTTAAACTCTCTTTAGGTGTTTCTTCTTCTTCATTAATATCTTCAAGTCGCAATTTAAATGTGTATTTATTTAAAGTAACTGTATTGGATGTATAGCATATAATTGCTTTGGAATCTTCCAAATATTCCCTGCCTAACAAAATGTCGTATTTTTCTGAGAATTTATGTAAATAAAATGTTTGCTTTGTCGGACATAGTTTACTAGGTTTTAATGAAATTTTTGATTTTAAAATAATTTGACCGTTTATTGTGTGTACATCCAATGGAGCTTTTGAGTTAATCGGACAATTGAAAAAATTTTTACTCATCAAATTTATTGATGAACCTGTGTCAATCAAACATTTGAGTTTGATATCGTTCATAGTTATTTGTATGAATGGGTAGGTTCTTCTTCTTCCACTTCTGATTCCGATCCTGAGGCAAGTTGATGAAAATTTTCACTGGTGTCCATTTTAGACTGACCACTGGAACTTTCACGCTGCCTTTTTTGGGGTTGGTTAGTAGTAGAATAAGATATGGGTTTTTGATAATTTAGAGCGTTTTGCGCTCTACCCTGGTCTAACTTTTGTTTGAACTCGCTGTATGTTGCTTGGTTATTTTCAACCCTTTTTGAATTATTACTTGCATAATTATTTTGATTTTGATTTTGCTGTGTTTGAATATAATAAGGTTTTGAACCTTGGTCATTATTATTTCCCTTGTTCTTTTGAGATTCATTATTTTTACTACTGCTTTGTGATGTAGATGGACTGTTTGATTTAGCTTTAACTTTTTCTGTATTTGATACAATTGTATCGTAAAGGCCTTCCCTTTGCGCTACTTGTCTTAATAATGTTGTTGCTGTAATATCGTATCTTGCTAAAGTCATGAACATTCTGTCTGGAATTCTTTTATAAATTACATCTTTTATAGTATTAGCCATTGCGGCGGTATAAAGAGTTGTATTTGTATAATTATTTTCTAGTGATAATTTACTTGAAATTTCGAACATCTTATTTTCTAGTTCTTCTACAAACTTACGAATACTACCACTCCAGTATGTGTTGTAAGGTCTTCTTAGCAGCTCTTCGTATGGGATTTGGGTTTTGAATTCATCAATGAGGACTGATCGCAGTTCAGCCCAGGTGTTGCACTGTTGTAGCTGGGACACTTCTTGTGCGTGTCGGGACAGCTGCATCTCGATGGCACTGTAGAGTACACTATGTTGCCTCTTGTCTGTTGTCGGGTATAGGGACATCACGAAGTCCACACGTCTCACAAATGATGCCAGTTCTCTTGTGGAACCGTCAAATGGTGGGATGTGGCGAATCTAGCCCAAAGCCTGATTCAAATGTAGCTCGGATAGAATCATAATTTGTTCACTGGGTTGTGCCATGTTGTTGGCTATTGTTGATTTTTGCTTTTGAATCACTTGGTAGGTTAATACCGGGGTTTTTATATTTTTTTTTTTTTTTTTTTTTTTTAATTTTAACATTCACACACCTTCGTAGCGGTCCAATCAATGTTAGATGGGCTACACTGACCTGGTAACAGTCACACCTTTTATTTATTTTGGTGGGTCACGCTTTAATGGTCACTTGCAGTTTTTAATTTGTATTAATAGTATCCAACATCGAGAGTTAGATAACTATTCACAAATATTTTGTCACATAGATTCTTTTGCGGATCTGCTTTGTATAAACTGAAGCACAAACGAAACTTTGTTCGCCACGAGCTGCGCTTTATTAATCTCGAACTAATTTATTAGCTCTAAGAGATTATGTTCACACGCGGATCCTACCGACTGCGCCAATTACAACTTCGCGGTTTGTTGGTTTATAAAAAAAATATTTTTTTTAATCAAAAACTTAAGCGAACGTCGGAGACAAATTCACGTCTTATACAATTGAAGTATGAATAAAATCTGAATCTAATTTGCAAAGCGAACGCTTAGCAAACCCTTATTTACTTCTTCATATTGAGCGTACATAGGCTCTCATTTATGTTAACGTTAATTAGGCGCTCTCTTGAGTGGATTGCGCATGGATACAGATCAGCCGAGCTTGAGCTACGTGGAAAGTTTTGACGCTTTAAGCTGCGTAAGCAGTTTTCACCCTTCTAGTGGGAATAACGAATAAGACTGCGGATGTTTGTGTTAAATTGTTTACATCGGCCGAATTTGTTATTGTCACCAAGAAGTTGGGGTTCTTATGTGCTAAGGCATTCTTGGTTCTATGTTCTATTGTTGCTAAGTAAGAGAATATATAAAGTGGCTGGTATATGTTGTAGATATATGTTGTGTGGTTGAGCATTACATATGTCACTATATATATGTGTTCACCAAAGTGTGCAGTCGGAGGAACAATAAGTTAAAATCTAAAGTCAAACATAAAATAAGTACATGCAAAAGAAAAAGGAAAAGAAACGATGAAACCAAATAACGGTGAATAGAAGCTGAGTCAAGAGAGAGAGTGAGATCTCTTGACAAGCTGCGATTACGAAAGGCTGAGTCAAGAGATAGAGACATGGTGAAATTATAATTTCACCATGGATAGAGAGATCTGCTGACAAGCTACAAGCTGCGTAAAGAGAGTTCTTTTACAAGCTGTATTAATGAAAAGGCCGAGTAAAAGAGAATTCTCTTTTACAAGCTGTAAAAAAAAAAGAGAGGCTGTGCAGAAGAGTGTTATTGCTGCAAGCTGGAAGGCTGCGTAGAGTTATCTTTACAAGCCGTACTAATGAAAGGCCGGGCAAGAGAGAATTTCTCCTTGCAAGCTTTTGAAAATGTTAAGAAACGTAAGACGAATGTTCGTTGTGTGGAGGGCGATAACACAGAGCCCAAATTGGGAAAGGATAACACAAACTGTTTCAAAATAGCAAGTGATGAGGAAGAAGAGCTTATATACTGCCGGGTGGGAGGCCAGAAAATTCCCCTAGTTATTGACTCAGGATCAAGATTCAACCTCATCAGCAGCTCGGATTGGCAGCTGCTACAAAAGAAAGGCACTATAATATTCAATGACAGATCACATTCTGAAAAACAGTTTCGAGGCTATGCTTCTGAACAGTTGCTTGAGGTAATTTGTGTTTTTGAGGCACCCATTTCGGCTGAAAGAGATATTGAAGTGATTGCGACATTTTACGTTATTAAAAATGGTCGACAATCATTGTTGGGGCGGGACACAGCTATACAACTCAATGTCCTTCGCCTGGGTTTGAATGTCAACCGCGTTGAAGAGCCTACAGCGTTCCCAAAGTGGAAAGGCGTCAAAGTAAAATTATGCATAGATCCCGAGATTAGGCCGGTGCAACAGCCGGTAAGGAGAATTCCAGTAGCTTTGGAGGAGAAGGTTCATGCTAAGCTGGAGGAAGCCCTTAAACGTGATATAATCGAACCAGTTATAGGTCCAAGTTCATGGATCTCTCCCATCGTACTGGCATTTAAGAAGAATGGAGATATTCGGTTATGCGTGGATATGTGATTGGCAAATAGGGCAATTCAGCGGGAGAACTACCCTTTACCCATTTTCGAATCATTTATGACAAAGTTAAAAGACGCAAAGTTCTTCTCCCGCCTTGATCTTAAGGATGCCTATCACCAATTAGAATTGGAAGAGTCTAGTAGGGAGATTACAACGTTTATAACGTCAAAGGGGCTCTTCCGATATAAAAGATTGATGTTTGGGGTGAATTCGGCTCCTGAGATTTTTCAACGCCGGCTGGAACAACTGTTAGCTGCATTCCCGAATGCCATGAATTACATCGATAACGTGATCATTTTTGGTGCCAATGAACCCGAACATGACGAAACAGTACAAGCAGTTTGCAAAGTCTTTAACGACAATAATGTTTTATTAAACAAAGACAAGTGCACTTGGAAAACAAAGAGGCTAAAATTCTTGGGGCACATTTTGTCCGCATCGGGAATTGAAGTTGACCCCGAGAAGAAAGAGGTTATTAATTCTTTTAGAGTCCCCAAAAACAAGGAAGAAACCCGCAGTTTTCTCGGTCTCATTACCTATGTTGGCAAATTTATTCATGATTTGGCCGAGAACACGGAACCCCTACGCCTTTTATTACGAAAAGGCAGCATATTTCAATGGGGTAATACCGAAGAAAAGGCTTTTCAAAAGTTAAAGTATCATTTGGCACATGTTCCTAATCTTGCTTATTTTAACCCAAAGAATCGCACCCGGTTAATAGCGGACGCTAGTCCTGTAGCTCTTGGATCGGTCCTTCTGCAGTTTGATATTAATGGCGATCCGTTGATTATTTCATTTGCCAGCAAAGCCCTGTCTGAGGTTAAAAGGCGCTACTCTCAAACGGAGAAAGAGAGTTTAGCACTTGTATGGGCAGTAGAGAAATTCTACTAATACCTAGCTGGCCTACATTTCGAGCTGGTAACAGATCATAAGCCCTTAGAGGCTATCTTCAAACCGACATCGAAGCCCCCGGCTCGCATTGAGAGATGGTTACTACGCCTTCAATCATACCATTTTAAAGTAATCTATAAAACTGGAAAGGAAAATATATCTGATGTATTGTCTCGACTTTGCCAATCATCGTCAAGCCCAACTACCAATAGAACGGAGTATAGCATCTTGCGGGTAATGGAAAATGCTATTCCCAAGTCAATGACCATTTCCGAGATCGCTGAATCGTCATTGCGAGACGAAGAAGTTGTCGATGCAATACACAGTCTAGAGAATGACTCTTGGGAACGAGAAACATCAACGAAATTATATCCATTTCGATTTGAACTGTCGACCATAGGACCTCTTCTGCTAAGAGGAAACCGCATTGTGATCCCAACGACTCTTCGCAAACGCGTACTTGAATTGGCACATGAATGACACCCAGGAGAATCAGCTATGAAACGCCGCCTAAGATCCAAGGTATGGTGGCCGCTGATCGACAGAGATGCAGAAGAATTCGTAAAAACATGCAGAGACTGCCTTCTGGTATCCCAGTCAATAAGACCAGCCCCGATGGACAGAAATCCATTTCCTACGGGTCCGTGGATATGGGTGGCGTCAGATCTGTTGGGACCCCTGCCTAACAATGAATTCATTTTAGTTTTTATAGACTATTTTTCTCGATATATCGAGTTTAAGTTTTTGCGGTCGATCTCATCGAGCAGTTTAATTGAAGTCATGAAGGATATATTTTGTAGATTGGGCTATCCAAAATATTTACGAACCGACAATGGACGGCAATATATTAGCAATGAATTTTCAGAATATTGTAAGACATGCGGCATAAAACAAGTAAGAACCCCACCATACTGGCCTCAGGCTAATGGGGAGGTGGAAAACATGAATAAATCAAACGGCTAAAAATTGCCTACTCAAATTCAAAAAACTATAAGGAGGAGATACAAAAGTTTGTGCTAATGCATAATGTATTTCCCCATGGAACCACAGGGATAGCCCCAACCCAATTAATGTTTAATAGAATAAAACGCGACAAACTGCCGGGGATTGAGGAATTAAATGAACAGTTCAAAGACTCTGCGGAAAGGGATAGAGATATCATGCAAAAAGAAAAAGGGAAGGAAGCAGCAGATAAAAAGAGAGGAGCTAAGAAGATCGATATTAAGATTGGCGATAAAGTGTTGGTACAAAACGTAGTTTTCCAAATAAACTAACACCGACTTTTGACCAAACTGAGTTCGAGGTATTAGAGAGACATAAGAACATAGTAAAGATAGCAGGTGGCGGTAAAACATTAATGAGGAACATTGCGCATTTAAAGAAGATACCAGGCGATGTATCTGTCGCACCATCGCCCGAGTCGGGTACTCTCCAAACCATTCCAGCATCTTTTCAGGAGGCCCTAGAAGACCAGCCGTCGGAAGTACCTGCTCAACACTCTCCTCCGAAGGGGAAACTCCTGAAGCTCCGTCTCATAAATAAAGGAGGGATGTGGGAACCTGTACTAAGCAGCGACGTCACAGACGTGGGAGCGGGACAGACGGTGTGATGAGTGAGCAGCGAGAGAGGGGGAGTTAGTCGACTGTGAACTACCGGACGGATAAGTCGTATTACTGAATAACGAATAAAGCAGATGAATAACAAAAGCTCAGTGTGTATCAATTGTGTATTTGTGGGTCTTTACACATATCGTTATGGACAACGAAAAAGCTTTCAATTCCCAATCAATTAAGTTCATGTTGGAGCAGCTACAGATAGAAGTCTATACTGTCCCACCATACAAACCTTATAAACTATACAAACGCACAGATACTGACAATAAACAAGGGGATCGGAAAGCTACAAACCTCAACAACTAAACTAATACACCTCATTAACCTCGACCAAATCCAAACCGCTTTAGATATTTTACATAAACATACGGAAAATAGCCTTAAACGCAGTTCATTATACGCTACCCTTCACCATGAGAAAAACACAACTACTAACACATTCTGAACAATCACAGCCTTTCCCAAAACTCGAAAAGCTAGGTCCTTAAATTAGCTAGGGTCAGGATGGAAGTACATAGCGGGTAGTCCAGATCATGATGACCTGGTTATGATAGAGCAGAACTTAGATAAACTTATTGACAATAATAACCAACAGGTCATTGTTCACAAACATTTAGAAGGAAGAATAAATAAACTCACTTCAGTATCTAACCCTCTCAGCAATTCTATTCAAAAAAGCAGTTCAGTAAGTATCGAGACGGCTATTCGTTTGCACAACCAGATTCGCCTTTAAAAGAAGAAATTATTAACATGGGCACGATTAAACGTAGATAACACACTTGTATTAAATGAAGATGAGCTAATTGAAATCGAGAAAATTTTTAAAAGAAATAATATGCCAAACCTATCAATGGAAGAAATAATGGAGTTTTCCGATGTGTCAATTCTACATAATAAAACAACACTTCTGTATATTGTAAAAGTTCCAAACTTAGAAGAAATACAATACCAAGACCTTATTCAAAAACAAATTCAATCATACACTTAAACTTTCAAGAAATCTTTGTTTTCAAAAACCCTACCTATGGCATTCCCCAAACTTGTAAAACCGTAGAATATATAAGAATATGCGATAAGAAGAAAATTGTTAATATAAGTAATTCAAAATGTATACCAAAATTAGTTCAGGGACAGAAAGCGCTGTGTAGTTTTAGCAATGCCGACCATGTACCCAAAATAGAAGAAGTCGACGATGGAATCATCCTACTAAACGACTACGATGGAAACGCAACCTGGAACAACACAGAACTTCACCTAGAGGGCACCCATCTGGTTCAACTATCAAATGACTCGATAATTATCGACAACCAGCAGTTCAGCAACTTGGAACCTACAGTCTCGACCCGGAGCACCTCTTGTGCAGTTTACGGCCGAAGAAAAAGAAAGACTTAAGGTTCTTTCTCTTGAAGCATTGGAAGCATTGCACATAAACAACACTGGACAGCTGATGAACATAAGAACACATTCAACGGTTAACAGCATTACTTTGCTAACGCTTTTTGGGATTGTGCTGGTTCTCATCCTGGGTTTGCACATCTATAGCCAACGGATGAAGAGCATAACCCTGCAACTAGGTCCCACGTCTGGAATGGAAGCGAAAGTCACCGCGATTCTCGCACCTACAACCCGCGAGCAATCTTCAACTGAGGCACAGTACCAGCTACCTCAGTTCAACGACATTCCATACTTCTAGAGACAGCTTGAGGACAAGCATAAATTGGAGGGGGAAGAGTTTACAACAAAAATGTTTAAATCCAGAACAATGAACCCCAATAAGCAAGCTTCAATCTGCAAGCATAATTTCCTGCACACGCCGAGCTGCCAAGTAGAATTCGATAATTTCCTGCACACGCCGAGGTGCCAAGTAGAGTTCGAAGAATCTGATTGGTAACAACTTCCGCTCCCACCAATGCAAGTGATTCCAAGAAGACTGCACCGATTTGACCAGCAAAACATCAGCCGATGTCGTGGCCTATTGGAAAGCTACGGAGCCGACGCCAATCCTCTGCCACCAGGGGCAGCGCAGCTCACAGCCAAAGACTCACAGCTTGATAGGGACAGCTTAGGGTAATTTAGTTGCAAATTGGATTTATACAAATAAAGTCGTTCTTAACTGAACTCCAATATATTTTATTTTTTTACCTTGCTACCAGCAAAGTAATTAACTTGTATAAGACCATCCAACATATTCAATGGAACTTTTGGGTTCCACGCATGAGGAGGTATGTGAAGTCGTACATATCTTTGTGCCCAGAGTGCTGTATATGGGCAATTCCTTGCTGTCGCACGATAAATTTGTAAGCTTTTAAAGCAAAAAAAAAGACACAATTAAAGCAATTCAAATTTGGCGAGTAGGTTTAAAGTATTACGCTTCCATAGCTCTAATATTGGTGAAAAAGTTGAGTTTCGCCAACTTTTCATTTTCAAGATAATTGCAAAAAACTACCGCTGTCGGGACAAAAAATGGAAGTAGTTTTGTCGGCCTACCGTTCAAAGTCAAAGTTTAGCGAAACCTAAAGGAATATTTTAATGAGTCTAATTTTAGTTTTATCTTAATAATGTTTTTGTCTTAAAGCAAAAAGATCGTATACTTTTTTTTTAAATTGACTTTGTATAACTGTCGCACGGGACATGTCGCACGGGACATCATCATTTTTTTGAATTTTTTTGTATGAATTTTTTTTGTTATGAAATAAAATAAAAACAAGTTTATTTATTCTGTTTTTATATAAACTCAACAATTGAATGTGTAAATATGTGTGTACATTTGATGTTGTGTTCAAAATGACAAGCTTGCATTATATAATATATACTTAAACTAATATGTGCAAAACAATGTTCGGAATACGCAGTTTTAGCTGCTTTTATTGTTTTGCCATCGTAATAAAAATAATGCAATTTTGAAATCATTTAACTTGTGCAGAAGGCATTGCTTCTCTATTTCGTCTGCTGAAATGAAAAGAATTTTGACCTCTTTCATATTTTGTCAAGCGCATTGATAAAAGGCAAAGGCATCTAGAATAAATATTATTTATTTATTTATTTAACAAATTAAATCTAGTATACAATACTAAACCTAATAAATTTAATGAGTACTAGCTACGGGGGCCTTCGACTCGAAAGAATAAATAATTTATTGGCCTTAGTTAGTTTACAAACTTTCCTTTTCACTATGGCGCCAACTCCATCGACGGCTCCCTTTCCGTGTGAGCTTGTAAAAAAATTCCAAATCGTTAAGGCTATTTAAAATCAATTTGTTTTTAAACTGACAGTAGCATTCATCGGAAAACTAAATATTTTTGAAAAAAACCCATTGAAATTTTGAAGTTTCGCTAGCAGATTAAGCAAAACATTGTCGCACGGGACCAACTTCAATTGCTTATAAAATTAAAAATCACAACTTTTTGCAGTAAGTTTTTGTTTTGTTTCAAAGCCAGTCAAAAAATCTGCTTACCCAAATCTGCAGACCCAAACCAAAAACTGACCTACAAAACAAACGTAAAGGCAACGATCCGAACCTCGTCCGATAATCCTATTTACTCAAAATTCTATCAGTATCCAATGACACTGAAAGATGAAGTAAACAAACAGTTAAAAGAACTGACTAGGTCCCCATACAATTCACCAGTGTGGATTGTACCCAAAAAGGCAGATGCTTCAGGCGAAAAAAAATATCGCATGGTTATTGATTATCGCAAACTCAATAAAATAACCATTGCAGATAAATACCCTATTCCTGAGATAAATGAGGTACTTACCCAATTAGGGGACAATAAAGTATTCTCCGTTTTAGATCTGAAAAGAGGTTTCCATAAAATCTAGTTAAAAAATAGTGACATAGAAAAGACCGCCTTCTCCGTTAACAACGAAAAATATGAGTTTACACGACTCCCATTTGGTCTTAAGAATGCGCCCTCAATTTTCCAAAGTGCATTAGATGACATACTTCGTGAACATATTGGGAAAATATGTTTTATTTACATAGACGATATCATTATATTTAGAAAAGATGATGATACGCATATTGAGAACTTGGCTAAAATTTTTCAAACTTTACAGAACGCCAACATGAAATGTCAGCTAGACAAATGTGAGTTCATGAAAAACAAAGTCGAATTCCTTGGATTTGTTGTCTCCGAAAGGGGAATAGAAACAAACCCGAGTAAAGGGGCAGCGATAGCAAATTATCCCTGCCCTAAAACTTTGAGGGATCTAAGATCCTTCCTAGGCCTTTCCGGCTATTATAGAAGATTTATACAAAATTATGCCAAATTGGCAAAACCCCTAACTTAACTTTTAAGAGGGGAAGATGGACACGTGTCCAAAAGAATGTCATCCAAAAAAATAATTTCACTAGACAAAGAAGCTCTAGAATCTTTCAAGAAGCTTAAAAGTAGCTTAGCGTCAGAAGAAATAATTGTCCGTTACCCAGATTTCAATAAGGAGTTCCATTTAACTACAAATTTCGCGATCGGCGCAGTTCTGTCGCAAGACAACCACCCTATATCATTTCTTTCTATAACACTTTCCAAAGCCGAAGAGAACTACGCGGCGAACGAAAAAGAAATGTTAGCCATAATTTGGGCACTCAAGGCCCTCAAAAATTACCTATACGGTAAAGCAAAGGTTAAGATCTTTACAGATCATCAACCTTTAACACATTCTCTGAGTATCTGGAATGGAAACGCCAGAATCAAGAGATGGAAAGCTTATTTGGAGGAATATGATTATGAAATATTTTATAAACCGGGAAAAGAAAATGTTGTTGCAGACGCGCTCTCAAGAATACCTTTAGAGCAGATTAACTCTGTTGCCTCTACACAACATAGCGCCGAAAGTTCTAGCCATGACCTAATCCCTAGCGTCGAAGCTCCAATAAACGTTTTCAAAAATCAAATATTCTTTTATAAATCAGATAAATACGACAACAAGTTCACCATCCCATTTCCTACTTTCCATAGACATGAAATAAACCGACTCGAATACACCACGGACGATATAATAACAGACCTAAAAAAACACCTCAACCCTTCCGTAATTAACGGCATTCACACGACTGAAGACATTATGGGAAAAATACAGACAACCTACAGAAATCACTTCAAAGGAATCAAAACTAGATTCACCCAATTCAGGGTAGAAGACTTGACAGACGAAACTGAACAGGAAGAAAGAATTCTTCAAATACATAGGAGAGCACATCGAAACGCTCTAGAAAATCAAAAGCAACTAGCAGAAACCTATTATTTTCCAAGAATGAAACAAAAAATTATACATTTAGTTAAGCAATGTAAACTTTGCAAAGAAGCTAAATATGACAGACACCCCCCAAGTCCGGAAATTCAAGAAACTCCTATTCCAGAATACCCCGGTCACATATTGCACATTGACATTTATCCTAGAGAACGACAGAACGAATTATAAATTCAAAAGCAATAGAAGATATCAGAACTCCTTTGCGTGACATTATATTTTATTTCGGAGTCCCAAAACATATCGTTATGGACAACGAAAAAGCTTTCAATTCCCAATCAATTAAGTTCATGTTGGAGCAGCTACAGATAGAAGTCTATACTGTCCCACCAAAAGTACCGTTAACGGTCAGGTAGAACGATTCCATTCAACACTCTCAGAGCTAATGAGATGCCTCAAGAAAGAGGGCACTGAGAGAAATTTTAAAGAACTTTTAGAAAGAGCAGTTTACGAGTACAATTACAGTTTTTATTCGGTTACAAAGAAACGACCATTAGAAGTATTCTTCGGTAGGAGAGTAACAACAGACCCGGACCAATACGAGACAGCCAGACAAGACAATATTGAAAGACTTAAAAATAAACAGCAAATGGACCGAACAAACCATAATAAGAAAAAAAAATAAATACTAAACTATCAGCCAGGAGAAGAAATATTCGTAAAAATAAACACTAGATTAGGTTCAAAGCTTTCCCCAAGATATAGGAACAACAGAATCGGGAAAAACGGTACATAAAAGCCATATCAAAATCTAAAATTTTTCAGGATATTACTATGGATTACGAACGATGTCAGTGGAACGATGAACCTTATAAACTATACGAACGCACAGATACTGACAATGAACAAGGGGATCGGAAAGCTACAAACCTCAACAACTAAACTAATACACCTCATTAACCTCGACCAAATCCAAACCGCTTTAGATATTTTACATAAACATACGGAAAATAGCCTTAAACGCAGCCCATTATACGCTACCCTTCACCATGAGATAAACACAACTACTAACACATTCTGAACAATCACAGCCTTTCCCAAAACTCGAAAAGCTAGGTCCTTAAATTAGCTAGGGTCAGGATGGAAGTACATAGCGGGTAGTCCAGATCATGATGACCTGGTTATGATAGAGCAGAACTTAGATAAACTTATTGACAATAATAACCAACAGGTCATTGTTCACAAACATTTAGAAGGAAGAATAAATAAACTCACTTCAGTATCTAACCCTCTCAGCAATTCTATTCAAAAAAGCAGTTCAGTAAGTATCGAGACGGCTATTCGTTTGCACAACCAGATTCGCCTTTAAAAGAAGAAATTATTAACATGGGCACGATTAAACGTAGATAACACACTTGTATTAAATGAAGATGAGCTAATTGAAATCGAGAAAATTTTTAAAAGAAATAATATGCCAAACCTATCAATGGAAGAAATAATGGAGTTTTCCGATGTGTCAATTCTACATAATAAAACAACACTTCTGTATATTGTAAAAGTTCCAAACTTAGAAGAAATACAATACCAAGACCTTATTCAAAAACAAATTCAATCATACACTTAAACTTTCAAGAAATCTTTGTTTTCAAAAACCCTACCTATGGCATTCCCCAAACTTGTAAAACCGTAGAATATATAAGAATATGCGATAAGAAGAAAATTGTTAATATAAGTAATTCAAAATGTATACCAAAATTAGTTCAGGGACAGAAAGCGCTGTGTAGTTTTAGCAATGCCGACCATGTACCCAAAATAGAAGAAGTCGACGATGGAATCATCCTACTAAACGACTACGATGGAAACGCAACCTGGAACAACACAGAACTTCACCTAGAGGGCACCCATCTGGTTCAACTATCAAATGACTCGATAATTATCGACAACCAGCAGTTCAGCAACTTGGAACCTACAGTCTCGACCCGGAGCACCTCTTGTGCAGTTTACGGCCGAAGAAAAAGAAAGACTTAAGGTTCTATCTCTTGAAGCATTGGAAGCATTGCACATAAACAACACTGGACAGCTGATGAACATAAGAACACATTCAACGGTTAACAGCATTACTTTGCTAACGCTGTTTGGGATTGTGCTGGTTCTCATCCTGGGTTTGCACAGCTATAGCCAACGGATGAAGAGCATAACCCTGAAACTAGGTCCCACGTCTGGAATGGAAGCGAAAGTCACCGCGATTCTGGCACCTACAACCCGCGAGCAATCTTCAACTGAGGCACAGTACCAGCTACCTCAGTTCAACGACATTCCATACTTCTAGAGACAGCTTGAGGACAAGCATAAATTGGAGGGGGAAGAGTTAACAACAAAAATGTTTAAATCCAGAACAATGAACCCCAATAAGCAAGCTTCAATCTGCAAGCTCAGCGTCTGCATAATTTCCTGCACACGCCGAGCTGCCAAGTAGAATTCGATAATTTCCTGCACACGACGAGGTGTCAAGTAGAGTTCGAAGAATCTGATTGGTAACAACTTCAACCAATGCAAGTGATTCCAAGAAGACTGCACCGATTTGACCAGCAAAACATCAGCCGATGTCGTGGCCTATTGGAAAGCTACGGAGCCGACGCCGATCCTCTGCCACCAGGGGCAGCGCAGCTCACAGCCAAAGACTCACAGCTTGATAGGGACAGCTTAGGGTAATTTAGTTGCAAATTGGATTTATACAAATAAAGTCGTTCTTAACTGAACTCCAATATATTTTATTTTTTACCTTGCTACCAGCAAAGTAATTAACTTGTATAAGACCATCCAACATATTCAATGGAACTTTTGTGAAGTCGTACATACCTTTGTGCCCAGAGTGCTGTATATGGGCAATTCCTTGCTGTCGCACGAGAAATTTGTATGCTTTTAAAGCAAAAAAAAAGACACAATTAAAGCAATTCAAATTTGGCGAGTAGGTTTAAAGTATTACGCTTCCATAGCTCTATTATTGGTGAAAAAGTTGAGTTTCGCCAACTTTTCATTTTCAAGATAATTGCAAAAAACTACCGCTGTCGGGACAAAAAATGGAAGTAGTTTTGTCGGTCTACCGTTCAAAGTCAAAGTTTAGCGAAACCTAAAGGAATATTTCAATAAGTCTAATTTTAATTTTATCTTAATAATGTTTTTGTCTTAAAGCAAAAAGATCGTTTACTTTTTTTTAAATTGACTTTGTATCACTGTCGCACGGGACATGTCGCACGGGAAATCATCATTTTTTTGAATTTTTTTGTAATTCATAGTTATGAAATAAAATGAAAACAAGTTTATTTATTATGTTTTTATATAAACTCAATAATTGAATGTGTAAATATGTGTGTACATTTGATGTTGTGTTCAAAATGACAAGCTTACATTATATAATATATACTTAAACTAATATGTGCAAAACAATGTTCGGAATACGCAGTTTTAGCTGCTTTTATTGTTTTGCCATCGTAATAAAAATAATGCAATTTTGAAATCATTTAACTTGTGCAGAAGGCATTGCTTCTCTATTTCGTCTGCTGAAATGAAAAGAATTTTGACCTCTTTCATATTTTGTTAAGCGCATTGATAAAAGGCAAAGGCATCTAGAATAAATATTATTTATTTATTTATTTAACAAATTAAATCTAGTATACAATACTAAACCTAATAAATTTAATGAGTTCTAGCTACGGGGGCCTTCGATTCGAAAGAATAAATAATTTATTGGCCTTAGTTAGTTTACAAGCTTTCCTTTTCACTATGGCGCCAACTCCATCGACGGCTCCCTTTCCGTGTGAGCTTGTAAAAAAATTCCAAATCGTTAAGGTTATTTAAAATCAATTTGTTTTTAAACTGACAGTAGCATTCATCGGAAAAATAAATATTTTTGAAAAAAATCCATTGAAATTTTGAAGTTTCGCTAGCAGATTAATCAAAACGATGTCGCACGTGACCAACTTCAATTGTTTATAAAATTAAAAATCACAACTTTTTTACAGTAAGTTTTTGTTTTGTTTCAAAGCCAGTCAAAAAATCTGCTTAGTTAATAAATTTTGTGCATTTATTGCCAGTAGTTTCGGAGTACTGATAACAAGTAACGTTTTTGATGTCGCATGGGTCATTAGAAAAAGAGATAATGCAAATGCAAAAACTCCTACTGTTACCGAATTATTCAGCTCGGACTTTCTGTACTATTTCTTTATTATACTTCCACCGTTATTTGAGAGAGCACATTTTTGTCTATATCATCTTTGTTAACGAAGTAAAACCAAAACAAATCGTGCTATAGAAATACGCAAAAATTCAAAATTTGCATTTACAAGATATATAAAGAAATGAAAAAATATCACAACAATTTTTTAAAGTGGGGGCGTTAAAGTTAGAGTGGGTGTGGCAGCACTTTGAAACAAACTTGCGTTGCGTCTAAGTCTCTGGAAGCTGCAGTTTCAACATTCTAGCTTTTGAGCTTCCTAAGATCGAGACGTTCATACAGACAGACGAACATGGCCAGTTCGACTCGGCTATTGATCCTGATCAAGAATATATACTTTATATGGTCGGAAAACCCCTCTGCCTGGTACATATTTTTCAACGAATCTAGTATACCCTTTTACTCTACGAGTAACGGGTATAAATACATTTAAAAATATTTCATTGTCATTGCATTTTTGGGTGGTTTGTGGGCGTTAGAGTGGGCGTGCGGTCGCGACGAGGTTATGCAGAGGTTTTACGCTAAGTATGCTTAAGATCCTTTGCGACCTGGACTGAGCATTAATATATAGAAATACAGACGGAGAACCGATATCTTTCAATACACTTATATTAAACAGTCTGCACATTTTATTTCTTAGATATGTCAACTGTTTATTGAATCAAGGAGGTTAACCACAACTAGACGGTAGTGCGGAACACAAGAGTTAATTCAAGTTTTAATTGAAATAATTTAAAAAATGGTAACTATTTTTGTAAAAATATTAATGGCATAATATTACAAGTACGTGTATATAATCGAGCCAATGAAAAAGCTGTAAAATTATTAAGCCAATAAAAGCCTACTGTGCAAAACAAAGTATTTCTTTGATTGACTTCTTGATATTCACCTCAGAAATAAGATGATTTGGATCTTTAGGTTGATTAAGTGGACTTTCTCTGTACAGAAATACACTTTCAGAACTAGTTACACAGCATAGGCTTATATAATTTATTTATTCCAGGTATATTAAAACAAATGCAACATTAAAAACAATGCAATAAATATTGCAACAGACAATCTTACATACTGGCCTATAGATCGTAGAAAGCTTCCCCTTTTTAATTGAATTTGCTGTGAAAAAAGATATTTCACCTGTGCAGATAAATCTTCTTTAATACCTGAAAATATACGAGTACACTTACAAAATGATGTCGCATTGAACTAGGCAACCCCTTGCATCAAGAGTGACATCTGTACTTGTCGCAGTAGGAAAAATCTCTACATATCTATTTTTTCGAGAATGTAATGGAACTATAGTGCAGGTCAATAGAATAACAACAGATATTTCTTGTGTCAAACCTTAGGTTCTATGACCGATTGTGACACCCTAATGGTCATGGCACAACTTTAAGAGATTTAACACTACTTCTTGGTGAGGGTTAGCCAGCACGCAGATTTCACAAAGTAAGCCAGACCGGCTTAACCAGGTCTTTTCAAAAACAATTATATCGGATGAAAAGGAACAATACAGTGTTCTAGCCACGAAAAAGGTCTCACGGGCACTTTTTTATATTTTTAATCTTGACCTGGATATATACATATGATTGAACCAATCAGGCTAAATTTAAGTACTTGCTGCGAATGATGCGAATGATTCCCTGTAAATACCCTGTTCTGTCCGTATGAACTTGTAGATCTCAAGAAGTATAGAAGCTGGAATTAAGCATGCAGATTCTACACAGGGCAAGTTAGTTCCAAAACGATGCCATGTCCACTACAACGCCTGCAAAACGCGCAAAACTACCACGCCCATACTTTTAAAATATATTTTAATTTTTTTTCGTTGTATTATTTGTTTTACCGATTTCTATCGGTAAACCAAAAAAATTTTGGCCACGCCCATATAAGGTTTATAAGTGACGTATACGCAAATGACCTAGTTACGAAATTCAGCCAACAACCTCAATAGCCCAATACATATGTAAGTCCAAAGCCACGCTTTCGATCAAGTCACCCTAGTTATAAATATTCCATACGCCTTTACTGTCGGCGGCAGACAATTTTTAGACAAAGAATTCAGTCTTTGAACCCACTCGTAAACATAAAAGCTTTAATTATAAAAAATACAAAGCCTGGAAACGTTTTCACAGTTTGGAAAATCGAAATCTTATCAAAGCCCATTTCAAATTGCGTCGCTGTCACCGATAAAAGCCATAGTTATATGAATAATGTATTTTGTAAGATCAGGGGATCTTACTAAAATAAGCTTCAGCTCTTTTTTTTTAAGTAGCCCAAACCGAGTCGATCTGGATCTTAAGAACTTTTAAAATTAACATAAAGTTGGCAATATGTCGAGCTTAACGGAAAAATTTTGCTTTTTTTAGTTTTCATCTGAAATTGTTGTAAAATCATCAAAACAGATGCTGGAAGGGGATACAAATAAAAAAAAGGCAACAGTCAAGAAATTTTCTTTTTTAGCACTTATATTAGATGAAAAAACAAAACTTCCCGACTATCAGATATCCGTTACTCAGCTGGTAAAAGTGCGAATGAGAAATCTCAACATTTCCTGGAATATCGGTTGAAATTGGGGAACAAATAAAAAATAAAATGACCAAAAAATTAAAAATATTGGCGCGACAGATTTGGGCGTTTTGTGGGCGTCAGAATAGGTGGTTGCAAGGTTTACGTAAACAGTTATGCCCAAGTGCAATTGTGTCATGAACACCACTGTACATAAAATCATAGTCAGCGCTGACAGGCGCATATAGCACTTTTTCTTTATTAAGCGTTGAGCAGCAGCAATACGTGTAAGATATATGTATGTATAAGAAATATATAACATCGCAGTTTTTGCTGACGTCACTGAACAGGAAGATTATTGGTAATTTTTATATTTTATTATTGTAGTTCCTAAAGGATCAAAAGTAAAAAAGTGGATTTCGCAGGAAGTGGACGGATTTATATTTATTTGGTATCATGCTGAGCCAACAGAATTACCTTGGGATCTTCCTTTACCTATGGGAGAGGTTGACAATTCTTTTATCTATCATGGACACAATGAGTTTTACATTAATTGCCATATTCAAGAAATACCGGAAAATGGCGCTGATATTGCGCACTTTAATGCTATTCATAAAAATAGTTTTCTTAATGGCACTTGGGTTCAAAAAAAATGTGTATTTGAACTTGGATCTCATCATTGGAAAGCGAGGTAATAAATAAAATAATTGTTTAATCATGCATGCATTGCTAACTTGTAACCTGACCAATTTTGTAGGCAATCAACAGCATTTATAAAGGTAATTTTGTTAGATTACATAGTTAATAATGATGATAATAAGAACATTATTTATTAGATTGACGGGGATAAACAAAATCAGTATATTATTGAAGCCAGAATTCGGTGAAATGCGGAGATAAAAAAAGACGTTTTTTTTAATGTTAAACACAAACAAGAGGCGATTGAATTTTTGAGACTTATATTTTCATTGATGCTTAGAGTATTTCGGTGGATAGTTTGTATTTTTGGCGCAAGTATCGCAATATATGTCTGTGCCTCCAAAATGTTGTTAATAAATAAGTAAGCGCTATGAAGTTCTTCTATTGTTATCTTCCCTAATATTTTCGCGATTCTACTCTGTGCTCAGAAATTAAAAAGCCAGTTGGGCTTTGGGGCTTATCAACGCAGTTACCATTTGTCACGAAAAGCAAACACTTATCCTGTTTGTACAAGTTAAGCAGAATATCAGTGTTGTTTTCAATACGCAAAATGCATAATGTCGTTATTGATTTAACTGGATGATTTATTGTCGGTAATAAGTGTCCATTGTCTATCGTTACTCAGCTAGTGAAAATTAAAACCTTTTTTCAATATCGGTAAAAATTGGGGGAAAAATAATAACATGATACAAAAATTAGAGTGGCGTGGAAAAAGTGTTTTGACAAAACAATAATTTACAAGATATATAAAATATGCAAAAATATCAAAACATTTTGAGTGCAACGAGTAAAGCTTGTCTATAGGTTTGTGCTCAAAACTATAAATGATTTTGTTGAGTATACGTAAGGTTTATAAAGTATGCTTATTCCAATATTTGTAATGAGCTGCTTGTAAAATGTTTTAAAATGTTGGATAGATGCTGCACTATGGAATGGTCCATATGCCAACTAGACTTTGACAATCATTGTATGCCGGGCCGCGTACATTCCCGCGTTCATTACACCACCGCTCGCAATTCATGTTGGGGCGACATCTTACGCTGTTTTCGGACAAATTTTGAATTTTATATTCTAGCTCTTCTTTATCTGCTTGATCTAAGGTTCCAAAAAGGTATTTATAAATTGTGCCCATACAATTAGCTAAGCCGCGTTTGCTGCGCTTTGCTGTTCTAATGCCATTAATTTCTCTTTTTAATTTCTCTGCTAAATATTGAACTTGGGATAAAGTTTCATATTCTTCTGATTGTTTTACTAAGTTATCATATGTTTGTTCTATTTTTGTAATATTTACAGATAAGTAGTGATACTCGTAATTGATTGGTAAACTTATTGATCCAGTATTAAATATAAGGTAGCCATTTTTGGCTTGAATTGGGTTAACTTCAAGATTTTGTCCTTGGACATGTTGGATAAAACATAATAGAAAATAGTAAAGGATCATCAAAATTGTGTAATTATGTTGGATTGCCTTGGTCGTTTTGGGTTGTGCTGGAATTATTGTTATATTTAGTTTCATTAATTTTATTTTTCCTTTTATTTTTTGATTTATAGTGGGTTATTTTCCTGCCTCTGTTTTTCTCTTCATAATGTTGGTCGTCAATCTGTGTAATTTCTCCTGTCTTTTTATATGGGTTTGTTGTCTTTGATTTTACTAATGGTGCTTGGGTATATCTGGTATCTACTTCATAACTATGTCTATTTTCGTTTAATTTATTTATTTTATTAATTTTCTCTTGCTGGGTGTCATGTGCAGGTGTTCCTGCATATATAAAAATATCTGCTGGTGTTTTACCTGTTGTATTATGTTTAATTTTATGGTTATAAACATAGAGTAGGGCTTCAAATTTTGTTATTTTATTCTCTGGGTCGCACTCAGTGCTTATAATTCTTAACTTTTCGTTGACAGTTTTATGAAATCTCTCAATGTCAGAAATTCCATTTTTACTTGTTGTGACGTTAATGTGAACATTTTCGGACTTTAGCCATAAATGTAATGCAGCACACATAAATACTGAGTCTTTATCGGCTTTTATTTCGGACGGTTTTCCCATTTCATTAAAAATTTTAAGTAGAGCTCTTTTTGCTTCGAGCTAATCCCTAGAGCTGACTTCAATTAAGCCGGCATATTTGGAATAAACGTCAATACATGACAGGAATGTTTTATTATCGATTAAATAAAAATCGATAACATATTTTTCTCTAGGATTGAAAATTTCTAGCGTTAACTCGTAATTTAATTTAGTGTATCTATGTTCTGTTTTGCACATGTTACATACTTCACATTCGTTGATAATGTTCTGTATTAACTTTTGATAGTCTGGGTAGTAATATTTTTCTTTAAAAATTTTGGTTTGTTTTTCTATACCTGGATGTAAGAGTTCTCTGTGGGGTTTTATTATTACTTCTTTAAATTCTGAATATGTTTCAATATCTATTAATTTACTGGTTGCTCTCATAGCTTTAGTTATGTTGTTCGGACTGACAATTTCTAAGAAGGCGTTTTGAAATGTAAGGAAATCTATTTCATTATGAAAATAAATTACTCTATTTTTTGTACACAAATATTCTTTTATTAATTCTTTTGCATATGCGCTTGTCATATCTTTATAATGGATTTTTAGTTTTGTTTTATGAAAATATTTTCTTATTTCTGTATTGTTATTGTCGTCTTTGACAAATTCTATTTGTCTATTATAGTAGTTTATTGGTCTTTCCGTAAAGGAAATGTAATTTTGGTTATCTTCATGGCTACTATGTACGGTAGCAGCTAAATTGGGAGATTCGCCGTAGAAGTTTTCTATTTTTACACGTGAAAGTGCGTCGGCGACATGGTTTTCTTTTCCTGGTACATATTTTATATGGTAATCAAACTCATTTAGTCTGATTTTCCATCTTTGGAGTTTCATGTTTGGTTCCTTGATATTATCGAGCCAAACTAAAGGTTGAGGTTCACTAAGAATCTGAAATTTACGACCGAAAAGATAGGACCTGAAGTATTTAGTGGCCCAGACAATAGCTAAAAGTTCTTTTTCTATTGCTGAATAATTAAGTTCATGTTCATTGAGAGTACGGCTAGCGTAACAAACGGGTTTACGATCCTGTGATAATACAGCACCTAGAGCGGCCTTGCTTGCATCTGTGGTTAATGAAAATGTTTTTTCGAAATTTGGGTAAATTAATATTGGTTCGGACATAATTAAAAATTTTAATTTTTCGAAGGCTGATATATACTCGGTATCTTTAGAATTTATAACGGAACCTCTTTTTAGTTTTTGTGTTATTGGTTTAGCAAATTTTGCAAAGTTAGGGATAAATTTACGGTAGAAACCGCAAAGTCCTAAAAATGATTTTATTTCTTTATTAGTTTTAGGTAATGGGAATTTCTGTATGGCTTCTATTTTGTTTTGGTTGGGCTTTATGCCTTCCGTAGTTACAATGTGTCCTAAGTACTCTGTTTCTCTTTTCATAAATTCACATTTGTCAAGTTGTAACTTTAGATTAGCTTCTTGTAATTTAGCAAATACTTTACGTAGAGATAACAAGTATTCTTCCAATGAAGTGGAAAAAACTATTATATCGTCCATGTAAACTAAACAATCTTTGTAAATTAGGTCTTCTAATAGATTGTTAATACAACGTTGAAATGTTGCAGGTGCGTTCTTCAGTCCAAACGGCATTCGAGTGTACTCGTAATGTCCATTTTTTGTGGAAAAAGCTGTTTTTTGAATCGAGCTTTCATCCATTTGGATCTGATGAAAACCTTTTGCTAAATCTATGGTAGTGAAATATTGAGACCTACCTAGCTTATCTAGTATTTCATCCATGACAGGAATTGGGTATTTATCATCAATAGTAATTTCGTTTAGTTTTCGATAGTCGATTACTAACCTGAACTTTGTTTTACCAGAAGCATCGCTTTTTTTCGGTATTATCCAGATAGGAGAACAGTAGGGTGAGTTCGATTTTCGAACAATGCCTTGTTGAATCATTTCTTTGATTTGTACCTCGACTTCTTTGTCGTAGGCCTGGGGGTATTTATAAGGTTTCCTATAGATTGGGTCTTCATGTTTAGTTTTGATGACATGCTTTACAGTACTTGTGAAGGTCAAATTTTCACCTTCTCTGTATTGTATGTCCCTAAATTCTTGAAGAATTTTAGTAAGGGCATTTGACTCTTCTTTATTTAGATGGTCAAGCCTGAATTCATTTGATTCCCTTATCTCGTTTCCAATTGCACAATTTGTGGCTTCAACATCAGTGGATAATGATGGCTGTAAAACATTCAAATAGTCGGGGTTGTCTTTTAGGCTACATTCTCGTTCTGGTAGGTAGTCCATTAAGAAACTGTTGTTGTTTAAAACTACACTTCTTTTGCCAAAGTTTATTTGGGCGTTGGCGTCTTCTAGGAACCCTGTACCTAATATCATATCGTAATTTTCGGAAAAATTATGAATATAAAAAAATTGTTTAGTAGGGCAAAGCTTACTTGGTTTTAGAATTATGATTTTCTTTAGGGTTATTGTACCGTTAATGGTGTGTGTTTGTAAATTAGTAGTTTTAACTGGGAAATTAAAAATGTTTGCTCTTATGATGTTTATTGTAGACCCAGTGTCTATAACACATCGGAGCGGTATATTGTTTAAAACAATATTTATGAAGGAATTGTGTCTTCTTCTTCGTCCGAGGCATGTAGATGAAAATTTTCGGACGTATCCATTTTTGAATGGCCGCTGGTACTAGGTCTTTGCCTTTTTGTTGCCGGATTCGGAGCGGATGCAGAAACTGGATTTTGTTGATAGTTGGAGGAATAATTTAAAGGATTTTGTGTCTGTGCTTGGTTGAGTTTTTGCTTAAGTTCTTGGAATAGGTATTCGAAAGGCTGGTCATGGCTGTTATTGTTTTTGTTCATATATTGATTTTTATTTTGGCTAATTGATGTTTGATTATAATTTTGATTTCTATTTTGATTATTTGAAGTGTTGTTATAGTTTGGGCTGTACTGATTTTTATTTGGGTATTTTGAGTATTTTGGGTGATCGGACCATGTACTGTCATAACAACCCTCCTGCTGTACAATTTGCTTTAATTTACTGACTGTTGTTATATCAAATCTGGCTAATTGCATGTAGAGTCTATCTGGGAGTTTTTTAATAATTACATTTTTTACTGTATTGTTCATTGCGTTTGTATAAATGTGATTATGTAGATCATTATTTTCTAAAGCTAGCTTATTTGTTATTACAAAGCATTTTGCTTCAAGCTCTTCTATGAACTTACGAACTGATGCATTGAATTGGGTGTTATATAGTCGTCTCAAAAGCTCTTCAAATGGTGTCTGGGTCTTGAACTCGGCGATGTATTAGCTGCACTGATTTGGGATACTCGTTGGGCGTCGCCTCCAATTTGCATTTCAATTGCACTGAAGAGTACGTGTAACTGACGGACGTCAGTTGATGGATATAGTTGAAGTATGAACTCTATTCTTCTTATGAACGAGCTCAGTTCCAGTGTCGTACCGGTAAATGTTGGTACCTGTCGAATTTGACCAAGAGCCTGGTTCAGATGAATCTTGGAGAGTAGTTGCACTTGTTGTTGTGGTAGTGCCATTGTTGTTTCTCTTGTTTTTGTTGTTGTTGATTTTATTTTATTTTTCACTCCTCGTAGCGGTCACGCTTTTTGTTTTGCGGGCTACACGCTGTCTTTGGTTGATATGCAAAACCTGGGGCTTCAGTTACCCTTTAGTGGTCTTGTTTTTGCAGCACTTATGTAATAAAATTTTTTTTTTCTTCTAGTAGCGGTCACACTATTATGGTGGGCTACCAAGTTGAAGCGGTTTTAATTATTAAGCACTGTATGACTGGCAGATAGTTACTTCTTGTAGCACTGATTAGCCACAAAGTTGAAGTTAAATCACACACGAAGGTTCTTTGTTGGTCACTATAAGTTTAGGACCACCGACTGCGCCAATAACGAGTTCGCGGTTGCAAGTTTTGAAAAAAATATAAGTTTTTATTTCAAAATAATAATACAACTTTGAATCGGAGTCAATTCACGTCTTAATGGTATAGTGGATGAATTAGAACTAAATCTGGAGTGTGAGTTGAACGCTTAGCAAACCCTTGGTCGACTTTGTTTATATGAACTTGAAGGCTCTCCTCTTTATTCAAATGGGTTGCGCTCTTTAAGAGAGTTGCGCATGGAAAATTACCAGGATTTGTGCTGCGTAAGCTATTTGGTTGCTTAGTGGGAATAACGAATTTCGGCATCGGCGGATGTTTATGTCTATGAATCAATTGTTTATGTTAACGCGGCCGAAATTGTTATTGTCGCCAAGAGCTTGGGATCTGACTTATGTGTTGGGGCAAATGGATTGGGTGGGTGTGATCAAGTGGTACATATGTACTGTGTGTGTGTGGTGTGTGTGTGTGACAAAGTGTTATACTATGGTACATATGCTACTTCCCCATCCTTAAGAAATTAGCCTGTGGCGGATAATTTAGGATACAAGACAGGATTTACATTATTTTCTATTTCTGTTACATCATTGTTTATAATATTTGATTCAATAGGAGTGGGTACTTGTCTTTTGAATTTGATTATAATTTTCTTAGGTATATTCTTATATTTGTAGATATAATAGAATATTATTATGACAACTAAAACTATTAAAATAGTAAATGTAATTATTTGAAATTTATTATTTGCTTTATTATGGATTTCAAAAATATCTTTAGCTTGTATATAAGAAAGGGCTTTTAATTTAGTGATATTGTTGTTAACATAAATCGTTTGTGTATAATCTAACATAGTGTTTGATATTGAGATGTCTTCGATTTGTATGGAACAGTTAAAAGCTTTTATTATGTTGTCTCCCTCTATTATTATATCCCTATTTATGCAATTTTGGTTAAGTATTGTTTTTGGTAAGTTCCAAGTTAATATTATATTAGGTTCGACATAATTGATTTCAATTTCTTTATGAGTTTTTACATATCTGCATTCTGTATTAAATTGGTTAAGTATGCCCGTTAAGCATTTGTTTATTATTAAAGTTTTTGAAGATGCCAAATAAGTTTGATTATTTTGAACATAAAATTTATTTTGTACATTTTCTATTAAAATGTTTTGATTATTATCTGGATATGGAATTATTGTTAAGATTGGGGTTTTAATTATTTCTTTTGGAATATGGGAAAATATTAGAATTTCATTTGTATCCGTTTTCAGCCAAGTGGAAGTTTTAATATGTAGAAGTTTTTCTGAGTTTATATTTGTTAGATAATCATGTCTTAGTAATTTAGAATTAAAAATGCCAAGTCTTGTTAACTGCATTCCAAGTTCAATATCTTCTACATACTCAGTAAACTGTTGTAAATTAAATAATAAAATGTTTAATCTTTGATCGCTTTCATGTAATGCACTTAATAAATTTATTAATGTTATGCCTTCATTTACTGTTTTTATGACTTCGTTGAGTTCATTAGCTTGGACGCTGTTTTCGGACAAATTTTGAATTTTATATTCTAGCTCTTCTTTATCTGCTTGATCTAAGGTTCCAAAAAGGTATTTATAAATTGTGCCCATAAAATTAGCTAAGCCGCGTTTGCTGCGCTTTGCTATTCTAATGCCATTCATTTCTCTTTTTAATTTCTCTGCTAAATATTGAACTTGGGATAAAGTTTCATATTCTTCTGATTGTTTTACTAAGTTATCATATGTTTGTTCTATTTTTGTAATATTTACAGATAAGTAGTGATACTCGTAATTGATTGGTAAACTTATTGATCCAGTATTAAATATAAGGTAGCCATTTTTGGCTTGAATTGGGTTAACTTCAAGATTTTGTCCTTGGACATGTTGGATAAAACATAATAGAAAATAGTAAAGGATCATCAAAATTGTGTAATTATGTTGGATTGCCTTGGTCGTTTTGGGTTGTGCTGGAATTATTGTTATATTTAGTTTCATTAATTTTATTTTTCCTTTTATTTTTTGATTTATAGTGGGTTATTTTCCTGCCTCTGTTTTTCTCTTCATAATGTTTTTCGTCAATCTGTGTAATTTCTCCTGTCTTTTTATATGGGTTTGTTGTCTTTGATTTTACTAATGGTGCTTGTCTATATCTGGTACCTACTTCATAACTATGTCTATTTTCCTTTAATTTATTTATTTCATTAATTTTCTCTTGCTGGGTGTCATGTGCAGGTGTTCCTGCATATATAAAAATATCTGCTGGTGTTTTACCTGTTGTTTTATGTTTAATTTTATGGTTATAAACATAGAGTAGGGCTTCAAATTTTGTTATTTTATTCTCTGGGTCGTTGACAGTTTTATGAAATCTCTCAATGTCAGAAATTCCATTTTTACTTGTTGTGACGTTAATGTGAACATTTTCGGACTTTAGCCATAAATGTAATGCAGCACACATAAATACTGAGTCTTTATCGGCTTTTATTTCGGACGGTTTTCCCATTTCATTAAAAATTTTAAGTAGAGCTCTTTTTGCTTCGAGCCAATCCCTAGAGCTGACTTCAATTAAGCCGGCATATTTGGAATAAACGTCAATACATGACAGGAATGTTTTATTATCGATTAAATAAAAATCGATAACATATTTTTCTCTAGGATTGAAAATTTCTAGCGTTAACTCGTAATTTAATTTAGTGTCTCTTTGTTCTGTTTTGCACATGTTACATACTTCACATTCGTTGATAATGTTCTGTATTAACTTTTGATAGTCTGGGTAGTAATATTTTTCTTTAAAAATTTTGGTTTGTTTTTCTATACCTGGACGTAAGAGTTCTCTGTGGGTTTTTATTATTACTTCTTTAAATTCTGAATATGTTTCAATATCTATTAATTTACTGGTTGCTCTCATAGCTTTAGTTATGTTGTTCGGACTGACAATTTCTAAGAAGGCGTTTTGAAATGTAAGGAAATCTATTTCATTATGAAAATAAATTACGCTATTTTTTGTACACAAATATTCTTTTATTAATTCTTTTGCATATGCGCTTGTCATATCTTTATAATGGATTTTTAGTTTTGTTTTATGAAAATATTTTCTTATTTCTGTATTGTTATTGTCGTCTTTGACAAATTCTATTTGTCTATTATAGTAGTTTATTGGTCTTTCCGTAAAGGAAATGTAATTTTGGTTATCTTCATGGTTATCTTTATCGCCGTAGAAGTTTTCTATTTTTACACGTGAAAGTGCGTCGGCGACATGGTTTTCTTTTCCTGGTACATATTTTATATGGTAATCAAACTCATTTAGTCTGATTTTCCATCTTTGGAGTTTCATGTTTGGTTCCTTGATATTATCGAGCCAAACTAAAGGTTGAGGTTCACTAAGAATCTGAAACTTACGACCGAAAAGATAGGACCTGAAGTATTTAGTGGCCCAGACAATAGCTAAAAGTTCTTTTTCTATTGCTGAATAATTAAGTTCATGTTCATTGAGAGTACGGCTAGCGTAACAAACGGGTTTACGATCCTGTGATAATACAGCACCTAGAGCGGCCTTGCTTGCATCTGTGGTTAATGAAAATGTTTTTTCGAAATTTGGGTAAATTAATATTGGTTCGGACATAATTAAAAATTTTAATTTTTCGAAGGCTGATATATACTCGGTATCTTTAGAATTTATAACGGAACCTTTTTTTAGTTTTTGTGTTATTGGTTTAGCAAATTTTGCAAAGTTAGGGATAAATTTACGGTAGAAACCGCAAAGTCCTAAAAATGATTTTATTTCTTTATTAGTTTTAGGTAATGGGAATTTCTGTATGGCTTCTATTTTATTTTGGTTGGGCTTTATGCCTTCCGTAGTTACAATGTGTCCTAAGAACTCTGTTTCTCTTTTCATAAATTCACATTTGTCAAGTTGTAACTTTAGATTAGCTTCTTGTAATTTAGCAAATACTTTACGTAGAGATAACAAGTGTTCTTCCAATGAAGTGGAAAAAACTATTATATCGTCCATGTAAACTAAACAATCTTTGTAAATTAGGTCTTCTAATAGATTGTTAATACAACGTTGAAATGTTGCAGGTGCGTTCTTCAGTCCAAACGGCATTCGAGTGTACTCGTAATGTCCATTTTTTGTGGAAAAAGTTGTTTTTTGAATCGAGCTTTCATCCATTTGGATCTGATGAAAACCTTTTGCTAAATCTATGGTAGTGAAATATTGAGACCTACCTAGCTTATCTAGTATTTCATCCATGACAGGAATTGGGTATTTATCATCAATAGTAATTTCGTTTAGTTTGCGATAGTCGATTACTAACCTGAACTTTGTTTTACCAGAAGCATCGCTTTTTTTCGGTATTATCCAGATAGGAGAACAGTAGGGTGAGTTCGATTTTCGAACAATGCCTTGTTGAATCATTTCTTTGATTTGTACCTCGACTTCTTTGTCGTAGGCCTGGGGGTATTTATAAGGTTTCCTATAGATTGGGTCTTCATGTTTAGTTTTGATGACATGCTTTACAGTACTTGTGAAGGTCAAATTTTCACCTTCTCTGTATTGTATGTCCCTAAATTCTTGAAGAATTTTAGTAAGGGCATTTGACTCTTCTTTATTTAGATGGTCAAGCCTGAATTCATTTGATTCCCTTATCTCGTTTCCAATTGCATAATTTGTGGCTTCAACATCAGTGGATAATGATGGCTGTAAAACATTCAAATAGTCGGGGTTGTCTTCTAGGCTACCTTCTCGTTCTGGTAGGTAGTCCATTAAGAAACTGTTGTTGTTTAAAACTACACTTCTTTTGCCAAAGTTTATTTGGGCGTTTGCGTCTTCTAGGAACCCTGTACCTAATATCATATCGTAATTTTCGGAAAAATTATGAATATAAAAAACTTGTTTAGTAGGGCAAAGCTTACTTGGTTTTAGAATTATGATTTTCTTTAGGGTTATTGTACCGTTAATGGTGTGTGTTTGTAAATTAGTAGTTTTAACTGGGAAATTAAAAATGTTTGCTCTTATGATGTTTATTGTAGACCCAGTGTCTATAACACATCGGAGCGGTATATTGTTTAAAACAATATTTATGAAGGAATTGTGTCTTCTTCTTCGTCCGAGGCATGTAGATGAAAATTTTCGGACGTATCCATTTTTGAATGGCCGCTGGTACTAGGTCTTTGCCTTTTTGTTGCCGGATTCGGAGCGGATGCAGAAACTGGATTTTGTTGATAGTTGGAGGAATAATTTAAAGGATTTTGTGTCTGTGCTTGGTTGAGTTTTTGCTTAAATTCTTGGAATAGGTATTCGAAAGGCTGGTCATGGCTGTTATTGTTTTTGTTCATATATTGATTTTTATTTTGGCTAATTGATGTTTGATTATAATTTTGATTTCTATTTTGATTATTTGAAGTGTTGTTATAGTTTGGGCTGTACTGATTTTTATTTGGGTATTTTGAGTATTTTGGGTGATCGGACCATGTACTGTCATAACAACCCTCCTGCTGTACAATTTGCTTTAATTTACTGACTGTTGTTATATCAAATCTGGCTAATTGCATGTAGAGTCTATCTGGGAGTTTTTTAATAATTACATTTTTTACTGTATTGTTCATTGCGTTTGTATAAATGTGATTATGTAGATCATTATTTTCTAAAGCTAGCTTATTTGTTATTACAAAGCATTTTGCTTCAAGCTCTTCTATGAACTTACGAACTGATGCATTGAATTGGGTGTTATATAGTCGTCTCAAAAGCTCTTCAAATGGTGTCTGGGTCTTGAACTCGGCGATTAGGGCTTCCTTCAATTCCGGCCATGTATTAGCTGCACTGATTTGGGATACTCGTTGGGCGTCGCCTCCAATTTGCATTTCAATTGCACTGAAGAGTACGTGTAACTGACGGACGTCAGTTGATGGATATAGTTGAAGTATGAACTCTATTCTTCTTATGAACGAGCTCAGTTCCAGTGTAGTACCGGTAAATGTTGGTACCTGTCGAATTTGACCAAGAGCCTGGTTCAGATGATTCTTGGAGAGTAGTTGCACTTGTTGTTGTGGTAGTGCCATTGTTGTTTCTCTTGTTTTTGTTGTTGTTGATTTTATTTTATTTTTCACTCCTCGTAGCGGTCACGCTTTTTGTTTTGCGGGCTACACGCTGTCTTTGGTTGATATGCAAAACCTGGGGCTTCAGTTACCCTTTAGTGGTCTTGTTTTTGCAGCACTTATGTAATAAAATTTTTTTTTTTTCTTCTAGTAGCGGTCACACTATTATGGTGGGCTACCAAGTTGAAGCGGTTTTAATTATTAAGCAGTGTATGACTGGCAGATAGTTACTTCTTGTAGCACTGATTAGCCACAAAGTTGAAGTTAAGTCACACACGAAGGTTCTTTGTTGGTCACTATAAGTTTAGGACCACCGACTGCGCCAATAACGAGTTCGCGGTTGCAAGTTTTGAAAAAAATATAAGTTTTTATTTCAAAATAATAATACAACTTTGAATCGGAGTCAATTCACGTCTTAATGGTATAGTGGATGAATTAGAACTAAATCTGGAGTGTGAGTTGAACGCTTAGCAAACCCTTGGTCGACTTTGTTTATATGAACTTGAAGGCTCTCCTCTTTATTCAAATGGGTTGCGCTCTTTAAGAGAGTTGCGCATGGAAAATTACCAGGATTTGTGCTGCGTAAGCTATTTGGTTGCTTAGTGGGAATAACGAATTTCGGCATCGGCGGATGTTTATGTCTATGAATCAATTGTTTATGTTAACGCGGCCGAAATTGTTATTGTCGAAAAGAGCTTGGGATCTGACTTCTGTGTTGGGGCAAATGGATTGAGTGGGTGTGATCAAGTGGTACATATGTACTGTGTGTGTGTGGTGTGTGTGACAAAGTGTTATACTATGGTACATATGCTACTATATATATCTATATATATATAATTATATGTTGGTAATTTCCATATTCCGAATAATTGGGTAATTCCGACCTTCTTAATTTAAGCCTCAAACTGAACTCTGCTTATTGATCTAGATTGATTGACGTTCAAGCCTCGGGCTCGAGCTTTTCAATATATGGACTTTGAATTTTAGAATTAGAGAGAGAGCTTTGGAGTTATCTGCATTTCTCTTTGATTCATTCGCTCTTGGATACAAGTGCTATTAGATTCTTAAGATTTTGTTTATTTGAAATTTAAAACTTTTGTTTTTGAGTTTGCGAGCCCGAACTTTGAACGTGGGAAGGTGACAATTATTTGGGGTTTAGATAAAAAATGTTTAGTCTACTAGTGGGTGATTTGTTTCAGTAACATCCTGTATTCGTATTACAGTCTGGTTCTTATCTGGTATTGCTTGGGTACATAATGGGTAGTGTGGGGTGTATTGGTTATACTGTGTATATGCTCGGTAGGCATATGCTTAAGTCTAAGGAACTTGAGGATATCACTTCCACAACCATTGACTTTGGCCTGTCCTCAGGTCGTTAAAATTGGATACATCATTAAATTGTTTTCGGGTTGAATGTGTTCTTTTACATTGTGTCTGGTGTCGAATTTTCTTCGATTTGTTTAGAATATTTTATAATAAGTTTCTTAGGGATACTCTTGAACTTATATGCTAAGTACAGGGTTAAGCTTATTATCATAACACCGAAAGTTGTAACGCATAAAATTTGGAATATATCGTTTATTAATTCCTTTGTTAATAAATGGGATATTAGTTCTAATCTTGTAACATTATTAGTAATATAAATTGTGTGCGTAAAATCTGCTAGATTGTTTGATTTGTTTGCTAGATTTGGATTGTACAATTTTTAATCTTTACAATGTTATTTCCTGATATTACAATTTTGTTGTTAGTGCAATCTTGATTGATAGCTGTTTCTGGTAGATTCCATGTAATTAGTATATTCGGTATATAGTATGTTCGGTTCTATGTAGTTGATCTGAAAATGTTTATGAGTCTTAGTGTATTTACACTGAGTTTCTTCTTGTTTGATTAATACATTTGTCATATATTACTAACTCTGTATTCTTATGGTATACTTGATTATTGAAAATATAAAACTTATAAAATATTTGCTCAGTTAGAATGTAACCTTGTTCGTCTGGGTAAGAAACTACTTGAAAGATTGGAACTTTTGTGATTTCGCTTGGAACATGGGAAATAATTAAAATCTCGTTTGTATCTGTTTTAAGCCAAGTTGATGTTTTTATCTTTATCATTTCTTCTGAGTTTAATTGTTTCAAGTAATCATATTTTAATAGTTTTGGGTTAAAGATTAATAGCCTAGTTAGCTGCATTCCTAATTCGATATCCTCTATATATTCTGTGAATTGTTGTAAATTGAATATTAATATCGCGATCTGTTGGTTCTTTTCTTTCTCTACTCTAATCTTGTTAATAATGTCTACTCCGCTGTTGATTACGTTTATAACCATGTTTAAGTCGTGAGTTTTTACGGTATTTTCTGAAAGTTTGATGATTTTTTCTTCCAACTCATCCCTATCGTTCTGGTCTAAGGTGCCAAATAAATATTTATACGCTGTGCCTACTACATTTAAAAGTCCTCTTTGACTTCGTTTAATAATTCTAAGTCCATTGATTTCCCGTTTTAGTTTCTCAACTAGATATTAAATTTGGGGCACGTTTGAAAAATTATTTGCCTCTTCTACTAGGTTCTCAAATGCTAGCATTGTCTTCGTTATGCTTATGCTTAAGTAATGGTATTCGTAGCTTAACGGAATTTTTATTGTTCCTGTTTGGAATATATGGTATCCATTCTAGGCACTGAGTTGGTTTACTTCTATATTACTGGATTGGACCATGGTGATAAGGGGTATCATACAAATAAGTAATATGGGAAGTATGTGGCATCGCTTAACTCTCTTCGGGTTGTCTGGAATTATGGTAATTACTATTATTAATTATCTTCTGCTCTTTAAATTTTGACTTATAGTGTACGATTTTCCTACCGTGATTTGTCTCTTCGAAATGTTTTTCGTCCAATAGTTCAATTTGTCCTGTTTTCCTGAATGGGTTGGTTACCTTGCTTTTTACAAGGGGGATTTGTCTGTATCTCGTGTTAATTTCAAACTTATGTCTCTTTAATGTCTCATTAAGTTTATTGATTTTGTCGATTTTATTTTGCTGGACATTAAAGTCTAGGCTTCCTGCATACAAAAAAATGTCTTCCGGAGTTCTTTTTGTAGTGTTATGTTGTAGTGTTTAGTTCTGTGATTGTAGACAAATAGGATTGTTTCAAATTTTGTCCATCTATCCTCTATATTTTGTTCGCTGCCAATGATTCTTAGTTTCTCGTTTACTGTTTTATGGAATCTCTATATCGGATACTCTGTTTTTACTTGTAGTGACGGATATGCTTACGCCTTCAGATCTTTGTCAATTCTGCAGAGCTATGCATATGAATGCTGAGTCTTTGTCCGCTTTTATTTCCTGTGGTTTTCCCATGTCATTAAATATTTTCGATATAGCCCTCTTTGCCTCTAACCAATCTCTACTTCTAACCTCAATGAGTGATGCAAATTTCGAATAGATGCATGATAGAAATATTTGGTTTCCGGTGAGATAGAAATCTATTACGTATTTTTCTCTTGTGTTGAATATCTCTTGTTGTTTCAAATGTCAATTTCGAATTTCTGTGTTCTGTTTTCGCTATATTACAGATTTTGCATTCCTTAATGATATTCTGGATTAATTTTTGGCTATCTGGGAAATAGTATTCTTCTTTAAACCAGTTAGTGGTTTTTTCAATATTAAGTCTTTTAATTCGGCGTAGGTTTTAGTTTTAATACATCTTAGTAATTTGGTGAAACTGTTAGGGCTTATGATTTCAGTGTATGCCCTCTGGAAAATCAGAAAATCTTCGTTATTAGGGAAGTAAATAGCGCTGTTCCTAGTGCACAAATATTCCTTAATGATGTTTTTGGCGACTTCAACTGTCATTGCTTTATTGATTTTTAACTTTTGAAAATAATGGCTTACGTTGGTTTCCTTTCCTTTGTTTCCTTTTTCTAGTTCTAGATGTATAGAGAAATAATTAAGTGGTCTTTCGGTTATTGATATGTAATTTAAATTATCTTCGGCGTCGGATACATGGTTTTCTTTGCCCGGAAGATATTTAATTTTGTAATCGAATTCGTTCAATTGTATTTTCCATCTTTGTAACTTCTTGTTTGGCTCTTTAATATTATTAACCCATTCTAAACGCTTATGATCACTTAATATTTCAAATGGTCTACCGAATAAATATGACCTCAAATATATCGTTGCCCAAACGATAGCTAACAATTCTTTCTCGATTAATTATAATCTAATTAATCTCATGCTCATTTAATGTTCTACTGGCATAACAGATGGGTTTATGATTTTGAGATAGCACAGCGCCAATAGCTAAATTACTTGCATCGGTTGTCAGAGAGAATAGCTTTGAGAAATCTGGATATATCAGTATGAGGTCTGAAGTTATTAGAACTTTTAACCTTTCTTTACTTTTGGTATCGATTACTGCACTTTTCTTAAGTTTAAGGGGCATAGTTTTAACTACCTTGGCAAAGTTGGGAATGAACTTGCGGTAGAACCCACATAATCCCAAAAATGATTTTATTTGTTTTGGTGTTTTAGGTAATGAAAAATTTGTGATTGCATTAGTTTTATTTGGATTGGGTTTGATGCCGTTTGTGGTTACAATGTGTCCCAGGAATTCGGTTTCCTTTTTCATGAACTCGCATTTGTCTAGCTGTAATTTTAAGTAAGCATCCCTGAGTTTCCCAAAGACTTTCCTTAGAGATGATGATGATGTGTTCCTCCAATGAAGTGGAGTAAATTATAATATCATCCAGGTATACTAAGCAGTCCTTGTAGATCAAATCTTCCAGAAGATTGTTCATACATCTCTGAAATGTTGCAGGGGCATTTTTCAAACCAAAGGGCATACGTGTATATTCGTAATGCCCGTGTTTGGTTGAAAACGCTGTTTTCGCGATGGAATTATTATCCATTTGAATTTGGTGAACACCTTTGGCTAGATCAATCGTTGTAAAATATTGGTATCGTCCGAGCTTATCCAATATCTCATCCATTCTAGGGATGAGGAATTTGTCGTTGACAGTTATTTCGTTGAGATTCCTATAGTCCACTACTAACCTAAATTTCTGTTTCCCAGAGGCCTTCTTAGGGACCACCCAAATGGGAGAACAATAAGGTGGCTTCGATTTGCGAATTATACCTTGTTCTATCATTTCATTAATTTGTTTGTTGACTTCTTGGTCAACGCTTTGGGGGTATTTATAAGGTTTTCGGTAAACTGGATCTTCGTGTTGAGTTTGGATAAAATGTTTAATAGTACTTGTGAAAGTCAATTTTTTTTCCTTCTTTGTACTGAATGTCTCTATATTCATATAGGACCTTCTTTAAACGTTCAACTTCTTCTACATTTAGATGTTCTAGTCTGTATTCATTACATTCTCGTAATTCATTATTTATCGCGAAGTTGACTATATCCTTGTCAACTGACTTTGGATCAAAGAGTCTTACATCATTGTCCATTGTGTCAATGTTTACTTTTGGAGCGAGGCATTTTGCTGATGCGGTCTCCTCCTTTGGTTTGAGCTTGGGTTTAAGGCATTTTGCGGGTGCGGCTTCGACTTTTTCTTCTTCGTACCTAAATCTGTAGGTTCTTGAACCTAGAGTTACGGGTTTCTTTTCGTAGTCAATTTTTGCTTTCGTTTCTTTGAGATATTATCGACCTAACAGGAAATCATAACTATCGGAAAAATTATGGACATAGAATTTTTGTACGGACGGACATATTGCAGTGGGTTTCATCATAATGCTTCTTTTCAATTTTATTGGCCCTTTTATGGTATATACTATCAAATCTTCTTCTTCTTCCTCTAGGTTTGCAAAGTTTTCTTTTATGATGTTGATCGAGGAACCTGTGTCGATCATTCCATTATAGTACTTGTTATGATAACTTATTAGAACATGGGGACTGGTTCGTTTTCCCGCGTTTCTTGAGTGTCCGACGCAGTCTGATGAAAATTTACGTCCATCTTGCTTTGCCCACTCTAACTTTCTCTACCGGCCCATTATTGATCACATTATTTGAAGTTGAAGGTTGAAAATTGAGAGGATTGTTTTGTCTGCCTTGTGTTAAATCCCTTCTAAAAGTATAATAATTTCCCCTCTGATCGGGAGGTATAGGACGAGTCATGATTATTGTATTGATTGATTGATTTTGATTGGTCATAAATTTATTTGGGGTTTGCATGCTTATATTTTGATTCGTTACAGGGTAGTAAGTGCCATAACTATTATTATAACAATATCCTTACGCGCTATTGACATGTACATTCAATCTGGCAATTTTCGATCTATTGTAGTTTTAATTCGGCGTAGGTTTTAGTTTAGTTTTTTAATACATCTTAGTAATTTGGTAAAATTGTTGATTTCAGTGTATGCCCTCTGAAAAATCAGAAAATCTTCGTTATTAGGGAAGTAAATGGCGCTGTTCTTAGTGCGCAAATATTCCTTAATGATGTTTTTGGCGACTTCAACTGTCATTTCTTTATAGATTATCTTGATTTTTAACTTTTAAAAATAATGGCTTACGTTGGTCGTGTCGTTGTTTCCTTTTTCTAGCTCTAGCTGTCTAGAGAAATAATTAAGTGGTCTTTCGGTTATTGATATGTAATTTAAATTATCTTCACTCGCGCTGTGGACTGTTGCGTTTCCGCTAGCATGGCTTCTTCGATTTTTTTTGCTAGAAAGGGCGTTGGATACATGGTTTTCTTTGCCCGGAAGATATTTAATTTTGTAATCGAATTCGTTCAATTTTATTTTCCATCTTTGTAACTTCTTGTTTGGCTCTTTAATATTATTAACCCATACTAAACGCTTATGATCACTTAATATTTCAAATGGTCTACCGAATAAATATGACCTGAAAGATTTCGTTACCCAAACGATAGCTAACAATTCTTTCTCGATTGTAGCGTAATTAATCTCATGCTCATTTAATGTTATAATGGCATAACAGATGGGTTTATGATTTTGAGATAGCACAGCGCCAATAGCTAAATTACTTGCATCGGTTGTCAGAGAGAATAGCTTTGAGAAATCTGGATATATCAGTATGAGGTCTGAAGTTATTAGAACTTTTAACCTTTCTTTACTTTTGGTATCGATTACTGCACTTTTCTTAAGTTTAAGGGTCATCGGTTTAACTATCTTGGCAAAGTTGGGAATGAACTTGCGGTAGAACCCACATAATCCCAAAAATGATTTTATTTGTTTTGGTGTTTTAGGTAATGAAAAATTTGTGATTGCATTATTTTTAATTTTATTGGCCCTTTTATGGTATATCTATATCTATCAAATCTTCTTCTTCTTCCTCTAGGTTTCCAAAGTTTTCTTTTATGATGTTGATCGAGGAACCTGTGTCGATCATTCCTTTATAGTAATTGTTATGATAACTTATTAGAACATGGGGACTGGTTCGTTTTCCCGCGTTTCTTGAGTGTCCGACGCAGTCTGATGAAAATTTACGTCCATCTTGCTTTGCCCACTCTGACTTTCTCGTTGTCTTTTTACCGGCCTATTATTGTTCACATTATTTGAAGTTGAAGGTTGAAAATTAAGAGGATTGTTTTGTCTTCCTTGTGTTAAATCCCTTCTAAAAGTGTAATAATTTCCCCTCTGATCGGGAGGTATAGGGCGAGTCATGTATTGATTTTGATTGGTCTTAAATTGATTTGGGGTTTGCATGTTTATATATTGATTCGTTACAGGGTAGTAAGTGCCATAACTATTATTATAACAATATCCTTACGCGCTAATGACATGTACATTCTATCTGGCAATTTTCGATCTATTGTAGTTCTCTTTAGCATTTCGTTGTAGTTTAACTTATCGATAGGGTCGTTTTCTAATTCTAGTTTGCAAAAAATGTCTATTTCTAATTTCCAATTTTCTTTAAACTTACTTATGCTACCGGGGTTTGTTATTTCTTCCAGTTATCTCACTAGGGTTACGTATGGCCTATGGTCCTTGAATGATGTTGCCAGTGTTGCTTTTATTTTTATCAATGTCGTTGCACTTGCTTTTATTACAACTTCCAGTGCCGAATCCGTGATCAGGCGTTTTACTGCTCCATATATTACATATGCCTGCCTGGCATCTTGGGTGGGGTATAGGTTGAGTAATTGTTCGACCTGGTTGACGAATCCAGACAATTTGCTAGGTGTGCCATCGTAGTAATGTAATTCTTTAATCTGGCCCATTAATTGATTCAGGTGGTTCTCAGAAAGTTGTGGAACTGCCATTTTGTTTTCTTAGTTAATTTCTTGGTGCACAGAGTTTTTTAGTTGTTTGGTTTATTAAAACCCACAGAAAAAATTTGTATAAAATGTTGTTTCCGACCGCACGGGATTTTTCTTAATTAGTTTGCAGAATTTCTCTGACCACACGGGATTTTTTTTATAGCTTGCAGAATTTATCTGACCACACGGGATTTTTTTGTTATGAAATCTACACGCACGTAGATTCTATTGCGGATCCATTTAATTCAGAAATCACTGTTTTAATTCGCTGGTCAGGTTAGCTAGTTGTATAGCATATCCTGTAAATGACCAGTACCGTACTAAAAGGACTTCCTATTTAATAATGATCCTACCGACTGCGCCAATTATATGTTGGTAATTTCCATAAGTCAAAAAAATATATAATTTTTATTCACTGAACAATTACAAAACTTTATTTTTGGAGAACACCGACCTTCTTAATTTAAGTCTCAAACTGAACTCGAACTAGATTGATTGACGTTCAAGCCTCGGGCTCGAGCTTTTTAATATATGGACTTTGAATTTTAGAATTAGAGAGAGAGCTTTGGAGTTATCTGCATTTCTCTTTGATTCATTCGCTCTTGGATACAAGTGCTATTAGATTCTTAAGATTTTGTTTATTTGAAATTTAAAACTTTTGTTTTTGAGTTTGCGAGCCCGAACTTTGAACGTGGGAAGGTGACAATTATTTGGGGTTTAGATAAAAAATGTTTAGTCTACTAGTGGGTGATTTGTTTCAGTAACATCCTGTATTCGTATTACAGTCTGGTTCTTATCTGGTATTGCTTGGGTACATAATGGGTAGTGCGGGGTGTATTGGTTATACTGTGTATATGCTCGGTAGGCAGTCTAAGGGACTTGAGGATATGTCACTATATATATAGTAATATTTTATGATTTTGAGCCTATTGAATGGACTGTTTAAATTACTCAGACCAACGCTGAAAATTGTTTTTTCCAAATAAAAAGACGATTAAAATATCGGGATCGAATGTGTTTTTATTGTTCAATTGACAGCTTAAGACTGAAAATCAAATGTGAGTAAAATTGTGCTTAAAGAGTATGTTAGTATTTTTTGTGAGAGCATTGCTCTTGGATGCTTAGGATGAGGAGAAGCCTCAGAGAGAGCAGGCAAAACTGCTTAGGTCAGGCTTTGGGATTTGTTTACATGATCGGTTAAGTGCTAGTGCCAAAGAATTGTTTATTAGATTGCATACTGCGCAGATGGCATACAGTATGGGATTCAATTATTGTTTATTATTGCTTTATTGTTTATGGTTTCATGGTTTGGGTGGCGCAAATACGTCACTACCCTCCCCTTAAAGAGAAGCCTATACTTGGGCTGGAATTAATGGATATAGTAAAGGTAATGGATTCTGTTCTATTTCTACTTGTTGTGGTATACTCTGATTTTGATCCGGTCTTAATTTTAATTGTGCATACAGCATCATGAATGGATTGAATTTTACATATCTTAAATATAAGTACAACAAAACAAGTGTAATGATGACAATAATGATTAGTATGTAAAGTGTAATGTTGATTTGAGAAATCATTTCGACAATGTCGTTGTGTTTTAAAATTTTTATTTTTGTTATATTAAGTGGTGTGTATAGTGGTGTTAAATCTATTTCAGGTTTTAAAAGGTTTTCGCTTAAAATTATGCTGTTGATTTCTATTTTACATTGAGTTACACTTATCATTTTATTTCCTTTTATTTTTAAATTAATAATTGGATCCTGACAGTTTTGTCTAAGACTGGTTTGGGTTAAGTTCCAGGTTACAATTATGTTTGGTTCTATGTATTTTATTATTTCGTCTGTATGTACTGGTTCAAAATTACAAATTGGATTTGAATGTTTAATAATTTTGGTGACACATTCATTGTTTATTTCTTTATTTTCTTTATTGTAAACTTTGTTTCCTTTCTTGAAATATGATTGAGTGTCTGTATAATCTAACTGATAGCCGTTGGAGTCTGGGTAAGGGATTATTTTAATTGTATTTATTAATGAAAAGTTAATGGGTATGTGAGATATGATTAGTAATTGGTTATCATTGTAATTGATCCAAGTGGATGTTTTAATGTTCAAAATATTTTGGCTGTTTACATTCTCGAGCTTGTCGTAATTTAGTAATTTGGGGTTAAATAGTCCGAGTCTGGAAAGCTGCATTCCCATTCCCAGATCCTCTATGTATTCTGTAAACTGCATAAGTTCGTATAAAAGGGTGTTAACGATGTTGTGGTCATTTTCATATTTCTGTATCTTCTGCATTCCGTCGTTTATCAATCGTATAGCGTCATTAAGTTCATGTAACTTTACTGTGTCATGGGCGTGTGTCTCAAGTTTTTTCTGTATTTCTGCTCGATCATTTTCATCAAGTGTGCCAAATAGGTATTTAAAAGCTGAGCCTACAATGTTAATAAGTCCACGTTTATTTCTGTGTTGCAGGGTTATTCCAGTTAGTTCTCTTTTCATCTTGTTGTACAAAAATTTGATTTGAGGTGCATGATAGTCGGTACGCAGCCTTTGTTCAAAATATTCAGCTACGGTGTCTATTTCGGTTAAATTGATCCTTAAACAGTGATGCTCAAAGGAGGATGGTATCTGGACTGGTTTATCGGAAAAAAGGAGATATCCGTGGTTGGTGTCAATATTATTAATTTGAATTTGTTGTCCATGAACCGTGGCGGTCAGCATAAGTAGTAATGTTATTAGGTGCCAAGTACCTGTGGAATTGGAATTTTATTATTTTTCTTTCGTTTTTTGAATTGTGTTTTGTAGTAGTGAGTAACTCTATTTCTGTTAGTGATTTTGTAGTGGTCAGAATCTGTTTGCTCCACATTTTTAGTTGGCTTAAAAGGATTTTCTAATTTGCCTTTCTGTAGTGGGCCTTTTCTGTATCTTGTGTCGACTTCGTATTCTATTCTGTCATTGTTTATTTTGTTTACTTTGTTTTCTTTGTTTAGTTGGGTGTCTAATATGGGTTGTCCAGCGTAGAGAAATATGTGTGCAGGGGTCTGTCCAGTGGTATCGTGTTTGGTTTTGTGATTGTATATGTAAAGTATTGTTTCTATTTTGTTTAGTTTAGCTTCGTCGTCGTCGGATGTTTTGATTATGCGAATTTTTTCATTAATTGTTTTATGTAGTCTTTCTATGTCAGCAACGCCGGTCTTTGTGGTGTTAAGTTGCAATTCAATCTCCTCACTCTCCAGCCATCGTTTGAGGGCCAAACTGGAAAATGCGCCATCTCTGTCCGCCTTCAGTATTCTTGGCCTGCCCAGCTGGTTGAATATGCGCATAAGTGCATTTTTGCATTCTAACCAGTCCTTTGATTTTATTTCTTCTAATGTGGCAAACTTCGAATAAATGTCCATGCAACTAACGTAATGTTTACCCTCAGATGAGTAAATGTCAATCATAAATTTTTCGCGGCAATGCTTTGGTTTGGGTGTGGTTTTCATTGGCATATCTGTGTTTCGGTGCTCTGTCTTTGCTAAATTGCAAATATTGCATTCATTTATTATGTTTTGGATAAGTAGTTGGCTATTAGGAAAATTGTACGTTTCACCGAAAAGTTTAGTAGTTTTCTGTATTCCAGGGTGTAGAAGTTTTTCGTGAGTGGTTAAGATCAATTCTTTAAACTCTGCATAAGTGGTTATGTTTTTTAGTAGAATCATGCTACGCAAGATTCTAGTGTATTTGGTGTTTATAATCTGTTTATGTGTGGCCTGAATGGTTTCGAAATCTGCGTCACTGTCAATATACAACGCACTCTTTTTAACGCAAAAATGGTCAATCAAATATTGTTCGGCTTTTTCCCTGGTCATATTGTCGTAATAAATCTGAGTTATGTGTTTTTTTAAATACTTTGTTATTTTAATGTCTGGTGGTCCCTTCAAAAATACCACCTGTCTGTTAAATGTGTTTAAAGGTCTCTCTGTAATAAAGATCAAGTCACTATTGTCTTCTTCCGCGCTATGTTGGGTTTGTTCGCTCAAGTATGTCTCCTCGAGTTTTATTCTGGATAGGGCGTCGGCTACATAATTTTCTTTCCCTTTTATATATTTTATGTCAAAATCGAATTCGGATAATTTTATTCTCCATCGGGTTAGTTTTGAATTTGGATCTTTCATACGGTATAACCAGCTTAGTGGTTGGTGGTCACTGGATATTTCAAAGTGTCTTCCAAGTAGGTAATGTCGGAAAGTCTTTGTCGCCCATACAATTGCCAAGAGTTCTTTCTCAATTGCGCTGTAATTGACCTCGTGTTCATTAAGCGTTCGGCTAATGTAACTAAGTGGGTGACCCTCTTGTGAGAGTACTGCTCCCAAAGCAACATCGCTTGCATCTGTGATTAAAGTAAATTTCTTTGTAAAGTCGGGTACTCTTAGAATTGGGTCCTCTGATATTAGATATTTTAATTTTTTAAGTGCTGAGTCATATTCTGGGTTTTTTGTATCAATTTTCATGTTCTTTTTTAAACACTTAGTCATGGGTTTGGCTATATCTGCGAAATTTGGGATGAACTTACGGTAGTATCCCGTCAGTCCAAGAAAAGCTTTTATTTCTTTTGGTTTAGTGGGAATTGGATATTTTTGAATGGCTTTACTTTTTTCAGGGTTTGGTTTTATTCCGTCTGGTGTTAGAACATGTCCTAAAAATGTGGTTTCCTGTTTGAGAAACTCACACTTGTCAAGCTGTAACTTAAGGTTGGCAGTTGCTAGTCTTTCGAAAACTATTCTGAGCGATTGTAGGTGCTCATCAAGGGATGTCGAGAATACAATTATGTCGTCCAAATACACAAGACAGTGCTTGTTTAAGAGTGGTCGTAAAATATCATTCATGCACCGTTGAAAGGTGGCTGGTGCGTTTTTTAATCCGAATGGCATGCGCAAATATTCATAATGACCGTGTTTGGTGGAAAAAGCTGTCTTTGGAACTGACTCTGGATCCATCTCGATCTGGTGGAAACCCTTTGCCAGGTCAATAGTTGTGAAGTAATTACATCTGCCTAGCTTTCCCAAGATTTCGTCCATGTTTGGGATTGGATGTCTGTCTCCTACTGTTATTTCATTTAATTTTCGGTAGTCTATTACAATTCTGTTTGCCTGAAGCATCTTGCTTCTTTGGAACCACCCAGATGGGGCTATTGTAAGGTGAGTTACTGGTACGTATGATACCCTGATTTAGCATATCCTTTATCTGGCTTTCGACCTCATGTTCATAAGCCTGCGGGTAACTGTATAATTTAGAATAAATGGGTAGGTTGTGCTTGGTATTGATAGTATGTTTGGTTTGATTAGTAAATGTCAGCTTATCGCCTTCATGGTACTGTATTGGATGCTATTGCTGTAAGAGCGCACACAACTTTTGTTTTTCTTCGTTATTTAGTTGTTCCAATCTGTACAGGTCTGATTTTAATGCGGGTAAATTTTTACCTGGTTGTCTGAGAATGGTGTCAGGTATTGTGTTTACATTTTGAAAGTGATTTTGTTCTTGTGTTGCTTTGCCTTCTATGAGTTCATATTTGTTGTTGTAAAGAATTACCTCCTGATCGCGGTAACTTATGGATGCTTTTGCATCTGCCAGAAGTTTTCTTCCTAATAAGAGGTCGTAATTCTTGGAGAAAGAGTGCAATAAAAATTCGTGTGGTGTTGGGAACAAAATTTTTGAAGGTACGGTTATACTCTTGTTAACCACAAGTGGTCCATTGCTGGTATGAATAAGAATATTCGTGTTCTGGACTGGTAAGTCAAATATGTTTTGGGATATCATGTTAACTGTGGATCCGGTATCAATGAGACATTTTAAATTATTTTCTTTGTATTTAATTGTTATATATTGGGGGCTTCCAAGGCTGGTAGCTGAAAATTTTCTGCTTGTTCAACATCCAGTTCCTGGTTGTCATTATTTGTCTCTTCTTTATTAAGCTGTTGTGGCTGTTGTGTTATTTCTGAATTTTGGTTGTTTTCGTCAGTTTGATGTTGATATTCTGGATAATACTCTGAATTGTCGTAAGTTGGATAGTAATAATAGTCATATGGGACATATTGCTGGTAAGCAGCGTTCTCTTGATATAGGGATTCCCCAATACTCATCCTAGTCTGTCCACTATCAGATGGTCTTGATCGCTTTATTGATTGATTGGGCACATAAGAACCTGAATTATGTGCCGATTGTTGATTTTGATAATGGTGTTGTTGTCCAAACCGATTCTGATCAAATGCGTTCTGTCGATGAGTGTTAATATTTGGTCGAGGTGTGTTAATATTTGGTCGAGGTGTGAAGTTTACTTGTTGGTTTGGTTGAAAATTATTATTTGTATTAGGATGGTAGGGTATTGGATAACGATATGGTGGATTATTAATTAGTGGTGATTGGTAAATTGGGAATGTTCGATAATTTGGTTGGGTTGGATATGGTATTGGTGAATTATTAAATGGTTGGAAAGGTGTAGGATACCTTCTGGTATTATTGTTGGTCTGATTCATATTGTGACTATAGGATTTCTGTGGCTTATCAGAAGAATTTTGTTTTTGCATAGATGTGCTTGTATGGCTTGCTTGTTCATACATTCCTTTCTCTTGTAAAATATTTATAAGTGATCGCAAATCTGGTATATTGTGGTTATTTATTTTTAAATAAATGTGTGTAGGTAATTTTTCAATAAGGGACTCAATGCTGGATGTTATCAATCTTAAATATAAGGTTTTTTCTTCAGAATTTTGTTCTAATTCAAGCTTACTGGTAAGTGTTTGTCTGCGGTGTTCTGCTTCTTCCAGGAATGCTCGTACACTGCCTCTGAATGGGGTCTTCCGAAACTCCTCTAAAAGAACGTGGTTAGGGGTCTGGGGTTTATAGTTGAGTACCAATTGTCGTCTTAGCTGGGGCCAGGTGTTGATGTCATTGGCTCCAATGCTGCGCATAACGTCTCCGCTGATGCTGCGCTTGACATGCCCAAACAGGATCTGCTGTTGGCGTTCGTCTCCGGTAACATAAAGGGCCAGTATGTAATCAATTCGGCTTACAAAGGTGTATAGTGTGCCCGGATCACCGTAGAACTTCTCCACATTGCTAATCTGGTAGGCAACCTGGGTCATGTTGCTGTCTGACAGGGGTGGCACTGCCATTTGTTGTTTTTTTGTTGTTTCTTTCAAGTTAGTGATATTGTTATTATTTTTTATTTTATTTATTTATTTTATTTTTATTATTATTTTATTTAATTATTATTTTATTCACTTATTTATTTTTCCTTTTTTTTTTTATGAATCTTAGTTTGTATGTGTCTTATTTAATATTTTTATATTTATCTCTTTTTTTTCACTTATTTATTTATTATTCTTATTTTTAAGTTTTTGCTCGTGGGGTTTTGAGGCAACCAATTGGATTTACAACCTCTCACAAATTCAATAGCGTCTTCCTGGTATTAAATTCAGGTTTATTTATTAACACTGCGTTCTTCGGTTTCGCGCTATTGTCAAGGTTTTTTTTTTTTTTTTTTTTTTAATAAAACTTAACGCGAAATTGACCGTTGCATTTGTGTGTTAAGCGTGGTGTTTTTTTCGATAGCGATTAAATATAATTAATACTATCACGACCGACTGCGCCAGTAATATTTTATGATTTTGAGCCTATTGAATGGACTGTTTAAATTACTCAGACCAACGCTGAAAATTGTTTTTTCCAAATAAAAAAGACGATTAAAATATCGGGATCGAATGTGTTTTTATTGTTCAATTGACAGCTTAAGACTGAAAATCAAATGTAAGTAAAATTGAGGAGAAGCCTCTGTGCTTAAAGAGTATGTTAGTATTTTTTGTGAGAGCATTGCTCTTGGATTCTTAGGATGAGGAGAAGCCTCAGAGAGAGCAGGCAAAACTGCTTAGGTCAGGCTTTGGGATTTGTTTACATGATCGGTTAAGTGCTATTGCCAAAGAATTGTTTATTAGATTGCATACTGCGCAGATGGCATACAGTATGGGATTCAATTATTGTTTATTATTGCTTTATTGTTTATGGTTTCATGGTTTGGGTGGCGCAAATACGTCACTATATATATATAAAAAGAGAGAATGCTATAGACGAGTTCCCGACTATTAGATACCCGTTACTCAGCAAAAAATTACAAATTTGTCAAACGTGTGGGCGTGGCATTTTGGGCGGCTTGTGGGCGTTATAGTGGGCGTGGAAAATCGATGGAAGCTGCAAGCTTAATCTAATATTCTAGCTTATAAAGTTCCCTAGATCGAGACGTTCATATGGACAGGCGGAGGCACGAACAGTCGGACGGACAGAAGGACATGGCCAGATCGACTATGCTAGAGAAGCACGAGTATAAGAAAAACTGCCCGGAGATAGGTGGTGCCTCCAGTAAAATCAATTGAGGCACCGTAGAATGGGTGCTTGTGTAGCTGCAATTCATCCCAGCCACCAATGTCATCCATTTTGTCGTGGTATATTTTGTTTGTTTAGATTTGTATAGAGATATTAGATGTTAGAGATAATAGTAAAGTAGAAGTGTGAGAGACATCCAAGGCCTACCGAAAATCCACTGTGCCTTCCGGAAAAGATGCAGTTTAGTAACATTATAAAGAATTAGTGAATCGACTGTTTAGATAAAAAACATAACCATTAAACAGCATTATTCCCTTCTGAAGGTGGTCTCCCTTTGTTGGAAAATCAAAATACTTAGCGGAAGTTAACCTAAGTCATACATTGAAACTGTTTGGAAAGTTCTGCTGTTTTCGTATGGAAGTTTCTGGCAAACAGGTAAGCCATATGCATTCATGTTGTTTTAATATAAGTGTTTTTAATTGCATTCTTTAAGATTGGACCATCATGTGTGTGCCTCGAAGTTAATTCATATACATTTGGAAAGATTATAGTTTTCCAATATATTACACCAATCGAACCTTTGTTTCAAAAAGTTGTTCATCAGTTTTATGGTCCTCGTTGGATTGCGCCACTTATGAAAATTTTTATTTATGGAGAAAGTCTCATGGTAAGCAAACTGTATAAGTAATATACCACATCGATTAAATCGACATTTTTATACCATTAGTTCGAACGCGATATTAACATATGGAATCATAAAGTATTTCATCGGAATCCTATTTTAGCTAAGGAAGATAGCTCGATAAAGAAGTTTAGGTTGTGGTTCTCCCAATTTTATTCGTCGAACAGCAAATCATATTCCGAAGCAACCAACATTGGTTGGTAGCTATAAATGTACTGAAATTTAAAATTTCATGAAACGATTAATGAATATTCTGAAATAAAATAAAATAATTTTTCAGTATTTGTATATTGTATACGAGCTGGTCATTAGGAAATTTTCCCCGGATATACATAGATAGTAACCAGGCAAGAGTGGCTTTGAGACTAATGGATACAGTATCTCGAATAAAATAGAAGGCAGTGAGACAAAGCTCCTTATTGGTTTTTAAATTTTCATTATTTTATTAAAAGAATTTTTAATTATTATATTATGTGCACATTATACCCCTTATTTGTAGTGTAATGAAGTTCTTTAGATTCGTTGAAAACAGGTGAAGACACGCATTTCCGGCCTTAACCTTGATTAGGATCACTAGCCAAGTTGATCTGGGCATGTTCGTCTGTAAAAAGTCGACATCTTAAAAAAAAGAGCTAGCAAGATTACAGATTTTGGTATTACCATGCCCCATGTTATTCCTTGAGAAGCTACTTGCAACTTACAGGTAGAAGAAAGCGTTTGAGTACAAATTCTTGATTACGACTGCAAGCCGAGACGAGCATACTATGTACATCTGTCCATCTGACTGTGGGAATGATCATCGGTTTCTCAGAAACTTCGAGAGCTGGTAAGCACTTTAGTGACCCTTACGCTCATTATAACTGCCACAAGGCATTTTGGTCATGCCCACTCTACCAACTGTATTTTAAATAAAGGCGCTTTTCCTTGGAAGTAACGTTCTTCAAAAAGATTTTCTGATTTCAACAGAGTCAGAAAAAGAATTGTTTGCGGAACCTGCAACCAAACTGAAAAATGCAGAAAATCAATGAATTCAATGAATATAAGCCCGCAAGCTCTTAAAAAGAAGTGCCCGAAGGCTTTCGAAGGACCGCTGTGCTCGCCAACTGCACAAAGAGTGCAGGAACCGACAGCGCTACCTAGAGCTCACAACAATAACAAAAAAATTTAAAAATGAAAATGTTCTGCGATGCATTAAGCAAAAAACCAAACCAATATAAACCGAACAATAAAGTTTCGCAATTTTTCCAAAATATAGGTAGGGAAATTAGTACAAAAACAAACACAAGAGAGAACGATATTGTCAAATTCCCCACTATCAGATACCCGTTACTCAATTAGTGGAAGTGCGAACGAGAAATTTTTACACTTTTCTGGCATTTCAAAAGAAATGAAAATATGTTTCAAAAGTGTGGGCGTGGCAGTTTCGCATGTGAGAGTGGGCGTGGCAACATTTGGAAATAAACTTGCGCTGCATCTATGTCTCTGGAACCTGCATGATTAAGCGTTCAGCGTTCCATCTTTTACAGTTCCTAAGATCGAGCTGTTCATACGGACATATTCAAATTGGCTTGGTTATTGATCCTCATCAAGAATATATATACTTTATATAGTCGGAAACGCTTCTTCCACCTGCTACATACTTTTTAACGAATACGATTTTACTTTTTGATAAATCCAAAAACAAAACGTACGAGCACAAACAACAAAAACATCAGGGTAAAACGGATTACAGACCCATTTAGACCAGCTGGACATATGTAAGGTACACCCTATTTGTGAAATCATTAGACTTTGAAGACTCGCACATACGGGGTACAACCATTTCGATGAGCTATACGGAATGCAACCCAGAAAATGCGGTTCGGTAGTAAGCGGGTGTCAGATAACCAGTCCAACGGTCGCAATCGATCCCACGGAAATTCTACTCCAGTAACGGGCATAGTTCAGCAACAGGGTATTGACTACCAAAATAGGGGAAAAATGAAATATGACTCCTGGGTGGGAGGGAACTCTTGGCCTATCAGACCGATGACCAAAGTAGCCAAGAAAATGCTCTGAGCCGGTGTAAAAAGACTGTAGCCAACCGAGACAGAGTTCTTTCTTCTTCTGGGAGGTGTCATACTCGGGAGGAGTTCGTCTGAAGACATGCCAAGGATTGCTGTCCAAAGTGAAAGGTAGTGATTTCGTAGTCTAAAAGTCCAGAGAACCCAGAGAGGGCATATTCGCTCCAATCCTGTACAAAGTTCCAGGATTCCAGAGTCCTGGACTGGAATGACAAGTGGCGGGCCAATGGACACTTCATAAAGGAAGATCAGACCCACCGACAGAAAGTCAAGCCGGCACCTTGCAAAGAAAGACCGACAATTCAATGCAACGTACAAGAAGTCTCAAGATGGGCGGCAAGGAGTCCATGGCCTCCGACAATACAGCCAATGTGATCAACACCGTGGAAGTGATTGACCACGAGATCTTAGCGATATTCAGATTAGTAAAACTTTAGTGCTGTGACGATAACCATACATTGGAAAAGATTGTCCAGCATTCAGCAGCCTGAATAAGTTGCATCGGGAAAGGCGGAGTCCGCTTAGAACGTGTGAGCAGTGACAATAAAAAAATCAGCAAATTAAGCTCGCACAATAATAACCAGCAAACAAAAATAGTGAACCTATGCCTTCCGTTTACGAATGCCAGCAAAAACAAAATAATAACAATAACATCCAAATACAAGTGCGGGCTTCAAGTAATTTGAGAATCAGATAACGGTCAGAGTATGCCGCTGGGAAACATCCCACCAAACACTTATATATAAGCATACTTAGTGTATTCTTTTTATGTGTATTACTTTCTATTTTTTGCCTACTCTACTGACCTCTTCCAGGACACGGGCACTAATACGCTGACGTACGAGAGTCGGGAAGTTCCTCTGCAAACGCTCTGACTTGGCAACGACACTATAAACAATGTTTGTAGCTAAACGTGTAGTTTCGCCAGACGTGTATGGTTTTACATTAACTAAGCCCAAAAATTTGCACCAATGATTTATTTACACTAACCCACTTGCTTTACTATAGTGTTGTTTCGTAAAGTTAAGACATCTCATGGCTATGATCCAAGCATGCCTATAGCTCACCTAATAAAGATCAACCCAACCGGTGCTGTAATTGAAGAGCTCCCTAATGACAAGGCGATGAGTTGGATTCATGTTATAAAAGTTTAATTAGCAACATTCGCTGTCAAGATTAATAGATGTATGACTAGAATACGTGTCCAGACCAACTGAGGACTTCAATCGGCGGTAAGTGAAGCTACGGAATGCAGGGGGAAAGACGATCCCACATAGACGCAGAATAAACCCCTAGCAGTCGTTTACCGAAGGTCCGGCGGCTCTGCTGTTCTTAGCAACATAGTTGTAGCAGTCTCACATAATTGGGAACGTTAACGTTAGTTGCTTTCATTGTAACTAAAAGGCCGCTTTGATAGTGAAGGATACCAAAATTTCAAGCAGAAAGGAAAATAAAATATACCACAGTCCTCCTAAGTTTGTCTTCTATTTTCACGCTTTCTTGTGAACGGAGAATGGCGTCTCTTTCTGATGCATCCATTAATGGATCCAATTTGACGAGACGGTCCAATCCAAAATGCCTCTGAGGCGTTATGGCTCGTCAGCGCAATCCTAAACTCTGCTACCAGCTGAGCTTAACGGTAAATCTCCAGAAAAAATTATCTGACTTCACTTAGGAAAGAATGTATTAATATTATACGTTTATACCCGTTATGGGTAATGGCATGGTTATGGCATTTGGGAACATTTTTTAACGATAAGCCGCTGCTCATACTGAATGGTCGGAACCCAGAAATTAGAAATTAGGCCGGACAGGAAATATTGCATTTTATTAAAGTTACAAAAAACTCCATACAACAAGACATGACTAAGGACATTAGTCCTAAGCTTTCCCCTCAAAAACGGCATCCCGCAAGGTTCACCGATATCAAAACCCCTTAACATCATAAAACACCTCTCCTCCAAAAAATACAGCACCTACACTTCCTCCCTTATCCAAATAATAAATTCGATATTGATATTAAAACACTTAGCAAACCGCATAAAAAAATTTCAAAACTCGGCAATAAGAGCAGTAGCCTTTAAAACTACCCCAACCAACAACCCAATAATTGAATCGCAAATAAACGCTTTGGAGCACAGGAGAGAATTCCTGACAGGCAAACTTTCCAGCAAGCTCCTACATTCCTACGACACATCCCTTAAAAACCTCGTCAAAATATCTAATAAGACATATAAATACCCCAGCACTATTAACCGAATAATACACACATGTCATAAGATCAATGTCCCCTTTTCACCAAAAAAAAAACACTACAAGTAAAAAATTCAACTCCGAAATTATACATAAAGCGTCCAGCTCATCTCTATCAAAATACAACAAATCCTTCTCCCCCCGTAGAAGTTAGGATTGAACTAAAATCAATTCCCTGTCCCGAATACGTCGACCCCCATTGCGCGGAGACATTTCTCGGCATATAAGAAAATACGTCTGCTTCAAACGAACAGACCTTCATAACAAAATTACTCCCTGGTACAAGCTCATCCTTCAAGCCACCACCCCAAACCTCTCATACAACACCACATCACACAACGGGAAAACACAAATCCTTATAAACAGATCGCTCCCCAACATAAACGTACCTGTATGTCCTCTTTGAAACCATCATCAGATAGACGTTGAACACATCCTAGGTAACTGTCCTTCCCTTTCCCTTCATAGAACAGCTGCCTTTCTAACATTCAACCCAATAAACGCACTTTCTAATCCTACGAACGACAACATAACCTACATCATAACCTGCATTCATCACCACGGATGAATTATTTGAGTTTAAACGTCTTCCACTGCATTCAACAGACTCATGGCAGAGTTACAGAAGCGTGTGAAGAAAGGCGACATGATGCATTACATGGACGTTATCCTCATTGGCAGCCAAACTTCTAGGTCATCAAATACACCGTGATGAAATCAGCCCCGGAGAAGTCAAAATTAATGCCATTGCAGACTTCGAAAAGCCAAATAAAAGGGAGCGCACGGAAAGTTTTGTAAAAGCAAATGTTTATTTAGTGAATGTTCCCTCTTAGCCAACAATAAACACTCCACCAATCGAGAAGCAAGCCATCCTGTCTTGTTTTTTTACACATTTAAATCTTCTTGCAAGAAAACTTATTTGAGACTGCGTTTAATTTGTTAGGCCACATAGCACAAATCACTTCAGAAAATGATAATTAATAAGTAAAGAATAAGATTCGAAAACGTATTGTTAGTCTTTTAATTCAATAGGAAAGATTAAAAAATAAACAAATTAAAAAAAATGTGTCATCAAGGACTTCGATTCGGACCATACTGCAACGAAGCGGGAATTATCAAACCTTTCCCAAATATTCGAACCGCTTGGGCTAGCAGCACCGACAAAAGTCTTACTTAAGCTCATATTTTAAGAAAGTTGCACTACAGTACTACAATAGAATGACCCAATTCCTAAAACCTTAGGCACGCGCTGGAAAGCGATGGTCGAGTACCTTCCGACCCTTACACACTATCGCGTACCTCGATATATACACGCCATCAAGCCAGTATCAATTCCACGCTTAGAATTCCTAAAGATAAAGGATTCATATTTTCAGCATGCACGTGTCTTCGTGCACGCATACGGCGCTGTTGTCTACACTTGAGTCGCAAATGGTAATAGTTTAAAAATTACTCTCGTTAATGCAAAACTCTTGCAGCCCCAATCGAGCCAGTTTTTATTCCGCGCTTAGAATTGAATGCTGCCCTGCTGCTGTCCCAATTCATTAAGATGGTAAACGATTAATTAATAATTGATATTTTCAGCACCCACAGTTGGACAGATTCCACCACGGAACTGGAACACCTACGTTTGCGACTGAACAGCTGAAACTTCTTAATGACTATTCTTCTTTGGCTGGCCAAAGCATTCTACGATTGGCCACCGTCTGCAAGCCGGTCCAGTGCTCTCTAATCTCGATGTAAGAATGGAAGAACGTGCAAAACAGCCAGCGACTACTACTACTTTCCCTGGCGAAAGTATAGAGGAGTTACTCGTCAACAAGATCTCAACATTGACGCGTCTCATCGTTCTCGTCAAAGGAACACTTCATCAGTCCTTACCTCGAAAGAGTTGCTGGCAACACGAAGTCGATTCATTCGTTATGCACAAAGAAAGTGTTTACCCAGGAGTATTCGCAGCTTCTAAATCGACGCCGCTGAATGCGAAATATCAGCTTATTCGGTTTTCTCGTTTCCTGGATGATTACGGAATTATTCATCAACATACCCGCTTGGATTGCGCTGGTCCGATCTCGTTAAGGGAGTCCAAGGGTCAAAGTCCACGGATCGGAAAGGCCTGGTACGTTACTTTTGTTTGCCTAACTACTAAGGCTTTACATCGATTTAGTTAGCGACCTAACTTCCTGGCCTTCATTGCAGCTGTTAAGCTAATAAGCCTTTTTATAAGTAAGATACTGCTGCTTATCTTTCCGTACGACGATAAGGCTACGGTCATTGAATTCAACAAAGAATTCTACAGCTGACCTTATACTCGACGAAGTCCATCAACGGTCAACGAAGAGTGAAAACGAGACAAGTGAGCTAGATGGCTGTACTAATCCTTTAGTGTATGGAGATGTTATAAGCAAAACTCTTTAACAAATTTAAGTACTGGCTTCTCCGTTAATGCCGTAGGGTGCCAATCAGCTGAGGGGTCCGTGCGATACGAGCAACTGCAACCTCCAGAAACAACCCAGCCTAACCGAGTCTGTTGAATTAGGGGCAATCGCCACACAAGCTTGACTTGACCGACGCATAGCAGTTTGTAGAAGATACTGGCGCCGATCAGTAAGTCTATGCGTTAAGAACGATAAAAATCTGTTCACGCGAGCTAAACATTTATGTTCCAGGATTATGTTCCAGCTGAAAATATCAATGTTTATGAAGGGCTGAGTTTCGATAATATTGGAGGCAAGCTTTTCGAAAATGTTATCACTCCTCATTTGCAGCACCTTTATGGGTCAATAATATCACCTTGTCAGCACGGTTTTATGAAAAGCAGATCTAATACCACTAACTATTTGGAGCTTATGGGCTTTACAAATAATCTTTTAGCAGATGAGACTTACACTGACTTTAGTAACGCATTTGACTCTGTTTATAATTAACATTTGGTTATGAAACTTAATTAATTAGGTTCACTGTTGATCTTCCAAATTGAATTTTAAGTTATCTAAAAGGCAGTACGCAACGGGTTCACTTTAAAAATTCTCTTCCGAGTCACATCCGTCATCTCACAAAGGAGCCACCTTGGTCCGCTCCTACTTACGTTATTTATTAACGACCTTTCATTGGTAATAAAATATTTGCGTGTACCTATGTAGACAAAAGTGGTAGTTATAGTGCCTACAAGGACATTTTTTGCCATTCGGACTTACAATACGATCTAGATAGCTTTCAAATATGGTGCCGTGATAAAGTACTAATCTTAAATGGCCTTTTGTAGTGTCAACCCAAGACCGTATTGAATCGGTACAAAAAAACTTCTTACTGTTTACCTTACGGCGCCTAAATTGGGATGCAAACCTCCTTATTCTAGTAGTAATCTGATTCGTGGTGAAGTTGATAGTCCCGAGTTAATTAGTCGTCTAAACTTCTCTGTTCCAAGAAGATTCACTAGAAACTACTTACCCTTAATTTAAAATCATTGTTGATCTAACTATGAGTTGCTTGAGCCCTACAGAGTATTATGTTCTGACTATAATAGACTTTATCCTATTACCTCTAATCCTGACTCTGCCGCTCTTAAAGCGATCAATACTAACTTTTTTTACACATAATTAGATATTACTAATATTTAAATATTTTCTCGTTCCTTTACTATTTCCTATAGTCTATCTTTTCGCGAATTGAGCCGTACGATACACGGCAGCGCCCCCCAGTCGGTTGGTCGGGCGGTATGTGACTCGTGTAAAAAAAAAAGATTTCCAGATGAAGGTGGTGCTTATATCCGCGTGCGCGGCATTTGCCGGAGTTGCACTGCCTCAGTTGATAACCAGTCTTAAGCCAATTTATGCAGAGTGAGCCTTTTTGCTTCTTTAAATCGATTAGACGGGGTCAGGTTTTTAAAGCTCTGATAATATTAAATTGAGTGTCCAGAACCATAGCAAAAGACGCAGTCGAAGGGATGAGACTTGTGACAAGCCGTCCTACGCAAATCAGTATGATTACTTCGCAATTGGTTGCTTGGCGCATAGCTTGCCATGGCGAAATCCATAGCCATGGATTCCCACGTTGGAATTAAATTAAAAGACAGGGTGATATATTTAGAAATGCCGCCAGCCGCCAGTTATTGCCAACATTGGAAGCACAATTAGTCAGCATTCGTTATCTACACGTATGCAGATCATTTCCGTCTAAGCTCTCCCATATCGTACTCTCTCTCTTTCTAGTACTTCGCACCTACACCATTTTTGATTGGAAGACCGCCTTTAGAAATAGTCGAACCGATGGAAGATGAAGGAATCGGAAATATGGATTCAAAAAATGACTAAAGATTTCTTGGTAAAATGGAAAAAAATATTTGTATATTTTCCTCCAGAGGAATAAATGGAAAAAAGAAATTCGTAATATACAAGGATCGCAAATAGTTTAATTGAAGTATGCGGCTGACTCTGAGCCAAAAAGACGAACTAGAGTGACATCCGGAATGTCCGAGATAGGAATTATCATGGCAATGTTGTTGTTTATCTTGAGCTGTCAATTTTCTAGTGCATTACCTAAAAATATAATACCCAGATATTCCATAGACAGAATAAATAAGACATCAACAATATATTTAGATCCTCTAGAAGATGTGGATATTGTTAGTACTTCTTCGAATTTGGTGATCTATTATAAAATGGATCCATATTTTAAAATGATAAGGAAAAGTAATGCGAACCCTTGCGAAAGGCTTTGTAGCTTTGAAGAGCAATGTAATCTAGTTTTAGATAATATGCGAAGTCAGTTATCGGAACTTGAAGAAAACAATTACTTGTTTATGATACAGTCTAGATCCAGAAGCAAGCGTGCTCCGTTAGAATTGTATCATATTTTTTCGGTATAATGGATGAAGATGACGAAGAGCAATTAGAAGAAAATATGAAGAATTTATTAGATAACCAGAACAACCTTTATAAACTAATTTAAAAACAAACATCAGTGGTTGATTCAACTACCTATTTATTCAAAATAACAACAGAAGATGGTAATGCAAACTTCAGAAGTATGCAAATAAGAATTGACAACGTGAATGAAGTTTTTTAAGATAACTATTATGTTTATAAGGAATCGATAAAATTCTTTATGACTACGAAATAAGTAGTATAAGCCTTTTTCATTGATAATATTATATGTTCTCGTGCCAATTTCGAGTTTCTTACAACACCTTTTTACGGATGCATAATATAATATACATAATATACACGTATATATATATAAATTATATAATATAATATATGTACATAATTTAAATTTTACATATTTACATACATAATATTGTAAAGAGGTTGCAACATAAGCAAACTTCTACATTTGTTGAGTTGATATTTGAAACTGAATTTTATTTCTCTAAATCCTGCTTAGGTAGCTAATATGAAATTTACATGTTCTAATCTTATCTCTAACTAGTCCAAATCAGTGGCCATTTGATACAATGCGATACGAGCGATGAACCCACTCAGGAGTTCGGGGTTTTTTTTTGTTATATTTCTATCGCTCAAGAGTTGTTTATTTTTAAATTTAGGCTGACCCATGTTTGAAAATATATGTTCTGCAGCGGTCCAATCGTTTTACGTACAATATATATACATATAATATCATATGTACATATATCCGTGTTCATGTGTGAACATTCTGCCAAAGGGCCAGCAAGGCTAGGCGTATATCTTAAAACTTACAGTTGAAAGGTTAGACTAAATTTATTATATATTTTACTTTTCGCCTTTAATCTCTAAAGGTAACATTTTTCTTTTAGAACAACGATATAGTGGACTGTATTCTTTATTATTATAATATAACTTTATACTTTATTTTTTTTTTCTTAATTGTTAACTTTTATAGTGCTGGCAATGGACCTGCAAAGGTTATGGATCCATTTTATAATAGATCACCAAATTCCAAGAAGTACTCACAATCGCCACATCTCCCATAGGATCTAAATATATGGCTGAAGTCTTATTTATCCTGTCTATGGAATATCTTCGTGTTATATTTTTAGGTAACGCGCTAGAAAACAACAACATTGTCATGATAATTCCGATCTTGGACATTCCCGGTGTTGCTCTAGTTCGTCTTTTCGACTCAGGGTCAGCCTCATTCTTTTCAACAGATTTTATTCCTTGCAAGGGACACATTTTAGCCATTGCTAGCCATCTCCACATCTCCTACAGGCCGTCATGCTGATGACAATTCTCATCTTTTAATAAAACTATTTGTCCTTCTTCTATATTAGGAATTTCTCTTCTCCATTTATTCCTTTGCTGGAGTGTATGCAAATATTCATTTTTCCATTTTACCCAAAAATCTTTCCTCATTTTTTGGATAACTCTCCACCTATCCAAATTTCCGATTTATTTATCCTCCATCGGCTCGACTATTTCTAAGGGCGGTCTTCCAATCAGAAAATGACCTGGCTTAAAGCTTCTTGTTGTTCCATCTCATTAACTATAGTGGTTAGTGTTTAAACATGCTTCTATTTGAGATAAAAGGGTTGACATTTCTTCATATGTCAAAATATTGTCGCCGATTATACGCTTTAAATGGTATTTCATTGCCTTGACCCCAGCTTCCCAAATACCTCCGAAGTCCTGCCGGCGGAATAAAATACCAATCCATCCTATCCTTCTCCAGCTGCGCTGCAATCGCTAAATTTTCTTGATCTAATTTCCTAGCAGCTCCTACAAAATTTGTTCCGTTATCTGAATATATATTAGCACATTTCCCTCGTCTAGCAATGAATCTTCTGAGGTCATCTAAAAATTCGTCAGAAGTTAGATCGCTTATCATTTCTAAATGTATGGCTTTAGTGGCCATACAAACAAATACGTATCCTTTAAATGTTTTTTGTCCGCGATCTTTTGATCACTTAACAAAATAAGGACCTGCGTAATCTAATCCCATATTTAAGAATGCCATAATAACTCGATATTTTGGTAAATTTCCCATTATTTGCTTAGCTGTATTTTATCTATATCTTGCACTCTTGATGCATTCTCTTAAATACTTCTTCAACAAATTTCTTAACCCAAACATCCAAAACTTTTATTGAATACAATTACGCATAAGGTTTATTCCTCCATGTAAGGTCTCCTTATGAGCATCTTTAATTATCAAGTAGGATATATGACATTAAGCTAAAATAATTGGATGTTTAAGTTTGAATTCTGCATAGGAGTTTTGTAGTCTTCCTCCTACTCTGAGGAGTCCATCCTTATCCAGAAGCGGATTCAGTGACAATAATATGTTAGTTGTACTGATTTCTTTGTTGTTTTGCAAACACTTTATCTCTTGACTGAATTTCAGTTTTTGTTGCTTTTTTATGACTATGCTTTCAGCTAATTTTAATTATTTTACCTGAAGGTAGGAAGGATACTATTCAGTTTGTGTTTTTATTTTAATAAATCCGATTGTGTAGGCTATAATACGTATTAATTTTTGAAAGCAACAAATTGCAAATAGGATCATCGGTTTTATTATTTATTATTGTTTTTATAATTGTCGAGGCCAATGCTCTTTTGCATCAGCTAGCCATTTTGGACCTTTCCACCAAAGATCACAGTGTGTCAATTGTTTGAATCAATTCCCCTAGATGCTAAATCAGCATCTAGACCGTCAGCATCAGACCTTACATGATTCCATTCAGTGTTGGCTAGTTTTCGAATGTCATCTGTTCTTCGTCTGATATTTTTAACCTTACTTTTGCCAGTCTTGATCCATGCTAAATTGATAGTGGAATCACTCCAAGCATAAATTTCTACCTTACTGGTTAATGACTCCTTTATTTTTTGGATCAGTAGGGTTAACAAATGAGCGGCACACAGTTCTAGTTTTTCTATTTTCTATAGGATTGACTCTAATTTTGCTAGCTATTATAGTTACAGCATCTCCTACATCTCACTACTGCAGCATATGCTTTTTCTGAGGCATCAGCAAATCCATGTAGCTGAATACTTATGACATTTCTAAAATTAATCCATCTTTGGATTCGAATGTTTTCTAAATATAATACATTTTCTTTATATGCTTCCCAGTATTTCAAATCTTCTGCTGCTAATTCCTGATCCCATTCACTTTTGCTTATCCAAAGTTTTTAAATGAAAAGCTTTCCTAAAATAGTCACGGGAGCCAACCATCCTAAGGGATCATATATTTCAGATAATATCGATAGTACTATCCTTTTGTTTGTCAATTTGGATGACCCGCAATTTACTTTAAACTTAAATAAATCCTTTTGTGGTTCCCATTGAAGTCCAAGAGTTTTAACACTCTCATTTTCAATAATACTAAGAACCTTGTTATCCCCAGTATCCTCTACTGTTGATATTATTTCTGAATTATTAGATATCCATTTTCTTTAATTTTGTCCTACTTTTTGTAATTCGTTAGAAATTAGTTGGACAACATTTTTGGTGTAATCTACAGAATCGGCTCCAGTCATTAGGTCGTCCATGTAAAAATCGTTCCTTATTATTTCACTTATATTTTTATTTTGACATTTATCTGCTATGTCCACCAGAACCCTAGTAGCTAAGTATGGTGCAGATGCCGTACCATAAGTGACTGTTGCTAGTTTATAATTTCTTCTGAAGAATTTCTCCATAAAATATATTGATATTTTTGGTGATTTTCATTTATTTTAATCTTTGATATTTGTATAATATTTGTTATTTGTATATTTTCCTCCAGAGGAATAAATGGAAAAAAGAAATTCGTAATATACAAGGATCGCAAATAGTTTAATTGAAGTATGCGGCTGACTCTGAGCCAAAAAGGCGAACTAGAGTGACATCCGGAATGTCCGAGATAGGAATTATCATGGCAATGTTGTTGTTTATCTTGAGCTGTCTATTTTCTAGTGCATTACCTAAAAATATAATACCCAGATATTCCATAGACAGAATAAATATGTCATCAACAATATATTTAGATCCTCTAGAAGATGTGGATATTGTTAGTACTTCTTCGAATTTGGTGATCTATTATAAAATGGATCCATATTTTAAAATGATAAGGAAAAGTAATGCGAACCCTTGCGAAAGGATTTGTAGCTTTGAAGAGCAATGAAATCTAGTTTTAGATAATATGCGAAGTCAGTTATCGGAACTTGAAGAAAACAATTAATTGTTTATGATACAGTCTAGATCCAGAAGCAAGCGTGCTCCGTTAGAATTTATGGGTTCATTGTATCATATTTTTTCGGTATAATGGATGAAGATGACGAAGAGCAATTAGAAGAAAATATGAAGAATTTATTAGATAACCAGAACAACCTTTATAAACTAATTTAAAAACAAACATCAGTGGTTGATTCAACTACCTATTTATTCAAAATAACAACAGAAGATGGTAATGCAAACTTCAGAAGTATGCAAATAAGAATTGACAACGTGAATGAAGTTTTTTAAGATAACTATTATGTTTATAAGGAATCGATAAAATTCTTTATGACTACGAGATAGGTAGTATAGGCCTTTTTCATTGATAATATTATATGTTCTCGTGCCAATTTCGAGTTTCTTACAACACCTTTTTACGGATGCATAATATAATATACATAATATACACGTATATATATATAAATTATATAATATAATATATGTACATAATTTAAATTTTACATATTTAAATACATAATATTGTAAAGAGGTTGCAACATACGCAAACTTCTACATTTGTTGAGTTGATATTTGAAACTGAATTTTATTTCTCTAAATCCTGCTTAGGTAGCTAATATGAAATTTACATGTTCTAATCTTATCTCTAACTAGTCCAACTCAGTGGCCATTTGATACAATGCGATACGAGCGATGAACCCACTCAGGAGTTCGGGGTTTTTTTTGTTATATTTCTATCGCTCAAGAGTTGTTTATTTTTAAATTTAGGCTGACCCATGTTTGAAAATATATGTTCTGCAGCGGTCCAATCGTTTTACGTACAATATATATACATATAATATCATATGTATATCCGTGTTCATGTGTGAACATTTTGCCAAAGGGCCAGCAAGGCTAGGCGTATATCTTAAAACTTACAGTTGAAAGGTTAGACTAAATTTATTATATATTTTACTTTTCGCCTTTAATCTCTAAAGGTAACATTTTTCTTTTAGAACAACGATATAGTGGACTGTATTCTTTATTATTATAATATAACTTTATACTTTATTTTTTTTTTCTTAATTGTTAACTTTTATAGTGCTGGCAATGGACCTGCAAAGGTTATGGATCCATTTTATAATAGATCACCAAATTCCAAGAAGTACTCACAATCGCCACATCTCCCATAGGATCTAAATATATGGCTGAAGTCTTATTTATCGTGTCTATGAAATATTTAGGTGTTATATTTTTAGGTACCGCGCTAGAAAACAACAACATTGTCATGATAATTCCGATCTTGGACATTCCCGGTGTTGCTCTAGTTCGTCTTTTCGACTCAGGGTCAGCCTCATTCTTTTGAACAGATTTTATTCCTTGCAAGGGACACATTTTAGCCATTGCTAGCCATCTCCACATCTCCTAAAGGCCGTCATGCTGATGACAATTCTCATCTTTTAATAAAACTATTTGCCCTTCTTCTATATTAGGAATTTCTCTTCTCCATTTATTCCTTTGCTGGAGTGTATGCAAATATTCATTTTTCCATTTTACCCAAAAATCTCTCCTCATTTTTTGGATAACTCTCCACCTATCCAAATTTCCGATTCTTTTATCCTCCATCGGCTCGACTATTTCTAAGGGCGGTCTTCCAATCAGAAAATGACCTGGCGTTAAAGCTTCTTGTTGTTCCATCTCATTAACTATAGTGGTTAGTGTTTAAACATGCTTCTATTTGAGATAAAAGGGTTGACATTTCTTCATATGTCAAAATATTGTCGCCGATTATACGCTTTAAATGGTATTTCATTGCCTTGACCCCAGCTTCCCAAATACCTCCGAAGTCCTGCCGGCGGAATAAAATACCAATCCATCCTATCCTTCTCCAGCTGCGCTGCAATCGCTAAATTTTCTTGATCTAATTTCCTAGCAGCTCCTACAAAATTTGTTCCGTTATCTGAATATATATTAGCACATTTCCCTCGTCTAGCAATGAATCTTCTGAGGTCATCTAAAAATTCGTCAGAAGTTAGATCGCTTATCATTTCTAAATGTATGGCTTTAGTGGCCATACAAACAAATACGTATCCTTTAAATGTTTTTTGTCCGCGATCTTTTGATCACTTAACAAAATAAGGACCTGCGTAATCTAATCCCATATTTAAGAATGCCATAATAACTCGATATTTTGGTAAATTTCCCATTATTTGCTTAGCTGTATTTTATCTATATCTTGCACTCTTGATGCATTCTCTTAAATACTTCTTCAACGAATTTCTTAACCCAAACATCCAATACTTTCATTGAATACAATTACGCATAAGGTTTATTCCTTATGAGCATCTTTAATTATCAAGTAGGATATATGACATTAAGCTAAAATAATTGGATGTTTAAGTTTGAATTCTGCATCGGAGTTTTGTTGTCTTCCTCCTACTCTGAGGAGTCCATCCTTATCCAGAAGCGGATTCAGTGACAATAATATGTTAGTTGTACTGATTTCTTTGTTGTTTTGCAAACACTTTATCTCTTGACTGAATTTCAGTTTTTGTTGCTTTTTTATGACTATGCTTTCAGCTAATTTTAATTATTTTACCTGAAGGTAGGAAGGATACTATTCAGTTTGTGTTTTTATTTTAATAAATCCGATTGTGTAGGCTATAATACGTATTAATTTTTGAAAGCAACAAATTGCAAATAGGATCATCGGTTTTATTATTTATTATTGTTTTTATAATTGTCGAGGCCCATGCTCTTTTGCATCAGCTAGCCATTTTGGACCTTTCCACCAAAGATCACAGTGTGTCAATTGTTTGAATCAATTCCCCTAGATGCTAAATCAGCATCTAGACCGTCAGCATCAGACCTTACATGATTCCATTCAGTGTTGGCTAGCTTTCGAATGTCATCTGTTCTTCGTCTGATATTTTTAACCTTTCTTTTGCCAGTCTTGATCCATGCTAAATTGATAGTGGAATCACTCCAAGCATAAATTTCTACCTTACTGGTTAATGACTCCTTTATTTTTTGGATCAGTAGGGTTGACAAATGAGCGGCACACAGTTCTAGTTTTTCTATTTTCTATAGGATTGACTCTAATTTTGCTAGCTATTATAGTTACAGCATCTCCTACTTTAGCATACACTACTGCAGCATATGCTTTTCCTGAGGCATCAGCAAATCCATGTAGCTGAATACTTATGCCATTTCTTAAATTAATCCATCTTTGGATTCGAATGTTTTCTAAATTTAATACATTTTCTTTATATGCTTCCCAGTATTTCAAATCTTCTGGTGCTAATTCCTGATCCCATTCACTTTTGCTTATCCAAAGTTTTTAAATGAAAAGCTTTCCTATTATGTTTTCCTTATTATTTCACTTATATTTTTATTTTGACATTTATCTGCTATGTCCACCAGAACCCTAGTAGCTAAGTATGGTGCAGATGCCGTACCATAAGTGACTGTTGCTAGTTTATAATTTCTCCATAAAATATATTGATATTTTTGGCCATTTTCATTTATTTTAATCTGACGGTACATTTTTTCAATGTCTGCAGAAACAAAAAGTTCCCATTTCCTCCACTTAACGATAATATCAAAAATATCTTTTTGAACTCGTGGACCAACCCACATTATATCGTTCATACTTTAATTATTTGAAGTTTTTGCTGAAGCATCAAAAACTACTCTCAGCTTGGTCGTCAGGCATGATTCTCTGATAACAGCCTGGTGTGGTAAATAAGTATCATTACATTACTCATTAGTTACTTTGACCATGTGTCCTAGCTCGATATATTCTTTCATAAATTTAGAATAATCAGTCTTAAGTTTTTTATTATTTTTTAATTTATTCTCCAAATTTATAAAACAAGCCATTGCTTGCTTCTTTGAATATCCAACGTATCGCCCATCTGCGCCTTTTGTTTTGGTTTTAATGACATCGCATAATTCCGATTCGATGTCATTTTTATCGTTTTCCTCAACTTGTCAATAGCGATCTAAATCTTTTAATACTATCGTTGTAGCTACAATAGTTTCCTTTCCTTTGGATTTTTTACATCCAGAAACTATCCACCCGAAATCAGTTTTTTGACCAAGGAGACCTCTATTTTTATAACTCCATTCTGAAAAATGTGAGTATATACGTCTGATCCAATGATTAGATCAATACGACCAGGTTTATTAAAATCGGGGTCGGCTAATTTAAAACTCTTCAATTTTTTCTGATCAAAATTAATTTTGCTGACTGGAAGCGCTTTCATGAGCTTTGGATGACTGAGTGCTTCAAATTCCAAATTTTTTGGAGAATTTGTTAGTGAAATTATTGCTTTGTGCTTGGAGATGCACGTTCCTGTGGAAGATACTCCACTTATTTCCGTATGTGAATGAAATTTTTTCAATTTTAGAATCTGTGCAGGCTCTTCTGAAATGATTGTGCTTTGAGAACCGCTATCAATCAAAGCTCTAAATTTTTGAAAACCTCCATTTCCTGACTTCACTTGAATCAAAGCAGTGGCTAATAAGGCTTGCCCTGTTGTTCTACACGTATTCACCTTTTCTGGATTATTACCTGTAAAGTACGTAACGTGTGGTGGGGTTTTCGACAAATCGAACAGAGCTTTTATTAAACGGATGCTTCAGACATCTCAGGCAAATCCGATTTTTCCTTACCCAGTAAGACCGTTCTGATGGATTCATTATTTTAAATTTATGGCATTGAATTAAATAATGCCCCGGTAGTGTACAATATACACAATTGTCACTATCATTTTTGTGAATGTTCGTATTAATAATTTTCTTTACAGGGTTAACTTCCTGTGAAAAAGAAGATATTGAATTGAGCCTTTGCTCTAAAAAGTCCATAACATCAGAGAGTGCCTGTATCTCTTTTGTTTCTTGACATGGCTTTCAAATAAGTTGAGCGACTTGTAACGAACTGATTTTGTTATCTTCCGCTCGCTACGAATCGCAACGGCTAGCTCAGAGAGTTTGTGTGTTCGTCCCACCAAATTTATGTTTTGTGTGATTGCCCGACCAAAGAGAAGACAGAGTTTTAAGATGTAGTGGCTTTATTAGCGGAATTCTTTACAGCTGGGTTATTGCAGTCCTCGCTGTCGGCTGCGTGGTTCTCTTACCCGTGCCGGCTCGACTGGGGCTTAGGATGTTATGGTGGGGAAGGTGTATCGCCCGTTGGGTCAAGCTAACGCTCCTCCTAGCCCCACCTTGACCGACTGACTCCACCGACCCTTCTGACCGTGCCAGGTTCCTGTGCGCTGCCTGGTGCCTTCGTTGTCCTGCGGTGTCCTCGACAGTGGTTCCCAGATCGGGCTTGAGGTTTAGGATGTTATGGCGGAGAGGTGTATCGCCCGTTGGGTCAAGCTAACGCTCCTCCCAGGCCCACCTTGACCGACCACTGACTCCACTGACCTTTCTGACCGTGCCAGGTTCCACTTGCAGGGATCGTCCTCCTGCGTCACTCGCGTTCGACCTGACTGTTCACTAGTCTGAACCTCCGTTTGACTGTCTCCGTATGCGTACGGCTCTTCGCGTGCTTAAAATTGACTCTCCGTGCTTGTACTCGACACCTGCGGCTCTTCGCTTGATTAAAATTGACTGTCTCGAGCTGCGCTTGTGCAGTCCGGGCCGGGGAAATCCTGTTATTTCCCCTTTTTGCACACGGCCCGCTCGGTACAAGGTCCGACCCAGGTCCCGGTGGTCCACGGTGCGTCCTCTTTGTGCTTGACCAAAGTCCGCACCGTTACCGGCCTGAGTCCAAGGTCCAGCGCGGTACCGTTAGTTCACGGTCACTCCGCTTTGCTCGGAACCAAGGTCCATTATTTCCCGTTTGACCTGGTTGCCCTTGACTCCTTCTGCATTCCATCCTCCTCCGCTGTTGCTAGGCAGCTCTCCTGCACCCCCGATTTGTGGGGAGTTTTAAGACTCCTCACAGCTTAAATATCCTGTTCACTGTTACTGTACGCGAAATTGAGCCAATTTCAAATCCCATCGAAATTCAGCACTGTGCCAAACGAGGATAGCGAATTGCCAGCCGTGCCTCTTATCTTGTTCTAAATGATAGTAACAGTTCAATTCGCCTGCGCAGGGAAAACCTGTATGAAAAAGCTCCTCACAATATATTTAACATAACCTGCAGTTCCATACACCACCTGTTCATCAGTAAAACATCCCTCAGTATACTTCTCGAGCGCTTCCGATGAAATTTGGTCCAGTTTCAGTTGCGTTGGAAAATTTGGACTACATGTTTTATTAACATTAAAATAAAAAATATTAGTACATTGTATAAAAAATGTATTAAAACAATTTACCTTTAATGATCCCTTAAGTGAGTTCTATATCTTTTTGCTTATGAAATGAATCCATTAACTGGAATTATTAATGATAACTTTAAATTAATTAATTAAAAATTTAATTTAATATAATTGAATTACCATTTTCTTCGAAACTGGCTAAATCGATTCTGCCTCTCACAAAAATCAACGCGAAAGTAGGTCTGTGAAAAGGGGCTCGTGCCTTTTTGAAAAGGAATCCGTTAATCTATTTTGTCCTTTTATTGTTATTTCCCTCTGGCTCGTCCCCATCCTTTTTACCAACATAATTTGTCTTTAATGTTTCTAACGACGCCGACTGCGAGCGTCGGTTTAGCAATTGGTTATTAATGAAAATTTGCATGAAAACTCATCAGATATTCATCAACTTGATTAAGCTCATTACTATTGGATTTTCATTTTTAAATTATAAGGAGATAGATCGCGTTAGATGTTCTTCAGTAACGATGAATTTTGGATCCGCGGGGTACATACAGTCGGTACACATTGTTTTACTTTTTTGCAATGTCTATGATGAGCTTAACACGATCGGCAATGCGGATCCACTCCTCAAGTGCCGACGCTGTTACAATTGCAGTGTCAGCATTTTGAGCATGTGCGACCGATGCTTCCCTCATTTATGTACGCATATGACACTTACCATGAATACATAAGATATACACAGAAATTGCGGTAAGTTTCATATAATATCATTTGTTTATTCTTCTGCTTCTGCTTTTGAGAAAATCAAAAGTCGCAATCAAAGCATAAACAAAAATAGAGGAGCGACGAAAATAAACAAGATAGAATGCTATAGTCGAGTTCCCGGGCTATCAGATACCCTTTACTTAATTAATTAATTAATTATTTAATTACCCTTTAATTATGCTAATGGAAGTGGTAACGAGAAAAAATAATTGAAAGAAAAATAACTTAAAAATTTTTTAAAAGTGTGGGTGTGAGAGTTTTGGTCGGTTTGTGGGCGTTAGATGGGCGTGGCCAAAACTTTTTGGCAAATCTATAGAAATTTACAAGATACATATATAAAAAATGAAAAAATATCACAATATTTTTCAGAAGTGTTGGCTTTATAGTTTTGGGCGTTAGAATGGGCGTGGCAAGAAGTGTTTTGGCAAATTAACATTTTTCAAAATTGTGAGCGTGACAGTTTTTTGCGTTTTGTGGGCGTTAGAGTGGGCGTGGCAACATTTGAAAATAAACTTGCGCTGCGGCTATGTCTCTGAAAGCTGCTTAATATCAACATTCTAGGTTTTTCCTGAGATCGAGGCGTTCATACGGACAGACGGACATGGCCAGTTCGACTCGGCTATTGATCCTGAACAAGAATATATATATAAGGTTGTCATATCTCCCTTCCGCCTTTTTGAATTTCGCGGCTATGTACAAAGCGCTACAGAGCTCGTATCTGGCAATACTATACATAATTTGAAAGGTCTTGACATAACCTACAAAACGACGCTACGCATTCAACAGTTATAGACGTGTAAACATGGAGTTCACTAACGCCGGAATTCTCGTTATTTTAAAGTTTTCCCTCGTTAAAGACAAATCCGCTAGAGAAACGTTCCGTGAGATTAATGGTGTTTTGGAGGATGGTACTCTATCACTTCGAACGGCGGAGGAATGGTTTCGACGATTCAGAGCCGGTGAAAACGACACCATGGATAAGCCAGCCGGCGAAAGACCTGTGACGACAAATACCGATCAATTCATGGAATACATCGAGTTAGACCGGCATGTGGCATCTCGTAACATCGCCCAGGAGATGGGAGTTAGTCACCAAACCATTTTAAACCATCTGCAGAAGGCTGGATACAAAAAAAAGCTTGATGTTGGGTGCCGCATGATTTGACGCAAAAAAACCTTCTGGACCGAATCAACGCCTGCGATATGCTGCTGAAACGGAACGAACTCGACCCATTCTTGAAGCGGATGGTGACTGGCGACGAAAAATGGATCACATACGACAATATCAAGCGAAAACGGTCGTGGTTGAAGGCCGGTGAACCGTCCCAAACAGTGGCCAAGCCGAGATTGACGACCAGGAAGGTTTTGCTGATATGATTTACTAATATAAAATTTACATGTTCTAATCTTATCTCTAACTAGTCCAACTCAGTGGCCATTTGATACAACGCGATACGACCGCTTGCATCGTTGATTGAGCGATGAACCCACTCAGGAGTTCGTGGTATTTTTATTATATTTCTATCACTCAAGAGTTGTTTATTTTTAAATTTAGGCAGACCCATGTTTGAAAATACATGTGCTGTAGCGGTCCAATCGTTTTACGTACAATATATATACATATAATATCATATGTATATCCGTGTTCATGTGTGAACATTCTGCCAAAGGGCCAGCAAGGCTAGGCGTATATCTTAAAACTTACAGTTAAAAGGTTAGACTAAATTTATTATATTTTTTACTTTTCGCCTTTAATCTCTAAAGGTAAAATTTTTCTTTTAGAACAACGATATAGTGGACTGTATTCTTTATTATTATAATATAACTTTATACTTTTTTTTTTTTTCTTAATTGTTAACTTTTATAGTGCTGGCAATGGACCTGCAAAGGTTATGGATCCATTTTATAATAGATCACCAAATTCCAAGAAGTACTCACAATCGCCACATCTCCCATAGGATCTAAATATATGGCTGAAGTCTTATTTATCCTGTCTATGGAATATCTTCGTGTTATATTTTTAGGTAACGCGCTAGAAAACAAAAACATTGCCATGATAATTCCGATCTTGGACATTCCCGGTGTTGCTCTAGTTCGTCTTTTCGGCTCAGGGTCAGCCTCATTCTTTTGAACACATTTTATTCCTTGCAAGGGACACATTTTAGCCATTGCTAGCCATCTCCACATCTCCTAAAGGCCGTCTTGCTGGATGACAATTCTCATCTTTTAATAAAACTATTTGCCCTTCTTCTATATTAGGAATTTCTCTTCTCCATTTATTCCTTTGCTGGAGTGTATGCAAATATTCATTTTTCCATTTTACCCAAAAATCTCTCCTCATTTTTTGGATAAGTCTCCACCTATCCAAATTTCCGATTCTTTTATCCTCCATCGGCTCGACTATTTCTAAGTGCGGTCTTCCAATCAGAAAATGACCTGGCGTTAAAGCTTCTTGTTGTTCCATCTCATTAACTATAGTGTTTAGTGTTCAAACATGCTTCTATTTGACATAAAAGGGTTGACATTTCTTCATATGTCAAAATATTGTCGCCGATTATACGCTTTAAATGGTATTTCATTGACTTGACCCCAGCTTCCCAAATACCTCCGAAGTGAGGTCCTGCCGGCGGAATAAAATGGCAATCCATCCTATCCTTCTCCAGCTGCGCTGCAATCGCTAAATTTTCTTGGAAGGCAAAAAATAATTCTTGATCTAATTTCCTAGCAGCTCCTACCAAATTTGTTCCGTTATCTGAATATATATTGGCACATTTCCCTCGTCTAGCAATGAATCTTCTGAGGTCATCTAAAAATGCGTCAGAAGTTAGATCGCTTATCATTTCTAAATGTATGGCTTTGGTGGCCATACAAACAAATACGGCAACGTATCCTTTAAATGTTTTTTGTCCGCGATCTTTTGATCACTTAACAAAATAAGGACCTGCGTAATCTAATCCCATATTTAAGAATGCCATAATAACTCGATATTTTGGTAAATTTCCCATTATTTGCTTAGCTGTATTTTATCTATATCTTGCACTCTTGATGCATTCTCTTAAATACTTCTTCAACGAATTTCTTAACCCAAACATCCAATACTTTCATTTCATTACGCATAAGGTTTATTCCTCCATGTAAGGTCTCCTTATGAGCATCTTTAATTATCAAGTAGGATATATGACATTAAGCTAAAATAATTGGATGTTTAAGTTTGAATTCTGCATCGGAGTTTTGTAGTCTTCCTCCTACTCTGAGGAGTCCATCCTTATCTAGAAGCGGATTCAGTGACAATAATATGTTAGTTGTACTGATTTCTTTGTTGTTTTGCAAACACTTTATCTCTTGACTGAATTTAAGTTTTTGTTGCTTTTTTTAAAACTATGCTTTCAGCTAATTTTAATTATTTTACCTGAAAGTAGGAAGGATATACCATTCAGTTTGTGTTTTTATTTTAATAAATCCGATTGTGTAGGCTATAATACGTATTAATTTTTGAAAGCAACAAATTGCAAATAGGATCATCGGTTTTATTATTTATTATTGTTTTTATAATTGTCGAGGCCCATGCTCTTTTGCATCAGCTAGCCATTTTGGACCTTTCCACCAAAGATCACAGTGTGTCAATTGTTTTGAATCAATTCCCCTAGATGCTAAATCAGCATCTAGACCGTCAGCATCAGACCTTACATGATTCCATTCAGTGTTGGCTAGTTTTCGAATATCATCTGTTCTTCGTCTGATATTTTTAAACTTACTTTTGCTACTCTTGATCCATGTTAAAGTGATAGTGGAATCACTCCAAGCATAAATTTCTACCTTACTGGTTAATGACTCCTTTATTTTTTGGATCAGTAGGGTTAACAAATGAGCGGCACACAGTTCTAGTTTTTCTATTTTCTATAGGATTGACTCTAATTTTGCTAGCTATTATAGTTACAGCATCTCCTACTTTAGCATACACTACTGCAGCATATGCTTTTTCTGAGGCATCAGCAAATCCATGTAGCTGAATACTTATGCCATTTCTTAAATTAATCCATCTTTGGATTCGAATGTTTTCTAAATTTAATACATTTTCTTTATATGCTTCCCAGTATTTCAAATCTTCTGGTGCTAATTCCTGATCCCATTCACTTTTGCTTATCCATAGTTTTTAAATGAAAAGCTTTCCTATTATGTTTTCCTTATTATTTCACTTTTATTTTTATTTTGACATTTATCTGATATGTCCACCAGAACCCTAGTAGCTAAGTATGGTGCAGATGCCGTACCATAAGTGACTGTTGCTAGTTTATAATTTCTCCATAAAATATATTGATATTTTTGGCCATTTTCATTTATTTTAATCTGACGGTACATTTTTTCAATGTCTGCAGAAACAAAAAGTTCCCATTTCCTCCACTTAACAATAATATCAAAAATATCTTTTTGAACTCGTGGACCAACCCACATTATATCGTTCATACTTTTATTATTTGAAGTTTTTGCTGAAGCATCAAAAACTACTCTCAGCTTGGTCGTCATTCTTGATTCTCTGATAACAGCCTGGTGTGGTAAAAAATACTAACCATCATTAGTTACTTTGACCATGTGTCCTAGCTCGATATATTCTTTCATAAATTTAGTATAATCAGTCTTAAGTTTTTTATTATTTTTTAATTTATTCTCCAAATTTATAAAACAATCCATTGCTTGCTTCTTTGAATCTCCTAAGGTGACATCTTGTTAAAATGGGATAAACACAACTTATCGCCCATCTGCGTCTTTTGTTGTTGTTTTAATGAAATTATCTTCGCATAATTCCGATTCGATGTCATTTTTATCGTTTTCCTCAACTTGTCAATAGCGATCTAAATCTTTTAATACTATCGTTGTAGCTACAATAGTTTCCTTTCCTTTGGATTTTTTACATCCAGAAACTATCCACCCGAAATCAGTTTTTTGACCAAGGAGACCTCTATTTTTATAACTCCATTCTGAAAAATGTGAGTATATACGTCTGATCCAATGATTAGATCAATACGACCAGGTTTATTAAAATCGGGGTCGGCTAATTTAAAACTCTTAAATTTTTTCTGATCAAAATTAATTGTGCTGACTGGAAGCGCTTTCATGAGCTTTGGATGACTGAGTGCTTCAAATTCCAAATTTTTTGGAGAATTTGTTAGTGAAATTATTGCTTTGTGCTTGGAGATGCACGTTCCTGTGGAAGATACTCCACTTATTTCCGTATGTGAATGATATTTTTTCAATTTTAGAATCTGTGCAGACTCTTTTGAAATGATTGTGCTTTGAGAACCGCTATCAATCAAAGCTCTTAATTTTTGAAAACCTCCATTTCCTGACTTCACTTGAATCAAAGCCGTGGCTAATAAGGCTTGCCCTGTTGTTATACACGTATTCACTTTTTCTGGATTATTACCTGTAAAGTGAGTAACGTGTGGTGGGGTTTTCGACAAATCGAACAGAGCTTTTATTAAACGGATGCTTCAGACATCTTAGGCAAATCCGATTTTTCCTTACCCAGTCAGACCGTTCTGCTGGATTCATTATTTTAAATTTATGGCATTGAATTAAATAATATACACAATTGTCACTATCATTTTTGTGAATGTTCGTGTTAATAATTTGCTTTACAGGGTTAACTTCCTGTGAAAAAGAAGATATTGAATTGAGCCTTTGCTCTAAAAAGTCCATAACATCAGAGAGTGCCTGTATCTCTTTTGTTTCTTGACATGGCTTTCAAATAAGTTGAGCGACTTGTAACGAACTGATTGGGTTATTGCAGTCCTCGCCGTCGGCTGCGCGGTTCTCTTACCCGTGCCGGCTCGACTGGGGCTTAGGATGTTATGGTGGGGAAGGTGTATCGCCCGTTGGGTCAAGCTAACGCTCCTCCCAGGCCCACCTTGACCGACCACTGACTCCACCGACCCTTCTGACCGTGCCAGGTTCTTGTGCGCTGCCTGGTGCCTTCGTTGTCCTGCGGTGTCCTCGATAGTGGTTCCCTGATCGGGCTTGAGGTTTAGGATGTTATGGCGGAGAGGTGTATCGCCCGTTGGGTCAAGCTAACGCTCCTCCCAGGCCCACCTTGACCGACCACTGACTCCACTGCCCTTTCTGACCGTGCCAGGTTCCACTTGCAGGGATCGTCCTCCTGCGTCACTCGCGTTCGACCTGACTGTTCACTAGTCTGAACCTCCGTTTGACTGTCTCCGTATGCGTACGGCTCTTCGCGTGCTTAAAATTGATTCTCCGTGCTTGTACTTGACACCTGCGGCTCTTCGCGTGATTAAAATTGACTGTCTCGAGCTGCGCTTGTGCAGCCTGGGCCGGGGAAATCCTGTTATTTCCCCTTTTTGCACACGGCCCGCTCGGTACAAGGTCCGACCCAGGTCCCGTTGGTCCACGGTGCGTCCTCTTAGTGCTTGACCAAAGTCCGCACCGTTACCGTTCGACCTCTGTGCCCTTGGCCGACCTGAGTCCAAGGTCCAGCGCGGTACCGTTAGTTCACGGTCACTCCGCTTTGCTCGGAACCAAGGTCCATTATTTCCCGTTTGACCTGGTTGCCCTTGACTCCTTCTGCATTCCTTCCTTCTCCGCTGTTGCTAGGCAGCTCTCCTGCACCCCCGATTTGTGGGAGTTTTAAGACTCCTCACAGCTTAAATATCCTGTTCACTGTTACTGTACGCGAAATTGAGCCGATTTTAAGTCCCATCGAAATTCAGCACTGTGCCAAACGAGGATAGCAAATTGCCAGCAATAACAATAACAGTAACAGTTTAATTCGTCTGCGCAGGGAAAACCTGTATAAAAAAGCTCCTCACATATATTTAACATAACCTGCAGTTCCATACACCACCTGTTCATCAGTAAAACATCCCTCAGTATAATTCTCGAGCGCTTAATCACCGCTAAATTTGTATGAATATTTGCGAAGATTTTAGCATTGACATGTCATAGGAAATAATTGCTAAGAAAAACATCACAAGAACACCACTAATACAGTGCAAAATCATCGATAGTTATCACCGCTGCTTATGCACAGTTTAACGAGTAAATCATATCATCTCCTGATTCATCGCTCTTTTAATTAATTTGATTACTAAATGCCAACTCATTTTTGAAGTACAATTTCCATCGCTCTTTTAGTGATTTTTTAATGTTTTACTTGCATTACCCGTTTATTAATAAACCATTTATGTTATTTCATCAAATCTATTAGATATCTATATATCTATAAATGTATTTATTTTTTTTACCATTTTTTTAAATGATGCATAGGAATTAAATGTAGGCATATGAATAGAATTCCGGAGTCTTCTGTGTCTTGTTTTCCGATGAAATTTGGTCCAGTTTCAGTTGCGTTGGAAATTGGGACTACATGTTTTATTAACATTAAAATAAAAAATATTAGTACATTGTATAAAAAAATGTTATAAAACAATTTACCTTTAATGATCCCTTAAGTGAGTTCTATATGTTTTTGCTTATGAAATGAATCCATTAACTGGAATTATTAATGATAACATTAAATAAATTAATTAAAAATTTAATTTAATTTAATATAATTGAATTACCATTTTCTTCGAAACTTTCGAAACTGGCTAAATCGATTCTGCCTCTCACAAAAATCAACGCGAAAGTAGGTCTGTGAAAAGGAGCTCGTGCCTTTTTGAAAAGGAATCCGTTAATCTATTTCGTTCTTTTATTGTTATTTCCCTCTGGCTCGTCCCCATCCTTTTTACCAACATAATTTGTCTTTAATGTTTCTAACGACGCCGACTGCGAGCGTCGGTTTAGCAATTGGTTATTAATGAAAATTTGCATGAAAACTCATCAGATATTCATCAACTTGATTAAGCTCATTACTATTGGATTTTCATTTTTAAATTATAAGGAGATAGATCGCGTTAGATGTTCTTCAGTAACGATGAATTTTGGATCCGCGGGGTACATACAGTCGGTACACATTGTTTTACTTTTTTGCAATGTCTATGATGAGCTTAACACGATCGGCAATGCGGATCCACTCCTCAAGTGCCGACGCTGTTACAATTGCAGTGTCAGCATTTTGAGCATGTGCGACCGATTCTTCCCTCATTTATGTACGCATATGACACTTATCATGAATACATAAGATATACACAGAAATTGCGATAAGTTTTATATAATATCATTTGTTTATTCTTCTGCTTCTGCTTTTGAGAAAATCAAAAGTCGCAATCAAAGCATAAACAAAAATAGAGGAGCGACGAAAATAACGACGAAATAGTCGAGTTCCCGGACTATCAGATACCCTTTACTCAGCTAATGGAAGTGGTAACGAGAAAAAATAATTGAAAGAAAAATAACTTAAAAATTTTTTAAAAGTGTGGGCGTGAGAGTTTTGGTTGGTTTGTGGGCGTTAGATGGGCGTGGCTAAAACTTTTTTGGCAAATGTATAGAAATTTACAAGATACATTTAAAAAAAATGAAAAAATATCACAACATTTTTCAGAAGTGTTGGCTTTATAGTTTTGGGCGTCTTGTGGGCGTTAGAATGGGCGTGGCAAGAAGTGTTTTGGCAAATTAACATTTTTCAAAATTGTGAGCGTGATTTTTTTTGCGTTTTGTGGGCGTTAGAGTGGGCGTGGCAACATTTGAAAATAAACTTTCGCTGCGTCTATGTCTCTGAAAGCTGCTTAATATCAACATTCTAGGTTTTGTAGTTCCTGAGATCGAGCCGTTCATAGGGACAGACGGACATGGCCAGTTCGACTCGGCTATTGATCCTGAACAAGAATATATATACTGGTACTCTATCACTTCGAACCGCGGAGGAATGGTTTCGACGATTCAGAGCCGGTGAAAACGACACCATGGATAAGCCAGCCGGCGGAAGACCATTTGACGACATATACCGATCAAATCATGGAATACATCGAGTTAGACCGGCATGTGGCATCTCGTGACATCGCCCAGGAGATGGGAGTTAGTCACCAAACCATTTTAATCCATCTGCAGAAGGCTGGATACAAAAAAAAGCTTGATGTTTGGGTGCCGCATGATTTGACGCAAAAAAACCTTCTGGACTGAATCAACGCCTGCGATATGCTGCTGAAACGGAACGAACTCAACCCATTCTTGAAGCGGATGGTGACTGGCGACGAAAAATGGATCACATACGACAATATCAAGCGAAAACGGTCGTGGTCGAAGGCCGGTGAATCGTCCCAAACAGTGGCCAAGCCGAGATTGACGGCCAGGAAGGTTTTGCAGTGTGTTTGGTGGGATTGGAAGGAAATTATTCACAATGAGCTGCTCCCATATGGCCAGACGCTTAATTCTACCATCTACTGCGAACAACTGGACCGCTTGAAGCAGGCGATCGACCAGAAGCGTCCAGAATTGGCCAACAGGAAGGGTGTAGTGTTCCACCAGGACAACGCCAGACCGCACACTTCGGGAGCTCGGATGGGAGGTTTTATCGCATCCACCATATAGCCCGGACGTAGCGATGTGATTACCACCTGTTCCTGTCCATGGCGAATGCCCTTATTGGTGTAAAGTTGAACTCAAAAGAGGCTTGTGAAAAGTGGCTGTCCGAGTTCTTCGCAAATAAGGAGGGGGGCTTCTACGAGGGAGGTATTATGAAGTTGCCGTCTAGATGGAAACAGATTATCGAACAAATCGGCGCATATTTAAACTAAATTCGATCACTGTAACACTTTTTATAATGCATTGAATAAAGAGCAAAAAAGCGGAAGGGAGATATTAGAGAACCTTATATGTTCTCGTGCCAATTTCGAGTTTCTTACAACACCTTTTTACGGATGCATAATATATTATGTATATTATAATATACACGTATATATATATACATAATATAATATAATATATGTACATAATATAAATTTAACATATTTACATACATAATATTGTAAAGAGGTTGCAACATAAGCAAACGTCTACATTTGTGGAGTTGATATTTGAAACTGAATTTTATTTCTCTAAATCCTGCTTAGGTAGCTAAAATGAAATTTACATGTTCTAATCTTATCTCTAACTAGTCCAACTCAGTGGCTATTTGATACAATGCGATACGACCGCTTGCATCGTTGTTTCAGCGATGAACCCACTCAGGAGTTCGTGGTATTTTTATTATATATCTATCGCTCAAGAGTTGTTTATTTTTAAATTTAGGCAGACCCATGTTTGAAAATACATGTGCTGCAGCGGTCCAATCGTTTAACGTACAATATATATACATATAATATCATATGTATATCCGTGTTGTGTGAACAATATATACATACGTGTATTCTGGCAATAGCAGTAACCAAAAGAGATAAGGCAAAAGGGATATTTTTATTGTTAGCTTCTTCCAAGGCAATATATCTCATGAATCAAAATTAAATGTTTAATGTGTAATACTGGTAAAAATAAATATAACCTCACAGCGGCGATTATCATCCTTGTTTTTAATATGCAAGAACAAGAGCCCTCCGAGCGACGTTTGAAGTCGTGAATAGCCAACAATTTTTGTTGACGTGTGCACAGTGGTCCTGTTGTGAATTCGATACTCTCCGCTAAGACAATTGTTGTAAACTTCGTAGAGCATTTGTTAGTAGCCGTTAATTTTTGTATTATTCGTGGCACAAGCCAGCAATATATTAACCAATAAAGAAATGCTATTAACTTAACTACAACAAAATGAGTAGGGGTGGAGCGGTTAGAATTGGGGTAGGTCAGAAGTGATAATTTAACGTTTGATGGACAACCTTGACAAGAGGGAATAGTATTGCGTGGCCCGCAACGATCCATTTGACACACGGACGTGTAAAGGGGATGGAATGTGGCCGAAACATTGCCCGATCGTTTTATGATCAAGGTAACAGCTAAGCTTGTGGGGTAGTGAGGACAGCTGACTGACGAACGGTACGAATGTAATTATTTTTACAGGCACTTTAAATATTTATTCTCGTTATGTTGGCTTACGACCACGACCACGAGATCCCACGACCAATTACGACGAGCTTACGCAGGCAATCTGTTGCCTGAAATCCGATGCCTCTCGCTCGGTCCTAGTCCTTTTCCAGGACACGGGCACTAATACGCCGACATAACACATACCCGGAAAGTCACTCCTGTGGAATGTATAACCCAATTCTTTTGTACTTTCTTACTTATTAATCTTTTTCGGTATAATAAATTTATTTTATTTGAAATAATATTTAAGGAATTGATATTTTGAGAGAAAGCACAGATGTATAAAGATGTGTTTTATTTAATATCTTCGTAACCCAGGGTCCATCGCTATGTGATCTCACCGCACGGATAGAAAGGGGTGAGTTTTCCGGAACCTAGTTCCTCTTATTTTAGTCGTTATATTTAAATACATGCATATACCATTACCGTGCGCTTTTCACAATCAATATGTACAATAATATTATAACTACATTTTTATGTCATACTTCACGCACCTACGAAAACAGTTCTTTAGTCGCCGTAAATGACATTCACCAGCAATCTTTTTAATGAATTTATAATGTGAGCAAGAACAGCGAAGATTGCATGAGTAAAACAATAATAAGGGGGAGCTCTTATATCTAGCAGAAGGAATTAAAAAACATGGCATAACTTTTGACTAACAAAATGTACAGAAATAGGATGGCGCAACAATCTATTTGGCACGAAGGAGTGAAGGAGTGAAGGGGAAGGTATGTGGCCGAACACAGCCCGTTTGTTTTACGAATAAGAGACAAGCTGAGCTTGTGGGAGAGTGTGGACATAAGACAGACGGACTTTACGATTTCTATATATTATTCAGCGAGCTGAGCCGGAAGCCAGTATGCCTGACACAACTTCTTCGGCACAAGTCCTTCGAAGGGTATGGTAACGTAACAGTAATAGGAAACGTGTTCGACCCTATAAACTATATAAATTAATACATTTCGGAGTCGATTTTACTAGCATTCATGTACATAATTTGCCAAATAGGCAAGAACTGCAACGTCGTGCTGGGAACCCTGTACGCTGTTGAAGCTGACCTTGCATTCGGTGCACGGAGCTGGAAAAGCTGTTGGACAACATCCGCTGGGGCAACGTCCGCTGGTTACGCTGACCTTGCATCTGTGGCCAGGAGATGTGAACGCTGTTGGGCAACGCCAGCTAGGGCAATCGTGTTCACTCTTCCCTTGCTTAAGTGGACTTCTGGACTTCTTGCCCGGACTTCTTGAAGCCGTCAATAATGACTTGAATATCGTGTTGACGTTAGACCTTCTGGTGTTTCTGGTACAGTCCGAAAGAGGTATAACAGATGACTAAAAAGGAGATCAGGAGTTCTTTAAGTTCCGGAATATCAGGTCGTTCCCCTTTATATCCTTGTCGAATGAAACGAAAAATGTTTCTGTAACCAGTTGCCCGTTGATTGTAGCCGTTTCATCATTGATGATGATAACGCCGTTGGGCACCTTTCTACAAAGTTTTCTAGTGAGGTTGCTCTGCAATTCCCTATCGATATTATTTGACGACCGCAATCGGCTATGATATTGCTGTTTCCTGCAAAATTTAGAATGGTGTTGTTGTGGTGGTGGTGTATGTAGAATTATTTTATACATGCTAGGCTGGGCTTTTATTATGAAATTGCTTATTGTTTAGTAAAACTTTAAATTGGTCTATATAAGATTAGGTCTGTATAAGAAATATTTGTAGAGTGTTCATTGATTATATTATGTAAATCGTTGGAGTGTAAAACCGTTATAGGTATGGCGAAAGGGATTGTCGGAGTGTATTTTGTCTTCAGTTAATGTCAACATTGGAGACACAATTAGTATATGCCACCTCAGCTTTCGTTATCTATGCAGATCATTTGCACGAGCAACTAGCTCTCCCCTCTCGCGCTCTCCTTCTAGTACTCTCGCACCTACACCTTTGGCTTAGCGTTCTGAATAACTTATGCATCAACCCAAATACTCGTTTGCTGAAACAGATAAACATAATCGTTCAAAATCGCTACATGTAAATCGTCTATTCGTTGCTCGAAAATAGCTTATAAAAAAGCTAATTATCTCAACAATAGGCATTGTAAAATTCCTGCTATATTAATAAACAAAAAAGGAAGAAAGATAGGATTTACTGCAGTTACCTTAAATTATCTATGTGAACCACTCTCCCATATATTAAGACTGTTGTCCCTTAGTCAGCTTTGGAATGTAGATCCTTTCGTTATCTGCGAATACTCTAAATCTGTTGGCATACTCTTTTTATTATTTTTGGATTTATTCCTGCAGAAACGAGCATTACAGTCGACACCGTGCGCTTGTTGTTGTTACGAATGCAATGGTTAATGAGGTCAACGTGTTGGTTATCGTGGGTATCGTCAGTTCTCTTTGGCTCATTGTTGTTATGGAAGGTGAGCAAGAACGCGCCTCTCGCTCTTTGTTGGCTTAATTTGGTGTGTCGGGTGGGGGTGACTGATCGTAGCTGATCGACGTTTGCATATAATTCGTGCACTTCCTCGGGTTTCGAAAATACAAATAACAAACTCTCGTTGTTTCGTTCGTCTTGGTCTGGTTGACGTTTAGCGCGAATTTCGTCATAAATATTAGTAAGATCTAATTATGTGTTAAAAGAGTTGTAAATGATCGCTTTAAGAGCGGCTAAGTGTCAGAATTAGATATAATAGTATAAAGTATAGTCAGAACATAACATGCACCTCATATTTAGATCTATAATGATTTAAATTAAGGGCACGTAATTTCTAGTAAATCTGCTTGGAACAGAAAAGTTTAGCCGATTACGAATAAAGACTGTTCCAAGCATCGTTCTACGCTTAGCTAGGAAGGGAAATTAATTAACATTAGTCTACTGGAATAAAGAGGTTTATATAAGGTTTGCATCCCAATGTAGGCGCCGTAATATAAACAGTAAGAAGTTTTTTTGAATTGATTCAATGCGGTCCGAGTGAACTCCGTATTGCTAACTTCAAACGGGTGGTCCGAACTTAAGAATCGGCGGACTAGCGAAATGAAAAGGGAAATGTAAGGATCATTAAATTCCTTCGACCATCTTTTTATAAAACCAAGCACACCCCTGGCTTTATTGATAATATACTAAATATGATCTGCATATTTTAATTAAGGGTCCAGAAGAACACCTAGATCATTAACACTTGCTATTATATTCAAAGAGCACACACTAAGAGTGTAAGTCGCATGTCTTGGGGTCATAATTTGGCTCCCATTTCAGTTTAGTAAGTTATCACAGCACCATATTTGAAAGTTATCTAGATCGGATTGTAAAATGTCCTTATAATGCGTGCACATTACCAAGGGAAGGTCGTTAATAAATAAAGTAAAAGGAAGCGGACCAAGGTGGCTCCTGAGTGGGACGCCGGATGTGACTTGGAGAATACAAGAAAGAGAATTTTTAAGGAGGACCTGTTGCGTACTGCCTTTTAGATAACTTAAAATCCAATTTAGAAGATCAACAGGGAAACCTAATAAATCAAGTATCCTTACCAAAAGTGAATGATTAGCAGAGTCAAATTCGTTACTAAAGTTACGAAAGTGTCATCTGCTTAAAGATTATTTGTAAAGCCCTGTATTACGAAGGAAGTTTGCTCCAAAAGTTTGATGGTTGTAGATCTGCGTTTCATAAAACCGTGCTGACAAAGTGATATTATTGCCCTACCAAAGAAACTAGAATAACAAGATGCGTAACGCCATACGATTTTTTTGCACACGATTTTTTCGTGCTAGCTCCAGGCTCTCTTGAAATTATGTTCAAGAGTCAGAGAGAGAGCGCTCTAGAGCCAGCAGCTCTCTTGTACGCATACAGCGACAGCCGATCACTGTATGTGTGCACACGTATGCTCATATATTGTAAATTTGACAAAATATGCCCTTCACTTCAGAAGTTTATGGACTTTCAATCTATATTATTTGTACTCTGGCAATCGAGTACAAAGTACTCGTAAGTAAAAAGTAAAAACTCTAATTTTGCATTGCCTTAACATGATAATTATTTAATTACATCATAGAAATGGTAATAGGTGAATAAATGTATGTATGCTTTATAATAGAAAATATGTCGTTAGAGTATTCAGCTTGCGACGTGGAAAATATATTTGATCTTAGTGATTCTTAGGTGCGCTGGTCCTGCCTCAAGAATTCAATTTTGCAATATGATGTTTGCTTATGATGTTTTTTAACTATTTAGTATATTTAGAGTTCGATAGAGTTCGATTCAATTATATATCAGCCTTGCGTTGAAAAAAAGGAAAGGAAAGCAAGAATATTTTGTATAATTTTCAGAAATTGTACAAGGCAATGAGAGCTACTTTGACCAAAATATGGATGATTTTTTGTGCAATGATGATGTACCCATTGAATTAACTTCGAGTAGATATTTTGTTGGATATATTGCTAAGGGATCCAGTTGCGATAAATTAATTTTTTAATAATAATTTTTAAATAATATTTTATTAGCTTTTATTACAACGAAATTGAAAAAAACATTAATCAAATTCGTTTCTTAGATCAAAATTGATTTCGGACCGAAAATCGTCTTCTTGCACAACTACGCACACATGCACACTTTTTTGTTTACTGTTTTCACTCACACAAGCAAGTGAATTCTATTTTTAGATTTTTATGCTCTCAATTTTACGCGAGCGGGAAGAGACCAATTATTGCCGCCACCAAAAAATTGGCTGTATAGTGCAAAACCAAAGACACTAGAATAGAATAGAATATTCTAGTGTCTTTGGTCCTACAAAGGTGCTGCAGAAGAAGAGTGATAACATTTTCAAAAAGCTATTGTAACGAACTGATTCTGTTGTTTTCTGCTCGCTACGAATTGCAACGGCTAGCTCAGAGAGTTTGTGTGTTCGTCCCACCAAATTTATGTTTGTGTGATTGCCCGACCAAATATAAGACAGAGTTTTAGGATGTAGTAGCTTTATTAGCGGAATTCTTTACAGCTGGGTTGTTTCGGTCCTCGCCGTCGTCTGCGCGGTTCGCGTACCCGTGCCGGCTCGACTGGGACTTAGGATGTTGTGGTGAGAAAGGTGTATCGCCCGTTGGGTCAAGCTAACGCTCCTCCCAGGCCCACCTTGACCGACCACTGACTCCACCGACCCTTCCGACCGTGCCAGGTTCCTGTGCGCTGCCTGGTGCCTTCGTTGTCCTGCGGTGTCCTCGACAACGGTTCCTTGATCGGGCTCGAGGTTTAGGATGTTATGGCGGAGAGGTGTTTCGCCCGTTGGGTCAAGCTAGCGCTCCTCCCAGGCCACCTTGACCGACCACTGACTCCACTGACCTTTCTGACCGTGCCCGGTTCCACTTGCAGGGATCGTTCTCCTGCGTCACTCGCGTTCGTCCTGACGGTTCACTAGTCTGAACCTCCGTTTGACTGTATCCGTGTGAGTACGGCTCTTCGCGTGGTTAGATTTGACTGTCCTGCTTGAACTTGACTCCTGCGGTTCTTCGCGCGATTCCAATTGACTGTCTCGAGCTGCGCTTGTGCAGTCCCCTTTATAGGCCGGGGAAATCCTGTTATTTCCCCTTCTGCACAAGGTATAAGGTCCGACCCAGGTCCCGTTGGTCCACGGTGCGTCCTCTTTGTGCTTGACCAAAGTCCGCACCGTTACCGTTTGACCTCTGTGCCCTTGGCCGGCCTGAGTCCAAGGTCCAGCGCGGTACCGTTAGTTCACGGTCTCTCCGCTTTGCTCGGGTCCAAGGTCCATTATTTCCCGTTTGACCTGGTTGCCCTTGACTCCTTCTGCCTTCTTCGCTGTTGCTAGGCAGCTCTCCTGCACCTCGATTTGTGGGGAGTTTTAAGACTCCTCACATCTCCCCCTTCCTTCGGAAGTTTTTTTTGAAAAGATGGAGCCGGTGTCTCCTCGCATAGGCAGCTTTCTCGATCCTCCTCTCGTCGACCCTGCGCCTTTCGTTCTCAGCCTGGCAGTCTCAGCCTAGTAGACCCCGTCGTTTAGCGTCTTGACTTGGCATCTCGAACATCCACACCCTTGCTCCTGGATCCTCTCGTCGACCTGTGCGTCCTTGATCTCAGCCCGGCAGTCTCAGCCTAGTAGACCCTGTCGTTCAGCGTCTCGACTCGGCATCTTGATCCTCGCGCCCTTCTCCAGCTTCCTCCATCTGCTGCCGTCTGCTCCTTTTCACCGGCTATGTCATTCCAGCTTCGCCTCCTTCTCGTGCCTGGCTCCGCAGCTCCACTTCCTCGCGCTCGTCTATGGCTGCTGTGGATGACACCCGCACCCTTTTGTTCCGTGTAGTGCCGTGCCATCCTTCCCTTCCCCCCCCATATAAATCCGGTATTGATTTTTCCTTCCTTTATTATTATTTTTTTTTTTTTCACTCGGCCCTCAAGACCCGTGCCCCCCCTCCTCGCCGCACCTTGAGGCGGTATCGCTGGCCGTCATGGACAAACAACTTGGCCCAGCGGTCTCGCCTTCCTCGGCCTGCTTGTCTGTCCGCCTCCTCGGCCACTTGGGGTGGCCACTCCTCCCTCGGCAGCTCCCTCCACGCCTGGTCCACCAGCGACTCCTGTCTGCGGGGGCCCGGTCGCATCGGTGGTGGACGCGCCTCGGGGCACGACTCCTGTCGTCGCATCTTCGGCGGCGGCGGGGCTTCCTGCGGTACCGGCCACACCCAGGGACCCTTCTCCGGGCTCTCCTCCTCCTTGCTATGGCCGACCCTCCGGGCGCGCAAACGTGGATCCCGCGTCTCCTGGGGCACCGGCCTCCCTCCGATCGCGCTCGTCTCCTCCCACACCCGTGACTCCGGTGTCTCCTCCGCCGGTGCGGGCCACGTCCAGGTGACCGTCTGCTGATGCCACCGGCGCCCGCCCATCTCGATGGTGCGCACCGCCCGTCCCACGTGCGCCTGGTCCATCTCCCAGTACTGCTGCCGCTCGCACCTTGGCCTTTCTTCAGCCTGGGGCGGTGGCGCCCGGGGTGGCGGTGTGGGCGTGCGTGTGGGCGGCGGTGTCGGTGGTGCTGGCGGCTGCGTCGGTGGTGTCGGCGGCGGTGGTGTCGGTGCCGGCGGCGGTGGGCTCGGCGGCAACGGTGGCTGCGACGGTGGCGGCGGCGGTGGTGTCGGTGCCGGTGGTGGTGGGCTCGGCGGCAACGGTGGCTGCGACGGCGGCGGCGGCGGTGGTGTCGGTGCCGGCGGCGGTGGGCTCGGCGGCAACGGTGGCTGCGACGGCGGCGGCGGCGGTGGTGTCGGTGCCGGTGGTGGTGGTGTCGGTGCCGGCGGCGGTGGAGCCCACAACGCCTCCTCTTCCTCCTGCAGCCGATCCAACCGTTCCTGCCACGCGGCCCGGGCAGCGGCTACCTTCCGCTCCTCCACCAACTGCTGAAGCCGCCGCAGAGTGTTGACCCTCGCCACCATAAACCTCCGCGTCTCCTCCGGGTCCGCTGTCGGCGGCACGATCCCGAGGCGTATCCGCCCGTGTCCCTGCGTTGCCCGCCGCACGCTGCGGTACGCCATCCTGGCCCGAGCCGCGCGTGCGGCCTCCTCCTCGTCCGATGAGACCACCGGGGTAACCGTCTCACCTCCGTCGTCCTCCTCACTCTCCGAGGAGAGGGTGATGGTCTCCAACTCCTTCTCCATCTCCGACCGCTTCTCCACCTCCTTCGACTCATCGTCCGACAGACGGACATCCGGAATCTCCTCTGGATCCTCCGCCGGGGATGGGGATCGCGACACCAGGGGTGACGCCAGGAGCTGGAGGTAGGCATCAGAATCCCTCCTCCACATCGCTCCGGGCTGTTCCCCGATGCCGGTTTCCCTCACCTCCCGGACGCTCGTACCTCTTGATGTCGTCATGTCTCCTTCCAAATTTCGAATGACAGAATCGAGCCGCCGTCTCCGCGAAGAAACCTCGGTTTTCCGTCTGCATCTTGTGCCGTTATTCCGTGGGGCCTATACCGGTAACGGGACCTCTCCGTGTACTGGTAACGGGACTTATCCGTGTATTGGTAACGGGACTTCTCCGTGCACCGGTAACGGGACTTCTCCGTGCACCGGTAACGGGACTTCTCCGTGCACCGGTAACGGGACTTCTCCGTGCAGCAGTAACGGGCCTTCTCCGTGTCCCCGCCTCCCACGGAATTCTGCAGCTGTGCATCTCACCCGGTAACGGTGCTTGCAGCTGCCTATGCTCCCTGTCCCGCTCTCGTGCTCCAACGGGCCTGTGCTGGTGGCCCGCCGGCGCCAGCGCTTCCCGGCTTCAAGTCGCTAATGTGAGCCGTTTTTACCTTCTTGGTTGCCGCGTGCTCCAGGACGCAAATGACCGGTGACGTGAACTTCTTTATTCTGAACGGTCCGTCTAATTTTGGTGCTAGCTTCGCTGCAAAGCCTTCGCCGGCCTTCGAAAGGTGGTGTTCCTTGGCCCACACTGTGTCCCCCACCTTGGGTTTCCATGGCCGTCTCCGGAGATTATAGTGCCGCGCCTGATCCTGCGCCGCCTTTTCCATGTTCCTCCGTACCAACTCGAAGATCTCCTTCAGCTTTTCCGCGTTCTCCGCAGGCGTCTGCGTACACCTGCCCGTCCCAGATGTTGTTTCGTCAAACAACGCGTTCGGCAGCCTTGGCTCCCTTCCTTGCGTGATGAATGCTGGCGAGTATCCCGTGGACTCCGCCACGCTCGTGTTCACTGCCAGCTGCAGCTCCGGCCAGTTCTCGTCCCACCTCCTCTGATCGGCCCCCGTGAACTGCGCGATCATTGTTTTGACCGTCCTGTTGGTCCTTTCCGTAGGATTTTCTTGTGGAGTATATGGAGCCGTGAACTGGTGTCGCACCCCCAGCTGCTCCAGGAATTTTTTGAATGCCCTACTGGTGAACTGGACTCCACTGTCCGTTACCATGACCTTGGGCACCCCGAATCTGGCCACGATTCGCTTACGAACAGCCTTTTGTAGCGTCTCTGTTGTTGCCCTCCGCATCGGGATGATCTCGGTCCATTTAGAAAACTTGTCCACCAGTACCAACAGCATTGAATTCCCGTGCTTCGACCGCGGCAAAGGTCCTACGAAATCCGCGCACACGGTTGCCCATGGCTCCTCTGGCACCTGGGTCAGCATTTTCCCGGCTGCCTGCAGTTGGTTGGACTTGTACTTCATGCAGCTCTCGCAGCTCCGCACGTATTTCCTAATGTCCCGGTGCATTCCTGGCCAGTGGTAACGGGCTGCCACCCTCGCAATCGTCTTCCGACTACCTAGGTGACCTGCCGTTGGCATATCGTGGTTCTCGGCCATGACGCGCTGCCTGTCCTGGGTGGGTACACACAGCTTCCATGACGCCACATCCTCATTCCCTGCTCGATGCGGATGTGGCGGTATAGCCGGCCAGCCTCCTCCAGATAGTCTGGGAATTTTTGTGGCTCCTGCTTCACTTTCCTTCGCATCCCTTCCGTCCACATGCATCCCTGCTGCCCGTCTGGGTGTCCTTCGTCCTCCTTCCTCATCCTACGGCACGTTTCCTGAAGAGGCTGCCTCGATAGAGCATCCGCGACGACGTTCAGCTGGCCCTTCCTATACGAAACTACGAAGTCGTATTGTTGAAGCTCCAGTGCCCACCTTGCTATTCTTCCGGACGGGCTCTCGATACTATTTAGCCATTTCAAGGCCATGTGGTCCGTTATTACCTTGAAGTGGTAACCCTCCAGGTACGGTCTTAACTTCCTGCCAGCCCATACTATAGCTAAGCATTCCTTTTCCGTTGCGGAATAATTCCTTTCTGCTCCGTTCAGCGTCCTACTGGAGTAGGATATCACCCGCTCGCCTTGATCGGAATGTTGCGTGAGGATTGCGCCAAGCCCATAATCGCTGGCGTCTGTCTGCAGCACGAAAGTCCTGGAGAAATCCGGGCATGCCAGGATCGGGTCGGCGACCAGCCTGGTTTTGACGGCCTCAAACGATTCTTGGTGAGCGTCCGTCCACTCCCACCTTGCCTGCTTCTTGAGGAGGGCGTTCAGTGGCTGCACTAGCGTCGCAAAGTCGGGTACAAAACGCCTGTACCACGACGCCACTCCCAGCTACTGCCTCAGCTCCTTCACATTTCCTGGCGGCTTGAGCTGCGCTATCGCCGCTACCTTTTCCGGGTCCGTTCCGATACCCTGATCCGTCACGCGGTGGCCCAAGTATTGCAGTTCCTTCCTGAAGAATTTGCACTTATCCGCATTCACTTTCAGGTTCGCCGCCCGCAGCCTCCGGAACACCTCCTTCATGTTGCGCACATGCTCTTGCAGTGTCCGTCCGATCACTATGATATCGTCCTGATACGCAAAAGCGTGCGGCATCATCTCGGGTCCTATCATCTGGTCCAACGCCCGCTGGAACGTTGCCGACGCGGAGTGCAGTCCGAATGGCATTACCCTCCACTGAAACAGCCCCTTTCCCGGCACCGTAAATGCCGTATACTGTCGCCTTCCCGCTTCCAACGGAATCTGCCAGTATCCGTCCTTCAAGTCCAGGCTGCTTATGTATTTCGCCTCCCTTAACTGGTCCAGAATGTAGTTAATCATCGGCATCGGATACGCGTCCTTCACAGACCTTGCGTTTATCTGGCGAAAATCCACACACAGCCTCCATTGACCCGTCTTCTTCTTCACCATCACTATTGGTGAGCTGTATGGGCTCCTCGACGGCTCGATGCATCCTTTTTGCAGCAACTCGTCAACCTTGGCGTTGATTTCCACCTGCATCTTTGGGTTTTTTGGGTAGTAGCTCTGCTTGACCGGTTGATCGTCCTTCATCGTTATCTTGTGTACCGCTACTGTTGACGTCCCTTGAACTTTCGCCAGATCAGCCAATTCCGATCTTAGGAAGTCGTCAACATCCACTTCCGCGAACTTAGTTTCTTATATGAAGAGTGAATATGTCACTAACACACCTTTTAGATATTAGCTTGTCCTCAAGCGATTATTTCTGGATATAATTGTGGTACTGGATTTTTAATTTCGACTATTTCTGTTTTTGATTCTGTTTCTTTTTCGTTGTGTTATGTTTAGTCTTGTGGTTGTATATGTATAAAATTGTCTCCATTCGTGTTTCTTTATTTTCTCTATTGTTCTCAGTATTGATAATTCTTATTTTTTCATTTATGGTTTTATGAAGGCGTTCTATGTCTGCTATTCCCGTTTTACTTGTGGTAATATCTATTTAAATGTCTTCGTTGTTTAGCCAAATTTTTAAAGAAGTGCTTATAAACGCGGAGTCTTTGTCTGATCAATTTTCTGTGGTTTTCCCATGTCGTTAAAAATTCTAGTAATAGAATACCACAGTGTAACAATTTAGAATGTTGAGTAATAATGAACTCTTTAAATTCAGCATAAGATTTTATGTCTTTTAACTTTATGATATTTTTACAGAATTTTCACGTTACTATATGGGTTATTGGTTTCTTGATATGCTTTTATAAAAACTAAGTAGTCTTTATTGTTTTCCATGTAAATAACACTCTTATTATTTAAGAAGTATTTAATGAGGATATATGTTGCCTTTGTCAGGGTCATGTCAGTGTATTTGATGGCCAGTTTTGTCTTGGAAAAATATTTCGTTGTCTCTACTTGCTCTACGGTATCTTTAATAAATCCAATTTGTCTTGCAAAAAAGCTTATTGGTTTTTCTGTAATTTCAATGTTGGCTTCGTTACTTTCTGATTAACTGTGTATTGTTGCTGCTGTTGAATTATTTTCTTCTTCGCCTACCATGTTTACTTCAATTTTGACGCGAGATTAAGCGTCTGCTACATGATTAAGTTTAAGTTTAAATATTTGATTTTGAAATTATATTCACTAAGTCTAATTCGCCAACGTTGTAGTTTCATGCTAGGTTCTTTAATATTATTAAGCCAAACAAGGGGTTTGTGATCGCTCAAAATCTCAAAGGGGACTCCATATAGATATGGGCGGAAATATTTGGTTGCCCAAACGATTGCTAGTAGTTCTTTTTCAATAGTGCTATAATTTTGTTCGTGATCATTTAAAGTTCTGCTTGCAAAGCTTACTGGTTTATTGTCTTGCGATAACACGGCTCCTATGGCGAAATTGCTAGCGTCAGTAGTGACTTGAAATGATTTTGTGAAATCAGGGCAAATCAAAAATGGGTCGTTCGTTATGAGTGTTTTCAATTTTTCAAATGATTTATTGTATTCTTCGTTTCTTGTGTCTATCTTAGGGGTCTTTTTTAGAAATATTGTCAGAGGTTTTGCAATCTTTGCAAAATCTGGAATGAACTTACGGAAATATCCGCATAAGCCTAAGAAAGATTTGATTTCTTTTGGTGTCTTTGGGAGAAGAAATTTATCGATTGCCTCTTTATTAGGTCGTATTGAAAAATTCGCATTTGTCCAATTGGAGGTTAAGATTGGCCTCTTTAAGTTTTTCAAAAACCTTTCTCAGTGAGTCTAGGTGTTCGTTCAGAGATGTTGAATAGATGATCACATCATCTAAATAAACAAGTCAATGCAGCAATGAGTTTTTTTAGGACGTAATTCATGCACCGTTGGAAGGTTACAGGAGCATTTTTTAAGCCAAATGGCATGCGAGAGTCATAGTGACCATGTTTGGTCAAAAACGCAAAAACGCGTTTTTGGTATAGACTTAGGGTCCATTTCGATTTGGTGAAAGCCTTTTGCTAAGTCAATCGTAGTAAAATACTGGCATTTTCCTTATTTGCCAAGTATTTCGTCCCTATTAGGAATCGGAAATTTATCACTTATTGTTATTTGATTTAGATTTCGACAGTCCACGACCAACCTGAATTTCGGTTTGACAGAGGCATCTCTCTTTTTGGGAACAATCCATAATGGACTGCAGTAAGGGGAGTTGCTTTCGCGTATAACACCTTGTTTTAACATTTCCTCAATTTGCTTATTTACTTCTGCTTCGTAGGCGAACGGATACGAGTATGGTCTTTTGTAAACTGGGTTTTCGTGAACGGTTTTTATATCATGACGTATTATACTTGTGAGTGTAAGGTTTTCATTTTCGCAATATTGAATGTCACTGAACTCTTTCAATAAATTTGTAAGTTTGTATTTTTCCTCACTATTTAAATGTTCTAGTCTGTATGTGTTCTGAGTCTATGTTGTTGTCCATGGCATAATTTATTTCTGATGTAAAGTTGTTTTCTTGAAAGAGTGCCTTAAAATGTTTTAAAGAGTTCCCATCACATGGATCTAGTTCTTTGTGAATGAATTTTCTTTTGTTAATTATTGTTTCCTTCCGAAAGTAACCTATTAAACCGTTATTTTCCATTAGTATTTTTCTTCCTAATAGAATGTCATAATAAGGTGAAAATGAATGAATATAGAATTTATGTGTTTGTTGAAGAAGACCGTTGGCTGGAAGGTCTACATATTTATTTAATTTGGAATAGCCTGTCATACTTCTGACAGTTATTTGTTTATCTTTAACTTGAAGGTTGAACAATTTTGAGCTCATCATATTTATTGAAGAGCGAGTATCAACTGTGCATCTATATCTGTAGTTATTAAACATGATCTCTATGTAATGGCGGGATCCCAGGCTGGTATTGGAAAATTTGCAGCTTGTTGATATTGCTGATCTGTAAACATTTCTGTCTGAGTATTCTGTAATTGATCTTCGTGGAACTGTTCGTCGTTATTATTGTAGTGCTTAGTTTCGTTATTGTAATCTGATTCGTACTGGTGATGACCGTCTGCATACGCGAATGTCCGCTGCCTTCTTTAAAACGCTTATTCGGCACTCTTGGTTGCTGGGGTTCTGATAGTAGTTTTGGGTGTCGTTTTGACGGTCATGAGTAAGTTTGTTCTGAATTCGTTGTATACATTTCTGTTCTGATCAAATTGCTGTTGTATGGTCGGAGGAGTTTGTTTAAAAGGGATTTGATTGTTTACGTTAGTATTTGTAAATGGAATAAAGGGGCGAATAAATCGTTGGTTGGGGTGAGTGTTAAGTGAATTTGAGTTAAGTCTTGGCTGACTATCGGATTTTTCTGAAATTGGGTCTTCGTATAGACCTTCTTCTTGGGCGATTTGTCTTAATATTTGAAAGGTTGAAATGTCATGCCTCGCTAAGGTCATGAGCAACCTATCGGGGAGTGAGCGTTGAATTGTATTTTTTATAGTAGTTGCTATTGCTTGTGTATAAACCGCTACATTATTTCGGTCATCTTTTAATGCTAACTTATTTATAATTACAATTGACTTATCTTCTAATTGTTTACAGAATGGACGTAAGTTACCTTTAAAAGGTGTTTGATATATCCTTCCTAGTAGTTCCTCCAGGGGCGTCAAAGCCTTGAATTCCGTGATTAGGGCGTCTTTTAAAGTTGTCCATTCGTTGTGCATTCCAAATTGGAAAACCATTTCCACCCTTTTCCGACAATTTGAAGTTCGGTGGCTCCAAATATGATTGCCTTCTATCGAATGTCGTTCAAAGGGTATAAGTGCAACTGATGAACGAGCTGAGACTGCATGGGTCTCCAGAGAATTGCGGTATTTGCCGAAGTAATTGAGACAGATTTTCCGCTGTTAACGCCATTTTAGTTTTATTTCTAAATTAAGTTGTTCTGGTTCACAGACTATTACAGTATGTCGAAACTTAAGGGAACTGCATTGTCTTAACGATTTGTTGTTTTATACAATATTAGCGGTTGCACTTTTGATTTTAGTGGGCTACTGTTTTTGTTCACAGACTGCTACAGAATGTCGAGACTTATGTCTTAGTGAACTGCACTGTCCAATTAATTGTATTACACCTTAGTGGCGGTCTCACTTCACGTAGCGGGCCACACAATTAGGTCTGTAAATTAACTCTGATCGCACAGGTTCTTGTGCGGATACCGATTTTAGTCACTTTAAGCGAACTGAAATCACTTTGTTGCGGTCAATTCGCAGGTACAATCAGAAAAGGTTACTTGGTCGTACAAGTTTCCTCTTTTCATTAGATTGTCAAAGGATAACGAGTTTACTAGGACTTTTTTCAGTATCCTACCGACTGCTCCAATATACTTTTTTGGTGATTGATTTGATAAAAAAAATATTAATAAATCTTTCTTTTTATAATCTTTATTTAATACGTTTTCACCACTGCCGCTTGATTAACAGCCGTTAGCTGTTCGTCGTATTCTTTCGTTCCGTTGTTCTGTGCTTGCGCTTTGTTGGTATTGAAGCAATTTGCAATGGATAATGCAAACAGGCCAAACAGAGTGGATTTTTGAAGCGTAGGTCAACTGCACAATACGCAAGACGCTAAGTGGCTGCTTGTGAGGCTGAAACAAATCGACGAGTTTCAAAAAGCTTTCAAGACGACTCACAACGAGCTAGAGGAATTGGAGTTTGACAAAACTGACAGCGAGTTAAGTGAAAACTTCGACGAATTTATCGTGCAATCGTAATGGCAATTTTGCTCCACATTACACTTTTGCCGAAGGTGTCACGCCGAATAATTGCAGTAATCCACAGCATCAGCCGCGACACAGGTCGCCTGCATTGCAGCCTGTGCCGGTTCCAACATTCAGCGGAGTCCAACATTCTTCGCCTGAATGCCGTCTTGTGATTATTCTGTCCGGTTGTCGGCTCAATTAAACTTGGATCTTTTGGGAGACTCCTATCAGCATGCCATGCGGGGGTTTCTATCTCTTGAGAGGAAGATTAATCGGAATCCTGTCGTGAAGGATCAGTACTCTGCATTTATGAGGGAGTATCTGGGCCTTGGGCATATGTCTCTTGTTCCTTTAGCCCTGGTCAGTTCCTTGCGATACTTCTTACCGCATCACTGTGTCATGAAAGAAGATAGCTCTACAACTAAGCTTTCAGGCCACTTAAGCGGATCAGTGTCTGCTTTTTCTGGCTACTCTCTTAATGATCTGTTGATGTCGGGTCCAGTCATCCAGCCCAAGCAGTTTCATACATTAATCGCACCCTGTTGCCATTACAGAGGATATCTGCAAGATGTATTGCTGTTTAAGAATTTCGCACGACGACAACTACTTGCAATGCATTTTATGGTGAGTCATCAACAGAAGAGGTTAAGGTCTATAAGCTAGACCACTTACGTATGCACCAGTTGGCGATGGATGAGAAAACAACATTTCCAATTGGAACAGAAGATGATCTCAGAAGATGACACCACGTGGATGATCTCATATCAGGTGTCAATAACGTGGAAGATGCCATCAACATTATGCAACAGACCACTAAAATTCTTGCAAGACGCCATTTCAAGCTCCATTATTTCTAGAGGAGGACAAGGAATCCTACTCGAAATTTGATGATGGGAGTGACTTTACCAAAACTTAGGGTCTCGCTTGGGATCCTATCTCTGATCATCTGTTGTTCTCATTTGCTGTTCTGCAGTCATCATCAACCCATTTAGCCGCTCTGTATTATCCACCATTGCGGGGTCTTACGATCCCTTAGGCCTGGTCGGGCCCATAATCGTAAAGTGTAAAATTTTTCTTCAACAGCTCTGTAAGGAAAAGTTAACCTGCGGCTCAAAATATGAAATGGCTCGATATTTGCAGCAGCTTTGAAAGGATATGCCGTGTTGATTCAGTTCTTGAAATTCATGGGTTTCGCGGTGCTAGCCTGGAGGTTTACGGTGCTGGTGTTTACATTTTGTCCAAAGGAGAACAGCGTTCCTGCTAGTTGCTTTGCTCGAAGTCTCTTGTTGCTCCATTAAAGACCATTAATCTGCCTAAGCTGGAACTTTGTGTTGCAAATCTCTTAGCTAGACTTATGCATGAGGTAGCTAGTCTGAAAATATTTAATGGCCGGTATCGCTGTTGGTGCGACTCGACTGTGGCCTTGTCTTGGATTCGTGATGAACCTTCGAGATTCAATTTTGTTGTGGCTAATAGGATTTCGCCTATTCAGGAATTGACTAGCTCAATGGTTTGGCGTCATTCTCTGAGCTCTGCGAGTTCCCGGCCTGGATACACGGACCGTTCTTCTAATAGGGTCAGAGAAAGATTAGCCATCTGCCAGTTTCAATGAGAAGCCACTGCCTGAGCTTCATCGAAGTGTATTGCTGTCAAAGTCTCCGTAAGCGGACATAACAATTTGCTGTAAGTTTGCAAACACCTTTACTTCGCTGCAGCGTGTATTCGCTTGTGTCTTCAGGTTTTGCAATAAAGTTCGGCATCCTAGCCTAACGATAGCGGTCCTTCAGAAGGGAGTTCAGTTAATGCTGCGCATAGTTCAGCACACTCATCTATGGAAGGACATACAACCTTTAAGGATTAAGGGAACTGTTTCCCCATCCAGTTCTCTAGGTTCTCCCTCGCCTTTCCTGGATCATTTCGGCCTTCTTCGAGTGGACGGGCGTTGGCCAGCACCCAACGATACTGCCAGTAACGTTCATAATGATTTTGCATTACCTTTACAATTCGTTCCAAATATTGGCCTATTGGTGGGAAAGAGACTGTGTCTAAGGCCGTGAATAAATGCGTACGATTTTTTCGGGCTAAACCTCGTATCGCGGCTTGACGGATCGTATGCCTTTCAGGTCACTGGAATCGACTCGAGTGTGGGCCATTCTTCTACAAGCCGGAGGCTCGCAACAAATCCCCCATTAAAGTGATATGTCTGCGTATTTATTAACTTCGGAAATGAGGCTGTGCACCTGGAGCCTGGAGCTTGTATGTCATCTCTCCACGTTTGGCTCTTTTTGTCGGCTTTGGGAAGCGACGGTAAAAACGGCCAATAATCATTTTTGTCGTTCTTTGGCTCCTTCAGTCCGGGCATTCGATGAGATGAGGACTCTTGTATGCCATATCGCAGCCCTGATTACTTCTAGACCAGATCCCCGCGGATCTGGATGTTCTTACCCCAGCACATTTTTTGAAAGGTGGTCCTCCTGATTCCTTCGATGAACCTAACGTGACAAGTCTCAACTACAACCGTTTGAATGCATGGCAGCATATTCTGGTCTAAGTGAAAGGCAGAGTTACTTCTAACGTTACTTCAGCAGCGGTCAAAGTGGCGAACTCCAAGGCCTGGTCGGTCGGTGAACGTTTGGTACGTCTTGTGAAGGACGAGAATCTTCCCCCAATCTTGCCCCTAGCTAAAATGCTTCAGCTGATACCCGGCAGAGCTCTAAAAACATCATCAGGAGAGACAAGACGTGCTGATTTGGCCCTTTCGCTGTCAATTCGCAGGAAAATAATTTGAACAATAAGGCTAAGCACCGACCGCAGCTTATTTTTATACCCGTTACTCGTAGAGTAAAAGGCTATACTATATTCGATGAAAACTATGTAACAGGCAGAAGGAAACGTTTCCGACAATATAAAGTAATAGGTTGTCAAATATCTCCCTTCCGCTTTTTTGCTCTTTATTCAATGCATTATAAAAAGTGTTACAGTGATCGGATTTAGTTTAAATATGCGCCGATTTGTTCGATAATCTGTTTCCATCTAGACGGCAACTTCATAATACCTCCCTCGTAGAAGCCCCCCTCCTTATTTGCGAAGAACTCGGACAGCCACTTTTCACAAGCCTCTTTTGAGTTCAACTTTACACCAATAAGGGCATTCGCCATGGACAGGAACAGGTGGTAATCACTTGGCGCTATGTCCGGGCTATATGGTGGATGTGATAAAACCTCCCATCCGAGCTCCCGTAGCTTCTGACGAGTAATCAACGAAGTGTGCGGTCTGGCGTTGTCCTGGTGGAACACTACACCCTTCCTGTTGGCCAATTCTGGACGCTTCTGGTCGATCGCCTGCTTCAAGCGGTCCAGTTGTTCGCAGTAGATGGTAGAGTTAAGCGTCTGGCCATATCGGAGCAGCTCATAGTGGATGATTCCCTTCCAATCCCACCAAACACACAGCAAAACCTTCCTGGCCGTCAATCTCGGCTTGGCCACTGTTTGGGACGATTCACCGGCCTTCGACCACGACCGTTTTCGCTTGATATTGTCGTATGTGATCCATTTTTCCATCCGCTTCAAGAATGGGTCGAGTTCGTTCCGTTTCAGCAGCATATCGCAGGCGTTGATTCGGTCCAGAAGGTTTTTTTTGCGTCAAATCATGCGGCACCCAACAGCAAGCTTTTTTTGTATCCAGCCTTCTGCAGATGGTTTAAAATGGTTTGGTGACTAACTCCCATCTCCTGGGCGATGTCACGAAATTCCACATGCCGGTCTAACTCGATGTATTCCATGATTTGATCGGTATTTGTCGTCACAGGTCTTCCGCCGGCTGGCTTATCCATGGTGTCGTTTTCGCCGGCTCTGAATCGTCGAAACCATTACTCCGCGGTTCGAAGTGATAGAGTACCATCCCCCAAAACACCATTAATCTCACGGAACGTTTCTCTAGCGGATTTGTCTTTAACGAGGGAAAACTTTAAAATAGCGAAAATTTCGGCGTTAGTGAACTCCATGTTTACACGTCTATAACTGTTAAACGCAATATCCAAACTTTTCATGCATAGCGTTATGCCTAGGTTATGTCAAGACCTTTCAAATTATGTATAGTATTGCCAGATACGAGCTCTGTAGCGCTTTGTACATAGCCGCGAAATTCAAAAGACAAAAAGGCGGAAGGGAGATATGACAACCTTATATATATATTCTTGTTCAGGATCAATAGCCGAGTCGAACTGGCCATGTCCGTCTGTCCGTATGAACGCCATGATCTCAGGAACTACAAAATCTAGAATGTTGATATTAAGCAGATTTTAGGGACATAGACGCAGCGCAAGTTTATTTTCAAATGTTGCCACGCCCACTCTAACGCCCACAAAACGCAAGAAACTGTCACGCTCACAATTTTGAAAAATGTTAATTTGCCAAAACACTTCTTGCCACTCCCATTGTAACGCCCACAAGACGCCCAAAACTATAAAGCCAACACTTCTGAAAAATGTTGTGATATTTTTTCATTTTTTATATATGTATCTTGTAAATTTCTATAGATTTGCCAAAAAAGTTTTAGCCTAGCCCATCTAACGCCCACAAACCGCCCAAAACTCTCACGCCCACACTTTTAAAAAATTTTTAAGTTATTTTTCTTTCAATTATTTTTTCTCGTTACCACTTCCATTAGTTGAGTAAAGGGTATCTGATAGTCCGGGAACTCGACTATTTCGTCGTTATTTTCGTCGCTCCTCTATTTTTGTTTATGCTTTGATTGCGACTTTTGATTTTCTCAAAAGCAGAAACAGAAGAATAAACAAATGATATTATATGAAACTTACCGCAATTTCTGTGTATATCTTATGTATTCATGGTAAGTGTCATATGCGTACATAAATGAGGCATCGGTCGCACATGCTCAAAATGCTGACACTGCAATTGTAACAGCGTCGGCACTTGAGGAGTGGATCCGCATTGCCGATCGTGTTAAGCTCATCATAAACATTGCAAAAAAGTAAAACAATGTGTACCGACTGTATCTACCCCGTGGCTGCAAAATTCATCGGTACTGAAGAACATCTAACGCGATCTATCTCCTAATAATTTAAAAATGAAAATCCAATAGTAATGAGCTTAATCAAGTTGATGAATATCTGATGAGTTTTCATGAAAATTTTCATTAATAACCAATTGCTAAACCGACGCTCGCAGTCGGCGTCGTTAGAAACATTAAAGACAAATTATGTTGGTAAAAAGGATGGGGACGAGCCAGAGGGAAATAACAATAAAAGAACGAAATAGATTAACGGATTCCTTTTCAAAAAGGCACGAGCTCCTTTTCACAGACCTACTTTCGCGTTGATTTTTGTGAGAGGCAGAATCGATTTAGCCAGTTTCGAAAGTTTCGAAGAAAATGGTAATTCAATTATATTAAATTAAATTAAATTTTTAATTAATTAATTTAATGTTATCATTAATAATTCCAGTTCCATTAAATGAATCCATTCATTTCATAAGCAAAAAGATATAGAACTCACTTAAGGGATCATTAAAGGTAAATTGTTTTAATACATTTTTTATACAATGTACTAATATTTTTATTTTAATGTTAATAAAACATGTAGACCCAATTTTCCAACGCAACTGAAACTGGACCAAATTTCATCGGAAAACAAGACACAGAAGACTCCGGAATTCTATATGTCTTCATATGCCTACATTTAATTCCAATGCATAATTTAAATAAAAAAGTAAAAAAAAATAAATACATTTATAGATATATAGATATCTAATAGATTTGATGAAATAACATAAATGGTTTATTAATAAACGGGTAATGCAAGTAAAACATTAAAAAATCACTAAAAGAGCGATGGAAATTTTACTTCAAAAATGAGTTGGGATTTAGTGATTAAATTAATTAAAAGAGCGATGAATCAGGAGATGATATGATTTACTCGTTAAACTGTGCATAAGCAGCGGTGATAACTATCGATGATTTTGCACTGTATTAGTGGTGTTCATGTGATGTTTTTCTTAGCAATTATTTCCAATGACATGTCAATGCTAAAATCTTCGCAAATATTCATACAAATTGAGCGGTGATTAAGCGCTCGAGAATTATACTGAGGGATGTTTTACTGATGAACAGGTGGTGTATGGAACTGCAGGTTATGTTAAATATATGTGAGGAGCTTTTTCATACAGGTTTTCCCTGCGCAGGCGAATTGAACTGTTACTATCATTTAGAACAAGATAAGAGGCGCGGCGTGCAATTTCCTATCCTTGTTTGGCACAGTGCTGAATTTCGATAAGATTTAAAATCGGCTCAATTTCGCGTACAGTAACAGTGAACAGGATATTTAAGCTGTAAGGAGTCTTAAAATTCCCCACAAATCGGGGGTGCAGGAGAGCTGCCTAGCAACAGCGGAGAAGGATGGAATGCAGAAGGAGTCAAAGGCAACAAGGTCAAACGGGAAATAATGGACCTTGGACCCGAGCAAAGTGGAGAGACCGTGAACTAACGGTACCGCGCTGGACCTTGGACTCAGGCCGGCCAAGGGCACAGAGGTCGAACGCTAACGGTGCGGACTTTGGTCAAGCACAAAGAGCACGCACCGTGGACCAACGGGACCTGGGGACCTTGTACCGAGCGGGCCGTGTGCAAAAAAGGGAAATAACAGGATTTCCCCGGCCGGACTGCACAAGCGCAGCTCGAGACAGTCAATTTTAATCACGCGAAGAGCCGCAGGTGTCGAGTACAAGCACGGAGAGTCAATCTTAAGCACGCGAAGAGCCGTACGCTTACGGAGACAGTCAAACGGAGGTTCAGACTAGTGAACAGTCAGGTCGAAAGCGAGTGACGCAGGAGGACGATCCCTGCAAGTGGAACCTGGCACGGTCAGAAAGGTCAGTGGAGTCAGTGGTCGGTCAAGGTGGGCCTGGGAGGAGCGTTAGCTTGACCCAACGGGCGATACACCTCTCCGCCATAACATCCTAAACCTCAAGCCCGATCTGGGAACCACTGTCGAGGACACCGCAGGACAACGAAGGCACCAGGCAGCGCACAGGAACCTGGCACGGTCAGAAGGGTCGGTGGAGTCAGTCGGTCAAGGTGGGGCTGGGAGGAGCGTTAGCTTGACCCAACGGGCGATACACCTTCCCCACCATAACATCCTAAGCCCCAGTCGAGCCGGCACGGGTAAGAGAACCACGCAGCCGACAGCGAGGACTGCAATAACCCAGCTGTAAAGAATTCCGCTAATAAAGCCACTACATCTTAAAACTCTGTCTTCTCTTTGGTCGGGCAATCACACAAAACATCAATTTGGTGGGACGAACACACAAACTCTCTGAGCTAGCCGTTGCGATTCGTAGCGAGCGGAAGATAACAAAATCAGTTCGTTACAAGTCGCTCAACTTATTTGAAAGCCATGTCAAGAAACAAAAGAGATACAGGCACTCTCTGATGTTATGGACTTTTTAGAGCAAAGGCTCAATTCAATATCTTCTTTTTCACAGGAAGTTAACCCTGTAAAGAAAATTATTAATACGAACATTCACAAAAATGATAGTGACAATTGTGTATATTGTAAACTACCGGGGCATTATTTAATTCAATGCCATAAATTTAAAATAATGAATCCATCAGAACGGTCTTACTGGGTAAGGAAAAATCGGATTTGCCTGAGATGTCTGAAGCATCCGTTTAATAAAAGCTCTGTTCGATTTGTCGAAAACCCCACCACACGTTACGTACTTTACAGGTAATAATCCAGAAAAGGTGAATACGTGTAGAACAACAGGGCAAGCCTTATTAGCCACTGCTTTGATTCAAGTGAAGTCAGGAAATGGAGGTTTTAAAAATTTAGAGCTCTGATTGATAGCGGTTCTCAAAGCACAATCATTTCAGAAGAGCCTGCACAGATTCTAAAATTGAAAAAATTTCATTCACATACGGAAATAAGTGGAGTATCTTCCACAGGAACGTGCATCTCCAAGCACAAAGCAATAAATTCACTAACAAATTCTCCAAAAAATTTGGAATTTGAAGCACTCAGTCATCCAAAGCTCATGAAAGCGCTTCCAGTCAGCAAAATTAATTTTGATCAGAAAAAATTGAAGAGTTTTAAATTAGCCGACCCCGATTTTAATAAACCTGGTCGTATTGATCTAATCATTGGATCAGACGTATATACTCACATTTTTCAGAATGGAGTTATAAAAATAGAGGTCTCCTTGGTCAAAAAACTGATTTCGGGTGGATAGTTTCTGGATGTAAAAAATCCAAAGGAAAGGAAACTATTGTAGCTACAACGATAGTATTAAAAGATTTAGATCGCTATTGACAAGTTGAGGAAAACGATAAAAATGACATCGAATCGGAATTATGCGATGTCATTAAAACCAAAACAAAAGGCGCAGATGGGCGATACGTTGGATATTCAAAGAAGCAAGCAATGGCTTGTTTTATAAATTTGGAGAATAAATTAAAAAATAATAAAAAACTTAAGACTGATTATTCTCAATTTATGAAAAAATATATCGAGCTAGGACACATGGTCAAAGTAACTAATGAGTAATGTAATGATACTTATTTACCACACCAGGCTGTTATCAGAGAATCATGCCTGACGACCAAGCTGAGAGTAGTTTTTGATGCTTCAGCAAAAACAAATTCCCATTGTTGTTTCTGCGGACATTGAAAAAATATCAATATATTTTATGGAGAAATTCTCCAAAAGAAATTATAAACTAGCAACAGTTAGCTACTAGGGTTCTGGTGGACATAGCAGATAAATGTCAAAATAAAAATAAAAGTGAAATAATAAGGAAAACATAATAGGAAAGCTTTTCATTTAAAAACTATGGATAAGCAAAAGTGAATGGGATCAGGAATTAGCACCAGAAGATTTGAAATACTGCGAAGCATATAAAGAAAATGTATTATATTTAGAAAACATTCGAATCCAAAGATGGATTAATTTTAGAAATGGCAAAGTATTCAGCTACATGGATTTGCTGATGCCTCAGAAAACGCATATGCTGCAGTAGTGAGATGTAGGAGATGCTGTAACTATAATAGCTAGCAAAATGAGAGTCAATCCTATAGAAAATAGAACATCTAGAACTGTGTGCCGCTCATTTGTTAACCCTACTGATCCAAAAAATAAAGGAGTCATTAACCAGTAAGGTAGAAATTTATGCTTGGAGTGATTCCACTATCACTTTAGCATGAATCAAGAGTGGCAAAAGTAAGGTTAAAAATATCAGACGAAGAACAGATGACATTCGAAAACTAGCCAACACTGAATGGAATCATGTAAGGTCTGATGCTGACGGTCTAGATGCTGATTTAGCATCTAGGGGAATTGATTCAAAACAATTGACACACTGTGATCTTTGGTGGAAAGGTCCAAAATGGCTAGCTGATGCAAAAGAGCATTGGCCTCGACAATTATAAAAACAATAATAAATAATAAAACCGTTGATCCTATTTGCAATTTGTTGCTTTCAAAAATTAATACGTATTATAGCCTACACAATCCGATTTATTAAAATAAAAACACAAACTGAATGGTATCCTTCCTACCTTTAGGTAAAATAATTAAAATTAGCTGAATGCATAGTCATAAAAAAGCAACAAAAACTTAAATTCAGTCAAGAGATAAAGTGTTTGCAAAACAACAAAGAAATCAGTACAACTAACATATTATTGTCACTGAATCCGCTTCTGGATAAGGATGGAGTAGGAGGAAGACTACAAAACTCCGATGCAGAATTCAAATTTAAACATCCAATTATTTTAGCTAAATGTCATATATCTTACTTGATAATTAAAGATGCTCATAAGGAAACCTTACATGGAGGAATAAACCTTATGCGTAATTGTATTCAATGAAAGTATTGGATGTTTGGGTTAAGAAATTCGTTGAAGAAGTATTTAAGAGAATGCATCAAGAGTGCAAGATATAGATAAAATACAGCTAAGCAAATAATGGGAAATTTACCAAAATATCGAGTTATTATGGCATTCTTAAATATGGGATTAGATTACGCAGGTCCTTATTTTGTTAAGTGATCAAAACATCGCGGACAAAAAACATTTAAAGGATACGTTGCCGTTTTTGTTTGTATGGCCACCAAAGCCATACATTTAGAAATTATAAGCGATCTAACTTCTGACGCATTTTTAGATGACCTCAGAAGATTCATTGCTAGACGAGGGAAATGTGCCAAATTCAGATAACGGAACAAATTTTGTAGGAGCTGCTAGGAAATTAGATCAAGAATTATTATTTGCCATCTAAGAAAATTTAGCGATTGCAGCGCAGCTGGAGAAGGATAGGATGGATTGGCATTTTATTCCGCCGGCAGGACCTCACTTCGGAGGTATTTGGGAAGCTGGGGTCAAGTCAATGAAATACCATTTTAAGCGTATAATCGGCGACAATATTTTGACATACGAAGAAATGTCAACCCTTTTATGTCAAATAGAAGCATGTTTGAACACTAAATGTTAGTGTTGAGATGTTAGTTAATGAGATGGAACAACAAGAAGCTTTAACGCCAGGTCATTTTCTGATTGGAAGACCGCCCTTAGAAATTGTCGAGCCGATGGAGGATAAAAGAATCGGAAATTTGGATAGGTGGAGACTTATCCAAAAAATGAGGAAAGATTTCTGGGTAAAATGGAAAAATGAATATTTGCATACACTCCAGCAAAGGAATAAATGGAGAAGAGAAATTCTTAATATAGAAGAAGAGCAAATACTTTTATTAAAAGATGAGAATTGTCTTCCAGCAAGACGGCCTTTAGGAGATGTGGAGATGGCTAGCAATGGCTAAAATGTGTCCCTTGCAAGGAATAAAATCTGTTGAAAAGAATGAGGCTGACCCTGAGTCGAAAAGACGAACTAGATCAATACCGGGAATGTCCAAGATCGGAATTATCATGGCAATGTTGTTGTTTTCTAGCGCGTTACCTAAAAATATAACACCAAGATATTCCATAGACAGGATAAATAAGACTTCAGCCATATATTTAGATCCTATGGGCGATGTGGCGATTGTGAGTACTTCTTGGAATTTGGTGATCTATTATAAAATGGATCCATAACCTTTGCAGGTCCATTGCCAGCACTATAAAAGTTAACAATTAGGAAAAAAAAAAAAGTATAAAGTTATATTATAATAATAAAGAATACAGTCCACTATATCGTTGTTCTAAAAGAAAAATTTTACCTTTAGAGATTAAAGGCGAAAAGTAAAAAATATAATAAATTTAGTCTAACCTAGCCTTGCTGGCCCTTTGGCAGAATGTTCACACATGAACACGGATATACATATGATATTATATGTATATATATTGTACGTAAAACGATTGGACCGCTACAGCAAATGTATTTTCAAACATGGGTCTGCCTAAATTTAAAAATAAACAACTCTTGAGCGATAGAAATATAATAAAAATACCACGAACTCCTGCGTGGGTTCATCGCTCAAACAACGATGCAAGCGGTCGTATCGCATTTTCGTGTAGATAAGGAATGCGTGCAGTGGAAAATTCCCGCACTTACAATCCGTTCCCATGTTTGGGGAACAAATGGCCACTGCGTTGGTCTAGAGATAAAATTAGAACATGTAAATTTCATATTAGCTACCTAAGCAGGATTTAGAGAAATAAAATTCAGTTTGAAATATCAACTCAACAAATGTAGACGTTTGCTTATGTTGCAGCCTCTTTACACTTGATCAGGGGAAGGCCGAGACACGAAAATGTGTTTTTTCACTGGAACCACCGTCAGGGGTTTTGCCGCTGTAGATTATGTTTCTGAAGGTTAAAATTGTGCCGGTATTCGAGACAGGTGGAATCACTGGTTAGAAAGCCAGTGCAGACAAATCAGAATTCTAGCAATCCGATATTGGAGTCCCTCCACAACGGATTGATCGGATTGCTCCGAATCTTTTTTAGTTGCCCATCAACATTTGGATATTGGCGATACCTCTAAATGCAAAATTAAAATGCAAATCTAGCGCGAAAATCTCAGCTCGACGAAAACTATCTCTAGCCGCGCCAAAGTTGCTGATCAGTCCTTTCAAGCCACTTTTAGTTTGGCGCATAAACCATTTCATCTCGTTCGCAACCCCTAGGCCAGCATCACAACAGTATTTTGTATTTGGCCCTTGCCTAGGTCATCACTTGTTCGGCCTGTTTTGGCTGCTCGGGCTTTATTACCTGACGGCATTTGTTTTGGAAGCAGACAACATTAGTTTTTTTTCCAGCAACACGGACAACCCATGAAGGAACCCACAAAACAGAACACAAAGGCAAACAAACAAAAAGGTTTAATTAATTTGTTTGAACAAGTGCACAAATTAAAAGAGATTCACTAATTATGTGTACAAATTAGAAATATTAAAAAATTTTTTATAAACCACCGCCGGTTTTGTAAAAGAAAAAATTAATTCGGAGCGCAGAAACCCAACACGACCGTTCACTGTGAAGTCAGGAGACGATTATGCTTATAATCACGATTATAAAGACAGAAGGAAAACCTCTGTCAAGACCCAACCATTAGACAAACGAATTCCATACAAGGAGTTTAAAAAAGACATTTCCGCAAAGGTAAAACACCAGGAATTTATCGAATCTTATATCCAATGTTAAGAAGTTTCGGTATTATAATGTCAATGTACAAAACAATGCAAATCCATGATCAATTTTCAAGCTTATTCCCATAGCAGTGATTTTGTTCAAGTATTCAGACGTTGCGGATCGCATTGAAATATTTACGGACAGTTCATCTATTTCAAAACTAGAATCGCCTATGCCGGTTACGCAAGCGGCTCTGCTAATTGGGATGTTATACAGTGTAGTTGGGAGCCCAAGGCGAGTAGAGCACGGCAAGGATCTAATCATTGGAACAGACGTATACTCTCACATTCTGCAGAATGGAGTTATAAGTTAACTGGAGTCATTTACATATTGCTTATGCCCTTAGCTTAATGCAAGCGCATCGGAGCTTTTGAGAGAAGAGCTAAGCTTTGCTGAGGAACGTAGGGTAAAGATAAGAGATCTATTCTGGAATAGGCAGCGTCGGTCATCGCCACGCACAAACATACAAATTCGTCTCATTAAGTGCAGACCGCACAAATTCTATTATAATTGTATACAAATAAAATAATACAAAAACATCTAACGATAATTGGCGCCCAACTTAATCTAAAACCCACGATATCAAAAGGAAACAACTAAATCTAAAACATACGATGTCAAAGGGAGACAACTAAATCTCAAACGCACGATATCAAAAGGAGAAACACAACAGCTGGAGCAGACCTACTCAAACAGCGATTAAAATACAAAAAGCACTATTTTAAATCATCACTCAAGTTGTAAGTACAACGCCCCTTGATTAATTATTAAAAAATAAAATAAAAATTTTCATACACACGTGAAGGTTATTGAAGGTTATAAATAACACATTGATGTGTCAGTGATAAAGAGATAGACGACTTAATATCAAGTTGGAATAGGATATTAAAAGAGACTAGCCAATTAGATACCGCAAGCAAAAGAAACGCGAAAACAGAAAAGAAAACAAGTGAAATGGAGTTATCAGCGAATCAACTGAAAGCAATAGTAGAAAGTGCCGTTGCTGGCGCGCTTGCCAGTCAAAAAGAATTATTTGACAAAGAGTTACAAGCGATTAATGAGCGCATAGCAAAATTTACAGTGAACACCCCAGAAGTTGAAACTTACACAGATGCTGAAATCATACCAGGTGTAGTGTGTAATGAATCTCTAGACATAATAAAGTCGCTGCCAGACTTTAAGGGCGAAAGTGATACATATGTGTCGTGGAGAAAAGCGGTTCATGTCGCTCTTAAGGCTTATGAAACATACGAGGCAGAAAAAGGCATAGTTGATACGGTAAATCTCATACTTCAAGCAACCGTGGAATACAACAGAACAGTACATTCAGTCACTAATAAAAAGCCGATCGACATTATTTATGCAATGCCCTCACGATTTGCAGAGGAAATCTCAGAGAAAATTGACAGAGCACAGAAAATACAATTAAGAAGAATTAATAAATCAAGATGTGACAGAACTTTTCTGGTCGGGGACACTGTCTTTGTAAAGCAAAACAAACGGATCGGAAATAAACTTACCCCACGCTACAAAGAAGAAAAAATTGAAGCAGACATTGGGACAAGTGTCTTAATAAAGGGGAGGGTAGTACATAAAGATAATTTACGTTAGGATTATTATTTTCTTTGTCTAAGTCCGTCATTTATACTTTAGTAGTGTCAATTCGCCAAGAGTTTACTCACCTAAACATTTTTAAAGTTAGACAACTACCACAAACTTTCAGTACAATATAAAAAATCATCAACTCCTTAGGTACAGCCTAAAAGTAAATCTTGAACGACCGTCTCTTATGATTTAAAAAACTTTAAATTCACGTAACAGGATCCTTTCGACTCAAAAACTAAGCAGCAAAACAGCAATAGACATTACAAATAAAATGCACAGCTTACAGAAGAATAACTCAGAATAAAAAACAAAAACCCATTAGTGTTATTAATCGCCTTCCTCACCCCATTCCTATATCATAATAAAAAACAAATTTAATCAACGAGCGTTGTACATTATTTTATATTATCACTATTGTTAACTATCAACGTACTTGCAGTGCATATCTTTTGTATTCTATAATAATTTAAACAAAGCGTTAAAGAAAGCTCTTAAATCCTACTGGCATAAACAACATATCCGATTGCGGCAACCTGAGAGAACAAATCGACAACTCAGCCACCAAAATACATTGGCGGAGAGCCACCAACTACTCTATCCAACGTGCGCATTGTAACGACACTACAAGACCACCAAGGCCAACGTCAAACAAAGCACGGATCGCCAGGATTCCCGTTCATCATCAACCGTATAATTGGAAAAGACTGAGGACAGCCTTCATCCTAGTAGGGGAGGAGTTAACTGGAGTCATTTACATATTGCTTATGCCCTTAGATTAATGCAAGCGCATCGGAGCTTTTGAGAGAAGAGCTAAGCTTTGCTGAGGAACGTAGGGTATTCTGGAATAGGCAGTCGATATTTGGAGATCAAAAGCGTCGGTCATCGCCACGCACAACATACAAATTCGTCTCATTAAGTGCAGACCGCACAAATTCTATTATAATTGTATTCAAATAAAATCATACAAAAACATCTAATGATAATTTATATAACTATATATTTATTTATATATTTATAACTCGTTACTCAGCTAGTGAAAATGTAAACGAGATTTTTAATATTTTTTTGGAATATGGGTAGAAATAGCGGAAAAAACTAATGAAATTAGGAAAAATTTTAAAATTAAAATGTTTGGTGCGATTTGGTGACATTAAATTGCGCGTGGCAACATCATTTAACAAACTTGCGCTGTCTCTGAAATCTTCATGCCTAATCTCAATTTTTTAGCTTTTCTAGTTTCTGAGACCGAGGCCAGTTTGACTCGGCTATCGGTCCTGATTAAGAATATATATTCTTTATATGGCTTCCAAAGTTCTGGTAGATATTGCAGATAAATGTAAGAGTAAACTTATTAGTGAAATAATTAGGAATGATTTCTTATATGTATGATCTACTGACTGGAGCTGATTCGGTAGAAGAAGCTTATAAATTAATAACATTAATATCACAAAATACATTTAAAGGATACTGAACAGTTATGTCCCCTCCTATATTGCAAACAACAGCTCATTGTAAGAGGGGTTCCCAGGCAAGAGTGAACACTGGTCGAAAATATTTAGATTTTTTATATTTAATATTATTCACTGATTTAACTTTAAATTTTTGTTAGACCGAAGGCGGGCGTTCAGCGGCGTTCGCAAAATCTGAATGATTTTTGTCCTCTCCTCCGCTCTCCATCTCCCCGGCACGGCCCAGAAACTTGCGAGCAATCAGCTGATAGCCGCTATCCCGCACATTGGGACAATCAGTAAACTGAACATGCCGTCCAATGCTAGACCTAGCATGAAGCATCCCGCTTGGCTTGTTCATCCTAGTACATAGGGTAGATGGAGAAAATGAGACAAAAGAATCGGTCATCCTTGATGATGACTAGGTGTTGAGCTGAAAACCTTCAGCTTTGTGGCACCACTTGGGCCACTGCTAGATAGCCAGTCTCGACGTCCAGAAAAGTGTTATCATTGTTTGATAAATAAGAAACTGCTCCACGAAGGATTTGGACTGTGGGCGATATTCCGGAGCCGCCAACATGGAGTCCCCAATCAAAAAATGAGCCGGCGTGAGATCGTCTGCAATAGCTGTAAAAGGGCAAAGCGGACGTGAGTTTCTATGTTTCTATGCTTATGAGTACCGTTGACAACTCCTCATAGGTGACGTGTCGACTTGCAATGACTCTCTTAAGGTGATGTTTCACCGACTTCACATTATCTCAATAATCTCTCTATCTCTCAGTCTCTCTATAACTAGCAGGAAACGCTCCGTAATAGGGCCTGTCACCGCTTCTAAGCACTACCTTTGTTGCAAGATAAATGAAAACGGCGATGTATCCTTTGTAAAAGCTTGTCCCTCGCAAACGCGCTGCTTTCAGCTCTATAGCGCCTGTGTAGTCAACACCAGTCGCCAGGAACGGTCTGCTAGTGGGCTCCCTCGATGAAGCGGCAAATCTCCCATAAGCTGTGTCGTAGTAATTGGCCTGGTCCGAACGCATCACACATTTCTGTTCGTCTTCATGTCAGTATTCAGAACCGTTGACGAGTGTGCCCAAAGTCAGCTGCGCACCTCCTTACCAAAACGTGCGTTACTAGATGAGAACTTGAAACTTGAGAACTTGAAGACGTTCGTGCGAACATCGCACCAGAAGCGATGGCATTGGGACTGAGTGCTGAACGCCTTTGCCTCTACCGAGTCCTTATTCATGTCGACCTTTCCGATCTCCGTCGAAGGCCAGTCACCTTGACTGCATGTAAGCCACTCCGCGCCTCGCCACCACAAATCGAAGTCCTTTAGCTCACTCGGAGGCAGCCCTCTTGTCGCACAGTCCGCTGGATTCTCTGTAGTACCAAAATGTTTACATTGAGATGGTGAGGAATGATCTAAAATGAAGGCGACCCTGTTAGCGACGAAAGTCTTCCATATATTGACGTCTCCGTGCAGCCAAGGATTTTAGCTTCGAAAGTCTGAATAGAAAGGTCTTTTAGATACTTAGCCGTGGTTACCCATTTCACCAACTTAATGGCCAGTACTGCACACTCAGATTGATACTAGGTATGGTTAAGGGTTTCGTTGGAGTAACCGTTCCGATCTCATTCCCGAGCCCAAGATAAATTATAACTCCATAGGATGAGATAGACCCGTTCCAGAACGCATACAGCTGAGCTGAAACTATGGCGGCAGGAAAATTATGAATCCACCGCTGTATACTTATATTTTCCTAAGCAAACAATCCCGAAATGCTTGCCATCGCTCCACAAGAGCATTATGAACCTCATCGTCCCTATCCAGGTCCGTCTGAGCGCCGTCAGCAGGCGGTTTCTTGGCCATGGCTACCTCCATCAAAATTAACTTTCCCGAGGTTATGACTGGTTGTTGTATTTTAGGCTTGTGAAGGCGTTACAGTAGCCTGGCCAGTTCACACATTCACAGGAAAATTTGGGATCTGACATCTGCGGCTTGTTCAGTCGCACTTGCGGATCGGCGCCCCCGCTCGCTGATGGCGGCGGCGGAGGATTCTCGGATGGAAGCTTATCCAAGTCCTCTGCGATGGCACAAGAGGCGTCCTTATACCGCTCCTCAAATTTCGACTGAAAATTTTTCGCAGCATAGATCAATCGATCCCGGAATCCCTCTCCTGAAATGCGTTCCGTAGCTCTTTCACCAGCTCCAGACGCTTCTTTAAGTCAATTCTCGTTTTCCTCGATTGCGAAACCTTAAAATCCTGCAACTGCCGCGCCTATGTATCGCCGTCTTCTTAGTCGCTCGTAGTGAAAACGATGGCACTCGATACATGATAGGCGTCCTCAACTACCCTTTCGCCGTATTCGGGGCAGCCGTCGCCTGTGTCGTGCCCAAATCGCTTAAGATAGCCCCGAAAGCAGCAGTACCCACTCAACACTTGGGTAAGGTCTACCTGGCCGTGCTTCCTGCTAACTTTTGGGATCAGCCTGTGAGTCCAGAGTCCTTTGGGAGTGTTGTCCCACCCAACACCCAGCTTGCCAGTTGGCGAGGCTTCGTCTCCTCCCAAACGGGAGCTGCGTAAAACAGCTGAGCTGTTACAACGCCCGTCAGCAACTTCCGAGGGTCTTGCTTTGGGCCTCTCGTGTTTAATAGCATCCTCCACAGAGACCCAGTTGTTTCGCTGGCCTTTTTGTGGGCATACTCGAGGTGCGCGTGTCGACATCACTGTGGTGCCCCGATCTTGCATACTTGCTGTCTCCACCAGCTTCCTGCTGGAGATTAGGAAAGCTTCGGTTTCTTGAGAGGCCAGCTCCAGACCGGCCCTACCTAGCCACGTTTCAACAGCCTTGATCCCTCTGTTTGCTTCTGATTTAGCGACTGCCAATTTCTTTGATACCACTGTTAGCGCCACGTCGTTGGCGAAGCTCACAATCTTGGTGCTTTCCGGGAGAGCAATCTTTAGCGCCTTTAGTACAAGGTGTTCCAGAGCAGAGGTCCCAGAGTCCCTTGTGGGACTCCGGCCGTGACCTCAAGCTCTCCGAAGCCCGATGACGATTCGAGGACGAGCACCTGTTTGCTGAAGTAGCAACTGACGGCCAGTAGCAGGTAGCCAGGGACCTAAAAGGTGCTCAGAGACTCTAGCGTACTTACCCAGTTAGGGTAAGGTCTTGGACCCTTTTTGGTTTTGAGGCTCCTCGCCGCCGCCACGATTTCGGGCTCCGTGACCGGCCGCAACACGTCTCCGATTGGCCCGTCTCTACTTGCCCATACGTGCGTGGAGATGGCAGGCCTACTCCTGGGGAACAGGGCGTGGACGATATTTTTCAGCGCAGTCGGGTCGGATGGGGTTTGGATGTTTTAACTCAAGACCATTCACTATCGTTAATGAGATGGACCAACCAGAAGATTTAACACCAGGTCATTTTTTAATTGGAAGACCGCCTTCGGAAATAGTCGAACCGATGGAGACTAATCCAATAATGAGAAAAGATTTTTTGGTAAATGGAGAAATGAATGAATGAAGAGAGAAATTCCTAGTATTGAAGAAGGGCAAATAGTTTTATTAAAAGATGAGAATTGTCATCCAGCAAGAGATGGCTAGCAATGGCTAAAATGTGTCCCTTGCAAGGAATAAAATCTGTTGAAAAGAATGAGGCTGACCCTGAGTCGAAAAGACGAACTAGAGCAACACCGGGAATGTCCAAGATCGGAATTATCATGGCAATGTTGTTGTTTTCTAGCGCGTTACCTAAAAATATAACACCAGATATTCCATAGACAGGATAAATAAGACATCAGCCATTTAGTCTTTGAATTTGGTGATCTATTATAAAATGGATCCATAACCTTTGCGGGTCCATTGTCAGCACTATAAAAGTTAACAATTAAGAAAAAAAAAAAAAGTATAAAGGTTTATGATAATAATAAAAAATACAGTCCACTATAACGTTGTTCTAAAAGAAAAATGTTACCTTTAGAGATTAAAGGCGAAAAGTAAAAAATATAATAAATTTAGTCTAACCTTTTAACTGTAAGTTTTCAGATATACGCCTAGCCTTGCTGGCCCTTTGGCAGAATGTTCACACATGAACACGGATATACATATGATATTATATGTATATATATTGTACGTAAAACGATTGGACCGCTGCAGCACATGTATTTTCAGACATGGGTCTGCCTAAATTTAAAAATAAACAACTCTTGAGCGATAGAAATATAATAAAAATACCACGAACTCCTGCGTGGGTTCATCGCTCAAACAACGATGCAAGCGGTTGTATCGCATTGTATCAAATAGCCACTGAGTTGGACTAGTTAGAGATAAGATTAGAACATGTAAATTTCATATTAGCTACCTAAGGATTTAGAGAAATAAAATTTAGTTTAAAATATCAACTCAACAAATGTAGACGTTTGCTTATGTTGCAACCTCTTTACAATATTATGTATGTAAATATGTAAAATTTATATTATGTACATATATTATATTATATTATGTATATATATATACCTGTATATTATGTATATTATATTATGCATCCGTAAAAAGGTGTTGTAAGAAACTCGAAATTGGCACGAGAACATATAAGGTTCTCTAATATCTCCCTTCCGCTTTTTTGCTCTTTATTCAATGCATTATAAAAAGTGTTACAGTGATCGGATTTAGTTTAAATATGCGCCGATTTGTTCGATAATCTGTTTCCATCTAGACGGCAACTTCATAATACCTCCCTCGTAGAAGCCCCCCTCCTTATTTGCGAAGAACTCGGACAGCCACTTTTCACAAGCCTCTTTTGAGTTCAACTTTACACCACCAAGGGCATTCGCCATGGACAGGAACAGGTGGTAATCACTTGGCGCTATGTCCGGGCTATATGGTGGATGCGATAAAACCTCCCATCCGAGCTCCCGTAGCTTCTGACGAGTAATCAACGAAGTGTGCGGTCTGGCGTTGTCCTGGTGGAACACTACACCCTTCCTGTTGGCCAATTCTGGACGCTTCTGGTCGATCGCCTGCTTCAAGCGGTCCAGTTGTTCGCAGTAGATGGTAGAGTTAAGCGTCTGGCCATATCGGAGCAGCTCATAGTGGATGATTCCCTTCCAATCCCACCAAACACACAGCAAAACCTTCCTGGCCGTCAATCTCGGCTTGGCCACTGTTTGGGACGATTCACCGGCCTTCGACCACGACCGTTTTCGCTTGATATTGTCGTATGTGATCCATTTTTCCATCCGCTTCAAGAATGGGTCGAGTTCGTTCCGTTTCAGCAGCATATCGCAGGCGTTGATTCGGTCCAGAAGGTTTTTTTTGCGTCAAATCATGCGGCACCCAACATTAAGCTTTTTTTTGTATCCAGCCTTCTGCAGATGGTTTAAAATGGTTTGGTGACTAACTCCCATCTCCTGGGCGATGTCACGAGATGACACATGCCGGTCTAACTCGATGTATTCCATGATTTGATCGGTATTTGTCGTCACAGGTCTTCCGCCGGCTGGCTTATCTATGGTGTCGTTTTCACCGGCTCTGAATCGTCGAAACCATTACTCCGCGGTTCGAAGTGATAGAGTACCATCCCCCAAAACACCATTAGTCTCACGGAACGTTTCTCTAGCGGATTTGTCTTTAACGAGGGAAAACTTTAAAATAGCGAAAATTTCGGCGTTAGTGAACTCCATGTTTACACGTCTATAACTGTTAAACGCAATATCCAAACTAATCATGCATAGCGTTATGCATAGGTTATGTCAAGACCTTTCAAATTATGTATAGTATTGCCAGATACGAGCTCTGTAGCGCTTTGTACATAGCCGCGAAATTCAAAAGACAAAAAGGCGGAAGGGAGATATGACAACCTTATATATATATTCTTGTTCAGGATCAATAGCCGAGTCGAACTGGCCATGTCCGTCTGTCCGTATGAACGCCTCGATCTCAGGAACTACAAAACCTAGAATGTTGATATTAAGCAGATTTCAGGGACATAGACGCAGCGCAAGTTTGTTTTCAAATGTTGCCACGCCCACTCTAACGCCCACAAAACGCAAAAAACTGTCACGCTCACAATTTTGAAAAATGTTAATTTGCCAAAACACTTCTTGCCACTCCCATTCTAACGCCCACAAGACGCCCAAAACTATAAAGCCAACACTTCTGAAAAATGTTGTGATATTTTTTCATTTTTTATATATGTATCTTGTAAATTTCTATAGATATGCCAAAAAAGTTTTAGCCAAGCCCATCTAACGCCCACAAACCGCCCAAAACTCTCACGCCCACACTTTTAAAAAATTTTTAAGTTATTTTTCTTTCAATTATTTTTTCTCGTTACCACTTCCATTAGCTGAGTAAAGGGTATCCGATAGTCCGGGAACTCGACTATTTCTTCGTTATTTTCGTCGCTCCTCTATTTTTGTTTATGCTTTGATTGCGACTTTTGATTTTCTCAAAAGCAGAAGCAGAAGAATAAACAAATGATATTATATGAAACTTACCGCAATTTCTGTGTATATCTTATGTATTCATGGTAAGTGTCATATGCGTACATAAATGAGGCATCGGTCGCACATGCTCAAAATGCTGACACTGCAATTGTAACAGCGTCGGCACTTGAGGAGTGGATCCGCATTGCCGATCGTGTTAAGCTCATCATAAACATTGCAAAAAAGTAAAACAATGTGTACCGACTGTATCTACTGAAGAACATCTAACGCGATCTATCTCCTAATAATTTAAAAATGAAAATCCAATAGTAATGAGCTTAATCAAGTTGATGAATATCTGATGAGTTTTCATGAAAATTTTCATTAATAACCAATTGCTAAACCGACGCTCGCAGTCGGCGTCGTTAGAAACATTAAAGACAAATTATGTAGGTAAAAAGGATGCGGAAGAGCCAGAGGGAAATAACAATAAAAGAACGAAATAGATTAACGGATTCCTTTTCAAAAAGGCACGAGCTCCTTTTCATAGACCTACTTTCGCGTTGATTTTTGTGAGAGGCAGAATCGATTTAGCCAGTTTCGAAAGTTTCGAAGAAAATGGTAATTCAATTATATTAAATTAAATTAAATTTTTAATTAATTAATTTAATGTTATCATTAATAATTCCAGTTCCATTAAATGAATCCATTCACTTCATAAGCGAAAAGATATAGAACTCACTTAAGGGATCATTAAAGGTAAATTGTTTTAATACATTTTTTATACAATGTACTAATATTTTTATTTTAATGTTAATAAAACATGTAGACCCAATTTTCCAACGCAACTGAAACTGGACCAAATTTCATCGGAAAACAAGACACAGAAGACTCCGGAATTCTATATGTCTTCATATGCCTACATTTAATTCCAATGCATAATTTAAATAAAAAGTAAAAACAAATAAATACATTTATAGATATATAGATATCTAATAGATTTGATGAAATAACATAAATGGTTTATTAATAAACGGGTAATGCAAGTAAAACATTAAAAAATCACTAAAAAAGCGATGGAAATTTTACTTCAAAAATGAGTTGGGATTTAATTAAATTAATTAAATTAATTAAATTAATTAAATTAATTAAAAGAGCGATAAATCAGGAGATGATATGATTTACTCGTTAAACTGTGCATAAGCAGCGGTGATAACTATCGATGATTTTGCACTGTATTAGTGGTGTTCATGTGATGTTTTTCTTAGCAATTATTTCCAATGACATGTCAATGCTAAAATCTTCGCAAATATTCATACAAATTGAGCGGTGATTAAGCGCTCGAGAATTATACTGAGGGATGTTTTACTGATGAACAGGTGGTGTATGGAACTGCAGGTTATGTTAAATATATTGTGAGGAGCTTTTTCATACAGGTTTTCCCTGCGCAGGCGAATTGAACTGTTACTATCATTTAAAACAAGATAAGAGGCGCGGCGTGCAATTTGCTATCCTTGTTTGGCACAGTGCTGAATTTCGATAAGATTTAAAATCGGCTCAATTTCGCGTACAGTAACAGTGAACAGGATATTTAAGCTGTAAGGAGTCTTAAAATTCCCCACAAATCAGGGGGTGCAGGAGAGCTGCCTAGCAACAGCGGAGAAGGATGGAATGCAGAAGGAGTCAAAGGCAACAAGGTCAAACGGGAAATAATGGACCTTGGACCCGAGCAAAGTGGAGAGACCGTGAACTAACGGTACCGCGCTGGACCTTGGACTCAGGCCGGCCAAGGGCACAGAGGTCGAACGCTAACGTTGCGGACTTTGGTCAAGCAGAAAGAGCACGCACCGTGGACCAACGGGACCTGGGGACCTTGTACCGAGCGGGCCGTGTGCAAAAAAGGGAAATAACAGGATTTCCCCGGCCGGACTGCACAAGCGCAGCTCGAGACAGTCAATCTTAATCACGCGAAGAGCCGCAGGTGTCGAGTACAAGCACGGAGAGTCAATCTTAAGCACGCGAAGAGCCGTACGCTTACGGAGACAGTCAAACGGAGTTTCAGACTAGTGAACAGTCAGGTGGAAAGCGAGTGACGCAGGAGGACGATCCCTGCAAGTGGAACCTGGCACGGTCAGAAAGGTCAGTGGAGTCAGTGGTCGGTCAAGGTGGGCCTGGGAGGAGCGTTAGCTTGACCCAAAGGGCGATACACCTCTCCGCCATAACATCCTAAACCTCAAGCCCGATCAGGGAACCACTGTCGAGGACACCGCAGGACAACGAAGGCACCAGGCAGCGCACAGGAACCTGGCACGGTCAGAAGGGTCGGTGGAGTCAGTGGTCGGTCAAGGTGAGCCTGGGAGGAGCGTTAGCTTGACCCAACTTGCGATACACCTTCCCCACCATAACATCCTAAGCCCCAGTCGAGCCGGCACGGGTAAGAGAACCGCGCAGCCGACGGCGAGGACTGCAATAACCCAGCTGTAAAGAATTCCGCTAATAAAGCTACTACATCTTAAAACTCTGTCTTCTCTTTGGTCGGGCAATCACACAAAACATAAATTTTGTGGGACGAACACACAAACTCTCTGAGCTAGCCGTTGCGATTCGTAGCGAGCGGAAGATAACAAAATCAGTTCGTTACAATTCGCTTTACTTATTTGAAAGCCATGTCAAAAAACAAAAGAGATACAGGTACTCTCTTATGTTATGGACTTTTTAGAGCAAAGGCTCAATTCAATATCTTCGTTTTCACAGGAAGTTAACCCTGTAAAGAAAATTATTAATACGAACATTCACAAAAATGATATGGACAATTGTGTATATTGTAAACTACCGGGGCATTATTTAATTAAATGCCATAAATTTAAAATAATGAATCCAGCAGAACGGTCTGACTGGGTAAGGAAAAATCGGATTTGCCTAAGATGTCTGAAGCATCCGTTTAATAAAAGCTCTGTTCGATTTGTCGAAAACCCCACCACACGTTACTCACTTTACAGGTAATAATCCAGAAAAAGTGAATACGTGTAGAACAACCAGGCAAGCCTTATTAGCCACGGCTTTGATTCAAGTGAAGTCAGGAAATGGAGGTTTTCAAAAATTAAGAGCTTTGATTGATAGCAGTTCTCAAAGCACATTCATTTCAGAAGAGTCTGCACAGATTCTAAAATTGAAAAATTTTCATTCACATACGGAAATAAGTGGACGATATTTTTCAGCGCAGTCGGGTCGGATGGGGTTTGGATGTTTAAACTCAAGACCATTCACTATCGTTAATGAGATGGACCAACCAGAAGATTTAACACCAGGTCATTTTTTAATTGGAAGACCGCCTTCGGAAATAGTCGAACCGATGGAGACTAATCCAATAATAAGAAAAGATTTTTTGGTAAATGGAGAAATGAATGAATGAAGAGAGAAATTCCTAGTATTGAAGAAGGGCAAATAGTTTTATTAAAAAATGAGAATTGTCATCCAGCAAGAGATGGCTAGCAATGGCTAAAATGTGTCCCTTGCAAGGAATAAAATCTGTTGAAAAGAATGAGGCTGACCCTGAGTCGAAAAGACGAACTAGAGCAACACCGGGAATGTCCAAGATCGGAATTATCATGGCAATGTTGTTGTTTTCTAGCGCGTTACCTAAAAATATAACACCAGATATTCCATAGACAGGATAAATAAGACGTCAGCCATTTAGTCTTGGAATTTGGTGATCTATTATAAAATGGATCCATAACCTTTGCAGGTCCATTGCCAGCACTATAAAAGTTAACAATTAAGAAAAAAAAAAAAAGTATAAAGTTATATTATAATAATAAAGAATACAGTCCACTATATCGTTGTTCTAAAAGAAAAATGTTACCTTTAGAGATTAAAGGCGAAAAGTAAAAAATATAATAAATTTAGTCTAACCTTTTAACTGTAAGTTTTAAGATATACGCCTAGCCTTGCCGGCCCTTTGGCAGAATGTTCACACATGAACACGGATATACATATGATATTATATGTATATATATTGTACGTAAAACGATTGGACCGCTGCAGAACATGTATTTTCAGACATGGGTCTGCCTAAATTTAAAAATAAACAACTCTTGAGCGATAGAAATATAATAAAAATACCACGAACTCCTGCGTGGGTTCATCGCTCAAACAACGATGCAAGCGGTTGTATCGCATTGTATCAAATAGCCACTGAGTTGGACTAGTTAGAGATAAGATTAGAACATGTAAATTTCATATTAGCTACCTAAGCAGGATTTAGAGAAATAAAATTCAGTTTAAAATATCAACTCAACAAATGTAGACGTTTGCTTATGTTGCAACCTCTTTACAATATTATTTATGTAAATATGTAAAATTTATATTATGTACACATATTATATTATATTATGTATATATATATACCTGTATATTATGTATATTATATTATGCATCCGTAAAAATGTGTTGTAAGAAACTCGAAATTGGCACGAGAACATATAAGGTTGTCAAATATCTCCCCTCCGCTTTTTGCTCTTTATTCAATGCTTTATAAAAAGTGTTACAGTGATCGGATTTAGTTCAAATATGCACCGTTTTGTTCGATAATCTGTTTCCATCTAGACGGCAACTTCATAATACCTCCCTCGTAGAAGCCCCCCTCCTTATTTGCGAAGAACTCGGACAGCCACTTTTCACAAGCCTCTTTTGAGTTCAACTTTACACCACCAAGGGCATTCGCCATGGACAGGAACAGGTGGTAATCACTTGGCGCTATGTCCGGGCTATATGGTGGATGTGATAAAACCTCCCATCCGAGCTCCCGTAGCTTCTGACGAGTAATCAACGAAGTGTGCGGTCTGGCGTTGTCCTGGTGGAACACTACACCCTTCCTGTTGGCCAATTCTGGACGCTTCTGGTCGATCGCCTGCTTCAAGCGGTCCAGTTGTTCGCAGTAGATGGTAGAGTTAAGCGTCTGGCCATATCGGAGCAGCTCATAGTGGATGATTCCCTTCCAATCCCACCAAACACACAGCAAAACCTTCCTGGCCGTCAATCTCGGCTTGGCCACTGTTTGGGACGATTCACCGGCCTTCGACCACGACCGTTTGCGCTTGATATTGTCGTATGTGATCCATTTTTCCATCCGCTTCAAGAATGGGTCGAGTTCGTTCCGTTTCAGCAGCATATCGCAGGCGTTGATTCGGTCCAGAAGGTTTTTTTTGCGTCAAATCATGCGGCACCCAACATCAAGCTTTTTTTGTATCCAGCCTTCTGCAGATGGTTTAAAATGGTTTGGTGACTAACTCCCATCTCCTGGGCGATGTCACGAGATTCCACATGCCGGTCTAACTCGATGTATTCCATGATTTGATCGGTATTTGTCGTCACAGGTCTTCCGCCGGCTGGCTTATCCATGGTGTCGTTTTCGCCGGCTCTGAATCGTCGAAACCATTACTCCGCGGTTCGAAGTGATAGAGTACCATCCCCCAAAACACCATTAATCTCACGGAACGTTTCTCTAGCGGATTTGTCTTTAACGAGGGAAAACTTTAAAATAGCGAAAATTTCGGCGTTAGTGAACTCCATGTTTACACGTCTATAACTGTTAAACGCAATATCCAAACTTATCATGCATAGCGTTATGCCTAGGTTATGTCAAGACCTTTCAAATTATGTATAGTATTGCCAGATACGAGCTCTGTAGCGCTTTGTACATAGCCGCGAAATTCAAAAGACAAAAAGGCGGAAGGGAGATATGACAACCTTATATATATATTCTTGTTCAGGATCAATAGCCGAGTCGAACTGGCCATGTCCGTCTGTCCGTATGAACGCCATGATCTCAGGAACTACAAAATCTAGAATGTTGATATTAAGCAGATTTTAGGGACATAGACGCAGCGCAAGTTTATTTTCAAATGTTGCCACGCCCACTCTAACGCCCACAAAACGCAAGAAACTGTCACGCTCACAATTTTGAAAAATGTTAATTTGCCAAAACACTTCTTGCCACTCCCATTCTAACGCCCACAAGACGCCCAAAACTATAAAGCCAACACTTCTGAAAAATGTTGTGATATTTTTTCATTTTTTATATATGTATCTTGTAAATTTCTATAGATATGCCAAAAAAGTTTTAGCCAAGCCCATCTAACGCCCACAAACCGCCCAAAACTCTCACGCCCACACTTTTAAAAAATTTTTAAGTTATTTTTCTTTCAATTATTTTTTCTCGTTACCACTTCCATTAGTTGAGTAAAGGGTATCTGATAGTCCGGGAACTCGACTATTTCGTCGTTATTTTCGTCGCTCCTCTATTTTTGTTTATGCTTTGATTGCAACTTTTGATTTTCTCAAAAGCAGAAGCAGAAGAATAAACAAATGATATTATATGAAACTTACCGCAATTTCTGTGTATATCTTATGTATTCATGGTAAGTGTCATATGCGTACATAAATGAGGCATCGGTCGCACATGCTCAAAATGCTGACACTGCAATTGTAACAGCGTCGGCACTTGAGGAGTGGATCCGCATTGCCGATCGTGTTAAGCTCATCATAAACATTGCAAAAAAGTAAAACAATGTGTACCGACTGTATCTACCCCGTGGCTGCAAAATTCATCGGTACTGAAGAACATCTAACGCGATCTATCTCCTAATAATTTAAAAATGAAAATCCAATAGTAATGAGCTTAATCAAGTTGATGAATATCTGATGAGTTTTCATGAAAATTTTCATTAATAACCAATTGCTAAACCGACGCTCGCAGTCGGCGTCGTTAGAAACATTAAAGACAAATTATGTTGGTAAAAAGGATGGGGACGAGCCAGAGGGAAATAACAATAAAAGAACGAAATAGATTAACGGATTCCTTTTCAAAAAGGCACGAGCTCCTTTTCATAGACCTACTTTCGCGTTGATTTTTGTGAGACGCAGAATCGATTTAGCCAGTTTCGAAAGTTTCGAAGAAAATGGTAATTCAATTATATTAAATTAAATTAAATTTTTAATTAATTAATTTAATGTTATCATTAATAATTCCAGTTCCATTAAATGAATCCATTCATTTCATAAGCAAAAAGATATAGAACTCACTTAAGGGATCATTAAAGGTAAATTGTTTTAATACATTTTTTATACAATGTACTAATATTTTTATTTTAATGTTAATAAAACATGTAGACCCAATTTTCCAACGCAACTGAAACTGGACCAAATTTCATCGGAAAACAAGACACAGAAGACTCCGGAATTCTATATGTCTTCATATGCCTACATTTAATTCCAATGCATAATTTAAATAAAAAGTAAAAAAAAATAAATACATTTATAGATATATAGATATCTAATAGATTTGATGAAATAACATAAATGGTTTATTAATAAACGGGTAATGCAAGTAAAACATTAAAAAATCACTAAAAGAGCGATGGAAATTTTACTTCAAAAATGAGTTGGGATTTAGTGATTAAATTAATTAAAAGAGCGATGAATCAGGAGATGATATGATTTACTCGTTAAACTGTGCATAAGCAGCGGTGATAACTATCGATGATTTTGCACTGTATTAGTGGTGTTCATGTGATGTTTTTCTTAGCAATTATTTCCAATGACATGTCAATGCTAAAATCTTCGCAAATATTCATACAAATTGAGCGGTGATTAAGCGCTCGAGAATTATACTGAGGGATGTTTTACTGATGAACAGGTGGTGTATGGAACTGCAGGTTATGTTAAATATATGTGAGGAGCTTTTTCATACAGGTTTTCCCTGCGCAGGCGAATTGAACTGTTACTATCATTTAGAACAAGATAAGAGGCGCGGCGTGCAATTTCCTATCCTTGTTTGGCACAGTGCTGAATTTCGATAAGATTTAAAATCGGCTCAATTTCGCGTACAGTAACAGTGAACAGGATATTTAAGCTGTAAGGAGTCTTAAAATTCCCCACAAATCGGGGGTGCAGGAGAGCTGCCTAGCAACAGCGGAGAAGGATGGAATGCAGAAGGAGTCAAAGGCAACAAGGTCAAACGGGAAATAATGGACCTTGGACCCGAGCAAAGTGGAGAGACCGTGAACTAACGGTACCGCGCTGGACCTTGGACTCAGGCCGGCCAAGGGCACAGAGGTCGAACGCTAACGGTGCGGACTTTGGTCAAGCACAAAGAGCACGCACCGTGGACCAACGGGACCTGGGGACCTTGTACCGAGCGGGCCGTGTGCAAAAAAGGGAAATAACAGGATTTCCCCGGCCGGACTGCACAAGCGCAGCTCGAGACAGTCAATTTTAATCACGCGAAGAGCCGCAGGTGTCGAGTACAAGCACGGAGAGTCAATCTTAAGCACGCGAAGAGCCGTACGCTTACGGAGACAGTCAAACGGAGGTTCAGACTAGTGAACAGTCAGGTCGAAAGCGAGTGACGCAGGAGGACGATCCCTGCAAGTGGAACCTGGCACGGTCAGAAAGGTCAGTGGAGTCAGTGGTCGGTCAAGGTGGGCCTGGGAGGAGCGTTAGCTTGACCCAACGGGCGATACACCTCTCCGCCATAACATCCTAAACCTCAAGCCCGATCAGGGAACCACTGTCGAGGACACCGCAGGACAACGAAGGCACCAGGCAGCGCACAGGAACCTGGCACGGTCAGAAGGGTCGGTGGAGTCAGTGGTCGGTCAAGGTGAGCCTGGGAGGAGCGTTAGCTTAGCTTCCCCACCATAACATCCTAAGCCCCAGTCGAGCCGGCACGGGTAAGAGAACCGCGCAGCCGACGGCGAGGACTGCAATAACCCAGCTGTAAAGAATTCCGCTAATAAAGCTACTACATCTTAAAACTCTGTCTTCTCTTTGGTCGGGCAATCACACAAAACATAAATTTTGTGGGACGAACACACAAACTCTCTGAGCTAGCCGTTGCGATTCGTAGCGAGCGGAAGATAACAAAATCAGTTCGTTACACTTCGCTTTACTTATTTGAAAGCCATGTCAAAAAACAAAAGACATACAGGCACTCTCTGATGTTATGGACTTTTTAGAGCAAAGGCTCAATTCAATATCTTCGTTTTCACAGGAAGTTAACCCTGTAAAGAAAATTATTAATACGAACATTCACAAAAATGATATGGACAATTGTGTATATTGTAAACTACCGGGGCATTATTTAATTAAATGCCTTAAATTTAAAATAATGAATCCAGCAGAACGGTCTGACTGGGTAAGGAAAAATCGGATTTGCCTAAGATGTCTGAAGCATCCGTTTAATAAAAGCTCTGTTTATTATTAGTTATTATTTATTATTGCCTTATTAGCCACGGCTTTGATTCAAGTGAAGTCAGGAAATGGAGGTTTTCAAAAATTAAGAGCTTTGATTGATAGCGGTTCTCAAAGCACATTCATTTCAGAAGAGTCTGCACAGATTCTAAAATTGAAAAAATTTCATTCACATACGGAAATAAGTGGAGTATCTTTCACAGGAACGTGCATCTCCAAGCACAAAGCAATAATTTCACTAACAAATTCTTCAAATTTGGAATTTGAAGCACTCAGTCATCCAAAGCTCATGAAAGCGCTTCCAGTCAGCAAAATTAATATTGATCAGAAAAAATTGAAGAGTTTTAAATTAGCCGACCCCGATTTTAATAAACCTGGTCGTATTTAGTTATAAAAATAGAAGTCTGCTTGGTCAAAAAACTGATTTCGGGTGGATAGTTTCTGGATGTAAAAAATCCAAAGGAAAGGAAACTATTGTAGCTACAACGATAGTATTAGATCGTATAGTAGATTGCTATTGGGAAGTTGAGGAAAACGATAAAAATGACATCGAATCGGAATTATGCGATGTCATTAAAACCGCAACAAAATTCGCAGATGGGCGATACGTTGTGTCTATCCCATTTAAACAAGATGTCACCTTAGGATATTCAAAGAAGCAAGCAATGGCTTGTTTTATAAATTTGGAGAATAAATTAAAAAATAATAAGAAACTTAAGACTGATTATTCTAAATTTATGAAAGAATATATCGAGCTAGGACACATGGTCAAAGTAACTAATAATGGTAAGTATTTTTTACCACACCAGGCTGTTATCAGAGAATCAAGAATGACGACCAAGCTGAGAGTAGTTTTTGATGCTTCAGCAAAAACTTCAAATAATAAAAGTATGAACGATATAATGTGGGTTGGTCCACGAGTTCAAAAAGATATTTTTGACATTATTGTTAAGTGGAGGAAATGGGAATTTGTTGTTTCTGCGGACATTGAAAAAATGTACCGTCAGATTAAAATAAATGAAAATGACCAAAAATATCAATATATTTTATGGAGAAATTCTCCAAAAGAAATTATAAACTAGCAACAGTCACTTATGGTACGGCATCTGCACCATACTTAGCTACTAGGCTTCTGGTGGACATAGCAGATAAATGTCAAAATAAAAATATAAGTGAAGTAATAAGGAACGATTTTTACATGGACGACCTAATGACTGGAGCCGATTCTGTAGATTACACCAAAAATGTTGTCCAACTAATTTCTAACGAATTACAAAAAGTAGGACAAAATTTAAGAAAATGGATATCTAATAATTCAGAAATAATATCAACAGTAGAGGATACTGGGGATAACAAGGTTCTTAGTATTATTGAAAATGAGAGTGGTAAAACTCTTGGACTTCAATGGGAACCACAAAAGGATTTATTTAAGTTTAAAGTAAATTGCGGGTCATCCAAATTGACTAACAAAAGGATAGTACTATCGATATTATCTGAAATATATGATCCCTTAGGATGGTTGGCTCCCGTGACTATTTTAGGAAATCATTTAAAAACTTTGGATAAGCAAAAGTGAATGGGATCAGGAATTAGCAGCAGAAGATTTGAAATACTGGGAAGCATATAAAGAAAATGTATTATATTTAGAAAACATTCGAATCCAAAGATGGATTAATTTTAGAAATGGCATAAGTATTCAGCTACATGGATTTGCTGATGCCTCAGAAAAAGCATATGCTGCAGTAGTGATCCAAACTGATCAAAAAAATAAAGGAGTCATTAACCAGTAAGGTAGAAATTTATGCTTGGAGTGATTCCACTATCACTTTAGCATGGATCAAGAGTGGCAAAAGTAAGGTTAAAAATATCAGACAAAGAACAGATGACATTCGAAAACTAGCCAACACTGAATGGAATCATGTAAGGTCTGATGCTGATGGTCTAGATGCTGATTTAGCATCTAGGGGAATTGATTCAAAACAATTGACACACTGTGATCTTTGGTGGAAAGGTCCAAAACGGCTAGCTGATGCAAAAGAGCAAGGACCTCGACAATTATAAAAACAATAATAAATAATAAAACCGATTATCCTATTTGCAATTTGTTGCTTTCAAAAATTAATACGTATTATAGTCTACACAATCGGATTTATTAAAATAAAAACACAAACTGAATGGTATCCTTCCTACCTTCGGTAAAATAATTAAAATTAGCTGAAAGCATAGTCATAAAAAAGCAACAAAAACTTAAATTCAGTCAAGAGATAAAGTGTTTGCAAAACAACAAAGAAATCAGTACAACTAACATATTATTGTCACTGAATCCGCTTCTGGATACGGATGGACTCCTCAGAGTAGGAGGAAGACTACAAAACTCCGATGCAGAATTCAAACTTAAACATCTAATTATTTTAGCTAAATGTCATATATCTTACTTGATAATTAAAGATGCTCATAAGGAAACCTTACATGGAGGAATAAACCTTATGCGTAATTGTATTCAATGAAAGTATTGGATGTTTGGGTTAAGAAATTCGTTGAAGAAGTATTTAAGAGAATGCATCAAGAGTGCAAGATATAGATAAAATACAGCTAAGCAAATAATGGGAAATTTACCAAAATATCGAGTTATTATGGCATTCTTAAATATGGGATTAGATTACGCAGGTCCTTATTTTGTTAAGTGATCAAAAGATCGCGGACAAAAAACATTTAAAGGATACGTTGCCTTATTTGTTTGTATGGCCACCAAAGCCATACATTTAGAAAAGATAAGCGATCTAACTTCTGACGCATTTTTAGATGACCTCAGAAGATTCATTGCTAGACGGGGGAAATGTGCCAATATATATTCAGATAACAAATTTTGTAGGAGCTGCTAGGAAATTAGATCAAGAATTATTATTTGCCATCTAAGAAAATTTAGCGATTGCAGCGCAGCTGGAGAAGGATAGGATGGATTGGCATTTTATTCCGCAGGCAGGACCTCACTTCGGAGGTATTTGGGAAGCTGGGGTCAAGTCAATGAAATACCATTTAAAGCGTATAATCGGCGACAATATTTTGGCATATGAAGAAATGTCAACCCTTTTATGTCAAAAAGAAGCATGTTTAAACACTAAACACTATAGTTAATGAGATGGAACAACAAGAAGCTTTAACGCCAGGTCATTTTCTGATTGGAAGACCGCCCTTAGAAATAGTCGAGCCGATGGAGGATAAAAGAATCGGAAATTTGGATAGGTGGAGACTTATCCAAGAAATGAGGAAAGATTTCTGGGTAAAATGGAAAAATTAATATTTGCATACACTCCAGCAAAGGAATAAATGGAGAAGAGAAATTCCTAATATAAAAGAAGGGCAAATAGTTTTATTAAAAGATGAGAATTGTCTTCCAGCAAGACGGCCTTTAGGAGATGTGGAGATGGCTAGCAATGGCTAAAATGTGTCCCTTGCAAGGAATAAAATCTGTTGAAAAGAATGAGGCTGACCCTGATTCAGTGGTTTTTATTGGTTTGAGTGATTTTTCTTTTATCGCGGTTGTTGATTCTCGGTGGGGAATTATATTTTTAGTATTGGTTTTTTTTTGTTTTATTTAAGGAATAATAAAAATAAACAATTTGGTGCCCCAAAAATTTCGACGATTGTCCTACAGCGTTTCAGGTTCTCCAGGAAAGCGCATTCTTCGAGGATCCCAGTTTAATAAACTATGGTGAGCAAATATTTTATTTATTTTATATAACCCTCTTACAGAAAATCCATTAACGATATAAATCAAACAAAAAAGTTTATTTGATTAGGAAAAAAAGAAGAACGCAATTCAAAAAAATATACCCTACGCCGGATAATTAAAGTGAAAGAAAGAAAATTAAAGGCCACGTAGATTTGAGTGGTGATTCCTAGCCCGAAAGCATGTTCAAAGAAATTAACATTTGCCTTTACCCACTCCATTTCTCATCTATGATTTATGGTGTGATATTTTTACCAAGTAAAAAGACCTGATTCTTCTCTTCTTCAAAAAAAATCGGAAATGTTTAATTTAAGTTAATTTGATTTTCCTTTGGAATCACATGAAACTTATACTTGAAAAGAAATATTTTTAGTGCTCGACGATTTATTTGCCGCTTTTATAAGATTATATTTGTTTTGGAAACGAAATAATTTTTATTAATACATATTTATATTTGCATTGATATTAATTTTTTATACCCGTTACTCGTAGAGTAAAAGGGTATACTAAATTCGTTGAAAAGTATGTAACAGACAGAAGGAAACGTTTTCCGATATGATGTATGTATATATGTGTATATTGTTGATCAGCACAATAGGCGAGTCGATCTGGCCATTTCCGTCTGTCCGTCCGTCTGTCCGTATAAAGGCCTCGATTTCAGGAACTACATAAGCTAGAATGTTGAGACTAAGCATGTAGCTTCCAGAGACATAGACGCAGCGCAAGTTTATTTCCAAATGTTACCACGCTCACTCTAACGCCCACAAACCGCACAAAACGGTCACGGTCACATTTTTAAAAAATGTGATATATTTTCAGTTTTATATATATATTGTAAATTTCCATAGATTTGCAATAAATTGTTTGCCACGCCCACTCCTACGCCCACAAATGGCATTGAATTTAAAATTATTTAATTTATAATTTCGCTGCGCGAAAGAAGTAGCAAAGGCCTACCAGTCGACGAGTCCAGCCGGAGAATATTCGCGTGAGCACTTCTTTCGGAGATAACATCCAGTCTGCTATATATTCAATGTTCGTTACAATTACACAGGTCTTTATTTTGTTAAGAGTTCGAAAAATGGCGGACAAAAAGAATACGTTGCCGTGTTTGGTTGTATGGCCTCCAAAGTGATATATTTAGAAATGCCGCCAGCCGCCAGTTATTGCCAACATTGGAAGCACAATTAGTCAGCATTCGTTATCTACACGTATGCAGATCATTTCCGTCTAAGCTCTCCCATATCGTGCTCTCTCTCTTTCTAGTACTTTGCACCTACACCTTTTTTGATTGGAAGACCGCCTTTAGAAATAGTCGAACCGATGGAAGATGAAGGAATCGGAAATTTGGATTCAAAAAATGAGGAAAGATTTCTGGGTAAAATGGAAAAAAATATTTGTATATTTTCCTCCAGAGGAATAAATGGAAAAAAGAAATTCGAAATATACAAGAATCGCAAATAGTTTAATTGAAGTATGCGGCTGACTCTGAGCCAAAAAGGCGAACTAGAGTGACATCCGGAATGTCCGAGATAGGAATTATCATGGCAATGTTGTTGTTTGTATTGAGCTGTCAAGTTTCTATTGCATTACCTAAAAATTTGGTCTATATCTTTCTTTCGGGATTCATGGTGAAGTAACCGTTTAAGGCAACTCCGTTCGCGCGGCGAAAGCTTTTATTCGCAGTCCGAGGGAGACTGCTGGAATGACGGCTTAGACGGCCAGCTACAGAGTTGCCAGCAGGGACGACTTAGACGGCCAGCGAGGAGGATTTGTGAGCGCAGTCAGCGCTACGAACCCGCAGAGGAGACGCAGCCAGCGACATAGAAAGGCGCTAATAATTCACCCTGGAAATGTTAACTCCGTTATGGAGCAGCTGTGCTTTAGGTTCGGCCGACCGGAGTAGCTTATACGCAGCCAGCTCAGCAGCGTGCGAGAGGTGCAGCCGATTTTGGAGCACAACTTGGCGAAGATAATTCCCTTTTCGACTCGAGTGAGCAACCTCGCGGCCTTCTTGCAGTCAGCGAAGGCGAAGCAGCACCTGGGGCCAAGCTTCCTACAAGCAAGCGAGTGGAGTGGGCCAGTCATGCTGCAACGATTGCGCCCTTCCCCACCGTAGTTCACTTTAGCGCGTGGCTACAGGAGTACGCAAACGTGGTTTGCACTGTCTTGGATGTCGAGGGAAAGGAGCCGGGGCGTCGAGTTCTGCATGCGAGCATTGACCATTACGAAGGCGAACAGGAGGAGCGGCATGATGGTTGTCCTATCTGCGGAAGACAACACGAAATCACGCATTGCCGAGAATTTGTTGGAGCTTCTATGCCAGAAAGGTGGATCATTGTGCTCACAGGGACCAAGAAGGAAACCACCAGCGAGCAGTTTCCAGAAAGAGCCTGAAGAGAAGTGCTCCGCGTAATGCGGGAGCGCCCTTTCAAAGGATATTAATCTGCGTTGACACCGAAGGACGCCGCGTTCTGTTCCGTATACTGCCCGTTACACTGTACGAAGCTGTAAGAGGGTGGATACGTATGCGCTTCTAGACGAAGGATCCTCCGTCACTATGATCGATAACGAGCTGCGAAGGGACCTTGAAGTACAAGGAGGGCATCGACAGCTAAATATCCAATGGTTCGGAGGTAGGTCAGCCGGAGAGCCTACCACCGTGGTGAGTCTGCAGATAAGTCGAGTCGGACAGACCACTCGCCATGCGCTAAAGAACGTTTTTTCCGTATCGACCCTGATTCTGCCGATGCAGACATTGAGTCGACAGGATGTCCAGGGCGTGCATAGGGATGCCACTCAGAACGAGGCGGTTCGCTAGGGAGGGACCGTACCCGGCTGGGTTGTCTACGGCTCTGTAAGTGGGCGATTGCCAGCTACGCCATCACCGAGGACCTGCCTACTTGCCGTGTCAGTGGATGACGTGATGGTGGAGGACTACTTCGACATGGAGAACTTTTGAGTGAAGCCCGCGCCACAGTTGGCAACCAGCGACGACGTGCGGGCACAAAGGGTGCTCGAAGACACCACGGTGATAGTAGGACGTCGCTACCAGACGGGAATACTCTGGAAGGACGAACCGCTACCGGAGGAGCTAGGCAAAGCCTTTGCGACTTGGCGCAAAGAGATGGACGCGGTGGGACATTTCCGATGAGCTCGCCATTACTTCGGACACGGAGGAGTTCCGGCAATAGAGTTGCACGTCTTTGTGAATGCTAGTCAGGCAACATTCGCGGCGGTGGCTTAACTGACGGTCAGGACGACGGCATGCTGCTGTGCTTCGTATGCGCAAAGACGAAGTGGGCCCCAATGAGGCCGATGACGATCCCACGGCTGGAGTTGCATGCGGCAGTTCTTGGAACCATGCTGATGAACACTGTCAAGGAGGATCACAGAGTGGTCATCACGGACCTGGTGTTATGAACAGACTCAAGGACGGTGCTGAGATGGATCAGCAGTACCCACCGCCGGTATAAGCAGATTCTGGAGTCTTCGAAGGCTTCCCAATGGAGGTGGGTGCCTACAGCCGACAATGCGGCGGATGATGCGACGCGGTCGCAGAGATAAGTCGACCTTATCCAGGATTCAAGGTGGTTAAGAGGACTTGCATTTTTGAGGCAGCCAGCAGCCAGCTGGCCGGGGCCTGAGGAAGGAACTGAACGAGTTCCAGATGTCTCTGATGAAAAAGAGAAAAAAGAGAGTGAGTTTGCGTTTGCGTTAGTTGCGGCAAACGACTTTGTTCTCCCGTTTCAGAGCTTCTCGAGCTTCAATCGCCTGGTGAGGGTCACAGCCTGGGTCCTTCGATTAGCGATCTCGAGGATTACGGCCTTACTGCAGCACAATGTAAGGCCGCGGAGAACCTGTTGGTCAGACAGGCATAACTGGAGTCGTTCCCCGACGAGATAAGGTCAGCGACATTCGAGGGTTGGTGCCCTACCTGGACGAGAACGGAATTCTGTGAGCTTACGGAAGAATTGGTGCTGCACTACGCATACCGTACAGTGCGAGGAGGCCCGTAATACTGTCACACAGGCACAGTCTCACAAAGCTGATTGTGCTACATTTCCACGCCAGGATGAAGCATCAAAACGTGGATGCTACAATTGCCGAGATCCGGAGGAGATTCTGGGTGACGAAGATATGGCGTGTGATGCGGAGAGTCACCTTATCGTGCAACGTGTGCAAGTTGCAACGAACGCGGCCTATGCCGCCGATAATGGGACCCCAACCGGAAGACAGATTGTATGCGGGTTGATGGCCATTCAAATATATCGGATTGGAGTACTTTGGGCCACTGTTGGTGACTGTTGGGTCGCCTTGTTCACGTGCTAGACGACAAGGGCGATTCATCTAGGGTGGCGCATGACCTGTCAACAGATTCCTGCACAATTGCGATCAGGAACTTCGTCTGCCGTAGAGGGCCAGTACATAGATAGCGCAGAGACATCGGCAAGAACTACGTGGGAGCTGACATGGAAGCCAGACGCTTTGGTGACATTTTCGAGATGGAAAAGAATTAGAGTGAATTGTCAAGCAGATGCATAGAATGGGTTTTCAATTGCCAAGTGAACCCGTCGGAGGGCGGAGTATGTGACCGGATGGTGACCGGAGAGTACTGCGTCATACCCTGGAGGAAGTTGCGCCAAGGCACCATGTATTGGGGAGTCTCCTAATTGAGGCGGAGAACATCGTGAATTCGCGTCCGCCTACCCATTTGCCTGTGACGCCAAACGACTTACTCAAGGGAGTGGCCAATCTTCCGGATACGCCTAGACTGGATGCGGAGCTGCCCAAGGAGGGTTCTACGAGAAAGCAGTGGAGTATCTGGTGGGTGGCGAATTATGCCTCTAAACCTCATGTCCACTATCAGCAGTTCCGACTCGGCCTAATTGCTCATTCCTGGTCTAACTTGTGATAGACGGCACACTAGTTGTGTGAGTGGCCGGGCGCAATCTAATAAACTAAATTTTGCTGTATGTAAAGTATGTAACAGACAGAAGGAAACGTTTTCCGATATGAAGTATATACGTGTATATTGTTGATCAGCACAATAGCCGAGTCGATCTGGACATTTCCGTCTGTCCGTCCGTCTGTCCGTATAAAGGCCTCGATTTCAGGAACTACATAAGCTAGAATGTTGAGACTAAGCATGTAGCTTCCAGAGACATAGACGCAGCGCAAGTTTATTTCCAAATGTTACCACGCTCACTCTAACGCCCACAAACCGCACAAAACGGTCACGGTCACACTTTTAAAAAATGTGTTATATTTTCAGTTTTTTATATATATTGTAAATTTCCATAGATTTGCAATAAATTGTTTGCCACGCCCACTCCTACGCCCACAAATGGCATTGAATTTAAAATGATTTAATTTATAATTTCGCTACGCGAAAGAAGTAGCAAAGGCCTACCAGTCGACGAGTCCAGCCGGAGAATATTCGCGTGAGCACTTCTTTCGGAGATAACATCCAGTCTGCTATATATTCAATGTTCGTTACAATTACACAGGTCTTTATTTTGTTAAGAGTTTGAAAAATGGCGGACAAAAAGAATACGTTGCCGTGTTTGGTTGTATGGCCTCCAAAGTGATATATTTAGAAATGCCGCCAGCCGCCAGTTATTGCCAACATTGGAAGCACAATTAGTCAGCATTTGTTATCTACACGTATGCAGATCATTTCCGTCTAAGCTCTCCCATATCGTGCTCTCTCTCTTTCTAGTACTTCGCACCTACACTTTTTTTGATTGGAAGACCGCCTTTAGAAATAGTCGAACCGATGGAAGATGAAGGAATCGGAAATTTGGATTCAAAAAATGAGGAAAGATTTCTGGGTAAAATGGAAAAAAATATTTGTATATTTTCCTCCAGAGGAATAAATGGAAAAAAGAAATTCGAAATATACAAGAATCGCAAATAGTTTAATTGAAGTATGCGGCTGACTCTGAGCCAAAAAGGCGAACTAGAGTGACATCCGGAATGTCCAAGATAGGAATTATCATGGCAATGTTGTTGTTTGTATTGAGCTGTCAAGTTTCTATTGCATTACCTAAAAATTTGGTCTATATCTTTCTTTCGGGATTCATGGTGAAGTAACCGTTTAAGGCAACTCCGTTCGCGCGGCGAAAGCTTTTATTCGCAGTCCGAGGGAGACTGCTGGAATGACGGCTTAGACGGCCAGCTACAGAGTTGCCAGGAGGGACGACTTAGACGGCCAGCGAGGAGGATTTGTGAGCGCAGTCAGCGCTACGAACCCGCAGAGGAGACGCAGCCAGCGACATAGAAAGGCGCTAATAATTCACCCTGGAAATGTTAACTCCGTTATGGAGCAGCTGTGCTTTAGGTTCGGCCGACCGGAGTAGCTTATACGCAGCCAGCTCAGCAGCGTGCGAGAGGTGCAGCCGATTTTGGAGCACAACTTGGCGAAGATAATTCCCTTTTCGACTCGAGTGAGCAACCTCGCGGCCTTCTTGCAGTCAGCGAAGGCGAAGCAGCACCTGGGGCCAAGCTTCCTACAAACAAGCGAGTGTAGTGGGCCAGTCATGCTGCAACGATTGCGCCCTTCCCCACCGTAGTTCACTTTAGCGCGTGGCTACAGGAGTACGCAAACGTGGTTTGCACTGTCTTGGATGTCGAGGGAAAGGAGCCGGGGCGTCGAGTTCTGCATGCGAGCATTGACCATTACGAAGGCGAACAGGAGGAGCGGCATGATGGTTGTCCTATCTGCGGAAGACAACACGAAATCACGCATTGCCGAGAATTTGTTGGAGCTTCTATGCCAGAAAGGTGGATCATTGTGCTCACAGGGACCAAGAAGGAAACCACCAGCGAGCAGTTTCCAGAAAGAGCCTGAAGAGAAGTGCTCCGCGTAATGCGGGAGCGCCCTTTCAAAGGATATTAATCTGCGTTGACACCGAAGGACGCCGCGTTCTGTTCCGTATACTGCCCGTTACACTGTACGAAGCTGTAAGAGGGTGGATACGTATGCGCTTCTAGACGAAGGATCCTCCGTCACTATGATCGATAACGAGCTGCGAAGGGACCTTGAAGTACAAGGAGGGCATCGACAGCTAAATATCCAAAGGTTCGGAGGTAGGTCAGCCGGAGAGCCTACCACCGTGGTGAGTCTGCAGATAAGTCGAGTCGGACAGACCACTCGCCATGCGCTAAAGAACGTTTTTTCCGTATCGACCCTGATTCTGCCGATGCAGACATTGAGTCGACAGGATGTCCAGGGCGTGCATAGGGATGCCACTCAGAACGAGGCGGTTCGCTAGAGAGGGACCGTACCCGGCTGGGTTGTCTACGGCCCTGTAAGTACTTGCCGTGTCAGTGGATGACGTGATGGTGGAGGACTACTTCGACATGGAGAACTTTTGAGTGAAGCCCGCGCCACAGTTGGCAGCCAGCGACGACGTGCGGGCACAAAGGGTGCTCGAAGACACCACGGTGATAGTAGGACGTCGCTACCAGACGGGAATACTCTGGAAGGACGAACCGCTACCGGAGGAGCTAGGCAAAGCCTTTGCGACTTGGCGCAAAGAGATGGACGCGGTGGGACATTTCCGATGAGCTCGCCATTACTTCGGACACGGAGGAGTTCCGGCAATAGAGTTGCACGTCTTTGTGAATGCTAGTCAGGCAACATTCGCGGCGGTGGCTTAACTGACGGTCAGGACGACGGCATGCTGCTGTGCTTCGTATGCGCAAAGACGAAGTGGGCCCCAATGAGGCCGATGACGATCCCACGGCTGGAGTTGCATGCGGCAGTTCTTGGAACCATGCTGATGAACACTGTCAAGGAGGATCACAGAGTGGTCATCACGGACCTGGTGTTATGAACAGACTCAAGGACGGTGCTGAGATGGATCAGCAGTACCCACCGCCGGTATAAGCAGATTCTGGAGTCGTCGAAGGCTTCCCAATGGAGGTGGGTGCCTACAGCCGACAATGCGGCGGATGATGCGACGCGGTCGCAGAGATAAGTCGACCTTATCCAGGATTCAAGGTGGTTAAGAGGACTTGCATTTTTGAGGCAGCCAGCAGCCAGCTGGCCGGGGCCTGAGGAAGGAACTGAACGAGTTCCAGATGTCTCTGATGAAAAAGAGAAAAAAGAGAGTGAGTTTGCGTTTGCGTTAGTTGCGGCAAACGACTTTGTTCTCCCGTTTCAGAGCTTCTCGAGCTTCAATCGCCTGGTGAGGGTCACAGCCTGGGTCCTACGATTAGCGATCTCGAGGATTACGGCCTTACTGCAGCACAATGTAAGGCCGCGGAGAACCTGTTGGTCAGACAGGCATAACTGGAGTCGTTCACGGACGAGATAAGGTGAGCGACATTCGAGGGTTGGTGCCCTACCTGGACGAGAACGGAATTCTGTGAGCTTACGGAAGAATTGGTGCTGCACTACGCATACCGTACAGTGCGAGGAGGCCCGTAATACTGTCACACAGGCACAGTCTCACAAAGCTGATTGTGCTACATTTCCACGCCAGGATGAAGCATCAAAACGTGGATGCTACAATTGCCGAGATCCGGAGGAGATTCTGGGTGACGAAGATATGGCGTGTGATGCGGAGAGTCACCTTATCGTGCAACGTGTGCAAGTTGCAACGAACGCGGCCTATGCCGCCGATAATGGGACCCCAACCGGAAGACAGATTGTATGCGGGTTGATGGCCATTCAAATATATCGGATTGGAGTACTTTGGGCCACTGTTGGTGACTGTGTCCCCCCACAAGGAAAAGCTTTGGGTCGCCTTGTTCACGTGCTAGACGACAAGGGCGATTCATCTGGGGTGGCGCATGACCTGTCAACAGATTCCTGCACAATTGCGATCAGGAACTTCGTCTGCCGTAGAGGGCCAGTACATAGATAGCGCAGAGACATCGGCAAGAACTACGTGGGAGCTGACATGGAAGCCAGACGCTTTGGTGACATTTTCGAGATGGAAAAGAATCAGAGTGAATTGTCAAGCAGATGCATAGAATGGGTTTTCAATTGCCAAGTGAACCCGACGGAGGGCGGAGTATGTGACCGGATGGTGACCGGAGAGTACTGCGTCATACCCTGGAGGAAGTTGCGCCAAGGGACCATGTATTGGGGAGTCTCCTAATTGAGGCGGAGAACATCGTGAATTCGCGTCCGCCTACCCATTTGCCTGTGACGCCAAACGACTTACTCAAGGGAGTGGCCAATCTTCCGGATACGCCTGGACTGGATGCGGAGCTGCCCAAGGAGGGTTCTACGAGAAAGCAGTGGAGGATTGCTCGCTTGCTACGAGGCCGTTTCTGGAGGAGGTGGGTCCTGGAGCATTTGCCTACTCTTGTTCGCCGCGAGAAGTGGTGCCGAAGAACGGAGCCCATCCACCAGGGTGATATGGTCTTCGTCTGCGATCCGAGAGTGCCCACAGCCTGGTGGATGGCGAATTATGCCTCTAAACCTCATGTCCACTATCAGCAGTTCCGACTCGGCCTAATTGCTCATTCCTGGTCTAACTTGTGATAGACGGCACACTAGTTGTGTGAGTGGCCGGGCGCAATCTTATAAACTAAATTTTGCTGCTCTTTAGATGGGGTATACAGTGGCAAACCGTAGTTAAAGCCCTTTCAAATTCACGGTTGCCTCACTACTCTTTTCGGCAGTTACACAACGGTAGACACAAATTCCTCAGCGGATGTTTCCTATAGACTCACCTTTTGTTTAGAAGGAAGACATCAGTGACGGTGATTAGTCGTATAGGATGCTTTGTATGAAAATCAAACAATGTTTATGTTGGCCAACGACGGTCACTGGTGACTGGTAAATATTGGCTTACGGTAATTCTCCACAATTAGGGGGCTGATATCTCCGTAGGCATCTTTACATAACAATCACCCTATAACGGAGTCTACGTGGTATATACTCGACTTTTCTGCTTCTGCGCGGCGGCATCTCGGATAATACCTTCCAGGGTTGGGACTGGCGGCGGTGCGTTTACGATCTCGTTGGCCGGCTACTCCGGTAACAGCTTAAGGTAGGCGTCCTGTGCGTTCTCTAGATTCCCTGCACCAGTTCGGGAAGCTACTTGCGGCAGAGTTCTATACAGCTTGTAGTCCTACAGACCGATGGACTATAGGGTTGGCTATGTGGGTGATCCGACTGTTTGTAAGCTCTGTGTCGTGAGGCTTCCCCTTGGATAGCTGCTCTAATGGCAAGAGGGTCAAGGCAAGGAGGCAGCCGCTGTTCATCCTGGGTACTTGGCTTCAATGCGGCTTGCCATATTGAGAGCGTTTGTGATTATTTGCGAGCTCCTAGGACCTAGTATCCTGTCTTGATGCTGTTGAAAATAACGGCTGGTATCTCTCCAAGGACGGTTTTGCGCAGGCGTTAAAGCTCCATTGCAATGTTCTCTGAGGACTTTCGTGGTCCCTGCATGCGATTGGATCGCGTGGTACTCGCTCATGGCTGTATTTAGGATGCTTTACAAGCTAAGTGTGGCAGATGGTAGGGTATACAACTTCCTGCCTTTTTTTCTTTCGGACCACTGGTATTCTTCGGCCATGTCGTCCAGAAGACGAAATTTTCCAGCTGCGTGCCGTTAACGATAAGAGACAATTAGGCATCAGACACATCCAAAATCTCACGCTGTCGCTGAGCACGGCCTGGCTGTTGGATCGCATTCTATTGTCCGTTAGAGCACTTGCTGCGAGTGCCTTGAGTGCACGTTGGTCTCTACTGAATGATTGTCTTTAAGCACATTCGTTGGAATTTCTGCTTAAACTTTAAATAAAGGAATTGATTCAATCAAATAGGAACGAGCGCTTAATTGCATGGTCCACGGAATCTATCGTAACAGCTCCATTCTACGATTCTTCTTGAGCGGCCTGTTCTTGTGCATCTTCATAATTTAGGGCTTTCGCAAACCCTAGTGACCCTCCACATCAACGTAACGAATCGTCGGTCATGAAGGAGCAAGAGCGGAACGGAAAGCCGAGCGGAAAGCCCGTCACTTCACTTAAACCTGAATTGATCATACTCACGTTTTTTTGTTTCGTCTCAGTTCAGGAAAACAACGCAATGTGCATCTTTTTATGTTCGCGAGTAAGAAGTTATTAGAAAGTAGAGTAAAAACGAAAGCATTAAAATGGACTAGGCATCTCGGTTGTCAAAGTTATTATTGTCGCGTGGCGTTTAGGGTTGCAAGCTGTTTACATGTCGAACGACAGCTTTGGGCTGTGCGGTTTTCGTTACCTTATATATATTCTTGCACAGAATCAATAGTCTGGCTATGACCGTCTGTCCAACGTCTATTGTCCAGATATTTGTCCGCATGAACGTTGAAATATAAGCTAGAAAGCAAGCAGGTTTAGTAATGCGTACATTTGTTTCCTAACGTTGCCCAGACTTCTCTATTAACCACAAGTCGCCCAAAACTGTCATGCCCTTATATTTGAGAAATGTTTAATTTTTTTACCCGTTACTCCTAACAGGCTGAAGGAAACGTTTCCGTCCATATAAAGTATAAGTTAACTAGCTTCGTTCAGCACACCGTTGAAGTTTAAGGCAATAATCAAGCGCCTTGACTTTACATACGCTGACAAAAGGCCCATCTACCTAATCGAACAAGAGTTGTCTACGTTGAGACATGGTGATATGACACTCACCGAATTTTATGATGAGGTCGAGAAAAAATTGACTCTGCTTACAAATAAGACTATAATGACGTGCGATAAACCCTTGGCGATGTCACTCAATGAAAAGTATAGGGCTGACGCGTTACGTGTATTTATAACAGGCACAAAGAAGTCATTGAGCGATATCCTGTTTGCCAAAGGAGCCAAGGACTTACCAACAGCCCTTGCTCTAGCACAGGAGGTTGAGTCAAACCATGCGCGATATCTATTCGCTCTGAACTACTCAAAAAGCTTGCAGGACAAAGGCCCGAAACCGTAAAAAAATACTGATAAGGATAGAAGCACTAATATGCAAGGCAAAAACCTATTTTAGTAAGCGCCAGTCTGTGCCCAGTTTTGATAGCCAGGCAAGTCAAATACAAGTCCAGGCACCGACTCAGCTGTTTGATACTGACGTATCTATGCGAACCGTTCAATCGAACCAACTTAGACAAGCATCAATCTTGAACCAGTGTAGCTTACCCCAACTTCAAAATGTCTGGCCATCTCAACAGCAACAACAACGTAACTCAAGGCCTGTTCAGGCACAAATTGGCTATGAACGTGCAGCAAAAAGACCAAATAGTGGCACTGCCAGATTTACAGAACCGAAACAACAAAGAGTGAACCATTTAGCCCAAGAAGAAGATCTAGAGGAGTCAGATGAAAATGATTATGAACAAGGGGCAACAGCAGCTGTTGAGGATATTGAACACGAGCTTACAAACTATGACGATGTGCATTTTTTAGCCAAAGGTCCCTGCTACCGTTTATAGAAAGTAAGATAGCAGGGTAAACCATAAAAATCTTAATCGACACCGGCTCTTCAAAAAACTATACACAGCCCCTCACAGAACTTAAGTACATAACGCATACATAGATGCATTGTTGAACTTTTCAACAAGATAATTCCCTTCTTCATTCTACCGTACCTCTCAAGCTTTGACGCCATATTAGGATTTGACACGCTAACACTGCTAAATGCAACATTGGACTTGAAAAATAAAATATTAAAAATCGGAAACTCAGTCGAACCAATTAAGTTTGTAAAATATAATAGTTTTAATTTCTCTGATATAAAAGACATCGTAGTACCAAACCAGATAGCCGAAAAATTCCACATAATGCTAAAAGACCGATTGGGTGTCTTTGCAGACCCAGAAGAGGCGCTGCCATTTAATACCAATATTATTGCAACCATACGTACGGAAAACGACCAACCAGTATACTCAAGACTTTATCCATATCCCATGGGCGTAGCAGACTTTGTAAATGAAGAAAGGAAGGCGTTGTTAAAAGACGGAATTATTCGACCTTCGCGCTCACCCTACAACAATCCGGCTTGGGTTGTCGACAAAAAGGGTACAGATGAAAAGGGAAATAACAAAAAGAGGATGGTTATATACTTTCGGAAGCTAAACTCAAAGACAATGGACGACAAATACCCGGTGCCAAATGTTGTATTCATCCTATCAAATTTGAGAAAACCCATATTTTTTTCAATATTAGATCTAAAGTCAGGCTTTCATCAAATCTTACTTGCAGAAAATGATAGGGAGAAAACCGCCTTTTCAATTGCACATGGAAAATACGAGTTTTGTAGACTTCCATTTGGCCTTAAAAACGCACCCAGTATGTTTCAACGTGCCATAGATGACCCACTATGTTCAACGTTAGATCCTTTTTGGGGTTAGCAAGCTATTACCGCTGCTTTATAAAGGACTTTGCTTCAATAGCTCGACCTTTGAATGACATTCTCAAAGGAGAAAACGGAAAAGTCTCCTCCACTCGTTCTAAAAAGATACCCATTATTTTAGATGATAAGCAACGCTCTGCATTTGAGAAACTTAAGAATATCTTAGTGTCCGAAAATGTAATGCTACCCACCCAGACTACACAAAGCCTTTTGATTTGACTACGGACGCTTCAGCTCTTGGCCTGGGCGCTGTTTTATCACAAAACTGCAAGCCTATTACGAGAAAGGTAGAGAGCTTGGTTTCACAACAAATGAACGAGAGCTTCTAGCCATTGTATGGGCTTTAAAAACATTAAAGGACTATCTGTATGGCGCTAAAAATCTGAATATTTACACAGACCACCAACCATTAACGTTTGCCGTGTCAGACAAAAACACAAATGCTAAAATTAAAAGGTGGAAGGCATTTATAGATGAGCACAACGCAAAAATTTTGTATAAGCCAGGGAAGGAGAACCATGTCGCAGATGTACTATCCAGACAGGCCATCCACGCTTTAGAAAGCCACCTCCAGTCAAATATGGCAACGATACATAGCGAAATATCGCTTTCATACGCAATTGAAACAGTCGACAAACCGGTCAATTGCTTTAGAAATCAAATAATAATAGAAGAAGGCACAGCGGATAATACTCGCACCTTTATTATATTTGGTAACCAGTCAGGGCACGTGATACAATTCGTAAATACGGAATCGTTAGTAGGCAGAATTCGCGACGTAGTGAAACAGGATGTGGTAAATGCAATATACTGCGAATTGCCCATACTGGCATTCATCCAGAACAGACTTATAGAAGAGTTCCCGATAACGACTTTCCGGCATAAAAAAAAAGTTGGTGATCGACGTTTATAACAAAGAGGAACAAAAAGAAATAGTAGCCATTGAACACAGCAGAGCGCACAGGGCAGCGCAGGAAATTGTTAAACATATTCTACAAGATTATTTTTTCCCAAAAATGTCACAGCTGGCAGTCAGTATAGTAGGTAACTGCTTGGTTTGTCAAAAAGCCAAATACGTACGTCATCCGCAAAAACAAATCCTAGGGAGAACACCTATCCCTTCACAAATCGGCGAGACATTGCATATTGATATTTTCTCTACGGACCGGAGATATTTCCTGACCTGTATAGATAAAATTTGCAGTCGTACAACCCATATGTACTAGAACGATAGTCGACATAGAACCTGCAATAATGCAATTAATGAACCTCTATCCAAACTCAAAAACAATATTTTGTGACAATGAACCATCTATAAACTCTGAGTCAATCAGGTCACTTTTATCAAATCGGTTCAATGTTCATGTGGAAAATTCACCACCCCATCATAGTACCTCAAACGGACAGGTGGAAAGGTTCCACAGCACACTGTTAGAAATAGCACGATACCTAAAACTAGAAAAAGGCATAGTTGATACGGTAAATCTCATACTTCAAGCAACCATGGAATACAACAGAACAGTACATTCAGTCACTAATAAAAAGCCGATCGACATTATTTATGCAATGCCCTCACGATTTGCAGAGGAAATCTCAGAGAAAATTGACAGAGCACAGGAAATACAATTAAGAAGAATTAATAAATCAAGATGTGACAGAACTTTTCAGGTCGGGGACACTGTCTTTGTAAAGCAAAACAAACGGATCGGAAATAAACTTACCCCACTCTACAATGAAGAAAAAATTGAAGCAGACATTGGGACAAGTGTCTTAATAAAGGGGAGGGTAGTACATAAAGATAATTTACGTAAAGGATTATTATTTTCTTTGTCTAAGTCCGTCATTTATACTTTAGTAGTGTCAATTCGCCAAGAGTTAACTCACCTAAACATTTTTTAAAGTTAGACAACTACCACAAACTTTCAGTACAATATAAAAAATCGTCAACTCCTTAGGTACAGCCTAAAAGTAAATCTTGAACGATCGTCTCTTATGATTTCAAAAACTTTAAACTCACGTAACAGGAACCTTTCGACTCAAAAATTAAGTAGCAAAACAGCAATAGACATTACAAATAAAAAGCACAGTTTACAGAAGAATAACTCAGAATAAAAAACAAAAACCCATTAGTGTTATTAATCGCCTTCTTCACCCCATTCCTATATCATAATAAAAAACAAATTTAATCAACGATTTATATTATCACTATTGTTAACTATCAACGTACTTGCAGTGCATATATTTTGTATTCTATAATAATTTAAAAAAAGCGTTAAAGAAAGCTCTAAAATCCTACTGGCATAAACGACATATCCGATTGCGGCAACCTGAGAGAACAAATCGACAACTCAATCATCAAAATACATTGGCGGAGAGCCACCAACTACTCTATCCAACGTGCGCATTGTAACGACACTACAAGACCACCAAGGCCAACGTCAAACAAAGCACGGATCGCAAGGATTCCCGTTCATCATCAACCGTATAATTTGAAAAGACTGAGGACAGCCTTCATCCTAGTAGGGGAGGAGTTAACTGGAGTCATTTACATATTGCTTATGCCCTTACCGTAATGCAAGCGCATCGGAGCTTTTGAGAGAAGAGCTAAGCTTTGCTGAGGAACGTAGGGTATTCTGGAATAGGCAGTCGATATTTGGAGATCAAAAGCGTCGGTCATCGCCACGCACAAACACACAAATTCGACTCATTAAGTGCAGACCGCACAAATTTTATTATAATTGTATACAAATAAAATTAAACAAAAACTTCTAACGATAATTTATATATATTCTTCATCAGGATCAATAGCCGAGTCGATCTGGCAGCTTCCAGAGACATAGACGCAGTGCAAGTTTATTTTTAAATGTTGCCACGCCCATTTTAACGCTCACAAGCCGGCCAAAAACTGTCACGCTCAAAATTTTCAAAAATGTTTTAATATTTTTTCACTTTTGAATATATTTTGTAAATTTCTACAGATTTACCAAAATACTTTTTGCCACGCCAACTTCTACGCCCACAAACCGCCCAAATCTGTCACGCTCACAATTTTGTAAAATGTTTTGATATTTTTTCATTTTTGAATATATCTTATAAATTTCTATAGATTTTGAAAAAAAATTTTGCCACGCCCGCCCAACGCCCACAAGCCGCCCAAAACGGTTACGCCTACACAATTGAAAATTTTTTTGATATTTTTCCACTTTTTTTTATATTTTCTAAATTTCTATACATTTGCCAAAAAACTATTTTTTAAAGTTATTTTTCATTTATTATTTTTCCCCAATTTCTACCGATATTCCAGAAAATTTTGAAGCTAAGCTAAGAAGCCTTTCCATTAGGTATTTTTGCGATTAAAAGACGATTTTACATGTTTGGATTTTCAAATGTGATGTACTTTAATAGAGACTACAGGGACAGTTAAGCAGCGATGCACATTTCCAGAAAAGACTTTACTACAGATCTAACAGCTGCACTCCAAGCCTGTAGAGAGTCTTGTCTCTTCTGATATGTTCGTGGATGGCCGAAAACTCAGGTCCAGCTTCCATTCCAGCATCGTTTTGTACCATAAAAACAGTCTTAATGCGATCGTCAGAGACGGCTTCCTCTATTCTACATCATTGTTGGGGTGATGATAATGATGAATGATTAATGCTATCGACCATTCCATTTCATTCGTCATATAGATGTTCACTGCCCGTAAGTAAAACAAGCTCCTTGCATGGCGCATTGATCTGTTGTAATTGTTTACGTCTTCCGAAACGTCCAACCAAAGGCTTTAGCCACTGTTTCGGCCGTAATGTTTGTCAGAGGAATAACCTCAGGCCAGCGAGTAAATCTGTCTATTATGCTGAGGCAGTACTGATTGGCAGTTCCAGATGAACGTGGTTGAATCAATCGTTGGGAACTGGGATCTTCTGTGGAGTTAAATGATTATGCCGGCTAATTTTGGTTCATTGACGTGGAAGGCAGGTTCTGCGCCATTCAATGGTGTTTTTCCTCAATTCTGGCCATACTTTATTTGCTGTAGAGTCGATCTGCCGCTTCGATGCGAACCACCCACTTCTGGATTATTCTCGCGGATTCATCTTTATTGGATATTGGCGCGATGGCTGGCGCGAATGAATTTTTGGCTGGCAAAGTTATCCGCTGCTTAGTTGCCGTATCTTTTCGGTGTCCCCCTTTTTCGGCCTAACCGGCGTTTGGCGTGCGACTAGTTATTGCATTTACCAGCACTTTGCAGTTGTTTAACGTTTTAATCCGTGCCTGCTTGTGCTTAGACACTTTTAAATTAATAGAGCTTATAATTTTTTCCAATTATCGTACTATCATGCATGCAGCAAGTATGGCGCAATAGGTAACCGAAATGTTATACTAATGCAGTCAATTTCTTGCGGATTCATTGACGACCGACAGTGCCTAGGGGTAGTGCCTTAAAGACACGTGCGAGACCGGTTTGTTGTACTTCGGTACTTCCCACACTTAAGTGTAGTCAGGAACAAATTGTCCCATTGCAGTTTGCAGCTTAGGCTGATCAATTTTAATAGATATATCAGGCGCAGCTGTGCACAAGAGCTTAAAAGTTCCTATAAACGTTTTTGTTTGAAACTTTTAATTCATTGGGTTCATTTTTATTTTAACTGATAAGACGCAATACTTGTTCTCAACTGCACAATTGTCATCGATATAGTGTAATAAAATTCATAAAACATGGCTAACTTGCTGAGTCTAAATATTTTTATATATGGCCCTAATTGGTCCGATCTCTACTATTGCATTATTATGGAGGATGACATACGTGTAAGTATATCTTTAGATCCGATGAACTATCCGTCCGCACCAAATCTTTTTTGTTCAAAAGTTTTTATGATTTCTCAAGATTTTTTATCAAATTTAAAGATTGTCTGTCCTTTAAACATATTGAACTGCTCAGTATTGCTAGTATTTCAGAAACTATTTAATCCGTTGTTAAATCCAGCTCCCAAAGCAGTTTTGTAATTTCGTAATTCATCGAAAATGTTACGCCTTATAAATAAGTTGTTAAATGATTTTGCAACGCAACTATCTTGCCCACAAACCGCAAAACACTGCCACGCCCACGCAAAACTCGTTTTCACATTTTCAAATTTTTTCAATTTGTCTTGTAAATTTTTACAAGTATATTAATTGAGTTACGGGTATCTGATATTCGGGGAGCCAGACTATAGCATTCTCTCTTGTATTAGTTTTGGATTAGTGGGTTTGTATTTAGTTTTGAAAAATTATCTAAACTGTTAATTAATTTTAGTTTTATTTAGTTGCTACTGTGAAGATGCTGAAAATATGTTTTCCTGTTTAAGTGCGGGAATTTTTCACTGCACGCCATTTCGTAACTTCAAGGAAATGCTATACGACCGCTTGCATTTTTATTTAAGGATTGAAGCCACGCAGGAGTTCGTGGTATCTTCCCAGATATCTATATCTAACGCTCAAGCGTTGTTTATTTTCAGATATAGGCAGACATGTTTGACAATTCATTGCTGTAGGGGTTCAATCGTTATTCATACAATTCTATATATCCGTGTGTGAAGATTCTACCAATGCACGGCTAAGCGCATATTTTAATTTTACATTTTAAAACTAATGTAACTAAATTTAACTTAGTTTAAGCTCTTTGCTTTTAATATCTTGAAGTATATTGTTCTATTAAAAAACAACGATATAATGGACTGTATTCTATCTATCTATTTTATTAGTCTTGTAAATTTCTATAGATTTGCCAAAAAACTTTTTGCCACGCCCACTTCAACGCCCACAAACTACCCAAAACTGTCACGCCCACACTTTTGAAAAAATTTTTTAAAATATTTTTTCACTTTTTTATATACATGATGTTTCCGAAAAATAACCGAACTTTTTGGATATAAAATAAAATACACATTATATTATTTTTGAAAGTTATTATTTATTCAAAATATGTTCCATTTGACTCAACACAACATTTGGAACGATCAACCAGCGCATGCATAGATTTTTTTATGTGACTTATGTTCGGCTGCTTGAATATCATATATGCTCGAATATCATCATAAAATGCTCCCTTCATCTTGGTTTTCAGTTTTGGAAAAAAAAATAGTCACATGGTGATAGATCAGGCGAACAAGGAGAATGGTCGATGAGAGATATCCCTTTTTTCATTAAAAATTCGTTCACTTTTTTGGTGGTCTTGTGAGGTGGTGCTTTATCGTGCAATAAAAACAGCTGTTTTCCTGCTGGATATTCTGGTTTGACACGACCGATTCTTTTCCACATAAGATGTAAAACGCCTAAATAGTATTCTCCATTAACAGTTTGACCTTCTGGAGCAAATTCCTTGTGGACAATACCCTTCGAATCATAAAAAGTAAATAATTGTAAATAAATAATTTCTTTTGGTTTTGGCTCGCATCTGGACTTCTATTCAGAAGATTGACGCTTAGTTTCAGGGTCATATTTAAAGCACCATGTCTCAACAACAGTTATGATGGAATCAAGGAAGTCTGGATCGTTTTCAGCAGTTTCAATAATGTCTTTGCAATGCTCCACGCGAACGATTTTTTGGTCGGAATTTGTATTTTTGAACCATTAGCACACTTTTGGTTTTATTGAAATGGCTGTCACTTTTACATCTGTCATCCGAATTACATGAAGTTAGGTGCGTTTGAAAGAGGATGAATGTATGATTTAAATATTAAGTTCTGTTATTTTTGGGACACACCGTGTATTTTGTAAATTTCTATAGATTTGCCAAGAAACTCTTTGCCACGCCCACTTTAACGCCTCCAAACCGCTCAAAACTGCCACGCCCACACTTTTAAAAAATTTTTATGTTTTTTTTCCATTTTATTTTGTTTCCCCCAATTTCTACTGATAGTACAGAACATGTTAAAATTTCTCGTTTGCTACTGATAGTCGGGGGGGAAATCGACTATAGCATTATATCTTGTTTTTTATCTTAACTGTTTAAATTTATTGTACTGGCAATGTACGTGCGAAGGTTATTGCTTGCATTTTTTGTCTAACAGCTCATTTCCATATGAAATATATTATTAATATTACCAAGAATATTAAGCAATAATAAACTAGCATGTCTGGAAATTAGATGGAAATCTAAATCTTTCAATTGGTAATGATTAAATTTCATAATTTAGTCGTTCAAATTCTTCAGTATGATTTAATATTGATACTTTCAGCGGATCCCAAATAGTCTTTGGAACTTTACCAACCTCTCCTATATAAGGAGTTGATAGTGCTTCTTATCTTTCGGACTGAATATTATGGTGGGCAACTAAAATATTATCGTCGGTTTTTGCCATACAGCATGGTGCAATTCTTAAAACTCCTTGCTGAGGCCAATCAAAGAACTCAATTTGAGAGCCTGCACATTGCAGTCGGACTTTGGAATTTACAGAAACCTTAAAGAACCAACTGCGTTTCTTTTCCAGCTCTACCCAATAACTTTTATAGTCGATCACTGTTTACAAGATAGATTGTAGACAAAATTCGCCGACGGAGTGAGTCTGAACATTTAGATCGATGCCTACTAAACAGAAGCATATTTGCACTAATGATTAATTCGATAAGAATTAACCCCTGGCTGTTAACAGCGTGTTCACCTCCTTAGGTTCCGTACCTCACCGTTTTCCTGGAATTACTTAATTCTCAGAAAGACTGCTGAATTTTTGCAATTTCCTTCTTAAGCTGATTTGGCCTAAGAATATTGGTACTTAGCCTACCATGATTAATATCAATCAAAAGGCTTATACTACCTATCTCGTAGTCATAAAGAATTTTATCGATTCCTATCGATTCTTAAAAAACTTCATTCACGTTGTCAATTCTTATTTGCATATCTCTGAAGTTTGCATTACCATCTTCTGTTGTTATTTTGAATAAATAGGTAGTTGAATCAACCACTGATGTTTGTTTTTAAATTAGTTTATAAAGGTTGTTCTGGTTATCTAATAAATTTTCTTCTAATTGCTCTTCGTCATCTTCATCCATTATACCGAAAAAATATGATACAATGAACCAATAAATTCTAACGGAGCACGCTTGCTTCTGGATCTAGACTGTATCATAAAAAATTAATTGTTTTCTTCAAGTTCCGATAACTGACTTCGCATATTATCTAAAACTAGATTACATTGCTCTTCAAAGCTACAAATCCTTTCGCAAGGGTTCGCATTACTTTTCCTTATCATTTTAAAATATGGATCCATTTTATAATAGATCACCAAATTCGAAGAAGTACTAACAATATCCACATCTTCTAGAGGATCTAAATATATTGTTGATGTCTTATTTATTCTGTCTATGGAATATCTGGGTATTATATTTTTAGGTAATGCACTAGAAAATAGACAGCTCAAGATAAACAACAACATTGCCATGATAATTCCTATCTCGGACATTCCGGATGTCACTCTAGTTCGCCTTTTTGGCTCAGAGTCAGCCGCATACTTCAATTAAACTATTTGCGATCCTTGTATATTACGAATTTCTTTTTTCCATTTATTCCTCTGGAGGAAAATATACAAATATTTTTTTCCATTTTACCCAGAAATCTTTCCTCATTTTTTGAATCCAAATTTCCGATTCCTTCATCTTCCATCGGTTCGACTATTTCTAAAGGCGGTCTTCCAATCAAAAAAGGTATAGGTGCGAGGTACTAGAAAGAGAGAGAGCACGATATGGGAGAGCTTAGACGGAAATGATCTGCATACGTGTAGATAACGAATGCTGACTAATTGTGCTTCCAATGTTGGCAATAACTGGCGGCTGGCGGCATTTCTAAATATATCACTTTTGAGGCCATACAACCAAACACGGCAACGTATTCTTTTTGTCCGCCATTTTTCAAACTCTTAACAAAATAAGGACCTGTGTAATTGTAACGAACATTGAATATATGTATAGCAGACTGGATGTTATCTCCGAAAGAAGTGCTCACGCGAATATTCTCCGGCTGGACTCGTCGACTGGTAGGCCTTTGCTACTTCTTTCGCGCAGCGAAATTATAAATTAAATAATTTTAAATTCAATGCCATTTGTGGGCGTAGGAGTGGGCGTGGCAAACAATTTATTGCAAGTCTATGGAAATTTACAATATATATATAAAACTGAAAATATATCACATTTTTTAAAAATGTGACCGTGACCGTTTTGTGCGGTTTGTGGGCGTTAGAGTGAGCGTGGTAACATTTGGAAATAAACTTGCGCTGCGTCTATGTCTCTGGAAGCTACATGCTTAGTCTCAACATTCTAGCTTATGTAGTTCCTGAAATCGAGGCCTTTATACGGACAGACGGACGGACAGACGGAAATGGCCAGATCGACTCGCCTATTGTGCTGATCAACAATATACACGTATATACATACATCATATCGGAAAACGTTTCCTTCTGTCTGTTACATACTTTTCAACGAATTTAGTATACCCTTTTACTCTACGAGTAAAGGGTATAAAAAATTGTATATATATATATATATATATATATATACATATATATATATATATATATATATATATATATTATATATATATATTATTATTATATATATATATATATATATATTATTATATATATATATATATATATATATTATATATATATATATATATTATATATAAAATTATCAAGGAGAAGATGCCACCGGATTAAGGCCTTCGGAAATCTTGGCAAAAATGCGACGCTTGGTCCCGGATCCTGGCAGCGAAAGCATCATTCACACCCCACTCCTCGCTGAGATGCCAGCCGCCATTCGTACTCTGCTCACCGTATGGGATGAGACGGACTTAGACAAGCTTGCAAAGATCGCAGACAAAATACTCGAAGCCGTTAACACGAACGACTCTTTTGCCATCGGCACATCCCAAACTCTTGTTCCTCCTGCAAATCCGGTTATCTGCGCTGTTTCCCCTGCAGATCCTTTGAAAGAACTCTCCGACAATTACGTTTGAAAAAGGATGTCAAGCGCGTGCAATCTCGCAGCCGATCACGCAGTTCATCTAGTTGCGCTGGACCAGGGAACAATTCCGGGCAACAGACTTCACAGAAAAAATTTGTTTCTACCACAAGCGGCTTGGTGCCAACGCAAATAAATGCCGACCACCCTGCGCACGCTCAACGTCGTTAAACTAGAGGAGCTGTCGCCTGACGCGCGATCAGTTCAATCAGCTGTTCCACCGGAGCAGCGCTTGCACGTCACCGATCCTACCTCCAACATCAGATACCTCATCGATTCTGGATCTGTGGTTTAAGTTGTACCTCGCACGCCGGTTAAACAGAAAACCACCCAAGCCGATCTGACGCTATACGCAGCAAACCAGACAATTATGTCTGCTCGACATAGACGCAGCGCAAGGTTGTTTCCAAATGTTACCACTCCCACTCTAACGCCCACAAACCGCACCAAACTGTCACGTTCAGACTTTTGAAAAATGTTGTGATATTTTTTCACATTTTTATATATCGTGTACATTTTTAGCCGCCTAACCAATTGCTAAATGATTTTTTTTTTAATTGTGGCGTAATGTTAGTGTTCATTTAAGGTTCTGCTTTCAACAGAATCATATAATGGCAGCAGTCACAACTTCCTGATTGCTCTACGAATGATGCCGGATGCCGTCCTAAACTCAGCCAATCAAGGTAGTTCATCCTTTCCTGGATTAAGACCGACTACTCGAGCCAGTGGCCAACGCATTTGAGGAAGATTCTCTTCCTTGACCAGCACCAAATCATCTATGCGAAGAGGTGGACTTGTTGAGCGCCATTTGGAGCGCTGTTGAAGCAGGGTAGATATTCCTCACGCCAACGAGCCCAAAACACCTGCTGAAGGTGTATTACTTTTTGCCATCAGTCTAAACAATTGTAGTTCAGAGCAGTCAAGTCACGCTCTACAAGAGTCTCAGCAGGTGCGCAAAGAAGAAAGTGTGCGGGAGGCAAAACATCAAGGACGCCAGGGTTTTCTGAAAACGAAACTAAAGGACGAAAATTTACGATTGCAGAAATTTGACAGACGAGGGTACGTAGCTCCCCACAATTGAGAAGCGATTCTGGATCTGTGGTTTCAGTTGTACCTCGCACGCTGGTTAAACAGAACACCACCCAAGCCGATCTGACGCTATACGCAGCAAACCAGACCATTATGTCTGGTCGACATAGACGCAGCGCAAGGTTGTTTCCAAATGTTACCACTCCCACTCTAACGCCCACAAACCGCACCAAACTGTCACGTTCAGACTTTTGAAAAATGTTGTGATATTTTTTCACATTTTTATATATCGTGTACATTTTTAGCCGCCTAACCAATTGCTAAAGGATTTTTTTTTTAATTGTGGCGTAATGTTAGTGTTCATTTAAGGTTCTGCTAGCGTAGCAAATTGGTTTTGGGACAGTACGGCCCAAATGACATTCGTGTGTATTCGTAATGAATATTTTTTGTTGAGAATGCAGTTTTATTTATCGAATCCTTATCCATTTGAATTTCATGAAATCCTTTTCCAAATCCATTGTTGTGAAGAATTGGCATCTATCATTGATAGTTATTTCATTTAAATTTCTGTAATCGACTACAAGTCTGAATTTTTTGGATATTTGGACTTTTAAATAATATGATTTTATATATGGTGGTTCCTCATGTTTCTGTTGAATTGAAGGTTAATAGTAATTCTAAATGTAAATTTTTCACCTTATTCGTACTGTATATCTTTGTAGTCAAATTGCTCTTTTACATATGGGCAATATTTTCTGTCTCCGAGGCTATTTGTTAAAAATTGACATTAATCCTCATCTCTGAACCTTCTTCTTCCTCTAATTGTTGGAAATTCATATCTCTGTTCCCTTTCTATTTGTCTTTTAACAAGTACATTTGGGGAATTATGCGACATAGTGTGAGGAGTCTTTAAACTCCCTACAAGTCAAGGTGCAGGAGAGCGGCCTAGCAACAGCGAAGAAGGTGGGAGAAGTCAAGGGCAGCAAGGTTAAACGGGAAATAATGGACCTTGGACCTAGGGAAAGCGGAGGTACCGCGCTGGACCTTGGACTCGAGTCGGCAGAGGGCACAGATTTCTAACTTTAATGGTGTGGACTTTGGACAAGCACAAAGAGGACGCACGGAACACTTGTGGACCTTGGACCCGAGCGGGCCCTGCGCAAAAAGGGATCTCCGCGGCCTTTAAAGGGACGGCGCAAGCGCAGCTCGAGACAGTCAGTAAACAAGAAGTGAGGCAGTGCATAAGAAACCAGTCAGTGATAACGCGCACACGTCAGTGAGTGTCAAGAGCAGACATACGTGTACAAGGACAATCACTGTAAGTGTTGCAGCGCAACACGGAGATCCACACGGTGAGGATACTAAAGAAGGCGATGGCAAGGACCTGGCGTGGTCAAAGGGGATTGTGGAGTCAGTGCGACAGGAGCGGTCCTAACAGACGTGCGCTTTCGGGTGTTTGCAAAGAAGAAGAGCTTTGGGTCGACCTAACGTTGCACTTTGCGATTCCGCCACCATAATATCCTAGGTCTCGGCTTAGCCGGATCGGGGTCCGTTATCGAAGACAACGCAAGATGACGAGGGATCGACGACGAGCAGCAGACGGCGAGGCCCGTAGGAGACCATATCGAGTATCCCTTGAATAAAGCTAACTTAAATCTAACATAACATAACATAAATCATACAAATCATAAATTTGATGGGACAAGCAAACAAACTTTCTGGGCTAGCCGTCGCAAGCTTGGTATAAATTTCTTCTAATTTCTTTTGGGTTTCCTCTTAGGTAAGGGGGAATTCGGTTTTCATTTAATATATATTCTTGATCAGGATCAATAGCCGAGTCGATCTGGCCATTTCCGTCTGTCCGTATGAACGCCTCGATCTCAGGAACTACAAAAGGTAAAATTTTAAAAATAAGCATGTAGCTTCCAGAGACATAGACACAGCGCAAGGTTGTTTCCAAATGTTGCCACTCCCACTCTAACGCCCGCAAACCGCACAAAACTGTCACGCCCAGACTTTTGAAAAATGTTGTGATATTTTTTCACATTTTTATATATCGTGTAAATTTTTAAAGATTTGCCAAAAAACTTTTCCCTACGCCCACAAACCGCCCAAAACTGTCACGCCAAAAAACTATAAAAGTTAAAATTACGCATGCACAATCCAGAGACGCAGAGCAAGTCTTGTAAATGCTTCCACGCCCACGCGACGCTCACAAGCTGCCAAAATCTGCAACGCACCCACATTTTAAAAATGTTTAAATTTTTTTCTAATGTTTATCGGTATGCCAAAAAAAAATGGACACGTCCATTCTAATGCCCCCTGTTTGAGCTTTTTGGCAGCTTAAATTTCCAATTCAAAACTCAGCCTTAATTTGGGGGACGTTATAAATTTAATTTTTTGTAAAGTTGCGCTTAGAATAGCGGCGACAACAAAAAAAAAATGCTTAGCGATCAAGACTGAAGAGTGGGTGCCAAAAAAACCGACCTCTGCTGCCGGCTGATTTGCATTGCATAGAGAATCCGAGAGAGAGCTATTAATGCTGCGGCCTTATATAATATAATAATAATAGACATATAAATAACATTGTTTAGTATTATGAATTCGATTTAAATCATAAAATTAATAAATCATAAGGAGCTGGCTGCTCCCCCCGTTGGAAGACTCGCTTTCAACAGAATCATATAATGGCAGCAGTCACAACTTCCTGATTGCTCTACGAATGATGCCGGATGCCGTCCTAAACTCAGCCAATCAAGGTAGTTCATCCTTTCCTGGATTAAGACCGACTACTCGAGCCAGTGGCCAACGCATTTGAGGAAGATTCTCTTCCTTGACCAGCACCAAATCATCTATGCGAAGAGGAGGACTTGTTGAACGCCATTTGGAGCGCTGTTGAAGCAGGGTAGATATTCCTCACGCCAACGAGCCCAAAACACCTGCTGAAGGTGTATTACTTTTTGCCATCAGTCTAAACAATTGTAGTTCAGAGCAGTCAAGTCACGCTCTACAAGAGTCTCAGCAGGTGCGCAAAGAAGAAAGTGTGCGGGAGGCAAAACATCAAGGACGCCAGGGTTTTCTGAAAACGAAACTAAAGGCCGAAAATTTACGATTGCAGAAATTTGACAGACGAGGGTACGTAGTAGACGTCTGCACGAGTGCACTCAAAATTTTCGGTTAATTGAGTACGCACAGGCTTAAGTCGCAATTCGGCGCGCTGAAACCTTTTTAACAGAGATAATTGAGCATTGGCTAGCATTGTTTTTGTTGTATGTGGAATGAGTGAAATTCAAACCAAAGCGGAATGGATAGAATGAGTGGACGCAGTGTAAATGTGTAGAGTACTCGGATAAAATTTTGGCATTCTCTTCATTCATTTCGGGCATTTTCGGATTTCATTCAAGACCAAAATCAACCCAATGATATTGACCCCCTACAATACGAAATTGAAAGCTACATGAACCTAACAGTAAACTATCTGATGATTTCAATTGCCTTGAATGGTGGCACATAAACAAAAATATTTTTCCCCAAATATATAAAGCTAGCTGCACCATTTTTTGTATTCCTGCGAGCAGCTCAGCATCTGAAAGAACATTTTCATACGCAAGAAATTTAATTTCGGAAAAAAGGTGCATTATTGCTAACAATTCTATTTCAGTAAACCAAATAATGTTTCTCCATTCTGTTATTGAAAATTAAAATAAATAAAATATATACTTATACATAAAAATTATTTCATGTCTTTCTATTTCTCTATGCCTTGCATGCAAAAGCAAAACGAAAACGAAAAAACAAACACGCAATAAATTTGACGTCGCCAATGCGGCGCACAGTTAACCGCTTCGGTTATTGCGAGGACTCGGTCGCGAGTACTTATTCGTGCATTGCCTCTCCGTTCGGTTATAGTAAATTTTTTACTCATGCCTTTACCACATTTGCCAAATCCGTTTTACTCAATGTCTCACTCATTCAGTCAGAACTTTGTGTGAGAGTACCATATGGTGCTTTGACTGTAGTCATGCAGACGTCTAGTACGTAGCTCCCCACAATTGAGAAGCGATATTTCAACACAGCGATACAAATGATGCTTGTCCGTCTTAACTGCTGCTTCCCACGATCCCCCAAAATGTCGGGGGAAATGGTGCGCCAATCAATATTGTCAGCCAGACAAATTTATAATAGCAGAAGGGTGAGCGTCGCTTAATGCTAATTGTGTTAATTCTTTCAATTAATTTTTTGCGCCGACAAAGTTGGTGGCATTCTCACTCGAAATGTTGTTAGGTTTAACTCGAGTGAAAACAAAACGCTTAAAGGCTCCTTGAAATGAGTTCGTTGTCAAGTCCTGAACAAGCTCCAAATGCACTGCCTAAATGCACTAAAATGAAGACCGAGATATAGCATATTGTGAGCTGTCTATTGCGAACCAACGACTTGTAGTAGAAATAACCACAAAAGTCGACTCCAGTAACTGCACAAGCCCGAGGTTCAGACAGTCGTTCCTTCGGAAGGTTTCCCATGAGATGCGCAATAAGCTGCGGTTTAGTTCTAAAGCATTTAACGCGTTTGCGAGCCACTCTTGCAACAATTTTTAACCCGTCAATAGGCCTGAACTGAAAACATAAATTTGCAGCAGTGCTTGTGGTCTGCGTGAAGCTGTCGTTCATGAGAGCTCCGAATATATGATGGTGTTTGGGCAAAATCATTGGGTGTTTAGCACCGTAAAAAGCCGGCCAGTATTTTGAACCTTATGTAAGAAAGGAAGAAAACCAAATCTTTGGTTAGGAGTTGCTGCTCTGGAAAGAATATCAGCAGGGTTAAAATCGGTCTGTACATAATGCCATTCCATGCCGCTTGTTAGCTCTATTCGGTTGTCGACGAATACATTAAAGTTAGAAGGTTCGTACCTGATCCAAGACAATGCCACTGAAAATTACTTCAGCAGAAATATTTCCCATCGAAGCATACAATCTGCTTTACGCAATTTATATGTTGAGACAACAATAAAGTCCCCAAAAGCTCCAGCTTCGGTACCGTCAATGTTTTTAAGGAAGCTACTCCGGACTTCGAGCACAGTAGATGACTAGTTGCCTCCTCGGGCTTAGAAACAATGTACATGCAAGATCCGTACGCTTCCATGCTGGCATCATAGAATCCATAAGCTTCAACGGTACCCTTTGTCTAGTACTAATCTGGGAAAGGTAAAACGTCTTGCATTCACAAAATTGCTGCTGATGTCCATCCAGGTCGATTGCAACTCTAAACGAATCATTTCGTCCCAGTTCAGTTTAGCCACAATTGCTGCAAGAAAGTCTTGCATTAAGCAACTGCAGGTACGATAAGTCCAAGTAAGTAACTATGAGAAATAGTCAATAAGATATAACGCTTACTAGGTTTATAGTTTGAGGCAGACAAGGACGAAAATAATAAATTATCCGAAGATGCAACACCAAAGGTCTTGGTTATGTCGCTCCCGTCATCAAACACAGACAACTGCTCCATGTCCCCTTCAGCAACGCCTTCTAGAACAGCTGAATGACTAGAACACCATTTGTGGACAGAATCTTTGAAGTTTGTTGCATTTTGTTTATAACCTCACAAATTGAGTTGCCACCTGACATTTAATCATCTACGTAGAAATCCTCTTATCCAATTGGATAAGTTGAGCCTTCAATCTGGTGCATTGACCGCACTGACAAGAAGGAAGCTGGCTCTGTTCCATAAGTTACTGTGTCCAACTTGAACACACTTAACTTCACCTTAGTCTCTCCACAAGATGCATTGATAATAATTATTTGGAGCCACATTTTGTATATGTCTTAAGTGAGAACAACTGCATATGATCAAAGTTTCATTAAAATGTCAAACAGCTTAGGTTGTATGACCTCCTGCTAGTAGCGCCTCATTAAGAGATTGGCCAGACGAAGTGATAGCCGATCATCAAACACCACGCGAAGCTAAGTCTTTGTACTATCCTCCTTCAAAACACAATGATGAGGCAGAAAATAACTGTATGAAGAAATATCCGCAGAGTTAACCAGAGACATGAATATTCATGAATAAAGGCTGAATATTGTTCTCTTTGGCGAGGCTGCCGCTCTAGTTTGCGGTGAGCTTGTGCGTAGAACTCACCTAAATTTGTAGACTTGGATTTAAATGGCAAATGCACAGAGTATTCACCTGTACGTAATCGGGTGTGTCACAAAAATACCTCTCACAATCAAGCTTCTCGTTGGTTATAACGCAAACTGCCTCATTGAATCTCTCTAACTCCCAGGACCAGCGAACAACCTCATCCAGACTATCATCACTTTGATTATCCAAGACACAATTGGAAGTCAACGTAGAGGTATTATTGGCATTATTATTGGTATTAAATGACGTTGTCCTCAACCGGAAACCACCCAACCAAATCGAGTTTTTTGAAGAAGAGGCAGTCCAGTGTAGCATATCTACCCTATAAATATACTAAATTAATGGGTACAACTTAGCTTCAAAACACTATGACTCTTTGTCATAATAAACATAACATTCAAGTACCCAAAAAAGAACACCAACAATTACACAAGTATTCCAGCGCTCAAGTAATACGATCTAACGCTTATACATAAGCCGATCGCGGAGCGTGGGAATGCTGAGCGTGCACTTTGCAGCTCAAGCGGTCAGGCCATACATAACATATGTATGCTTTCTGCACACATATGTATATGTATATGCATGCCTTCAGCATGCTTATGAATATGTATATAGAATAAGAATTATATGTACGGGTCAGCTCAGCCCAAGACGAGCGCACCAGAAACATTCTAATAAAGTGACTCTAACAGAGCAGACGCGCTGACTCCAAAAACTATCCGACCCTTCTTTGGAATCGTTCCCGAACATTATATGGCGACCGTGACAGGACTCGAGGACATCAGGATTTGATACTGAGTCTCGCCTCAGCCTGATAATAAATGCCTTGCCACCTTGCCAACCAAATAGCCGATACAAATTTGAAATGTTGCCCGAGTGTACTTGAATGGCAGAGGAGGCACAATTCTCAAACGCGCAGCCTACGACACAATGGGACTTGCCAACGTTGGAGGAAGCTCTGCAGCAAAACCCTGCAGATGGACCACGCCCACTCACAATAGCTGAGTACCGGGCAAGGCAGGAAAGGAAGGAACCGAAGAAGCACAAACGCTCCGGAAAAAGGGTAAAGCTACTACAACAACGCCCACTGGTCAAGGAAATGACCCAGTTGGCCAGAGACGAGACGTCCCGGCAACGCTACAAAGAGCGTCTGGAAGACATCGAAAACAAGCTTTCGCAAGGTGCGAAACAACGCAAACGGGCTGCATAAATAAATGCCAATGACCCAATTTGCCTTAATTTTAATTTCTAAATCCAAGCCGAGGCGGGAAACCGCTGCTTGAAAAACACTAATATCTGTTAGGCTTTTTACTAACAATGCGGTTGGACAATTTTTTTTATTATTGTAAACAAACATGTGAGCCAACCACATTTATTAACATCTAATATTTCCACGTCTCAAAATTTTTTTTAAAATGACAGAGTATAACAATTCTTATCTTCAGTAAACGTAAAAATTTTTATTTTTGATTTTCTGGAAGAAGAAATAAGTATAATAATAATAAGAAAAACTCATAAATAGAAAATCTCACTTTTTCCTTCCAAAACGTTTCATTGAATATAAACTAAAAATGGGATAGTTTAGCGAGTCTAGTGAGGCAAAAGACAATACTGCCAACGTAGTTAATAACGTAAAAATTATAGATCACACAGACGATATAAATGCGTTGTGGATCTTATTGCTGATCATTACAATAGTGCTAATTCTACAATTTATGCTTACAATTTATGTTAAGCATAACAAAATCATCAAAAGACGTTATATGAATAGGGCAAATCGTTCAGACCAGATTTAAAAAAAAAATAGATTAGAAGAAAGCTTCATACAAACTATTTTTTAACGACAAGAATGGAATGGAGTAAAATAGCGATACAAATAGACGAATTTCGCTACAGGTTTGATAAATCTCATAAATGTATATTGAAAGATTAAAGATTAAAGATGCAGTAATAAAATCTGAAACCTTGAAAAATCATATAGAGATAGTAGTAGGAGAATATAATAATATAGTTACAGTGAAAGTTATAGTGAATAAATATGCAAATAGACTCACATCTGAACATAATAACAAATGTTTAAAGGTTATAAAATCCCTAAGCACAAGATTAAATAATATCAGAAAAAGAAGGCATATTCTGATAGATGTACCAGAAAGTCTAAAACAATTGGTTGAATTCAACCCAGACCAGCTCAAAGAACTAGACGAATCTGTTCAATCGAGCGGCGCTGAGTCCGATAGTGACATTGAAGCACTAGAAGAAAGCGACCAAATTGAGTCTAAATCTGAAACAATAACAATTTCTGAAATAGCACAGACAGTGAAAGAATTTATCAGGCTAGCCACATCTCTGGTACCAGAGTTTGATGGTAAACCAGAAAATCTACAGAGTTTTTTGGATGCTCTAGATCTACTACATGAAACGACAGCGATAAACCTTATAAAGACTAGACTTAAAGGACATGTAAGAAACCTTATAAGTAATGAACAGACAATTGCTGCAATCATTACCCAACTGTCAAGTGCAGTAAAAGGAGAATCGGTAGAAGTGATATCTGCCAAACTTCTCAATCTACAGCAGAGAAATAAAACGGCTAACCAATACACCCAAGAGGTGGAGAAACTGAGAAAGGCCCTCGAAGGTGCCTATATCAGTGAAGGTCTCTGCCAGTCCTTAGCAAATAAATACAGCACTACAACAGCTGTAAAAGCAATGACACAGAATTGCTCCATTGATAAGGTAAAACTTATCATGCAAGCAGGCACATTCACAAACATGAATGATGCCATCTCCAAATTTGTAAACAGTTGCACAGAGATAACAGGCCAAACTAACACTGTACTCTATTATCAACGAGGTGCAAATAATAATAATAGAGGAGACCGAGGTTATAATCGTGGAAGAAATAACTACCACAAAAATTACAACCGAAGCAGCAATAACAACAATAATAATAACTATAATAACTGTGGAGGTAGACGAGGCCAAAAACAAGGGAGAGGCCGCGGAAACTACAACCAGGGTAATACTAATAATATCAATGTGAGAATCGCGCAAAGTTCGTCGGAAAACTCACAGAACCCTTTAGGAAACAACCAATAAATGTAAAAGTTCATTCCATCAATTATAGTCTTAATATATTCGTAACTTTCCATAACCATTCAACTGAAAATAAACTAACATTTCTCATAGATACTGGTGCAGATATCTCACTTTTGAAAGTAAATTCTGAAGGCATAGGCCAAGGTGTGATAAAGTCTCGAGGAACAACCTCAATAGAACTCCAATCAACAAAATATCTTATTCCACATGAATTTCATTTGGTAGACCCAAATTTTGCTATACCATGTGATGGAATAATAGGCATTGACTTTATAAAGAAATTCAATTGTCAACTAGATTTCAAACCAAGTGAAGACTGGTTTATCATTAGACCCCAAAATTTAAATTATCCAATATATGTCACGATAACATATAGCGCTGGCAACAATACAGTTCTTCTGCCAGCCAGATCACAAGTTATTCGGAAAATAGACATTAATGCTGTAAATGATTACATATTTGTTCCTAATCAGGAAATACACAATGGGATTTATGTTGCAAATACAATAGCAGCATCCAAACATGTATACATTCGACTTCTAAATACAACTAATTTCGACCAATTGGTCAAAGTAAACAAAATCCAGTATGAAAATTTAAAAGATTATGACATTCATAATACCAACACTGAAAATAGAAGCGAACAAGTACTTTCAAAACTAAAGAAAAATTTTCCAGACCAATTTAAAAATCAATTAATTGAATTATGCACACAGTATAGTGATGTGTTCGGACTGGAAACCGAACCAATGTCAACAAACAATTATTATAAACAAACATTAAGACTTAAAGATGATGAACCCATTTATATAAAAAACTACAGAAGCCCGCATAGCCATATTGAAGAAATCCAAAAACAAGTAGAAAAATTAATTAACGACAAAATCGTCGAACCGTCTGTATCTGAGTATAACAGCCCACTTTTGTTAGTTCCGAAAAAATCATTACCAAATTCACAAGAGAAGAAATGGCGATTAGTAATTGACTATCGTCAAATAAATAAAAAGCTACTTTCTGACAAATTTTCACTCCCTAGAATTGATGACATTCTAGATCAACTAGGTCGAGCTAAATATTTTTCATGCCTTGACTTGATGTCAGGTTTCCACCAAATAGAACTTGAGGAAAACTCAAGGAATATAACATCTTTTTCAACGAGCAATGGCTCATATCGCTTCACGCGATTACCATTTGGTCTTAAAATAGCACCAAATTCATTTCAGAGGATGATGACTATATCATTCTCGGGTTTAGAACCCTCTCAGGCATTCCTTTATATGGATGACTTAATGGTGATAGGATGTTCCGAAAAACACATGATTAAAAACTTAACTGACCTTTTTAATGTATGTAGGAACTATAACCTAAAGTTGCATCCAGAAAAATGTTCATTTTTCATGCACGAAGTGACATTCCTAGGCCACAAATGCACAGACAAAGGAGTATTGCCAGATGACAAGAAATATGTCATCAAAAATTATCCTGTCCCTCATGATGCGGACAGCGCAAGACGATTAGTAGCATTCTGCAACTATTATCGTCGATTTATAAGGAACTTCGCCGACTATTCACGGCACATAACTAGATTATGTAAAAAGGATGTCCCTTTTGAATGGTCAAGCGAATGCCAGAACGCATTCGAATACCTTAAAGAAAATCTTATGCACCCCACATTATTACAATATCCTGATTTTCGCAAAGAATTTTGCATTATAACGAATGCTAGTAAACAAGCTTGCGGAGCGGTTCTAACTCAGAACCGTAACGGGATTCAGCTCCCAATAGCTTATGCATCACGTTCATTTACAAAAGGAGAAAGCAATAAGAGTACAACGGAACAAGAGCTAGCGGCAATTCATTGGGCAATTATCCATTTTAGACCATACATTTATGGCAAACATTTCACCATTAAAACGGACCACAGACCATTAACGTACTCGAGGAGGAGAGGATTACTCGAAGGAAATTAAATTTAGATTAGAAATACCATATAAAAGGGCTAGACTTATGTTAGAAAAAGCTTAGTCTTATAGAAAACAACTATATGATAAGAAAACTTCAGATTTTCAATTAAAAATAGGAGATAAAGTTATACTAAGGAACGAATAAGGTCATAAGTTAGATCCAGTATATTTAGGTCCTTATACTGTAGAAACCATAGAAGACAGGGATAACATAGTAATTAGAGATACAAAGCAAAAGAAACAAAAAGTACATAAGGATAGACTAAAAATATATAATCAATGAAACGTTTCATTCACTTAAGAAAAGGTCTGATCAACCAAAACAAAAACAAAAAAAAAACAAACAAAACCAAACAAAAAAAAAAACACAAAAAAAAAATTTTTTTTTCTTTTTCCTTCTAAGAAAGTTAAACATAAAACAAAAAAAAAAAACGTAATTTAACATAAATTTTTTATTATTCTGTCATTACACAAAAATGCTTTGAGCCAAAACATTGCTAATAATAAATAAGAAAAATTAACAAAAAAATTTTTTTCTTTCGAACACAATATTAATATTCAGAACTAAATGACTACATGTATTACGTCATTTTTTTAAAAAGGGAGGTGTAGCATATCTACCCTATAAATATACTAAATTAATGGGTACAACTTAGCTTCAAAACACTATGACTCTTTGTCATAATAAACATAACATTCAATTACCCAAAAAAGAAGACCAACAATTACACAAGTATTCCAGCGCTCAAGTAATACGATCTAACGCTTATACATAAGCCGATCGCGGAGCGTGGGAATGCTGAGCGTGCACTTTGCAGCTCAAGCGGTCAGGCCATACATAACATATGTATGCTTTCTGCACACATATGTATATGTATATGCATGCCTTCAGCATGCTTATGAATATGTATATAGAATAAGAATTATATGTACGGGTCAGCTCAGCCCAAGACGAGCGCACCAGAAACATTCTAATAAAGTGACTCTAACAGAGCAGACGCGCTGACTCCAAAAACTATCCGACCCTTCTTTGGAATCGTTCCCGAACATTATACCAGGAACGAACTTTATCTGTCCGACGCATAACAAATCATATAACATGCTTGCTCCAATTAGCAAGTCTATACGCTGAGGCTTGTTGAAGGCAGGATCCTCTAACCGAATGTTGGCTGGAATATTCCAGTCTTTTATGTTCCAGACGATGCTGCATTGATGGTCAGTTATAGTAGGGCTCCTTACGAGTACTACAGCTATGGCTAGCAGAACAGACTCAGAAGTGGGACCCTGAACCATTGCAGAACTAATATGAGCCTGGAGTTTAAATTTCAGGATTAACGGCAGATGTATTTGTTTGACTGCCACTATCATTAATATTAAGAGTATTGGTCGAATGCGATTTAATTGCTGGCCACAAAATGTATGGTGCCTACGTGTATATTTCCACACACACGGCAGACTCCGCTGTGGGATGTGGTTTTAAGCAACTAAAGCAAAGGGATAACTTCCTAATTTCAGCATGGCGTAATGTGGTGTTAGAACTAATTCTACACCTGAGATGTTGAGGTATAACTACCCATGGCATGCTGAAGGCTCTCTAGTTTTTGACAATGGTTTTCCAAAAATCCATAGAAAATCTTTTGCCGAGGGTATTTTATCCATAGACGTGGTGTCCTCCCAGCAAGTTTGTGTAACAACATCCAATCCTTGCAGCAGCATGTATATGGTAAGGCAATCTGCAATTTCCTGAGCTGTTCGTAAGGACTCCAAAGCGCGCATGTGTGAGTTGACCTTGTCTGAAAGCTCCCGAAGTTTATGCGCCGAAGACGAATCTACTTTCTTGACGCTAATATAGCGTTATTAGAATACCGTTTATTAAGTAAATCTAAGGCCACTGAACGATTTTATGGCTTCCAGTGCTGGTCGTTGCTGACAGGTTCTCAAGTATTGCAGCTTTTCAATGTTGGATAACTCAGGGTCCTTGTCTATCATTGAATAGAACATAGATATGAAATCCGCATACTCCGTGTATCCTCCGGAGAACAAAGGAAAGAACAAAGCTGGGACGCCAGATAGGGCTGGTAGCTTGTTTATCTCTACGCTGTTGAATATGATCACGCAAACGAAACTCAAGATGTAAAGCCGTTTCATCAAATTCATCTCGGCGTTGGCTGCCGATTTCATTAAAATGCCGTCCATATGCAGTTCTAATTTGGTCAATCAGATGCACAAATAAATCAATCAAATCGACTAAACCAATTTTATCCACAATACTTCAATGTTATTAAAAATGAATGTCAAAATGAACCTCAGTTTTGCGTTTAAGAAACGTTATCTTATCAGAAACCGATGAAAAGGTAGGCACATCAGCCTTACACAAAATCAATTTCTAATTATTCGGGAGCAAACTTCTTCGACAGACTGTATAAATGCCCCAACTTAACGCTTGTCTGTATGTTTGTCCGAAGTTGTCAGAAAGCGAAGAGAAGAGGCAAAGTGCGTGCAAAATAACGAAATCGCCTTTTGAACAATTGTCGGTCTGCAAACCTTTATTCTGTAGGCGATAAACAGTGACTTGTTGTTGTTATTGCACTTTAGGCCAGAAAAATCCTTTATTTAATTAGTATTGATGTCAGGAGATCATAAGGAGTTGGCTGCTGTCCACACCCGCAAAGCGCCTAAAACTTTGATTTTTTTTATTGGCAATTTATATCGATTTCTACACTTTAACATACACGGCTCTAAAACTGCGTTTGGGTATTTGTGTTTTGGTCTTTGGGTTTTATGTGGGAAGCGCAGTGCAGCTATTACACAGCAAAATCAACACCAAACAGATATACGGACAATGCACGACAAAAAGAGTAAACAAAACACAAAAACAAAGAAACCCAAATTGTTTAATAAATTCATATTAATTTTGCACAAATCAAAATAGATTCACTTCACAAGAACAATTATAAATTTATTCAATTTATAAGTCAAAGATATGTAAAAGCAAACGTTGCCTAACAGCGTACGCCATCCAACAGCTCGACGTTGCTCTCTTGCCTCACCTGATATTTGGCAATCTGCACGAGGCCCTGGATCAGCACTTCTAGGGGTAGGGCTAGCTATCGTTTTTAATATTGTACTTTTTAAATATGGTACTAAGCCTTTAGATCGATTATGAATATGAAGCTCGACGGTCCTAGCCTAGCAAGTAAATCAACTCAGAATTTTGTTAATTTGTTTTTTAACTCTAAGATCATCTCATAGATCATTCCTAGGCCTGGCGAGCTATTATAGGTGCTTCATTAAGGACTTTGCAGCGATAGCAAGGCAAATTTCAAACATCTTAAAAGGCGAGAACGGAAGTGTTAGCAAACATAGATCGCGACACATCCAGATAGAGTTCAATGAAACGCAAAAAAATGCTTTTGAAAAGCTGCGCAACATTTTGGCATCCGAGGATGTGATGCTCCGATACCCAGATTACAAGAGCCCATTCCATCTAACGACGTATGCTTCGGCCTACGGTATTGGAGCAGTACTTTCCCAAGAGGGGCGTCCTATTACGATGATCTCGAGGACATTAAAAGACAGGGAAATTAACTACGCGACAAACGAAAGAGAACTATTGGCCATCGTCTGGGCGTTAGCTAAGCTGCGACACTACCTGTATGCGGTATAACTATCTACACCGACCATTAGCCGTTGCGTTCGCAGTGTCCGATTCAAACCCTAACGCAAAAATTAAAAGGTGGAAGGGAAGAATCGAGGAAATAGGTGCGAAAGTAACGTATAAGCCCGGAAAGAAAAATATGGTTGCAGATGCCCTCTCCAGGCAGCAGGTTAATATCATGGGAGAGCAGGACGCAGATTCGTGCGCTGCGACAATTCATATCAAATTTTCCTGACGCACACGATAGAAACAACGGATAAGCCCCTAAATTGTTTCCAGAATCAAATAATTCTGGAGGAGGCCCGCTTTCCGTTCGTTCGTTCTGTTCAAAAACAAGAAACGGCACGCGATTAACTTCACCGGCAAACAGTCCTTGCTTAATGACCTTGCAGATACTATAGTTCCTAGGGGTGTAAGCGGACCCCATTGCGATTTGCATATGCTGGAAAAAAAGGAAATCATGTTGGCTGAGCACTATAGGGCCCACCGATCGGCCCAAGCAAGTACTTACAGAGTACTACTTCCTGAAAATGGCCAAACTTGCCAACGAAATCGTTCAAAATTGCAGAGCGTGCGCAATAGCCAAGTACGATAGGCACCCAAAAAAACAGGAGATTAGCGAATCACCGATCCTCGTACGGCAGAAATGCTACATATAGACATTTTCTCGACAGAAAAGAAATATTTCTTCACGTGCATTGACAAGTTTTGAAAATTTGCTGTTGTACAACATGTGCCGTCAAGAACCATCGAGGATTTAAAACCGGCCCTGTTACAGGTCATGAATTTCTTCCCAAGGGCCAAAATGATCTACTACTACAACGAACCTTCGTTGAAATCGCACACGATCACGGCAATGCTTGACAACCATTTTGGCGTCAGCATCGTTAATGCGCCGCCCCTTCATAGTGTATCAAGCGGGCAAGTGGAGCGTTTTCACAGCACTCTACTAGAGCTCGCAAGATGCCTCAAAATCGACAAGGGCATAGATGATACTGTGGAATTAATATTGTTGCCGCTACCAGGTATAACAAATCTGTCCATTCCGTAATAGATAAAAGACCAGTTGACGCAATACGAGAATACGCAGATAACTCTCAAGATCGGATTGCGGAAAAAATTAAAAAGCCCCAAGACGCACTGAGGGCCAGGGAAAATGTGTCCCGACAAAATAGAGTCTTTGAGGTGGGAGAAAAAGTCTTAGTTAAAACTAATAGAAGGCTCGGCAATAAACTCACGTCCCTATGTGAGGAAAAAACAGTGTAAGCAGACCTCATTGAAAGGAGGGTGGTCCACAAGGACAATTTAAAGTGACTCGTTTACTTGATTTTAAATTTTTTCATTATTATTACCCTTTTTTAAAGTTTTTTTATTATTCCTACCTTTTATCAGCCGTTTGGCATTTCTTAAAGTTTTTTATTATTCCTACCTTTTATTAGCCGTTTAGCAAGCTTCAATTAAGTAGGTATTAAATTCATTGCTAAAGGCAACTTTTTTTAGTTTAACCTAAATTTAGATGGTGATTGTATTAAACCTCAGCGGAAAAGGAAAAGTGACTAAAAGTTAAATTTCCACAGGTGCGGGATTTTCGTCCTCCTCTCACTGTCAGTGCTGTCAGCGCACATCACTGACTATTCACGAGCAAAGTATATTCCCATCATCGATAGAGACATACTAGTGTGGGAAGAACATGCGTATGTGACACACTCGGCAAACCTTTCAGAGTATGTGCGACTGATAGAGGAAACTAGTAGCATGAGCGAATTGTTTCCTCAGTCACATATCAGGAAGTTGCTGGAGGTCGACACCTCGCATCTGCGAAACACGCTGGATTCCTTAAGAGTCCACCACAGGATCGCAAGGAGCCTAGACTTTCTGGGCTCAATGCTAAGGGTAGTAGCGAGGACGCCGGATGCCAAAGATTTAGAACAGGTCAGGTTTACGGAGTGGCAGTTGACTCAGGCAAACAACAATCAACCAGTTAACAACAGTAAATCATATTTTACGAACACATAAAAATACGCAAATTGACACAGGCCATTTATATGAGACGCTTCTGGCTAGGAATAGAATGTTGATGATGGAGTTGCAAAATTTAATGTTGGCTGTAACACTGGCAAAAAACAATATTGTTAGTCCAAACATACTAAACCACGCAGACTTAAAATCGGTCTGGCAGAAAGAGCCAGAGGGGTATCTACCCCTATAGGTGATCTTATGTCCGCATCGGGAACTATCATTATCAATGATCGGCCAGCCAGGGTCACAGTGGACAACGGGACCGAAGTCCATTTGCACGGTACCAACCTCATCAGCTTCAACGAGCGCGTCGTGGTAAACGACACCACCTTTATAAACCACGACATGGCCCAGATTCGAGCACCAGGGGTCGCGAGCTCCCCATCTCTAAACATCACCACCAGCATAGAAGTTATGAGCCTCCCCTACCTTCACCAACTAAGTGAACGTAACTTGGAGTTCATTAAGAAGTTTGGAAAGGAGATGAATACTAACAAGTCGCATAGCATAATTTTAATCGCAGCAGCGGTTGGTTGCATAATGATTTGTGTCGGTGTTGCCTGTCTACGCTTCATCGGAACACGGTGTTGCCTGTCTACGCTTCATCGGAACACGGAGAGCCGCGATTCAAATCAATGAAATTATAGCTGAATTGGGTGCGGCCGAGGGCGGCCTCAGTCTTGAAGGAGGAGTAGTTAACACGAGCCAACGTACTAGAAGAGTTGGCTCAGTGCATGAAACCTAATACCGGCGTGCTGACCCAGCATTCGGCCGGATGCTGGTGCACAGCTGGCAAAACACTGCATATTTGCGTGGCCGCTGCGAGTCTCTTTTGTTACCTTTATCAATAAAGAGCAAGCAAGTCCGGCTACTTGTCGCAAAAACATATTTCATTTGACTTAATTTATCCACACTGAGCCAGAAGGCCAGTGGTCAGCAAAGGGGGCAAAGTCACGCCCTCCACCGTAATCTTCATAAGAAGACTCCCGCCTGGATAATTACAGGAACACGGGAACAACATAAATTACACCCTATCTGCCGAGGCCATTCACTGAGAGAATCCCTGAACTTTAGGATATAATTAATTTATATGTATTCTGACTCAGGATTACATCAGGAGACATGTCGATCTGACCATGTCCGTCTGTCTGTCCGAGAACATCGAGATCTCAGAAACTTAAAACCATAAAGGTTTAGATTAAGCATGCAGACTTCAAAGCTGCCACGTCCACACTTTTCTAATATGGTTTGGTTTTGTTTTCATTTTATTATTCGACTTCCCCATTTCTGCGATAGGTATGTCATAATTTTTTTTTTGCGACGCTCACAAACCTCCAAAAACTGCCGCACTTTCTAAGCCTTTTGGAATTTTGAAATATATAAAATTGTGTTGTCATGTTATTATTTGTCTGGCCAAGTTTTTATCGGTTACCAAAAATATTTTGATCAAGACCCTTCTAACGCCCACGAACCAATTTGCTGAGGCTGATAGTCGAGGAATTGAACTATAGCATTTTTTCTTGCTTTGTTAATATCACCGTTAAGAAGCAATCGTGAAACTCTGAATTTTAAGGCTTAAAAGTAACACGTACTTATACGTGTCTTAAAAAATGTACTGACTATGAACAATTGACTGGTTTTGACGTTTAAAAATGGGTTTCTATTGTTTCCTAATACTTCGACGTACTTTGCTTCGCAGATCTTTGTTGTGATCGGGTTCGGATCAATACAATTTTTGCGTTCCATAAATGCTATTTTTTCATGTTAGAGAGTGTGATCAGAATATAGTTTATTTGGCTGATGTTCAGAAAAATTTATATAAAAGACATTATTTTTACCCTTCTTCAAATGATCTGTGAGGACCCGTCATATTCCCCATAATTCACCATATTTGTAAATGTCTCTACAGAAGTGTTGTCACGTTCACACGTGTCTATCCTTCCAGCATTAAAGATTTTGTAAGATATCTGAAATTAAGCATATTTATCACGCCTAATATATAAGCGGTCCAACTTTTTAAAAATAGTCTCACTCGCAACTATTTTTGAGCATTTAAACCTTATCCACTCACAATAATTGTGTGGACAGGTCTTAGAGCACGATTCATATTCCTTTTTTAATTGTTTCAAGTTTGACTTATTTTAGTGGCTTTACTGCATATATATTTGTATAAACCTTTACCTCATGAGGGAGAGTAACGAAACGTGTTATTAATTAATATGAGTCAAACATTAATCTGGCGGCTTCTCAGTGGATCTTGTAGCAGACATATTTTGAATTATAATCAAAGCTTGTTATCTTCAAATGAACGCATTTTATCAAATTACTTTAGTTTACGTAATACCAGCTTTTTTAACAAACGTAAGTAAAATTTTTCAATTCAAAGAAAATAAATGCCATAAGATAAAAGTTGCGCCAGGTTGTACTTAGACTTTATGGTCGGCCATTATTATTTTTTTCCTTCCTCTTTTTTTGCAGCGCAGCGAGTCGCAATGGTGCTTCTTTTTTAGTTATACTGTTAGTTAGTTTAGTTAGTTCTCTACGGGGTGCAAACTCGATCTGCCTCCTCCATTTTACCTCTTCTCTATCTTACATTGCGCCACGCTTAGCAGCCATTTCGTTCTCTCTCATCTTTATCTTTCATTCCCTTTGTTCTTCCTTTATATTTGGATATTCCTTTATTATACCCGTTGCTCGTGGAGTAAAGGGGTATAGTAGATTCGTTAACACGTAGAAGGAAGCGTTTTCGACTATACAAAGAAGTATTCTTGATCAGGATCAAGAGCCGAGTCGATCTGGCCATGTCCGTCCGTCCGTATGAACAAGGATCGAGGATCTCAGGAACTACAAAAGCTAGAATGTTGAGATTAAGCATGCAGCTTCCACAGACAGACGCAGCGCAAGTTTGTTTTCAAATGTTGTCACGCCCATAAACCGCCCATTTATTTTCACTTTCATTATTATTTATTTTTAATTTCTTAATATATCTTGTAAATTTTTATAGATTTGCCAAAAAACTTTTTGCCACGCCCACTCTAATGTTCACAAATCACTCAAACCTTTCACCCCCACACTTTTAAAAACCTTTTATTTTATTTTTTTTTTTATTATATTTTTCCCCAATTTCTACCGATATTCCAGAAAATGTATCGGGTAACGGGTATCTGATAGTCAGGGAACTCGACTATAGCATTCTCTGTTTTCATAATCGATAACACTGAGAAACTTACTAATGATAATTAAATCTACTAATACAAAGTAGTTCTCCGACATGTACATAAAATGTAACAGAAAAAAATTTTAGAAAAAACAGCGTACAAAAGTTCTTATTGGGCGCATAGTCAAGCGCCACATGGGTGGTGTAGCCGCCGTTTCGCTGCAGAGCATTGTCCGCGACGTTTCGATGACTGCAGCCTCTAGTGAGGCTGACTGCAGTGTCTCCAGAATGAAGTTGTCGTGAGTATGGTAATAATCTGCTAATAGACTTAGTGTATTTTATTCCAAAGTGTAAAAAATTATCATTCAGTAAAACTTTAACTTGGGATACTTCCATTGGATCTGTTATTGTTATGTTGGTAGAATGCTCATAAACTATACTATACTATACTATCGAGTTCCCCGACTATTAGATCCCGTACTCAGCTAGTGGAAGTGCGAATGCGAAATTTCGGCATTTTCTGGAATATTGGTAGAAATTGGAAAACAAATAATAAAAAGAAGATGTGACAGTTTTAGGCGGTTTGTGGGCTAGGCATAAAGTGCATTTTTCAACGAATTTGGTATACCCTTTTACTCTACGAATAACGGGTTTAATAACCGGGTTGATTATTCCAATTTTTGTTAGTTTGGCCGATAGTAGTAGAGTTTGAAGTCCGCAAATAATTTATCTATTTCTTGAGAGTAATTCATATACATATATAAATTCGATATTTATATGTTCTGACTGCATTTTTTACTAACATATTTACTGCTATTGGTGGGGTTCATTTATTCGTTCTTGTGTGTTTGTGTTAATAGTTATTTGCATTTTTCTGACTATGATCTCTTTTTCTGTATGAATTTAATACGGAGTACCGCTACAACTTTTAATGCTGTTCCAAATTTATGTTTCTAGCTTTTTTGTGGTGAACGTTGACTTTTTTATGAGAGTGCTAATGGGTCGTATGTCTGAATCCAATTACTGCCTCATATGTGAGGGAAATGGTTTCTTAGCTCATCTGTTTCTTTTACATATTTCCAAATATGTAGTTAGGTTATGTAAATGTTTTTTATATTGTAAGCTCTTCTAAATATTTACGTCTCCATCCGCAATTGGAATCCATCCGAATTGGTGTAGTCCGTTATGTAAAGATTTATTTTCTGACACAATATTTGTTAGCTCTTAAAGGTTTAATGTAATTCTTCGAGGCAACGTATATATTAAAAGGTTAATTGTCCTCCCTGCGATGTGCCTTTCTATAAACGGATGCAGGGAGTTGTGGCTAGAAAATGTAATCTGTAATGTCATTATCTATATCTTCTACCTCCTCAGTTAACACTGGGTATTCGGACTATTAGTCTTGGTTGGGTAAGGCAATTTCTGAAGCTATAACGTTTATTCTCTAGTGTTTTAGTCCCATATGCACGACTATTGTTTGGTATTTTATTCGCCTGTCCTTGGCTGTTGTAATTTGCCATTGATTATTCTGAATTTGTCTATGAGACTGACCACTTTGTTTGTGTTGTATGAAGTGTTTTAAACAAAAAAGTTATCAAAGTCCATTGGCGGGACTTAATCCTGTGTTGGCGGTTGTGCTTGTCCTATTTTAGTGACGATTTTGGCCTTTATGATTGACTGTAGTATTTGGCATTATGTTTCTATCCTTGCTCTGCTGTCTTTATTCAAGCTTTTTTTCCGGCGAATCCCACTGCCACACCTCCCGCCCAAATGCGAGAAGATACACGCAATATAGAAACAGTAAAGAAACGAGGAAATATAAAATATAATAAGATATAATTATATGTTAAAATTAGAAGTGATCGCCTTAAGAGCGGCAGAGTCAACATTAGAGATAATAGGATACAGTCTATTATAGTCAGAACATACCCCATGCAACTTGGGACTGTCAACTTCACTGCGAATAAGATTACAACTAAAGACTGTTCCAAGCATCGTTCTATTGTTAGCTAAATAAGACAAGTTAATTAACATTAGTCTACTGGAATAGTTAGGTTTGCTCCTAATTTAGGGTTCGTAGGGCAAGCATTGTGGACTCCAAAACAGGTGATCTCATGAATTGGACGAAATAAATAACGTTTTAGAATAACAAGAAACGACACCGACATACTTTTTTTCATGCAGCTATGCAGCTACTTCTTTTGCTCTCTGCGTAAGTATACACGGTCTACGTGTATATTTTTGAATACTTGTACGAGAAGATGGTTTTCGTGCCAAAATCATATTTGATCTAAGAAATTAAGGCATTTAAAGATTTTAGCAATTTCGTTGTACCATGATCTATTAAATTTGTTGTGTAAATAAGGGCGTTCAAATGGGGCAATTCATTTTTTTTATAGAAATTACCTGTTAGCTTTCTAAGTTACAAAAATACGTAAGCTATTGCAATTTTGTATATAGTTTTATAATTTTCTTATTCCACTCAGCTGGTGGAAGTGCAAACGAGAAATTTCAAAATTTTCTGGAATATCGGTAGAAATTGGGGAAAACTAATAAAATAATAAAAAACTTTAAAATTTGTAAAAGTGTGGTCGTGAGTTTTGTGCGATTTATGGGCGTGGTAACTCTCTCTTTTGTAGTTCCTTTGATCGAGAAGTTTATACGGACAGACGGACGGGCAGACGGACATGGCCAGATCGACTCGTCTATTGATCCTGATCAAGAATATATATAATTTATATGGTCGGAAATGTTTCCTTCTGAATGTTACACACTTCTCAACGAATATAGAATACCCTTTTACTCTACGGTATATATATTTATATACCTATAAATCTAAGAATCATCGCACGCTGAATACTCTAACGACAGTTATTTTAATATAAAGTAATTATTTTAAAGTATCTATAAACTTGTAAAATAAAGGGCATATTTTGTCAAATTACAATACATGAGCATACTTGTGCACACATACAGTGATCGACTGGCGCTGTAATTGTACAAGAGAGCTGATGACTCTAGAACACTCTCTCTATGGCTTTTGAACAAAATTTAGAGAGGGCCTGAAGGCAGCACAAAAAATCGGGTTGAAAAAAATCGTATGGCGTTACGCATCTTGTTATTCTAATATCTTTGGTAAGGATCATCGAATTCCTTTGACTACCTTTTTATAAGACCTACCACACCCCTGGCCTTCTGGACAATAGGCGAAATATGATCTGAAATCTACGTTTCAGAAAATCGTGTTGACATGGTGATATAATTGACCTACAAAGGTGCTGCAAATAATAAGTGATAACATTTTCAAAAATCTTTGGGATAGCCGACAATTTAGAAATACATCTGTAATGGCTTGCATCCAATTTTTGACCTTCCATATGAAGAAGAACTGCTAAGTTTCCAGAGATAAGGTAAACAGTTTCAGAAGAGGCTTGCACGAGGCTTCCGCACAGAACCTGAGCACACAGCTGGGAATCCCGTCGGGACTTGGCGAATAAACAGGTTTAACACGCTAAAGATCGGAAAACAGTTAGCTATGCTGTTTCTCTTCGCTCGTGGTTGGCTTCGACTTCCTGGGCTAATGCTAACGCAGAAGGGAGGTCGGATGGTCTTGCTGAGAAAAGAACATCGCTTAATGATTTTTTTGTTCCGGAAATAAATACACTCTCTGTATTTTGCATTCAATGATGCGACCATGCTGTATGGTCGTAATAGTTGTTTCTCTACTTCATCGTAATGTTCAAGGAGGGTCATATTTCCGTGCCGGAATGTTGACTCTTCTTGCGCTATCATATGTAAAATCTAAACGGTTTATTATGGCCTTAAAACTGATTCCTTAATTTTATTTCTCCATATCCCTAGAGCTTGGTATGACTTGGTCTATGACTACCGTCATATTCGTATACTTTGTATGCGGTATGTGCCGCCTTTCTCCATGAGACGTATGTTTCATGTTTTCCTCTGGTAGGGACTTCATAATATCTAAAGTTTCGTTGTATAGGGCTGTTGACCTGATTTCAGGTGTGCTGATATTCAGACTACCTAAGCTTTCTTTAATTTCTTGGAGCTTTAAATTGAAGCTTTGTTGCTATGCAGCGAGTGCGCTGAATTTACTTAACAGGTCCTCCAGGTAGCTATCACTAAAATGTCTTATTAACATAAAGAGCAAAAACTTATATTTTTGTAATAGGTTTTAAAACGAATTTAAAGGAGGATAAATTCTAAACTCAACGCACCATTATTTGAAATTACAATTATTATTACATTTTCGAAGTTATAATAAAAATATTGAAGTTTTTTTTTTATTTTACTAAGAAAATATGAAAATCTTACATGTACTGGTTTTTGTCCTAATTAATTTAAATTGCATCAAATTAAATATATGTTGCCGCCGTTTTTTTAATTTTAGTTACTCTTGTGATTTCCTATTGATTTGTCAAACAAGCTTATGCCACACCCATTCTAACGCTCAGAACCGCCCAAAACTGCCACGCTCGCACTTTGAAAAATGTTTTGATTGTTCTTCGTTTTAGTATTTGTTTTGTCAATTTCTATATTAAAAACAATTTGGCCACGCCCCTTTTAACTCCCACAAACCGCCTAAAACTTTCACGCTCATTTTTGTCAATTTCGCTATTTCACTAGCTGAGAACGGCTATCTGATAGTCTGGGACTCGACTGTTCGAGTTTTTTCTGGTCAATTCCTACTGATATGTGGTGGAGTTAATATTTTATAGGAGTATATATTTTTTTTTATTTCAATATTAATTACTATACATAAACAAAAATGTATAATATAATAACTTATTTAAAATGCGGAGTAACTAGCTACTGTGGCCATCGACTCGACTACTTAATAGATAGGTAGTTATGTTAGACTAGGTGAATAGGTTTACATTTGTTTAAGAAATATATTATAAGGCTAGGATTGTTTGATGTTAGGTTTGCTAATAGATTTGATGGCGGCGTAAGACCGTAGAGGTTTGTTCTGAGGTTATGATGTTGTCAGCATGTATCTAGTATGTGTTTGACAGATAGTTCGTCCCCGCAGTAAAGGCAGCTCGGTCGCCTTTCGCCGTTGAGGAGGTGCTTATGTGTGAGGTTTGTGTGTCCAGTTTTTAATCGAGTAAGGATGGCGCATTCCCTTTTGTTGCACGTCTGTGTAGAATTGTTTGTACCAGTGGTTAAAAGATGACCATTCTGCTAACTCGTTGTCGAGCAATATCTTTTTAATGTTTTTCCAGATGTCCTGTTGTACTCCAGGTATAATTGAATGGCACGGAGCCCGACTGGCTAGCTTAGCGGCTTTGTCGGCTAACTCATTTCCATTAATTCCTATATGAGCTGGGACCCATTATAGCTTCATTTTGCAACTGCTTTTTATGATCAGGTGAAGAATTTCGCATAAAAGGTTGATGTTGTTGTAGAAGTTTTGGACTCTTTCCAGGGTGGACAGACTATCACTGCAGATAATATGTCTTCCCTTGACTTCGAGGGCAAATTTAATTGCCTTCACGATCGCTACGGCTTCAGCAGTAAAAACCGAGAAGTGGTGGGTGCTGACCCCATGAAACAATTGATCCGCATTCATCTACTACTGCAAATGTGGTTGTTGCGTCGGACTTTCAGTCTGTGTACAGCCATTTCCGATCAGCGTATTTATGGGTAGCTTCTTCAAATAGCTGTTTAAACACTGTAGTAAGAGTCCCAGATTTTTGAAAATCGTGAAGTGTAGTGTCGATGGCCGTGGAACGGAATTTTAAAGGGGGCGACGGGATGACTTTATTCCAACTCTTCATAAATTGTATGCATCTTCGTATCGGAGATTGGATTTTGAATTTCCGACGATGTTTCAAGGAAATTTGAAAGTCTTTGTGAAGGATAGAGTTTGTTGAGCACATGAGTTTTGGTATTAGTTTGAAGATTTGTTTGGGCGACTCTGTCTTTAATGTTTGGTAGTCCTGCTTCAACCAATAAGCATTTAGTTGGGTTCGTTGGGAATGCACCAATGCTGCGCCTAACGGCAGCGTGATAGGGAGGCAGGATTTTCTTTAAATTAGATGGAGCGCACCACCCATATATAGGGAGGCCGTAATCAATTTTGGACAGCAACAAAGCTCTTTCGCTTGAATAAGTGTTGTGGGGTGGATGAGTGAACGCTTAGTTGTTAAGAATTTAATAATGTTAAGTCTATTTTTGAGATTTATCCTAAGTTCATTACAATGTTGTTTAAATGTGAGCCTCTTATCGATTATTATGCCGAGGATTTTAAGGGAATGAACGCGTTCTATATCTATGTTATTAAAAACTAATGGTGGATATGTACAGCGTTGTTTCTTACAGATATGGAAAATTTTACATTTGTTTATAGCGAGGGTTGCACCGAAAGTGTTGCCCCAGATTTGAATTTCGTTCAGCATTTCTTTAAACTTATTTAGTGTAGTAGTGTTCTTACAGTTGCTAAAAATTATGGCATCGTCTGCCTATATTGAGAGTTTAATTTGCTTATATCTTAGAATAATGTTATTAAAGGACTGGAAGGCAATCATGAACAAAACCACAGAGAGAGGCGATTCTTGGGGGATGCCATTGTGGAGGGAATATAATTAGATAGAGTGTTGCTTACTCTGACTCGGATTGAGCGATTGATCATGAAAGCCTTCGTCAAATTGAAGGTCTTTGGACCTATCCCCCCCTTGATCCAAGTTGATCCAGTTGATCCAATACTGCGCATACATACGCGATCGAACGCCATTTCAAAATCAGTTGCCAGTATGGTAACATGATTTTTGGGAGAAAGGGCGTCAGATGCATAATGGTGGAGCTGCAAAAGCGAATCAAGAGTGCTATGCTGTTGTTTAAATGCAGTTTGGTGGGGGTGATAAGTTTATGTTTATAAATAAACCACATAAGCCTTTTGGCTAACATTTTTTCAAGGGTTTTGCTTAAACAAGGAAGTAGGGAAATAGGTCTAAAAGATGTCATTTCGTGTGTTGACTTATTAGGTAGGAGGAGAGGAGAGGGTAGGAGCCCCGAGCGAGCATTGTGTTATACATTTCTAATAGGCGGTGTTTAGCTTCGGAAGGTAGCTGCTTAAGCATTGGATAGGAAATACGGTCAAAAACGGGTGTTTTCCCTTTCGCATACGTTCAAGCTCACTAATGGTGAAGTTGCAGTCGAGGTCTACAGCTGCAGTGGACAGTTTAGTGGGATTGTAATCCTGAGACAGGAATTTTTCTTTAAGGGTCTTGTATTGGTGGGATAAATTGTCGTCCTTAGAATAGTCGGATATTATTAGGATATTATTTTGTTAGACTTGGTAATTTGGGGAGTACGAAATTATTAATCGCTCATAGATTCGTCGGAAGGTTCATTGTTCGGTTTTTGGGTATTTAAAATATTTTTATGCAATGTTGATTTATTTTAAATAGAAGATGTTGATGGGCTGTTTGTATCATGTTCTGCATGAATTTTTTGATATAGTTCAAATGATGCAGGGGATAGGTTATATTTGTTTAGATTTGATTGTTAAGATTGGTAGGGGGTACTGGGAATAGGGGACTGGTGGAAGGGGAAGGGGAATGAGAGCGGGAGTTATTCGGGGCTACTGTTGTTTTGGCTACTGATGAGTATGATGCAGTGATAACCGGAGTGTGTGATGTTGTCTTGAATATTGTTTTCGCTTCGCGCATAGTGCATTTTTTAATGGTTTTAATTCTTAGAATTTCCTTATGTTCTTGGTACTTTGGGCATTGTCGGGAAGAGGCCGAATGCTCACCAGAACAATTGGCACAGTTGAATTTTGTGCATTTAGTTGGAGTGTGTGGTGGAAGGGAGCAATCAGAGCAGCGGGGAGAATTTTTGCAATTGGAGATTATATAGTTCAAAGGTCAATAGGATAACTCCACTCGTTTGGACACACCATCGTAAGATTTCATAAATTTGTACACGTCAATAAAATGCAATATCCAGCTTTTGGGGAAGTCTTCTTTTTTTCGATGGGGGGCTGATGGCAAGCGGTGTAAACCGGTTGTCGCCCAGGTTTGGAGGCCCAGGGGCCATAATAGGGCTTCTGGTTTTATATAACTTTGAGTATTTTTTTACGCAGTGTTTTGAAAAATCAATGCAAAAACTTTAGAAGTAGAGGTATGAAAGTTAAGGACCACGTGGTTCAGATAAGAACAGAGACCGATCGCTAACCGCTGTTGGGAGATAAGAGACGTCCGATCGCAACGAGAGATAGTAGAAGACTGTATACAAGTATATGTCACATAGTTTGTCTAGCGTAACTAAAAAACTTATTTTTATTTTAAAGGCAATTATAATCGTGAGCTAAAAAAGAATGCTACAGCCGGTCCTACTTCTTTTTAAAAATGTAAATGTAAATGTAATGTTTAAATAACCAAAACTGTCTTATGACCGGAATATTTTAACCGAAATATTTTTTTTTATTTTTCAATATATATTTTTTGACGGGATGCCAAAGACTAGCGCTTCTCTTTAGTATGGATATAGTTAAAAACTATTTTTTTAAGATACTTAAAATTACCCCTTTTACCAAGTATAACATGACATGGCAAAACATTGACTTAATTTTCAAACAAAAAAAACAAGAGACTGTGATAGTCGATTTCCTTAACTATGAAAAATTAAAATGGTGGGCGTGACAGTTTTCGGGGTTTTGTTGGCATATGTATGTGTGCTGGGGAGCCAACATTCTGAAACAAACTTGCGCAGCATATTCGTAACAAACCGCAACAAGATATGACAGCAACATTTTTATACATTTTCTGATTTTGCCAAGCTTTTATCGCTATATCAAAAATATTATTATATATCTTCCAAGTGGATGTGTAAACAATTCTACTTTTTGTAAATCGATCCTCTTCGATTAAGTTTTGGGAAAGATCGATTAAATCGACTTATTACTCGTACTCCTAAATGATGATTTAGGATGATGATAAATTCAAAACAAGATAAAAGGATATTTTTTGAAATACAATTTATTGTATTAGCTATTCAAAGCCCATTGATTTTTGCTGATCAAGACCAGTTTATCGACACTCTTGACATTTAAGTCTTTTAGAACATGTTACAGGTTCAGTAATCTAATCGAACAAAAAATTTCGAATATGTTTAACTTCCTACAGCGACATGTCGAGCCAGTCATCTAGTCATGCTGTGGCATGGGAAAAAGGAAATTTAATTTTTCATCTATAACTACCAATTGGTCCGAATCGAACTCATTTTAAATGGTCTGGATAGCAGACAATTCTATGTTACGGAACTCATTAAATACTTCCTCCTCTTACGTGATTGTAGACCGAAATTATAACTCTACATAAGTGCCTGTATATAAGAAGGCTTAGCGATCTAAATAATAATATTTTTATTTACTCATTCGCACGCTTTATGAAAATATTTATTTGACCTCTCATGCATTTTCTATTGAAACGTGCCGAATAAGTATATTTTATTTTCTTAGTTGAATAAACAATAATTTTTCTTAACTGAAACTTTTGTATGATGAAGGTGCGTCACTAGTTTTTAACTCGTTAAGACGTTCTTTTGTTTGGTATCAAAAGTTTTTAAAGTATACCTCAATACCATGAAAATAGTTCTTAGTTATTAAGAAAGTAATTTATATTATTTTGACCACTGAATTTTTACGTTTGATAGGAATATAAAGCATTCGGAAATGCCTTTACCAAAATTTATCGAAGAGAAGTTTCGCATATTGCGCTGTTTAACAGAAACCAAAATATTTTGGTATTTTGATATGCATTTTGTTTCAAACCGATAAAAAACCAAAATCATGTTTTCGGAATATCTCTTACATTTAAAAAATATGGTTATACAACACGAATTTTTAATACGAATTTTTTTTATATTTTTGTGGGTGGTATTGCCTCTAATCAGCCCAAAATTATATAATTTTCACACTCACATATTTTTTTTCTGAACCAAGCTCAACCCCTTTGGATTCTAAGCGGCCTTTTGATTGGTGCAACACTCGTTATGATCGGAATACTACAGTAAATTTTATTTTTTTGTGTATTTGTGTAGTCGCACACTCTCCTGGTGGACCACAGTGATTCCTAATTCCTGAGATATTCAAATATTACAAATAAATGGGATGCCACAAAAAATGGCTTGAAAATTGTACCTAAAAAGGAAAGAAGAGCAACGGCAACTGCCGTATAATATAAAGAAAGCGTCGTTAATTTAATTTTAATTAGTAAATTGCAACCTTTTTTTGTTTTCTTTTAGTACCTGCTGAGGACATTTGGCGCGGAGTAACTGCGGTTAGCAATGCTGGAAAAAAAAGAGGCCGTGGAAAAGGAAGTGGAAAAAAAGTTGCAAAGGATCTTAACAAAGGGCAAACTATCGGATTCGGAAAATGCGGTCGCATATGGCCTGGATTAAATTCACCTCTTATACGTGGAAACGAACTTATTAATCAGCAGAAGCTAAACGAGAATTTAGATAGAGAAAATGGAATATTAAAATTACGCGATTCAATGGGAAACTTTAAATTGATGAAACTCAATCCAATAGACCGAGGGTGGTCTGGAAGTAAAATGCCCGGTCGAAGCATTGGACCTCCTGATCCTGTTGGCGACGAAGAGTTTATCTCATTTGATACAAGAGTTTTGGAAAACAAAATTGTTTTTATTATGAAAGGAAATATGGGAAGAAAACGAAGATATTCCGTTCTTTCAGTCACGGGAAATGGTAATGGTTTGGCAGGATTCGCTACCGCTAAAGCGCCAGAAGTTCGTACGGCCCTTCGAAAATCAAAGAACCGAGCAGGGCAAAAACTAATCAACATAAGCCTATGTGAAAATAGAACAATTTTTCATGACTTTCGTACAGATTTCGGAAAAACAAAAATTTTTTGTTTTCAGAAACCTGATGGATATGGCTTAATATGTCACCGGGTGATTCAAACAATTTGTAAAGTTATAGGTATCAAGGATTTATATGCCAAAATTGAGGGGTCTACGAACCTCCAGAATATTGTAAAGGCATTTTTTATTGGTCTGATGACGCAAAGGTCCTATCAGTATATTGCTAACGAAACAAGTTCAAACATTGTTCAACAGCAAAAGGCAAGAAATAGATTTATTGAAGTAAAAGGAATTCCTTTTCTTAATTCAAGTTTAACTCATAACACCCACGAAATTGACTATATGCATTTCACATTAGGAAATCAAATTGTTTTAAAACGAAAAGGCACGCTACCATTTTATGTTTATAGTAAAGGACATGGCTTACATCAAATTAAAGCAGAGCGTTTTCGGAACCAAGCTAATGTTCGACTACACAAGCTAGTTAATTTTTATGCTTAATTTATGATTTATTAAAATTGTTAAATAAAAAGTAGCTTAATCAAAGTGTACTTTATATGGAAATAAGGTTGTACTCAATTTTCAGGTTGGCCAATGAATTAAACAAAAAAAAATTTCTACGGCAGCTAAAGTAGTATAATTATCCTAGTACCTACATAGATAACAATTTTTAATTTTTTCTTATTAATTTAGAATACCTTTTTTTCAAGTTTTTATCTTATAATAATTACTGGATATTACAAAAACAATTAATGTTTTCTCTTTGCCTTAATATAATAGCTGCTCCAGACTAGCTTTATGTTGATGAGGCTTTTATATTATTAATTACAAACTCAATACAACAATAATATTTGGACCATTCATTTGTTAAATTTTGTAATTAAGATTTTCAAGTCGGATTTAAATGAATTCCACAAAGACGGGACCATAATGTAGATCTGCAAAAAGTTGGATTTTAACAATCTTGTAAAAAGGTAAGGCCTCGTTAAAATTATGGGAGGTCCGCTAAAGATAAATTGTCGATCTTCATGTTTGCCAGCACTTACGGTAATCAAAATGCACCATCTTCCTGCGGATGAGGTTGCGGTACCCTACTGCTTAGAGACAAGGTAAGACCAAAGACACTAGAATACCAAGATGCGTAACGGCACCACATTTTTGCAGTTTTGCACTATGCAGCCACTTTTTTAATGGCGGCAATAATTGCTCTCTCCGCTCGCGTAAAATTGAGAGCATAAGTATCCATAAACAGAATTTACTTTGCCAAGGCAAATCAATCGTTGAGATTGGGTTTTGAAAAATTGTTTATAAATTGGGTAAGGGCTTCTGGATCATGGGGTGGATAACTAATCGTCGAGATTGGATTTTGAAAAATTGTTTATAAATTGGGTAAGGGCCCCTGAATCATGGGTTGGATAACTTTCCCCCTCCTAAAATGATGCGTTCCGCTCCATTATTAATTTCATTAAGATGTTCAATTAACACTGTCAAAAATTCTCCTTCAGTATTTGCTTGAGCTGGTTCTGGCCGTTTTTGCTTGGTTACAATATGTTTGATTCTTATCAATAATTTCGTGATTAAGTATATAATGATTAATACTTATAATATAAATGTGATTGGAATTTTCCAACTATGGATTTGTATAAATGGATTTAATATGTTGATATTATCGAACGTGAGTTCTGAATTGTTTGATTTGACATATTTTGATATTTCTAAATTTTTGGAATGGTTAGTTGTAATATATTCTAATATCTTATTTTCAAAATTATTGTAGGGAATATTGTTTATGATCGTGGTGCTATTAAATGTTATTAGGTATGTCCCATCTAGTTGGGAATTGTTGACAAAGTTGTTTCCGTTAATTAGAACTGCACCTTTCTGAATAACATCTATTCTTTTATTTTTTTCACGAATCTTCGTACAAATTGATTTTTCTTTGTTTAATAATTTGGTGAAACTGGTTTTATTTTTACTTATCGTGCAATAATTATTGAAAAGTTCTTTCTTAAAATTAGTTATTTCGTAAGAATTATTCTCGCATTTCGCGACCTGGCTACTTATTTGAAGCTTTCCATCTTTCTGAGCAATTGATCTTGCGTGATAGATTTCGCATCTATTTGTAATTATGGGATATTTTATATAGATTACAAGAAGCTCATTGTGCAATACGATCTTGAACACAGAAATGTCCATTAGATCTGTGATAAATACAGGTTTATGCTCGTGAACTAAAATTTCCTTTATGTCTTCATTATTTAGGATTTTAGTATTAAAAACGTCAATTTTGGCAAGCGTGATCGTGTCGACTAGTGGTAGCTCTTGGTCTAGAAAAACATTTCTGAAATGGTCTGAAAGTGATTTGATTTCTTTGAATAATTTTGAGTTGACAACATGTTGTTGATTATTATTTTCAATTAGATCGTTTACTTTATCTTGAATTCGAATAAAGTCGACGGGCTAGTTCCCGCTAGCCACTTCCAAATGGTGCCTAGCACGTTTATTCCCCTTTTGGGTCGAGATGTTAATAATTGTGCCAAAATTAATTCTATTACTTGCAAGTCAAGTGGAATGAATATTTTGATTGTATTCCTTATTTCGGGGTAATCTAACAAATTGAATTCTTCTTTTATGCAGCGCGCTAGTTCAGTCAACGTCGAGTGTGCTCGTTCTACCTGTCCGTTTGAAGTGCTATGTCTGGGGTCAGTGTAATGCAAAGATAAGCCACATCTCTGCGCAAAGGATTTGAATTGAGCAGAAGTAAAGCTCGGTTCATTATCAGTCATCAGAAACTGTTGGAGTAGTTCCATTACGCTATTTTCAATATTTAATTTATTCTGTATTTGCTTTACTGCTAGGAATTTTGAGTATGAATCAATGCAAGTTAAAAAAGTAAGGCTCTGTGCGTAATAAATGTCAATGGGAAGGTTTTCTCCTTCGCTAGATGGGATAGGAGCCTCTCCAATAGGGATTTTGACTGGGTGCCTGTTGTATTTGTTTTCATTACATAATGGTGCAGTTTTTTATATATTATTTTAATTTTATGTATAGATTTGGCCAATAGTATAGTCTGTTAATTTGTTTGTGGTTTTCTTCGAGTCCCCTATGGGCTCGGCTGTGCTTTGTCTTCGTCATTTTCTACGTCTTGTAAAAATATTCTCGTGAAGAGAAATTTGTTAGTGAAGTTGTTTTTAAGTGGAATTTGTATGTGATATAAGTCTTCTAGGGTGCAGTGAATTCCCACCGCTACGTCCGGTGGTAAATATTCTTTTAATATATTTACTAGGTTTTCAGTCGTGTCGTATTCAATTATGTGTCTGGTTTTGTCGAAAATTTTCAGATTGATTCTGTGGTATTCACCTTTTGGTTGTCAAAGTATTTTTTTATTATGTATTTCCTTAATGGAAGAGTGTTTTTACTTTCTATTTTACTCGACTTGTTTTTAATCTTGTCGTCACAAAACAGTAATTTTTCCTTTTTGCCACTGTATTCTAACGTTCCTTCTTCCGCATTTATTTTGGCTCCAATTCTTTTTAACAAATTGTAGCCAACTAACAGATCTGATTCTAGCTCTTCTAACTCATAGAAAAGGTGCTTTACATTGAATATTGTTATGTGGTGGTAATACTTTATAATCGAGTACCCATGAACAGTGGATACCCGTTTATAAATTGCTAACTCTTTTCTATCTTCGTATATCCCCTTCCTAACATAGCAAGAGGAAGCTCCCGTGTCGATTAACACGTTGAATTTTCTTTTCGTTTTGGGGTCTACTCTTAATAGGTGAGGGCTCTGAGGGGTCCTGCTCTAGAAAATATTTCTCATCGATGTTGTTGATCCTCATTCCCTTTTGAGCCGGCTGGCTCACTGTTCCGGTGGCTTCCCTCTTCAATGGGAAGGGCCGCTCCGTTTTTTGAGCGTGGTTTTGGTTAATATAATTTCTCTGCTGGAAATTATTGTGGTTTTGTCCATTGTTGTTATTGTATCCTCTGTTGAAGTTATTGTCCGGGCGGGGATAGTTGTTATTTGGTCGATTCTGGTTTTTCCAGGAAACATCGACCTCCATTGGAACTGGTTGAGGTTGATATTTAGCATTGAAATTGGTGTTTTCGTAGTTGTTTGGGCCAGGATTTCCATTTTGTGTGTTCACCTCGTTGTAAAACTCGGTGATGGTCAGCCGTCCTTGTCTAAGGATACTCAGTTTAGCTTCCAAAACGTGGATCGGTCTTTTATAATAGTAAATAAAATCCAGTTTTGAGAGTATCGCTTGAAAGTTTAAAACCGTACCATGGTTGGTGAGCGCGTCATGAGCTGCTCACATGATTTTGTTTCTAAGGATGGTTAGAGCAATGAAGTATTGCTCGCTTTGAATTTTGTACAGTCCCATGGCAGTTTCTGCCGCTTCTCTCCATCCTACATATTGGGTTCCCTTCCCTGTGAAGTTTGGTACTGATTTGATTACTTCTAGTGTTGTATCGCATTTCACGTATGTTTCTATGGTCTGTACTTTATAATCTTCTACCTCATGCTTGTTGGCTAATAATTGCCCTTCTAAGCCCACCAATTTTTTAGTTACTTCGCTTAACAGAACATTGATTAATCGATTGATTAATTCAATGGTGAGATTACAGAAGTGGAAGGGGTTAAACTTCCAGTTGCCATTTTGTTAGCGGAAGTGGTTGGGGTTGACCCTCCAGTTGCCGTTTTAAAATAACCATTTTTTTTAATTTATTTAATAAATTCACCAGATTAATTACTCAGATAGATTGCTTGTAAACTTGTACAATTTCGGTGAAGAATGGTTTATTTGCCGGTCTTTGTTTGATGGTAGAGAGTGTAGAATGGTGATGACTTGTGGTTCTTCCTTCCTTCTTTGGGTTGAATTTTAATTATTTAAGTTTCCCGTGTGTGAGTCTGTTAAGATTTTTTGTATTTTTTTTTTCACTTGTGGTTTTTATATTTGTTAATTCACTTTGTTCAAGGGCTCTTCTTTAATCGATGATGCACTTTTGTTTGGGTTCTGATTTGATGATTTTATAGCGTACTTGTAATAGTAGATTTTACTTTTTTGGACCACCTTTTATATATAATGAAATTTCAATTGGTTTATTGCATTAATTGATTGCCAGTTGTTTTATCGCGATCACTGAATTATGATTTGGTGGGTTTTGAGGGTTGGTTGGCAGCGCGATTCCCGTTTTTATTTAACTTATTCTTCGTTAATAATTTTTTAGGAATTTTTTAGTCACTGCCACACGTTGGGCGCCAATTAAATATGTTACGTACAAATTTTATAAAAAAATATATTTTTTATCTCAAACGTTTTTCAATTATAATATTTGGTGATAATCCGTTATGCTAATCCACGATTACATGTCACTTTACTTTTACAGATTAATTCTAATAACCTTTCTCGCTTGTCGCCCGATGAAGACTGATCTTTTGATTCTTCATCGGAACCCAATCAACCTCGGCGAGAGGCTTTTCTTTTTGGAGAAAAGTTCTCTTAGAAGACGCTCTACAAACTTCGTTAGGAAGAGAGCCAAAGGCTTTTAAATCTTTCAATTGCGTTGTGAAATTCAAATATGCGGACTATTGCAGTTTGATTGATACGCAATAAGTTGGTCCCCAATGCGCTATATGTTTGGTCTCCAAGAGGAAGCTGTGTTTACGTTAAATTCGATCAAGAGGGAGCTGTGTTTACGTTAAGTTTGGTTTATTTACAAGCCGGCGAATTACGACTTTGGGATCCAAGGCAAATCAATCGTTGAGATTGGATTTTGAAAAATTGTTTATAAAATGGGTAAGGGCCCCTGAATCATAGGTTAGATAACTTACACGTATGGTAGCAATAATATTGGTATTAAATGGCAGTGCCTCTTTTCGGTATGCAAAGTCACCCAATCGGTCTTTTAGCATTATGTGTAATTTGTCGGCTATCTGGTTTGGTACTACGATTACTTTTATATCAGAGAAATTAACGCTATTACATTTTACAAATTTAATTGGTTCGACTAAGTTTCCGATTTTTAATATTTTATTTTTCAAGTCCATCTTCATTCATCTGCGTTTGCATGTCAAATCCTAATATAGCGTCAAAGCTTGTGAGGTCTAGTAGAATGAAGAAGGGAACTTGTTGAAAAGTTCAACAATGCATTTATGTTTCACCGTGTTGCAACCATGAAGAGACTTAACTGTAAGTTCTTTTTCTACCGGCGTTATGTACCTAAGTTCTGTGAGGGGCTGTATATAGTTTTTTGAAAAGCCGGTGTCGATTACGATTTGTATGGTTTTCTAAAACAACGAGCAATAAGAAGTTTCTTGCGCTTTTATCACCGTTATTTGTGATCTAACGGATTAAAAAACTGCATAATTAGCTTTTACAAGTACCATTTTCAGTTTGTACGCATACTTTTTCTTGATCCATATCCCATGAATTTGTACCTTTTTAATTTTTAAAAAATAAGTTAAGTACTTAAAGCTAAGAAAGCCTTCTGATATTATTAATAATAAATGTGTTTATAACATAAAAAAAATGAAGTCGATATTATTTATATAAATATACCATGGTTGGTGAGCGCGTCATGAGCTGCTCACATGATTTTGTTTCTAAGGATGGTTAGAGCAATGAAGTATTGCTCGCTTTGAATTTTGTACAGTCCCATGGCAGTTTCTGCCGCTTCTCTCAATCCTACATATTGGGATGCCTCCCCTGTGAAGTTTGGTACTGATTTGATTACTTCTAGTGTTGTATCGCATTTCACGTATGTGTCTATGGTCTGTACTTTATAATCTTCTACCTCATGCTTGTTGGCTAATAATTGCCCTTCTAAGCCCTCCAATTTTTTAGTTACTTCGCTTAACTGAACATTGATTAATCGATTGATTAATTCAATGGTGAGATTACAGAAGTGGAAGGGGTTAAACTTCCAGTTGCCATTTTGTTAGCGGAAGTGGTTGGGGTTGACCCTCCAGTTGCCGTTTTAAAATAATCAATTGTTTTAATTTGTTTAATAAATTCACCAGATTAATTACTCAGATAGATTGCTTGTAAACTTCTACAATTTCGGCGAAGAATGGTTTATTTGCCCTAGCTCTCCGACCTTAAATTTTTTTTTCTATTTGTGTTATTTTATTAAGTTAAAGTATAATTAATTATCTGCTCACGCTGTTTTCCTAGCTGCTGATTTCCGGTCTTTGTGATGGTGATGACTTGTGGTTCTTCCTTCCTTCTTTGGGTTGAATTTTAATTATTTAAGTTTCCCGTGTGTGTGTCACAATGTTTTTTGAGTCTGTTAAGATTTTTTGTATTTTTTTTTTTCACTTGTGGTTTTTATATTTGTTAATTCACTTTGTTCAATGGCTCTTCTTTAATCGATGATTCACTTTTGTTTGGGTTCTGATTTGATGATTTTATAGCGTACTTGTAATAGCAGATTTAAGTTTTTTGGACCACCTTTTATATATAATGAAATTTCAATTGGCTTATTTCATTAATTGTTTGCCAATTGAATTTGTTACCACTATCACCTTTTTTGTGTCGGATTATTAAAACTGGTTTATTGAATTAATTGATTGCCAGTTATTTTATCGCGATCACTGAATTATGATTTGGTGGGTTTTGAGGGTTGGTTGGCACGCAATTCCCGTTTTTATTTAACTTATTCTTCGTTAATAATTTTTTAGGAATTTTTTAGACACTGCCACACGATGGGCGCTAATTAAATTTGTTACGTACAAATTTTATAAAAAAATATATTTTTTATTTCAAACGTTTTTCAATTATAATATTTGGTGATAATCCGTTATGCTAATCCACTATTACAAGTCACTTTACTTTTACAGATTAATTCTAATAACCTTTCTCGCTTGTCGCCCGATGAAGACTGATCTTTTGATTCTTCATCGGAACCCAATCAACCTCGGCGAGAGGCTTTTCTTTTTGGAGAAAAGTTCTCTTAGAAGACGCTCTACAAACTTCGTTAGGAAGAGAACCAAAGACTTTTAAATCTTTCAATTGCGTTGTGAAATTCAAATATGCGGACTATTGCAGTTTGATTGATACGCAATAAGTTGGTCCCCAATGCGCTATATGTTTGGTCTCCAAGAGGAAGCTGTGTTTACGTTAAATTCGATCAAGAGGGAGCTGTGTTTACGTTAAGTTTGGTTTATTTACAAGCCGGCGAATTACGACTTTGGGATCCAAGGCAAATCAATCGTTGAGATTGGATTTTGAAAAATTGTTTATAAAATGGGTAAGGGCCCCTGAATCATAGGTTAGATATCTTACACGTATGGTAGCAATAATATTGGTATTAAATGGCAGTGCCTCTTTTCGGTATGCAAAGTCACCCAATCGGTCTTTTAGCATTATGTGTAATTTGTCGGCTATCTGGTTTGGTACTACGATTACTTTTATATCAGAGAAATTAACGCTATTACATTTTACAAATTTAATTGGTTCGACTAAGTTTCCGATTTTTAATATTTTATTTTTCAAGTCCATCTTCATTCATCTGCGTTTGCATGTCAAATCCTAATATAGCGTCAAAGCTTGTGAGGTCTAGTAGAATGAAGAAGGGAACAGTCTTGTTGAAAAGTTCAACAATGCATTTATGTTTCACCGTGTTGCAACCATGAAGAGACTTAGCTGTAAGTTATTTTTGTACCGGCGTTGTGTACCTAACTTCTGTGAGGGGCTGTATATAGTTTTTTGAAAAGCCGGTGTCGATTACGATTTTTATGGTTTTCTAAAACAACGAGCAATAAGAAGTTTCTTGCGCTTTTATCACCGTTATTTGTGATCTAACGGATTAAAAAACTGCATAATTAGCTTTTACAAGTACCATTTTCAGTTTGTACGCATACTTTTTCTTGTTCCATATCCCATGAATTTGTACCTTTTTAATTTTTAAAAAATAAGTTAAGTACTTAAAGCTAAGAAAGCCTTCTGATATTATTAATAATAAATGTGTTTATAACATAAAAAAAATGAAGTCGATATTATTTATATAAATATTCTTTTTTTGCCATCAAAGTTATGTATTGAGTGTGTACGCATAATTTTTCTGGCAAGTGTATATCGTGTAAATTTCTATAAGCTTGCCAAAAAAATGTTTGCCACGCCCACTCCAACGCCCACAAACCGCCCAAAACTGTCATGCCCACACATTTGTTGCAACATTGGGCAGGGCAATGGCTTGGCCGATATTGCTGTAGACCGGCTGTTGGCGGATGTTTATTGTGCTAGGGTCAGCACTTGCAGGGCAACGTCTTGGCTTCTATGTTTCTGAAGCGGCTGTCAGCAGCTCCAAGCCGTTCGAGGGGCTTGGCGGTGGCTGCAGTACCATCTGCTGGGGTATGGTAACTCCTCCTTCCTCAAACCGGAGCGACGGCCATAGAGGTGGAATGGTCGGAGAGACGGCCGGTTACTCCATATCTTCACAAGGATATAGAATTGTTGTAGATTTCCGAGTTAAGAACATCACGGTTAGAGCTATTGTAAGAATTCCAACTGATGTGTACAGTTTTGTTATGAATGATACTTCGTGTGCCATATCTCTTGATATCCCGTGACATGTTTATTGCAGCCCTTAAATAGAACATATTTATAGTTTGTCTACTTATCATGTCTAAACACATGTTTAGACATTCTCCGGGGGGGGAAAATGTACGGCCGGATATAAATGACCATTATAATTATGATAATCGTTGTCAACGCTAGAGCCGAGTGTCCGCTTGCCGTGTGGAAAATCAAGTCATCAATGTGTACTTTGTTATTTTTCAGAGTCTTGATGCGCGTTTGAAGATTTTTCAGTTCATTAGTGTTGTTGACAATCAAGTGCTTTAGCGGGACCACGTTCCATGTCTCCTTGTCATCTATAATTCGTGAACTGGGGAAGATAGACATTTCAGACGCTGTCGAAATTACTTTTTGAGGAGTAATTATTGTTGTATCCCCTAATATTGCTGTGCATCCTGCAAGTAGTTGTATAATGCCTTGATTGGGCAGTCTTATAACTTGATGCTGTTCGTTGCATCTTATATTAGCTGTTGTATTCCGAAACAGTCTAAATAGCCAACGGTTGGATCCACTTATCTCTTTGATGAACGAATTGCCCTGGAATTCCATCATTTCGCATGAGTGTGCCTTGCTTGGTTTCAATGGAGATATTTCGCAAGAGTGATCATCCGCGTTTTTCCATGCCCAATTACTTTCGCAAAGCCATGTTGTCGAATCCTCTTGTCTGCATTGGTTAATTTCCATTTCAGACATTAGGTGATATGCGTTTATGTCTGTATTGAACGCAAAATTTTTAGAATTCAATTTCGGAATAAGCTTTATTCCGTTTGTCCACAGTGGTATTGGGCTTACTTCAAAGAGATCCGTTTCCTGATTGTTGTATATCGGCAATTTTGATTCAATGAATAGGACATTATCCTTCAACATAGCTTGTGCCTTCATCAGTTTATAGATCAGTGGTAATTGTATAACTGAATTTCCACCCGGTAGCATTTGTTTTCGTCCTAATTTTTGCTTAACTTTTTCGAGCTCCTCCAGCATTTTGTTAGGCGCAATTAGTGTAGGATGAACTCTTCCTTCACTAATGTCCGTTATCATTGAGATCGCTGTTGCTTGTAGGCTTTCTGCCTCTTCAATCCAGTTTCGCACTTGATTTGATAACATAAGGAATTTATAAAGTGCTCCTTCATGGTTTCTGCAATAATATTGACTTGTTGGGTCAAATTCCGGTTTGCTTCTATCGTAGTTGCTCTTACTAATTCTTCCGTGGCATTGATGACCGAGGTCTGATTGTCAACATATTCCATTAGATGTTTTTCGTTTTTTATGATCGTTTGCATATTTTCCTGTATTCTATTTGCATTTCCGATATCACAGAACAGTATAAACCTTTTCTTTCGGTTGGTACGGTGCCGTAGAATTTTGTTTTTTTCTTTATGTTGTCAATTTTTGTCCGTATTGTCGTGCCGAAGAAATCGCAGTAGTCCTTGAAGTCTCCCATTTCTTTTGCAAACCAAGCAGGATTTTTCAAGGAAGTCCTCAGATTGTTTTATGACATCAAAATAGGCTTGCATGTCATAATAAAACAATAATTTCCAACTGGATGTAGCGACTTCAATTTTACCAATTTTGTTCACCATAACTGCAGCTTTTGCGTCGATGTCGTAAATTTTGCCAAGTTCTTTGGAAATTTCTTTCGTATTTTCTGTCGCAGTTGTAGCTTGCAACATCAATAAACCTTTTGCCTTTTGGAACTCACTGCCTATGCTTCTTGTCCTTGCGTAGCTGCATTGACTCCGTTATAGATGGCGTTGCAGCTCCAGCTGGTTTTGCTTCGCTAACAGGAAGTTGACAGATCTTGTTTAGCGATCTTTTTACTTCCCCATCGCTTGTTTTAACCGTGACTACACGGACTTTATCATCTTGTCCTTTAGTCGTACTAATGATTCTTCCCATTGGCCATCTTACAGGGTGAGTGTTCTCATGTTTTGTAATAACCAGCTGTCCCTCCTTCAGATTTGGCTTTACTTGGCGCCATTTGGTTCGCTGTTGCAATGACACCAGATACTCCTCTTTCCATTTCTTCCAAAAATCACCTCTGATGCGTTGAATAAGCTTCCATCTATCCAAAGAGCTTATTGTCTTACTTTCGTCAAAATGTTCAGGAGCTCCAATTAGAGGTCTTCCCACCAGAAAATGACCCGTCGTTAATATGTCCTCACCATCGTTGTGACTAATGTGACATAGCAGCGATGCAAATTCTTCATATGTAAAGCTGTTTTCACCAATAACTCGTTTAAGGTGATGCTTCACTGATTTTACACCGGCTTCCCATAAACCTCCCATGTGGGGGCTTGCCTTCTTTTTCTAGTGTAGGTGCTAACTCATTATTGTTTTTAATGGCACCTACAAATTCTTTGTCCAATACTCTTGAAGCTCCTACGAAGTTTGTTCCATTATCTGAGTATATGTTCTCACTCTTGCCTCGTCTTGCAAAGAACCGTCGAAGAGCCTCCAGGAATTTGTCTGACGAAAGGTCGCTAACAGCTTTCAGATGTATCGCTTTTGTTGTCATACAAACAAATACACAAATGTATCCATTATACGTTTTTTGACCTCTTCCCTTTGAGCAGCGAATCTGGAGCGGTCCGGCGTAGTCGATTCCAGTATTTTGAAACGAGTAATCAGCCGTTACTCGATAAACTGGTAAATTTCCCATCAGTTGACTGGACATCTCTTGCTTGTATCGTATGCATACAATACATTCCCTTAAATATTTCTTTCAGGAATTTTGTATGCCAAATATCCAGAACTCCCTCTGAATATAAGTTCTCATAATGTTAATTCCGCCATGCAGAGTTTCTTTATGAGAATCCTTTACAATTAACCAAGTCAAATGTGACTTATCAAGTATAATTGGATGTTTTTCATTATACGGTATCATTGCGTTTTGTAGTCGTCCACCAACTCGAAGTACGCCATCACTATCCAAAAAAGGATTTAGCGCCTGTAACTTTCTCTTTGGGTCTAATGGTCATTTGTTTTTGAGTAGTCTGACTTCGTGTCCAAAATCTAGCTGTTGTTGTATCTTTACCACAGCAATCTTCGCTAGCTTTAATTCTTCCACCGTAAGATGTGACGGCTGTTGCGATTTTCCTCTCAGCTTTGTTATGAAGCGTAATACATACGCCATTACTCTAAGAAGTTTGTCGATCGATGAATACTTTGCAGATATTCGGATTTTATCAATGTGGATACCACAACAATTTCCGATTCCTTTTGAGTGGGCCAGTGTTGTGCATCTATAGATAGCCAATTCGGCCCTCTCCACCAAATTTCACAGATTTTAAGAGCTTGCAGTGATATCCCTCTTGAAGCCACGTCTGCTGGATTTTCTTCCGATTTAACGTAATTCCATTTGACATTGGGAATTAGTTTATTGATATCTTCCACTCTAGTTCTGACGAAATTATCTTTGCTGCGCTTGTTCTGTATCCAATCCAAATAATTTGCGAATCACTCCATGCATGCGTTGTAATCTTGTTGCTCCATATGGCCTGCACTTTCGCTAATAACTTCGCTAGTAAATGCGCAGCACATAATTCCAACTTTGGAATTGTTTTCCTGTTTTTTTATAGGATTTACTTTGCTTTTTGCTGCTAGCAAAGTAACTCTGCTGCCTACTTTTGTATACACAGCCGCTGCATATGCTTTCTCTGATGCATCGCAGAATCCATGTAGCTCCATAACACCTTTTTCTCCTAAATCTGATAGACCTTTAGCATATTCCATCCACCAGTTTGCTAAGTTGGATTCCAATTCAACGTTCAAGTCATCGGTAACTTCCACAGTTCCTGAATGAAACATTTGCCTTGAATCGTTACAGTTGCCAACCATCCTAGTGGGTCGAAAATTCTGGACAACTGTGATAACACTAACCGCTTTGTTATGCGTGTTAGCATAGGGTTTTCTACCGAAAACGTAAATGTATCCTTCTTCGGATCCCATTGAAGTCCTAAGGTTTTGATCGATTCATTCTCCTCAATGCAGATTTTCTCCGTAGCACCGTCGTCCTGAATGTCGGCTAAAATACGTTCGTCATTTGCAACCCATTTTCGCAGATGCATGCCGGCCTTCTCCATCACTTGTCTCAATATCCTTTGAAGTTCATAGTACTCGTTGACTGTGTCTCCACCAGTTATGAGGTCATCCATATAAAAGTCGTCTCTTATTGTTTCTGCTAAGACGCTATCCTCTTGACAAAAGCGATCTGCCAACTCTCGTAGACATTGGACTGCTATGAAAGGTGCTGCCGAGGTGCCATAAGTTACGGTTGTTAACTTAAACTCACTGATCGGCAATTTTGGATCATCTCTCCATAGGATATATTGGTATTCTTGGTCCTTCTCAGCAACCTTTATTTAACGATACATTTTTTCAATGTCAGCTACCATAACATATTGTCACTTGCGCCATTTAATTAGAATATCGAATATATCATTTTGAATCTTAGGACCAGCTATAATAACGTCATTTAGGTTTAGTCCATTTGTCGTCTTTGCGGATGCGTCAAAAACTACTCGTAGCTTCATAGTTAAGCTTCCAGGCCTGATGATTGCTTGATGGGGTAAATAGTATTTACCTTGACCCGTTGTCTTTACAGATTCCATATGTCCCATCTTAAGGTATTCTTTCATGAATTCGTTGTATGCAGCCCAGTTCTTTGGGTTTCTTTGAAACTTATTTTCCATTTGCATAAGCCTTGCATTGCCTGTTTGCGAGAGTTCTCCAGCTTTGCCTCTTGGTGGAATGGAATTGAAACCACAAATCTGCCTTCCTCGTTGATGACACAAAACGCAGTATCAACAGCAATAGTCTTAAGCAAGGCCAAGACACACTATTGGCTACAGCTGTTGTTTTAGTGAAAAACAAAGCTGGAGGTTACAACGAGTAGAGGGCGCTTATTGACGGTGGATCCCAGAAGCCGCTGATTTCAGAGGAAGCAGCACAAATATTAAGGATTCCCAGAGTATAGAGGTCGAAGGTATCTCCCGGACTACTCAATTATCAAAAAATAGTGTCCACCTGACGATCAAACCAAAAATTCCAAGCAGCTTCAAAGCATCAACAGAAGCATTGCTTTTACCAACACTCCATAGAGCCCTTCCCAGCAAAAAGTTTGATATTGATATCAACAAAGAGTGGAAGGGCTACAGGCTAGCAGATCCACGATTCAACGAGCCAAGCAGAATTGACATGGTGATAGGTGTGGATCTATTTCACCCGATTATGATGGAGAAAATAAAAACCATGAATGGAATCTTGGGACAAAAAACCAAATTTGGTTGGATTGTGTGCGGAAATATAACTCGAGCAGCAAAGCAAAAAATTATAAGTGCCACTACAACAATAAATCTAAAGGACCTGGAACGCTTCTGGGAATTGGAAGATGAAGACGTTGATGAGCGCCAAGGGGATGCTGCAAAGAATGCGGACAAAAGCGCGCAGCTAAGCGCGGAGGAGTTGAAGGCTCGCATAAGGCGCAGCAAGCGATCCTTCGAGAAAGTCATTGACGACATTGAGGATCGAGTCGCCAAGCAAGAGCTGCTTGATGAGCAAACCCTGCTGCGAAAACGCCAGCGTGAACTAGAGCGCTCCGTTCCAGGTGCTGTTGAGCATCGTCGGCCGGTGGCCCAGCCAGATCCGCCCAGTGAGTCGGCCAGTCAAACAACCCAGGAAAAGCTTCAGCAATCGAATGGCAAAAGACTCAGTCGCAAGGAACGGACCACCCGCTTCAGCGACAACAAGGGCGGTAAACAGCAGTCGCAGACCTTTGTCCAACAAGTGGTGGCGGCAGCTGCTGTGGCACCACTGGCAAGCCTCAGCAGTAGCACAAGCGGCGGTCCACAAAAGCTGAAGCCCGTTACCAATCCGGCTCGAAGGACCAAAATGTTCACACTATAAACTAATGCATACACTTAATGAGTTCAATTCGGGTGTTTAAATCTAACTGACTCGCTACTGCGAGGGCATCGCCTTTTATTCATTCTTACATAGGTTCTTATCATCTAATTATATAATGCAGCGCTTGTAAGACGCTGCAGTCTGCGTTGGCCAATGCAGCTGTTATTTATCTTAAATCTATGGTTGTGGCCTATGACCGCGCTAATCACCTCCCGCGTGATCATATCTCTTGACACTTCGGCAATAGACCACTGCAATCGTACTTATCTGTAGTTGCCACTTATGCTGTCCCGTGACATGTTTATTGCAGCCCTTAAATAGAACATATTTATAGTTTGTCTACTTATCATGTCTAAACACATGTTTAGACAGTCACCCAATCGGTCTTTTAGCATTATGTGTAATTTGTCGGCTATCTGGTTTGGTACTACGATTACTTTTATATCAGAGAAATTAACGCTATTACATTTTACAAATTTAATTTGTTCGACTAAGTTTCCGATTTTTAATATTTTATTTTTCAAGTCCATCTTCATTCATCTGCGTTAGCGTGTCAAATCCTAATATAGCGTCAAAGCTTGAGAGGTCCGGTAGAATGAAGAAGGGAACAGTCTTGTTGAAAAGTTCAACAATGCATTTATATTTCATCGTGTTGCAACCATGAAGAGACTTAACTGTAAATTCTTTTTGTACCGGCGTTATGTACTTAAGTTCTGTGAGGCTGTATATAGTTTTTTGAAGAGCCGGTGTCGATTAAGATTTTTATGGTTTTCCCTGCTACCTTTCTTTCTATAAACGGTAGCAAGGACCTTTGGCTAAAAAATGCGCATTGTCATAATTTGTAGGTTCGTGGTCAATATCCTCTGTTGCCCCTTGTTCATACTCATTTTCATCTGACTCCTCTAGATCTTCTTCCTGGGCTAAATGGTTCTTTGATGTTTCGGTCCTGTAAACCTGGCAGTGACACTATTTGGTCTATTTTTTATATGTTCATAGTCAATTTGCGCCTGAACAGGCCTTGAGGTTTGTTGTTGTTGCTGTTGAGTTGGCCAAACATTTTCAAGTTGGGGCAAACTACCCTGGCTCAAGATTGGTGCTTGCCTAAGTTGGTTCGTTCGAATGCTTCGCATAGATACGTCAGTATCAAGCAGCTGAATCGGTGCCTGGACTGGTATTTGACCTGCTTGGCTGTCAAAACTGAGCCCAAACTGGCGCTTACTAAAATAGGGGTTTTTGCATTGCATACAAATTAAATTATTTGGTTGGAATTTAAATAAAAAAATTTATTTTTTATTTCATTTTTAAAGTTGTACTTAAAACGTGTGTGATGTTTTGAAATATCTAGTGTTTTTTTTTTTTTTTTTTTTTTTTCGTTAATCGCCGCTTGAGTAGATCTGTTCTAGCTGTTGTGTTTCTCCTTTTAATATCGTGCGTTTTAGATTTAGTTGTCTCCTTTTGATATCATAGGTTTTAGATTGAGATTTAGATTTAGATTTAGATTTAGATTTAGTTGTCGCTCTTCTCTAAAGCTCCGATGCGCTTACATTAAGCCGGGCATAAGCAATAAGTGACTCAGTTAACTTATACAAGTTAACAACCGTAATTATTTTCGTTTTCTTTATTTCTTTCTTTCTATTCTGTTCTGTTCTCTGTACAGTTGCTTTACAGTTTTTCGTTTTTGATGGGTCACAAGCAACCCTTTACTTGAATTGATTATTTGAAACTAAAACTAAGAGACAAACTATTTTCCTAAGTCCCTAGCAATCAAGTGTGAGCGTCGGCAGGCAAAAGGGATGTTGTTGAGACGCATCGATGGTTTGAATGCCAGGTGCGTCGATTTGAAGGACCATCTTTTTTCCTCTCCGGCAGCACCAATTTGTCGCGGAGATCAGGGCAGCGATCATCATTAGTATTGCTGCGCCGAACACTCTGTTTATTGTTGAGTGCGTTCGAAGTTTGCGCAACTCGGATGTGTTATTCAGATGAAGCTGCTCGAGTGCTTCTGGCGAGAGAATTCGTAGACGTCCCACCTCGTATGGAGTCAGCATATCAGTGGTGGCGCAGTTTTTGTTGAAGCCACTTCATTGTTGTTGAACTCTGGGCCGTTGATTTTCAGGGTCTCGTTCAGGAACGTTATCAAGTAGGTGCCGCTCAATAATAAATTTTTTTTTACATATTTTTAAGCCGTTGAAACTTTTGCAGAAGGCATTAATCCGTATATTTCGTCTTTAATTTTGAAAATTTCTTTAGTTGGTAAGTTAATGATATTATTGTTTTTCTTTACTGATCTTATTTGATAATTTAGGAAATTAATTGATTTTAATATTGGAATTTTAATGACATACAAAATTGTAGTTCCGTTGTGCAAAACGGAAACTTCTGAAAATTTTAAAATTTCCTCGACCGTTAAGGCAGAAGCCAACATACTACTGCTTTTAAGTAGGCTGGTGATCTCTTCCAACTCGAACTCGCTCAGCAGAAATGTATTCACAACACCCAGCTTCGCCCATTGGATGGCAAATTTAATGTTGACTATCTCCTCTTTTACGAGCCTAATCCAGATGTCATTCTGTCGAGTAGATGTCAATATGGATAATTTGTCCGGGGTATTCTGGCAAAGGAGTTTCTTTGATCTTCGGATGTGTGTGATGTCTGTCATATTTAGAGGTCTTACACATTTACATTTCTGTGTGCTCTGTTGTGTGTCCTAAATATTTGTTCTTCCTGTTCGGCTTCGTTAGCAAGGTCTTTAACCTTAGTTTGAGAGAATCTAATCTTGAAACCCTTAAAATGGATGGGGTAGAGACTTGTATTTTCCCCATTACATCCTCAGATGTGAAAATTCCGTTAATCACGGATGAGTTAAGATATTTCTTCAGATCCGACAAGAGGCTATCAGGTGTGAACAATTTACGATCCACAAATGCCTATGGAATGTCGGGAATGGAGTGTCAAGTGATTAATTCTCTTTTTTTTTTTTTTGTAGCGTGCGTTTATTTATTTAAGATCTGTCCGAGTGGACAATAATTAAATGGTTTGGCTTGTGACTTAACTTAAGGGATACTACATGTATTTGGGGCGGGTTTTAAATTCATTTGTTATTGTTGTGGTAGGTCAAGGGGATGTCTCCTCATTAGTCGTCTGCTGGTTTGGCTGTTGTACAATAGGTTTATGGCGAGGTGGTTGGGGTGGTACTCAAGCTTTCTGAGGTATCTCTCGCTGTGCCTGGAGATTTCTTCTGAGACCGTAGGTGCAGATTGGCTTGAGGATTGCTTTGAGGTTTTGCCTCAGCTTGGACCTTCTCCCAATGAGCCATTGCATCTGCCTCAATCGCGCATCGACCTGTATACGTTTGTTGAGTAAGTGGGGACGCCATGTGAGCCTGCGGTTCAGGGTCAGCCCTAGATACTTGGGTGCGGGCACGTTGGGAATGATCGTTCCGTTCAGCGTGACCGGTGGGCAGTCTCCTCTTCGTAGTGAGAATGTGGTTTGAGTTGACTTTTCCGCGTTCACTACGATGTTTTATCTGCTGAGCCAGGGCTGTAGCGCGTCCATTTGCCTTTGTACTATCTCAGAGGCTTCTCTTGGTTTGGATGATGGAGCGAGGAAAGCAGTGTCGTCTGCATATGTGGCTATCATTAGGTTCCTGGAGGGGATAATGGGAAGGTCTGCGGTGTAAAGGGTGTATAGGATTGGTCCGAGTACGCTGCCTTGCGGAACTCCAGCTCTGATCAGTCTGACTAGAAAGGCTCTTTCCTCAGTGTAGGATTTAAGGAGGGTAAAATGAGGGCTTGGGAGGCAGGATTTTAGTTTATGGAGGAGTCCAGGATGCCAGGATGTGCAGCAATATTTCTTCTGCTCGTATGCCTCGAGGATGCGTTCGACTAGCCGGTGGCACTGTTCCGGTGTTCCACGGCAGCGTCTGAAGCCGAACTGGTGATCGGGGATCAATCCGGCCTCGTCCAGTACAGGCAATACTCTGCGCTGAGGATTGCCAGTAGCCTAATCGGACGATAGGAGGCTAGGTTAGCTTCAGGCTTACCAGGCTTCAGGAGGACAATAACTTCTGCTCTTTTCCAATACTTCGGGAAGTACCCTAAACGGAAGCAGCCGTTGTAAATGTTGGCCAGCATTTGCGTGCAGCGGAGTGGTAGCATCTTTAAGGCTGCTGCATCTATGCGATCCAGACCTGGAGATTTGCTGTTCTTTAATAGGGCGATCTCCTGCGCAACCTCCTCCGGGTTGACTGGTTCCAACGGCGGGCCGGGAAGGCTTGGACTGTCGAGGAATCTGGCGGTTTCGGCACGCTCTTCGGCAGTGCAGCAGTCGAACGGTGAGAAGGCATTGAATAGGTGTTCGGCGAATGCTTCTGCTTTTTCAGCGTCCGATCGGCACCAGGATCCATCCGCTTTGCGCACTGCAGATACCTTTTTAGCCGGTCGTTTTATGTGGCGGGTGACGTTCCACAGGTTGTGATCCGGATCCCCTGGAGAGAGTTCCTCGAGGAACTCCTCCTGGCGTAGACTGGAAATCTGGAAGCTCCTTTGTGGCGTGATTGAGCGCTGTTTTGTCTCTTTTGTTGCGCGACAGGAACCAGACTCTCCTCAGACGCCTCTTTTGAGCCACAAGTGCCGCAATTTCCGGGGACCAGAGGTGGAGATCTCTGCTAGGTGTTCTCGCAGTTGTTGGGTGCGGTGGGCTTGCGAATTCCGCAGCTTTTTGTATCTCCCTAGTGAGATGTCCGATGGCTTCGTCAATGGCCCTGGGTGTATTGAGGAGGGGGTTCGGATTGAGGGCGGAGAGCAACCAGGATGCGAACTTGGCGGCGTCGGTATGTTTCCCAGTGAGCCTCCTGGGCCGGGTTTTTCTGAGGACGGGTGTGCTGACTAATACGTTTATTGCGCAGTGGTCGGACGGAGATCTGCATTTGTGGTGCAGCTAATCTTTGCATATCCCATGTCTTTTGACACGATAATGTCCAGCAGATCTGGAGGCTTGAGGGGATCGGTTGGCCAGTGAGTTGGCTCTCCAGTGGAGTGACTGTCCAGGCTGTGGCGTTACAGGTACTGGAACAGTGTTTTCCCTTTGTGATTGTTGGCGCGCGATCCCCACCAAGGGTGTTTGGCGTTAAAATCTCCAGCTGCTATGAAGCGGGGCCCAAAATGGTCGAAGAACTCACTGAGATGGGTTGCCATTATGCGGTATCTAGGGGGAAAGTAGACCGCTCCAATGTTGATGTCTCCTTGCGGGCTGGCGTTCCTGATGATAGGACATTGTGCCCAGTCTTGCTGAAACGCGGGCAGCTCTAGGTAGTGGATACCGCTCCTCCATCATCCTTCATCATCACAGCGATGCTCCATACGACAGTACCGCTGTGTATGACCGAAGTCTTGGCATCTGTAACATTGTGGTACATCGTTTAACTTCTGTGGCGGTTCGATGGTTACAACCGACCTGCATATTTGCTTGGCCTGATAAACATCTTTGTTGTTGCTGGAGGTTGGCAAAGAAGATTCCCAGAGGTTCTTTTGTTCTTCTGCCAATGGGATTATGCACATCTCTTACAGTGTGCCCCTGACTGAAAAGGTCTTCGATGATTTCTTCACGGTCGGCGGAGTGGAGTCCTTTAATGACTACCTTGTAGGCTCTTTTGTCTTTCGGTTGGAAGGTGCGATGCCTTTTAATTTGAGCCACAAGCTGGCGACGCAAAGCAGTGTAGGACTCACTGTCCGGCATCATGACTCGCACGTTGTTTCCGTTCACGGCCTTGTATGTGAAATTGTTCCTCTGGCCCACAAGCGTCGTGATCATCCTGATGAGTGCCGAGATGTTGGTCACATCAGGAATAATTATCGGAGGTGGTTTGATGGTCTTCGGGGTGGGTTTTGGTTTTTCGGTGGTCTTGGGTTTAGTTTTGTCATTAGCAGACCCGAGTTTATCCTCAGAGTTCTCTTGGTCGTCTTCGCTCGAAAGCATAGCAAAGGTGTTGTTGGCCAGCTTTTTGCGCAGCGCTGCGCTGTGCTTGGATTGTCATCCAGCTCCACTCCCTGCCAGTCCATCCTCTCCAAGGTTGGTACGGAGTGAGGAGGGGGAGAAGTTGGGCACAGTTAGCCGGTGTGCCAACGCAGTGGCACGTGGCAGCGGTGGCACGTGTGCGATGGTATTAGTGCGTTAAGTTCGTAGGCTGGGCCAATCAGAACGCGCGACAAGATCACGCGACGCGAGGTGGCTGGGCAAGGGTAACGGGACTTAGAACTGATAAGACAATTTGCTGTCGATCCGCAGGCACGTCTGCACTCGTTGAGTGTTTGATCGCCAATGTGAGTAATTCTCTGACTCAGATTTCCTGAAGAAAATTTGATTTTTAAATGCATTTATTGGGGCTTCAACGGTAGTTATCAACCCATGGCTCGAACTGTCAGAGCTGTGCATTGTTGAGGCTACTGAGTTTATTTGCGCGACTGTCGGTCCTCTGGACAGAGCGTCGGCCACAGCGTTTTCTCTGCCTGGTTTATAGAGAATCTCATAGTCATATTCCTCGAGGTATGATTTACATCTTTTGATCCTTGCATTTCCATTCCAGCTGCTGAGGGAATGGGTCAGAGGCTGATGGTCCGTGAAGACTTTCACCTTTGCTTTACCGTAAAGGTAAAGTTTGAGCTTTTTTAGAGCCCATGGCCAGCATTTCTTTCTCATTTGTGGCGTCGTTTTCTTCCGCCTTCGAGAGTGTTATCGATAAAAATGAAATGGGTCTGTTTTCTTGTGAAAGAACAGCACCTACTGCGAAATTGTAAGCGTCCGTTGTTTGGTGAAATTTTTTTTTTAAATCCGGGTAATGGAGTACCACGTCTGGGGAAATCAAACTGCTCTTCAATTTCTTGAAGGCTTCCATTGCTTCGCTATTAAGGGAGACGGATTTTTTTGACGATAATGTCTTGGAAATTCGTCCATCCTCATCTCTCAAAAGCGAGCTAAGTGGTTTTGCTCTCTTAGCGTAGTTAGGAATAAATTTCCTGCGATCCGGATAATCCCAAGAATGATCTCAATTCTTTGAGTGTTCTTGGAGTTGGAAAGTCTGAAATTGCCTGTACTTTAGTTGGACTGGTTTCTATGCCCTTGTCGGACACGACGAAACCCAGGAATTCTACCTTCCTCTTCATAAACTCGTATTTATCCAACTGACATTTCATGTTGGCTTGTTGCAAGGTCCTTAAAATCATGTCCAGGTTTTCGCAATGGGTTTCGTCATTTTTGCTAAAGATGATGATATCGTCTATATAAATAAAACATATTTTGCCAATATGCTTATGAAGAATATCGTCGAGAGCGCGTTGGAATATTGATGGTGCATTTTTCAGACCGAATGGGAGTCATGTGAACTCGCAAAGGCTCCGCTATTTGCTTATTTACTTCATCCTTTAGGGACATGGGGTATTGATAGAATTTCGAACACACAGGTGTATCCGATGTGGTTCGAATTGCTGCCTTCACATTTGTTGTGTAAGTCAGTTTTTGGTTTGGGTCTGCGAAGAGACCTGGATAGTTATCAATTACCCGATTCAATCTTTCCCTTTGTTCTTGTTCCAAGTGATCTATTCTGGGGCTGATCGTGCTAACAGCCTCGAATCCTTGTTTCTTAATAGGAATCCTTCTTCCGTTTCCCAGTGTCATGGTCAAATTTCCCAGAACTATCTGTGCTCCCATTTCTTTTAGAGTGTCTTTACTGAGTATTCCGTCAAGATGTTAATAGGAAAAATTGTATCTCCCAGTCAAAAAGGTCTGCTTTCTTATGGTGTGTTATTTTTATATCGCCACCCGGAGTGGCAGCTATGAAAGGCTTCTTCATTCGACACCAGATTGGGCTAAATATAGTTTTTGTTAGAGCCAACACTTTTAGAACCTTTCAACTCCTCACTCTACATTATAAGTATGGTAGTGAGGAGTCTTTTAATCTAAAAAATGCAACACTTGGTCTGTCAATTCATTGCAATATTCGTTCATGGTGCAATTTATGTCGTTCTGGGTTTTATATTTTTGCATCGACCGTCGGTAGTCTGTCATGCTTGGACTGGGCCCAGCTATTTCGACACTTGGCTGTCCCATGTCCATTGTTTGGATGTTATAGTTTCTTTGTCTTTTGTTTATGTGTGAAATATGACCGCCTGGTCGTTTGTCGGCGTCAAAATGTGGTCTGTTTATGTAATTTACGTTTCTCGTCTGTATGCTGCGGTCCACGTCCATTGGTTCTGGTCTTGGTTGTGGCTTGGCTGCGAAAGGACGGGGTGGGGCATTATGCTGTTGCCATTGTTGTTGATAGTTTTGTTGGGGTGCGGCGAACGGTGGCCAAAGGCACTCGACGGCTGAAAATTGCGGGGTGCCGGTATGGGTTTTTCGTTTCCCCTGAAGCCCGACTGTTGCCCCTTATTTGCCGCATGGTTTGATCGGTATGTTTGGTTTTCAAGTTTTAGGCATAATGCAAAGCTGAGGGAAGATCGGAAGAGGCGAGAAAAGTCTCCTCGAAGGCGTAGAAATGCTCAGATTCTCGGCTCATTTGCATGCAGCTAAGCTTATTTAAATTAAGTGAGAGATTTTTGTAAACGTCTTGGTGGAAGTCTTCTACCGACTGCTGGTGACCTTGGACTAAAATTGACATTTGGTATTCTAATGTAGTTATGTCTCGCTTATCTGCGTAATGCAGAGTGAGACATCTTGACATGGCATTCCAATCCAGCGGAATGCTGTAGGATTCGAGTGCTACGTCGGCACTTCCGACAATTTTGTTTCTTATGGTATGAAGTATACCATAATATTTTGGAGTACCCACAAATGGGGTATAAGTCTCCATGATTCTATCAACGCTTTTTTTCCAAGAGCCAAATTCTGCTGGGTTTCCAGAGAATTCCCTGATCGATTTTACGATATCAGGCACCCTGTCAAAGTCCACTAAATTGTTTCTGTATTCAGGCTCGACGACCTGATAGCCCACGTCAGTGAAGTCAAGTGTGTCGTTGTTTATTTGTTTTATCAGTCCGGGTAAAATTGGGGCCACCGTTTGGCCGATTAAGCCTGTCAACTGTTTAATACTCTTATCTACGCGCTGCCGTTCAGGCAGGTCGGGTCTTTCTACGGCTACAGGTCTCTCATTTGAACGGAGAATTGATGGTCTTAATAGATTATTGGGGTTTGCCATGTTGGCTTTTAACTCGGACAACGCTTACACAAAACGAATCCTAACAAAACAAAAAAAAGGCACGAGCGTTGTGGTCTTGGTGATTTAAGCCACTCAAACTATTCGAGTTCGAATTATCTTGATCACAACCTGTTGTAGTCTTTCAAAATGTAATGTCGAACCAGTTCTGGGGTCGATGAAATGTTAAAGTACAAGTGTATTAAATTTCAAATTTCAAAATTAAGAATTTTCTGCAAAATATATTTCTCTTTTATTTGTTTTCTTAGCTAATAATAAAATTGTTGTGGTCACTCCTCCTGGCCGGGTGGAGGTCATCCTTTTTGCCTGTCTTGTGCTACTGGGGATCCACGTCAATACTCCAAAGAAGGTATCCTGCGGGCTAGCCTGACAGGAATGTGATCCACCGGTGGGCAATGTTTTGTCGTTGGGTATTTTCCTCTTCCGGAAAATCTTGTTCTTTTCAAACAGTTTATTTTATTTTATTGCCGACCGCGAATTTTTGTTCATTAACTCTCGGGAGTTTCTTCGGCACTATTTAAACCAACGAATATTTTTATACCAAATTTTTATTTTGCTCCGTGACTTAAAATTTAGTCTGTCGTTCGCGTTTATTCGCTGGTCCCTGTTCGTGCGCCAGTTAAGAACCGTAATTATTTTCGTTTTCTTTATTTCTTTCTTTCTATTCTGTTCTGTTCTCTGTTGCCTTACAGTTTTTCGTTTTTGATGGGTCGCAAGCAACCCTTTACATGAATTGATTATTTGAAACTAAAACTAAGAGACAAACTATTTCCCTAAGTCCCTAGCAATCAAGTGTGAGCGTCGGCAGCGTCGCAGCAGGCATCGGCAGCGAAACAATTTGATGCGGGACAACGATTTATAGAGCAATAACTTACATATATTCTTGATCAGTATCAATAGCAGAGTCCGTATGAACGCCTCCATCTCAGGAAATACAAAAGCTAGAATGTAGAGATTAAGATATTCAAAATGTTGCCACGCCCACTCTAACACCCACAAGCCGCACTAAGCTGCCACTCCCACACTTTTAAAAAATGTTGTGATATTTTTTTGTTTATACACTTGCCAGAAAAAGTATGCGTACACACTCAATGAATAACTTTGATGGCAAAAAAAGTATATTTATATAAATGATATCGGCTTCATATTTTTTTATGTTATAAACACATTTATTAATAATAATATCGGAAGGCTTTCTTAGCCTTAAGTACTTAACTTATTTTATAAAAAATGCATGGGATATGGCACAAGGATAAGTATGCGTACAAACTGAAAAACACTTAAAAAATGGCGCTTACATTAACAAAATATAAAAAATCAATATGAAGTTGGATACCCATTTCATTTAATGATTTCTGCCAAACGTTTTGGAATTGATTGAACCAATTTTTGGGTGACGTCCGGGGTAATGTTTTGTCATTCTTTCAAAATCACGACCTTTAACATTATCTTTGTTGTTATTGTATGTAGGCGAATCCTACGCTCCAGGAAATCCCATAGATGGGGTTCTATGGGGTTTAAGTCCGGCGACCGCGGTGACGAGTGCAACTGGTTTCTGATGTTGTACAGCAACCAAAGCTTGATATTATGAGCAGTATGCTTTGGATCGTTGTCTTGCTGGGACTAAAAGTCATCAACTAACCCCAAGTTTTCCCTGCTCTGCTGCAAATTGTCTTTTAAAATTTGCAAATAAGCCTTATGGCCCATAATGAAATCTATAAGCACTAGGTTGCCAACTCCATTCGCCGCCATACAACCCCACACCATCACTCCGCCACCACCGTGCTTTACAGTTAACAAAAGGATGTACCGCTGTTACGCCTCACAAGTTTTCTGCCTTATATTCCGAAAATACAGAACTTGCTCTCGTCACTAAAAAGAACTTTATTCCAGGGCACGTAGGAGGTTCTTTTTTAAAATTTAATGAATGGTATTCTCAAGTAATTCTTTGTTTAACTTCTGCTTAATGTCTTTGGCAATTTGCCAAGCTGTTATTCCAGGCTTAAGCCTCACCGTCTTCAAAACATCCCGTTTCTCGCGATCGGTCAGTTTTTGGGGCCTTCCAGAACGTGGTTTTGATTTAATAGATCCGGTGGAATTGAAGTTGCCAGCCACTCTTTGTACAGAATAGTGCATTCTGCCTACGATTTTGCCAATTTCCCGCAATGATTTTCCCTCATTACGAAGTTTCACAATTAATTTCCTCAAATCGGGATCAATTTCTTTTTCCTTCCTGCCCATTACGAATTTTTTATTAGAATGCTAAAATTCACTACAACAACGACCAATAAGAAGTTTCTTGCGCTTTTATCACCGTTATTTGTGATCTAACGGCTTAAAAAACTGCATAATTAGCTTTTACAAGTACCATTTTCAGTTTGTACGCATACTTTTTCTTGTTCCATATCCCATGAATTTGTACCTTTTTAAATTTAAAAAATAAGTTAAGTACTTAAAGCTAAGAAAGCCTTCTGATATTATTAAAAATATATGTGTTTATAACATAAAAAAATGAAGTCGATATTATTTATATATATTTTATATATTATTTATATACTTTTTCTGGCAAGTGTATATCGTGTTAATTTCTAAAAGCTTGCCAAAAAAATGTTTGCCACGCCCACTCAAACGCCCACAAACCGCCCAAAACTGTCATGCCCACACATTTGTTGCAACATTGGGCAGGGCAATGGCTTGGCCGATATTGCTGTAGACCGGCTGTTGGCGGGTGTTTATCGTGCTAGGGTCAGCACTTGCAGGGCAACGTCTTGGCTCCTATGTTTCTGAAGTGGCTGTCAGCAGCTCCAAGCCGTTCGAGGGGCTTGGCGGTGGCTGCAGTACCATCTGCTGGGGGTATGGTAACTCCTCCTTCCTCAAACCGGAGCGATGGCCATAGAGGTGGAATGGTCGAAGAGACGGCCGGGTACTCCATATCTAGACAAGGATATAGAACTGTTGTAAATTTCTGAGTAAAGAACATCACGGTTAGAGCTATTGTAAGAATTCCAACTGATGTGTACTATTTTGTTATGAATGATACTTCGTGTGCCTGGGAGGAATATATCAGTGTTCTTCTTCTAGGTAGACGGTGTTGTCAGAAGTCATTTCGTTACTTTGAATCGAGCAGTTGGTGTAAGTATTCATCGTTCATCCAGTAATTTGCATCGGTTTAAGATGGGGTATAGGGTTATGTTCTTAGCGTTGAAGATGACGCCTTCCTCTGGTTCCAAGATGTCGGATGCCGGTTTCTTTGATGTTGCAGGAGCGTGTGATTGTAAGGAGTATGTTTTCGAAGTTGCGGTCGGGGATGTTTGTTGGATTTTTGCAGTAGAATTTACTGTTAATTTTTGTACATTTGTTTTCAAATGTCTTAGTTGTGTGGTCGTTTTATGTAAGTATGTAGCGTACACGTATGGTAGCAATAATATTGGTATTAAATGACAGTGCCGTTTTTGGGTCTGCAAAGTCACCCAATCGGTCTTTTAGCATTATGTGTAATTTGTCGGCTATCTGGTTTGGTACTACGATTACTTTTATATCAGAGAAATTAAACCTATTACATTTTACAAATTTAATTTGTTCGACTAAGTTTCCGATTTTTAATATTTTATTTTTCAAGTCCAATGATGCATTCATCTGCGTTAGCGTGTCAAATCCTAATATAGCGTCAAAGCTTGAGAGGTCTGGTGGAATGAAGAAGGGAACAGTCTTGTTGAAAAGTTCAACAATGCATTTATATTTCACCGTGTTGCAACCATGAAGAGACTTAACTGTAAATTCTTTTTGTACCGGCGTTATGTACTTAAGTTCTGTGAGGCTGTATATAGTTTTTTGAAGAGCCGGTGTCGATTACGATTTTTATGGTTTTCTCTGCTATCTTTCTTTCTATAAACGGTAGCAAGGACCTTTGGCTAAAAAATGCGCATTGTCATAATTTGTAAGTTCGTGGTCAATATCCTCTGTTGCCCCTTGTTCATACTCATTTTCATCTGACTCCTCTTCTTCTTGGGCTAAATGGTTCACTCTTTGATGTTTCGGTCCTGTAAACCTGGCAGTGACACTATTTGGTCTTTTTTTATATGTTCATAGTCAATTTGCGCCTGAACAGGCCTTGAGGTTTGTTGTTGTTGCTGTTGAGTTGGCCAAACATTTTCAAGTTGGGGAAAACTACCCTGGCTCAAGATTGGAGCTTGCCTAAGTTGGTTCGTTCGAGTGCTTCGCATAGATACGTCAAGCAGCTGAATCGGTGCCTGGACTGGTATTTGACCTGTTTGGCTGTCAAACTGGCGCTTACTAAAATAGGGGTTTTTGCTTTGCATACAAATTAATTTATTTGGTTGGAATTTAAATAAAAAAATTTATTTTTTATTTCATTTTTAAAGTTGTACTTAAAACGTGTGTGATGTTTTTAAATATCTAGTGTTTTTTTTTTTTTTTGTTTAATCGCCGCTTCTACTGAAGCTGTTGTGTTTCTCCTTTTAATATTATGTGTTTTAGATTTAGTTGTCTCCTTTTGATATCATAGGTTTTAGATTTTTTATATCGTGGCTTTTAGATTTAGTTGTCGCTCTTCTCTCAAAAGCTCCGATGCGCTTACATTAAGTCGGGCTTAAGCAATAAGTGACTCAGTTAACTTATACGTTTAACAACCGTAATTATTTTCGTTTCCTTTATATCTTTCCTTCTATTCTGTTCTGTTCTCTGTACAGTTTCTTTACAGTTATTCGTTTTTGATGGGTCGCAAGCAACCCTTTACTTGAATTGATTATTTGAAACTAACACTAAGAGACAAACTATTTTCCTAAGTCCCTTGCAATCAAGTGTGAGCGTCGGCAGCGTCGTAGCAGGTGTCGGCAGCGTCGCCGCAGGCGTCGGCAGCGAAACAGTGGGATGCGGGACAACGATTTATAGGGCAATACCTCCTCCCCTCTTAATCGACGCTTGGCCTCGAGCGGTCATCAGGTAAACGGGATGTTGTTGAGACGCATCGTTGGTGGGATGATCTGTGGTAGTTTGGGCACCGCATCGATGGTTTGAATGCCAGGTGCGTCGATTTGAAGAACCACCTTTTTCCTCTGCGGCAGCACCAATTTGTCGCGGAGATCAGGGCAGCGATCATCATTAGTATTGCTGCGCCGAACACTCTGTTTATTGTTGAGTGCGTTCGAAGTTTGCGCAACTCGGATGTGTTATTCAGATGAAGCTGCTCGAGTGCTTCTGGCGAGAGAATTCGTAGGCGTCCCACCTCGTATGGAGTCAGCTATATCAGTGGGGGCGCAGTTTTTGTTGAAGCCACTTCATTGTTGTTGAACTCTGGGCCCTTGATTTTCAGGGTCTCGTTCAGGAACGTTATCAAGTAGGTGCCGCTCAATAATGAATTTATTTTTACATATTTTTAAACCGTTGAAACTTTTGCAGAAGGCATTAATCCGTATATTTCGTCTTTAATTTTGAAAATTTCTTTAGTTGGTAAGTTAATGATATTATTGTTTTTGCTTACTGATCTTATTTGATAATTTAGGAAATTAATTGATTTTAATATTGGAATTTTAATGACATACAAAATTGTAGTTCCGTTGTGCAAAACGGAAACGTCTGAAAATTTTAAAATTTCCTCGACCGTTAAGGCCAACATACTATTGCTTTTAAGTAGGCTGGTGATCTCTTCCAACTCGAACTCGCTCAGCAGAAATGTATTCACAACACCCAGCTTCGCCCATTGGATGGCAAATTTAATGTTGACTATCTCCTCTTTTACGAGCCTAATCTGATTCTGCATTCCTATGGCAAACTCATTCCTCAAAGTCGAATCTTTTCTAATTGAATTTTGTATCTTCGTGGTCAATTCAGTCAGTAAGTTTATTCTATCCTCTAATTGCCTATTGATGATTACCTGCTTATTGTTATTCTCTGTCAAGTCGTTTATCCCGTTGTAGATCGTCTGTGCATCGGTGTAGTTAGTTATCTCAATGAGTCCGTTTGTCGAGGCGACCACAGCAAGCATCCTGCAAGTAATCATGATCTGATGTTACGTTTGCGCAAAATTTTTTCTGATTCTGTTAGTATTGTAGTACTTCTATCTTGCTTAACTATTTCTTTCCTAAATCTATTTGATAGCTTAGACCCTAATCTGGTATTAACCCTAACGAAAATTTCTTGCCCCTTGATGTAGGTTTTTATGGGCTTTCTTGTCCGGTTGTAGTGCTTAATGCCAGTTTCTTGTTTCTTCTTAAGACGGTGTATATTGTCCAGTCTAGCTTGTTCGTATTGTTCTGGTGCCACGGTAGCTACCCTACCGAAGAACACCTCTAGGGGTCGTTTTTTTGTGACCGAATGGACAGTGTACTTATATTCATAAATAGCTCTGTCGAGAAGTTCTTCGAAGCCTCTATGTGTTCCATCTCCTTTCAAACATCTCATTATTTCAGAGAGTGTGGTGTAAAATCTTTCTATCTGTCCATTTACCGAACTCTTGTACGGAGGTGCTTTATAGAGCTCATTGCCCAGCTGGTTTGTCAACATGAATTTGACAGAGGCTGAGTTGAGGGACTTTTCATTGTCCATTACTATTAGTTTTGGCACTCCATAATAAAATGCGATATCTCTTAAGGGTTTCCTAATGTCCTCTACAGTTTTCGATTTAATGACTCTTCCCAGAGCCAGCTTGGAAAATTTGTCGATTGCTGTGAGCAGCAGATGTCGTTCTGTCGAGTAGATGTCAATATGGATAATTTGTCCAGGGTATGTGGGATGGGACTCACGATAGCCGAAACTTTTTTCCTCATTTTAGAAAGGTATACTCTTTCGGACAACTGAGCTTTATTTTCCACAGCATTTCTGTGTGCTCTGTTGCGCGTCCTAAATATTTCTTCTTCCTGTTCGGCTTCGTTAACAAGGTCTTTAACCTTAGTTTGAGAGAATCTAATCTTGAAACCCTTAAAATGGATGGGGTAGAGACTTGTATTTTCCCCATTACATCCTCAGATGTGAATTTTCCGTTAATCACGGATGGGTTAAGATATTTCTTCAGATCCGACAAGAGGCTATCAGGTGTGAACAATTTACGATCCTATGGAATGTCGGGAATGGAGTGCCAAGTGAGTAATTCTCTGACTCAGATTTCCTGAAGAAAATTTGATTTTTTAATGCATTTATTGGGGCTTCAACGGTAGTTTATTCAGAGCTGTGCATTGTTTAGGCTACTGAGTTTATTTGCGCGACTGTCGGTCCTCTGGACAGAGCGTCGGCCACAGCGTTTTCTCTGCCTGGTTTATAGAGAATCTCATAGTCATATTCCTCGAGGTATGATTTCCATATTTTGATCCTCGCATTTCCATTCCAGCTGCTGTAAAGATTTTCACCTTTGCTTTACCGTAAAAGTAAAGTTTGAGACGGATTTTTTTGACGATAATGTCTTGGAAATTCGTCCATCCTCCCCTCTCAAAAGCGAGCTATGTGGTATTGCTAACTTAGCGTAGTTAGGAATAAATTTCCTGTAATATCCGGATAATCCCAAGAATGATCTCAGTTCTTTGAGTGTTCTTGGAGTTGGAAAGTCTGAAATTGCCTGTACTTTAGTTGGATTGGTTTCTATGCCCTTGTCGGACACGACGAAACCCAGGAATTCTACCTTCCTCTTCATAAACTCGCATTTATCCAACTGACATTTCATGTTGGCTTGTTGCAAGGTCCTTAAAATCATGTCCAGGTTTTCGTAATGGGTTTCGTCATCTTTGCTAAAGATGATGATATCGTCTATATAAATAAAACATATTTTGCCAATATGCTCATGAAGAATATCGTCGAGAGCGCGTTGGAATATTGATGGTGCATTTTTCAGACCGAATGGGAGTCGTGTGAACTCGTATTTTCCATGATTTATGGAGAAGGCGGATCTGGTGAAACCCACTTTTAAGGTCAAGCACTGAGAAAACTTTGTTGTCGCCAAGTTGGGCTAAAACCTCGTTTATATCGGAAATAGGGTACGTATCCGTCACTGTCAATCCACACGGGTGAATTGTAGGGTGACCTTGATGGTCGGACTATACCGTCACGCAAAGGCTCCGCTATTTGCTTATTTACTTCATCCTTTAGGGACATGGGGTATTGATAGAATTTCGAACACACAGGTGTATCCGATGTGGTTCGAATTGCTGCCTTCACATTTGTTGTGTAAGTCAGTTTTTGGTTTGGGTCTGCGAAGAGACCTGGATAGTTATCAATTACCCGATTCAATCTTTCCCTTTGTTCTTGTTCCAAGTGATCTATTCTGGGGCTGATCGTGCTAACAGCCTCGAATCCTTGTTTCTTAATAGGAATCCTTCTTCCGTTTCCCAGTGTCATGGTCAAATTTCCCAGAACTATCTGTGCTCCCATTTCTTTTAGAGTGTCTTTACCGAGTATTCCGTCAAGATGTTAATAGGAAAAATTGTATCTCCCAGTCAAAAAGGTCTGCTTTCTTATGGTGTGTTATTTTTATATCGCCACCCGGAGTGGCAGCTATGAAAGGCTTCTTCATTCGACACCAGATTGGGCTAAATATAGTTTTTGTTAGAGCCAACACTTTTAGAACCTTTCAACTCCTCACTCTACATTATAAGTATGGTAGTGAGGAGTCTTTTAATCTAAAAAATGCAACACTTGGTCTGTCAATTCATTGCAATATTCGTTCATGGTGCAATTTATGTCGTTCTGGGTTTTATATTTTTGCATCGACCGTCGGTAGTCTGTCATGCTTGGACTGGGCCCAGCTATTTCGACACTTGGCTGTCCCATGTCCATTGTTTGGATGTTATAGTTTCTTTGTCTTTTGTTTATGTGTGAAATATGACCGCCTGGTCGTTTGTCGGCGTCAAAATGTGGTCTGTTTATGTAATTTACGTTTCTCGTCTGTATGCTGCGGTCCACGTCCATTGGTTCTGGTCTTGGTTGTGGCTTGGCTGCGAAAGGACGGGGTGGGGCATTATGCTGTTGCCATTGTTGTTGATAGTTTTGTTGGGGTGCGGCGAACGGTGGCCAAAGGCACTCGACGGCTGAAAATTGCGGGGTGCTGGTATGGGTTCTTCGTTTCCCCTGAAGCCCGACTGTTGCCCCTTATTTGCCGCATGGTTTGATCGGTATGTTTGGTTTTCAAGTTTTAGGCATAATGCAAAGCTGAGGGAAGATCGGCTGGCTCCTTTATAGCCAAGAGGCGAGGTAAGTCTCCCCGAAGGCCTCTAATAAAAGTGTACAGAGCTTTATATCTATACATTTTTGTAACGAAATGCTCAGATTCTCGGCTCATTTGCATGCAGCTAAGCTTATTTAAATTAAGTGAGAGATTTTTGTAAACGTCTTGGTGGAAGTCTTCTACCGACTGCTGGTGACCTTGGACTAAAATTGACATTTGGTATTCTAATGTAGTTATGTCTCTCTTATCTGCGTAATGCAGAGTGAGACATCTTGACATGGCATTCCAATCCAGCGGAATGCTGTAGGATTCGAGTGCTACGTCGGCACTTCCGACAATTTTGTTTCTTATGGTAGTATATGGAAGTATACCATAATATTTTGGAGTACCCACAAATGGGGTATAAGTCTCCATGATTCTATCAACGCTTTTTTTCCAAGAGCCAAATTCTGCTGGGTTTCCAGAGAATTCCCTGATCGATTTTACGATATCAGGCACCCTGTCAAAGTCCACTAAATTGTTTCTGTATTCAGGCTCGACGACCTGATAGCCCACGTCAGTGAAGTCAAGTGTGTCGTTGTTTATTTGTTTTATCAGTCCGGGTAAAATTTGGGCCACCGTTTGGCCGATTAAGCCTGTCAACTGTTCAATACTCATATCTACGCGCTGCCGTTCAGGCAGGTCGGGTCTTTCTACGGGTACAGGTCTCTCATTTGAACGGAGAATTGATGGTCTAAATAGATTATTGGGGTTTGCCATGTTGGCTTTTAACTCGGACAACGCTTACACAAAACGAATCCTAACAAAACAAAAAAAAACACGAGCGTTGTGGTCTTGGTGATTTAAACCACTCAAACTATTCGAGTTCGAATTATCTTGATCACAACCAAAATTTATCAAAAGGAAATGTGTTGTAATCTTTCAAAATGTAATGTCGAACCAGTTCTGGGGTCGATGAAATGTTAAAGTGCAAGTGTATTAAATTTTAAATTTCAAAATTAAGAATTTTCTGCAAAATATATTTCTCTTTTATTTTTTTCTTAGCTCATAATAAAATTTGTTGTGGTCACTCCTCCTGGCCGGGTGGAGGTCATCCTTTTTGCCTGTCTTGTGCTACTGGAGATCCACGTCAGCACTCCAAAGAAGGTATCCTGCGGGCTAGCCTGACAGGAATGTGATCCACCGGTGGGCAATGTTTTGCCGTTGGGTATTTTCCTCTTCCGGAAAATCTTGTTCTTTTCAAACAGTTTATTTTATTTTATTGCCGACCGCGAATTTTTGTTCATTAACTCTCGGGAGTTTCTTCGGCACTATTTTATACAACGAATATTTTTCTAGCAAATTTTTATTTTGCTCCGCGACTTAGAACTTAGTCTGTCGCGTTTATTCGCTGGTCCCTGTTCGTGGGCCAGTTAACAACCGTAATTATTTTCGTTTTCTTTATTTCTTTCTTTCTATTCTGTTCTGTTCTCTGTTGCCTTACAGTTTATCGTTTTTGATGGGTCGCAAGCAACCCTTTACTTGAATTGATTATTTGAAACTAAAACTAAGAGACAAACTATTTCCCTAAGTCCCTAGCAATCAAGTGTGAGCGTCGGCAGCAGGCATCGGTAGCGTCGCCGCAGGCGTCTACAGCGAAACAGCTTGATGCGGGACAACGATTTATAGGGCAATAACTTACATATATTCTTGATCAGTATCAATAGCCGAGTCCGTATGAACGCCTCGATCTCAGGAAATACAAAAGCTAGAATGTAGAGATTAAGATATTCCAAATGTTGCCACGCCCACTCTAACACCCACAAGCCGCCACTACCACACTTTTAAAAAATTTGATATATTTTGTTTATACACTTGCCAGAAAAAGTATGCGTACACTATCAATGAATAACTTTGATGGCAAAAAAAAGTATATTTATATAAATGATATCGGCTTCATATTTTTTTATGTTATAAACACATTTTTTAATAATAATATCAGAAGGCTTTCTTAGCTTTAAGTACTTAACTTCTTTATAAAAAATTCATGGGATATGGAACAAGGATAAGTATGCGTACAAACTGAAAAACACTTAAAAAACGGCGCTTACATTAACAAAATATAAAAAATCAATATGAAGTTGGATACCCCTTTCTTTTAATGATTTCTGCAAACGTTTTGGAATTGATTAAACCAATTTTTAGGTGACATCCGGGTGATATTTTGCCATTCTTTTAAAATCACTACCTTTAACATTATCTTTGTTGTTATTGTATGTAGGCAATCCTACGCTCCAGGAAATCCCATAGATGGGGTTCTATGGGGTTTAAGTCCGGCGATTGCGTTGGCGAGTGCAACTGGTCTTTGATGTTGTACAGGAACCAAAGCTTTATATTATGAGCAGTATGCTTTGGGTCGTTGTCTTGCTGCGACCAAAAGTTATCAACCAACCCCAAATTTTCCCTGCTCTGCTGCAAATTGTCTTTTAAAATTTGCAAATAAGCCTTATGGCCCATAATGAAATCTATAAGCACTAGGTTGCCAACTCCATTCGCCGCCATACAACCCCACACCATCACTCCGCCACCACCGTGCTTTACAGTTAACAAAAGGATGTACCGCTGTTACGCCTCACAAGTTTTCTGCCTTATATTCCGAAAATACAGAACTTGCTCTCGTCACTAAAAAGAACTTTATTCCAGGGCACGTAGGAGGTTCTTTTTTAAAATTTAATGATTCGTATCCTCAAGTAATTCTTTGTTTAACTTCTGCTTAATGTCTGTGGCAATTTGCCAAGCTGTTATTCCAAGCTTAAGCCTGGATGGGGCCATCCAGAACGTGGTTTTGACTTAATAGATCCGGTGGAATTCAAGTTGCCAGCCACTCTTTGTACAGAATAGTGACTTCTGCCTACGATTTTGCCAATTTCCCGCAATGATTTTTCCTCATTACGAAGTTTGACAATTAATTTCGATTACGTTTTTTTTTTTAGAATGCTAAAATTCACTAAAACAACGAGCAATAAGAAGTTTCTTGCGCTTTTATCACCGTTATTTGTGATCTAACGGCTTAAAAAACTGCATAATTAGCTTTTACAAGTACCATTTTCAGTTTGTACGCATACTTTTTCTTGTTCCATATCCCATGAATTTGTACCTTTTTAATTTTTAAAAAATAGGTTAAGTACTTAAAGCTAAAAAAGCCTTCTTATATTATTAATAATAAATGTGTTTATAACATAAAAAAAATGAACCGATATTATTTATATAAATAAATTTTTTTGCCATCAAAGTTATGTATTGAGTGTGTACGCAAGTACTGGCAAGTGTATATCGTGTAAATTTCTATAAGCTTGCCAAAAAAATGTTTGCCACGCCCACTCAAACGCCCACAAACCGCCCAAAAACTGTCATGCCCATACATTTGTTGCAACATTGGGCAGGGCAATGGCTTGGCCGATATTGCGGTAGACCGGCTGTTGGCGGATGTTTACCGTGCTAGGGTCAGCACTTGCAGGGCATCGTCTTGGCTCCTATGTTTCTGAAGCGGCTGTCAGCAGCTCCAAGCCGTTCGAGGGGCTTAACGGTGGCTGTAGTACCATCTGCTGGGGGTATGGTAACTCCTTCTTCCTCAAACCGGAGCGACGGCCATAGAGGTGGAATGGTCGGAGAGACGGCCGGGTACTCCATATCTTGACAAGGATATAGAATTGTTGTAGATTTCCGATTTAAGAACATCACTGTTGTAAGAATTCCGACTGATGTGTACATTTTGTTATGAATGATACTTCGTGTGCCTGGGAGGAATACCTCGGTGTTCTTCTTCTAGGTAGACGGTGTTGTCATAAGTCATTTCGTTACTTCAGTAATACTTCTTTAATCCAGTAATTTGCATCGGTTTATGATGGGGTATAGGGTTAAGTTCTAAGCGTTGAAGATGAAGATGACGCCTTCCTCTGGTTCCAAGATGTCGGATGCCTGTTTCTTTGATGTTGCAGGAGCTCGTGGTTGTAAGGAGTATGTTTTCGAAGTTGCGGGTGGGGATGTTTGTTGGATTTTCGCAGTTGAATTTACTGTTAATTTTTGTACATTTGTTTTCAAATGTCTTAGTTGTGTGGTCGTTTTATGTAAGTATGTAGCGTACACGTATATTGGTATTAAATGGGAGTGCCCCTTTTGGGTCTGCAAAGACACCCAATCGGTCATTTAGCATTATGTGTAATTTGTGGGCTATCTGGTTTGGTACTACGATTACTTTTATATCAGAGAAATTAACGCTATTATATTTTCCAAATTTAATTGGTTTTTTTCATTTATTTTTATTTTATTTTTGAAGTCCATCTGCGTTAGCGTGTCAAATCCTAATGTAGCGTCAAAGCTTGAGAGGTCCGGTAGAATGAAGAAGGGAACAGTCTTGTTGAAAAGTTCAACAATGCATTTATATTTCATCGTGTTGCAACCATGAAGAGACTTAACTGTAAATTCTTTTTGTACCGGCGTTATGTACTTAAGTTCTGTGAGGCTGTATATAGTTTTTTGAAGAGCCGGTGTCGATTAAGATTTTTATGGTTTTCCCTGCTACCTTTCTTTCTATAAACGGTAGCAAGGACCTTTGGCTAAAAAATGCGCATTGTCATAATTTGTAGGTTCGTGGTCAATATCCTCTGTTGCCCCTTGTTCATACTCATTTTCATCTGACTCCTCTAGATCTTCTTCCTGTAAACCTGGCAGTGACACTATTTGGTCTATTTTTTATATGTTCATAGTCAATTTGCGCCTGAACAGGCCTTGAGGTTTGTTGTTGTTGCTGTTGAGTTGGCCAAACATTTTCAAGTTGGGGCAAACTACCCTGGCTCAAGATTGGTCCTTGCCTAAGTTGGTTCGTTCGAATGCTTCGCATAGATACGTCAGTATCAAGCAGCTGAATCGGTGCCTGGACTGGTATTTGACCTGCTTGGCTGTCAAAACTGAGCCCAAACTGGCGCTTACTAAAATAGGGGTTTTTGCATTGCATACAAATTAAATTATTTGGTTGGAATTTAAATAAAAAAATTTATTTTTTATTTCATTTTTAAAGTTGTACTTAAAACGTGTGTGATGTTTTGAAATATCTAGTGTTTTTTTTTTTTTTTTTTTTTCGTTAATCGCCGCTTGAGTAGATCTGTTCTAGCTGTTGTGTTTCTCCTTTTAATATCGTGCGTTTTAGATTTAGTTGTCTCCTTTTGATATCATAGGTTTTAGATTGAGATTTAGATTTAGATTTAGATTTAGATTTAGTTGTCGCTCTTCTCTAAAGCTCCGATGCGCTTACATTAAGCCGGGCATAAGCAATAAGTGACTCAGTTAACTTATACAAGTTAACAACCGTAATTATTTTCGTTTTCTTTATTTCTTTCTTTCTATTCTGTTCTGTTCTCTGTACAGTTGCTTTACAGTTTTTCGTTTTTGATGGGTCACAAGCAACCCTTTACTTGAATTGATTATTTGAAACTAAAACTAAGAGACAAACTATTTTCCTAAGTCCCTAGCAATCAAGTGTGAGCGTCGGCAGGCAAAAGGGATGTTGTTGAGACGCATCGATGGTTTGAATGCCAGGTGCGTCGATTTGAAGGACCATCTTTTTTCCTCTCCGGCAGCACCAATTTGTCGCGGAGATCAGGGCAGCGATCATCATTAGTATTGCTGCGCCGAACACTCTGTTTATTGTTGAGTGCGTTCGAAGTTTGCGCAACTCGGATGTGTTATTCAGATGAAGCTGCTCGAGTGCTTCTGGCGAGAGAATTCGTAGACGTCCCACCTCGTATGGAGTCAGCATATCAGTGGTGGCGCAGTTTTTGTTGAAGCCACTTCATTGTTGTTGAACTCTGGGCCGTTGATTTTCAGGGTCTCGTTCAGGAACGTTATCAAGTAGGTGCCGCTCAATAATAAATTTTTTTTTACATATTTTTAAGCCGTTGAAACTTTTGCAGAAGGCATTAATCCGTATATTTCGTCTTTAATTTTGAAAATTTCTTTAGTTGGTAAGTTAATGATATTATTGTTTTTCTTTACTGATCTTATTTGATAATTTAGGAAATTAATTGATTTTAATATTGGAATTTTAATGACATACAAAATTGTAGTTCCGTTGTGCAAAACGGAAACGTCTGAAAATTTTAAAATTTCCTCGACCGTTAAGGCAGAAGCCAACATACTACTGCTTTTAAGTAGGCTGGTGATCTCTTCCAACTCGAACTCGCTCAGCAGAAATGTATTCACAACACCCAGCTTCGCCCATTGGATGGCAAATTTAATGTTGACTATCTCCTCTTTTACGAGCCTAATCCAGATGTCATTCTGTCGAGTAGATGTCAATATGGATAATTTGTCCGGGGTATTCTGGCAAAGGAGTTTCTTTGATCTTCGGATGTGTGTGATGTCTGTCATATTTAGAGGTCTTACACATTTACATTTCTGTGTGCTCTGTTGTGTGTCCTAAATATTTGTTCTTCCTGTTCGGCTTCGTTAGCAAGGTCTTTAACCTTAGTTTGAGAGAATCTAATCTTGAAACCCTTAAAATGGATGGGGTAGAGACTTGTATTTTCCCCATTACATCCTCAGATGTGAAAATTCCGTTAATCACGGATGAGTTAAGATATTTCTTCAGATCCGACAAGAGGCTATCAGGTGTGAACAATTTACGATCCACAAATGCCTATGGAATGTCGGGAATGGAGTGTCAAGTGATTAATTCTCTTTTTTTTTTTTTGTAGCGTGCGTTTATTTATTTAAGATCTGTCCGAGTGGACAATAATTAAATGGTTTGGCTTGTGACTTAACTTAAGGGATACTACATGTATTTGGGGCGGGTTTTAAATTCATTTGTTATTGTTGTGGTAGGTCAAGGGGATGTCTCCTCATTAGTCGTCTGCTGGTTTGGCTGTTGTACAATAGGTTTATGGCGAGGTGGTTGGGGTGGTACTCAAGCTTTCTGAGGTATCTCTCGCTGTGCCTGGAGATTTCTTCTGAGACCGTAGGTGCAGATTGGCTTGAGGATTGCTTTGAGGTTTTGCCTCAGCTTGGACCTTCTCCCAATGAGCCATTGCATCTGCCTCAATCGCGCATCGACCTGTATACGTTTGTTGAGTAAGTGGGGACGCCATGTGAGCCTGCGGTTCAGGGTCAGCCCTAGATACTTGGGTGCGGGCACGTTGGGAATGATCGTTCCGTTCAGCGTGACCGGTGGGCAGTCTCCTCTTCGTAGTGAGAATGTGGTTTGAGTTGACTTTTCCGCGTTCACTACGATGTTTTATCTGCTGAGCCAGGGCTGTAGCGCGTCCATTTGCCTTTGTACTATCTCAGAGGCTTCTCTTGGTTTGGATGATGGAGCGAGGAAAGCAGTGTCGTCTGCATATGTGGCTATCATTAGGTTCCTGGAGGGGATAATGGGAAGGTCTGCGGTGTAAAGGGTGTATAGGATTGGTCCGAGTACGCTGCCTTGCGGAACTCCAGCTCTGATCAGTCTGACTAGAAAGGCTCTTTCCTCAGTGTAGGATTTAAGGAGGGTAAAATGAGGGCTTGGGAGGCAGGATTTTAGTTTATGGAGGAGTCCAGGATGCCAGGATGTGCAGCAATATTTCTTCTGCTCGTATGCCTCGAGGATGCGTTCGACTAGCCGGTGGCACTGTTCCGGTGTTCCACGGCAGCGTCTGAAGCCGAACTGGTGATCGGGGATCAATCCGGCCTCGTCCAGTACAGGCAATACTCTGCGCTGAGGATTGCCAGTAGCCTAATCGGACGATAGGAGGCTAGGTTAGCTTCAGGCTTACCAGGCTTCAGGAGGACAATAACTTCTGCTCTTTTCCAATACTTCGGGAAGTACCCTAAACGGAAGCAGCCGTTGTAAATGTTGGCCAGCATTTGCGTGCAGCGGAGTGGTAGCATCTTTAAGGCTGCTGCATCTATGCGATCCAGACCTGGAGATTTGCTGTTCTTTAATAGGGCGATCTCCTGCGCAACCTCCTCCGGGTTGACTGGTTCCAACGGCGGGCCGGGAAGGCTTGGACTGTCGAGGAATCTGGCGGTTTCGGCACGCTCTTCGGCAGTGCAGCAGTCGAACGGTGAGAAGGCATTGAATAGGTGTTCGGCGAATGCTTCTGCTTTTTCAGCGTCCGATCGGCACCAGGATCCATCCGCTTTGCGCACTGCAGATACCTTTTTAGCCGGTCGTTTTATGTGGCGGGTGACGTTCCACAGGTTGTGATCCGGATCCCCTGGAGAGAGTTCCTCGAGGAACTCCTCCTGGCGTAGACTGGAAATCTTTTCCTTAAGCTCCTTTGTGGCGTGATTGAGCGCTGTTTTGTCTCTTTTGTTGCGCGACAGGAACCAGACTCTCCTCAGACGCCTCTTTTGAGCCACAAGTGCCGCAATTTCCGGGGACCAGAGGTGGAGATCTCTGCTAGGTGTTCTCGCAGTTGTTGGGTGCGGTGGGCTTGCGAATTCCGCAGCTTTTTGTATCTCCCTAGTGAGATGTCCGATGGCTTCGTCAATGGCCCTGGGTGTATTGAGGAGGGGGTTCGGATTGAGGGCGGAGAGCAACCAGGATGCGAACTTGGCGGCGTCGGTATGTTTCCCAGTGAGCCTCCTGGGCCGGGTTTTTCTGAGGACGGGTGTGCTGACTAATACGTTTATTGCGCAGTGGTCGGACGGAGATCTGCATTTGTGGTGCAGCTAATCTTTGCATATCCCATGTCTTTTGACACGATAATGTCCAGCAGATCTGGAGGCTTGAGGGGATCGGTTGGCCAGTGAGTTGGCTCTCCAGTGGAGTGACTGTCCAGGCTGTGGCGTTACAGGTACTGGAACAGTGTTTTCCCTTTGTGATTGTTGGCGCGCGATCCCCACCAAGGGTGTTTGGCGTTAAAATCTCCAGCTGCTATGAAGCGGGGCCCAAAATGATCGAAGAACTCACTGAGATGGGTTGCCATTATGCGGTATCTAGAGGGAAAGTAGACCGCTCCAATGTTGATGTCTCCTTGCGGGCTGGCGTTCCTGATGATAGGACATTGTGCCCAGTCTTGCTGAAACGCGGGCAGCTCTAGGTATTGGATACCGCTCCTCCATCATCCTTCATCATCACAGCGATGCTCCATACAACAGTACCGCTGTGTATGACCGAAGCCTTGGCATCTGTAACATTGTGGTACATCGTTTAACTTCTGTGGCGGTTCGATGGTTACAACCGACCTGCATATTTGCTTGGCGTGATAAACATCTTTGTTGTTGCTGGAGGTTGGCAAAGAAGATTCCCAGAGGTTCTTTTGTTCTTCTGCCAATGGGATTATGCACATCTCTTACAGTGTGAGTTTATCCTCAGAGTTCTCTTGGTCGTCTTCGCTCGAAAGCATAGCAAAGGTGTTGTTGGCCAGCTTTTTGCGCAGCGCTGCGCTGTGCTTGGATTGTCATCCAGCTCCACTCCCTGCCAGTCCATCCTCTCCAAGGTTGGTACGGAGTGAGGAGGGGGAGAAGTTGGGCACAGTTAGCCGGTGTGCCAACGCAGTGGCACGTGGCAGCGGTGGCACGTGTGCGATGGTATTAGTGCGTTAAGTTCGTAGGCTGGGCCAATCAGAACGCGCGACAAGATCACGCGACGCGAGGTGGCTGGGCAAGGGTAACGGGACTTAGAACTGATAAGACAATTTGCTGTCGATCCGCAGGCACGTCTGCACTCGTTGAGTGTTTGATCGCCAATGTGAGTAATTCTCTGACTCAGATTTCCTGAAGAAAATTTGATTTTTAAATGCATTTATTGGGGCTTCAACGGTAGTTATCAACCCATGGCTCGAACTGTCAGAGCTGTGCATTGTTGAGGCTACTGAGTTTATTTGCGCGACTGTCGGTCCTCTGGACAGAGCGTCGGCCACAGCGTTTTCTCTGCCTGGTTTATAGAGAATCTCATAGTCATATTCCTCGAGGTATGATTTACATCTTTTGATCCTTGCATTTCCATTCCAGCTGCTGAGGGAATGGGTCAGAGGCTGATGGTCCGTGAAGACTTTCACCTTTGCTTTACCGTAAAGGTAAAGTTTGAGCTTTTTTAGAGCCCATGGCCAGCATTTCTTTCTCATTTGTGGCGTCGTTTTCTTCCGCCTTCGAGAGTGTTATCGATAAAAATGAAATGGGTCTGTTTTCTTGTGAAAGAACAGCACCTACTGCGAAATTGTAAGCGTCCGTTGTTTGGTGAAATTTTTTTTTTAAATCCGGGTAATGGAGTACCACGTCTGGGGAAATCAAACTGCTCTTCAATTTCTTGAAGGCTTCCATTGCTTCGCTATTAAGGGAGACGGATTTTTTTGACGATAATGTCTTGGAAATTCGTCCATCCTCATCTCTCAAAAGCGAGCTAAGTGGTTTTGCTCTCTTAGCGTAGTTAGGAATAAATTTCCTGCGATCCGGATAATCCCAAGAATGATCTCAATTCTTTGAGTGTTCTTGGAGTTGGAAAGTCTGAAATTGCCTGTACTTTAGTTGGACTGGTTTCTATGCCCTTGTCGGACACGACGAAACCCAGGAATTCTACCTTCCTCTTCATAAACTCGTATTTATCCAACTGACATTTCATGTTGGCTTGTTGCAAGGTCCTTAAAATCATGTCCAGGTTTTCGCAATGGGTTTCGTCATTTTTGCTAAAGATGATGATATCGTCTATATAAATAAAACATATTTTGCCAATATGCTTATGAAGAATATCGTCGAGAGCGCGTTGGAATATTGATGGTGCATTTTTCAGACCGAATGGGAGTCATGTGAACTCGCAAAGGCTCCGCTATTTGCTTATTTACTTCATCCTTTAGGGACATGGGGTATTGATAAAATTTCGAACACACAGGTGTATCCGATGTGGTTCGAATCGCTGCCCTCACATTTGTTGTGTAAGTCAGTTTTTGGTTTGGGTCTGCGAAGAGACCTGGATAGTTATCAATTACCCGATTCAATCTTTCCCTTTGTTCTTGTTCCAAGTGATCTATTCTGGGGGTGATCGTGCTAACAGCCTCGAATCCTTGTTTCTTAATAGGAATCCTACTTCCGTTTCCCAGTGTTATGGTCAAATTTCCCAGAACTATCTGTGCTCCCATTTCTTTTAGAGTGTCTTTACCGAGTATTCCGTCAAGATGTTAATAGGAAAAATTGTATCTCCCAGTCAAAAAGGTCTGCTTTCTTATGGTGTGTTATTTTTATATCGCCACCCGGAGTGGCAGGTATGAAAGGGTTCTTCATTCGACACCAGATTGGGCTAAATATAGTTTTTGTTAGAGCCCGTGTCGATCAACACTTTTAGAACCTTTCCACTCCTCACTCTACATTTGAAGTATGGTAGTGAGGAGTCTTTTAATTTAAAAAATGCAATACTTGGTCTGTTAATTCGTCGCAATATTCGTTCATGGTGCAATTTATGTCATTCTTGGTTTTATATTTTTGCATCGACCGTCGGTAGTCTGTCATGCTTGGACTCGGCCCAGCTATTTCGACAGTTGGCTGTCCCATGTCCATTGTTTGGATGTTATAGTTTCTTTGTCTTTTGTTTATGTCTGAAATATGACCGCCCGGTCGTTTGTCGGCGTCAAAATGTGGTCTGTTTATGTAATTTACTTTTCACGTCTGTAAGCTGCGGTCCACGTCCATTGGTTTTGGTTTTGGTTGTGGCTTGGCCGCGAAAGGACGGGGTGGGGCATTATGCTGTTGCCATTGTTGTTGATAGTTTTGTTGGGGTGCGGCGAACGGTGGCCAAAGGCACTCGACGGCTGAAAATTGCGGGGTACCGGTATGGGTTTTTCGTTTCCCCTGAAGCCCGACTGTTGCCCCTTATTTGCCGCATGGTTTGATCGGTATGTTTGGTTTTCAAGTTTTAGGCATAATGCAAAGCTGAGGGAAGATCGGAAGAGGCGAGAAAAGTCTCCTCGAAGGCCTCTAATAAAAGTGTCCAGAGCTTTATATCTATACATTTTTGTAACGAAATGCTCAGATTCTCGGCTCATTTGCATGCAGCTAAGCTTATTTAAATTAAGTGAGAGATTTTTGTAAACGTCTTGGTGGAAGTCTTCTACCGACTGCTGGTGACCTTGGACTAAAATTGACATTTGGTATTCTAATGTAGTTATGTCTCGCTTATCTGCGTAATGCAGAGTGAGACATCTTGACATGGCATTCCAATCCAGCGGAATGCTGTAGGATTCGAGTGCTACGTCGGCACTTCCGACAATTTTGTTTCTTATGGTATGAAGTATACCATAATATTTTGGAGTACCCACAAATGGGGTATAAGTCTCCATGATTCTATCAACGCTTTTTTTCCAAGAGCCAAATTCTGCTGGGTTTCCAGAGAATTCCCTGATCGATTTTACGATATCAGGCACCCTGTCAAAGTCCACTAAATTGTTTCTGTATTCAGGCTCGACGACCTGATAGCCCACGTCAGTGAAGTCAAGTGTATCGTTGTTTATTTGTTTTATCAGTCCGGGTAAAATTGGGGCCACCGTTTGGCCGATTAAGCCTGTCAACTGTTTAATACTCTTATCTACGCGCTGCCGTTCAGGCAGGTCGGGTCTTTCTACGGCTACAGGTCTCTCATTTGAACGGAGAATTGATGGTCTTAATAGATTATTGGGGTTTGCCATGTTGGCTTTTAACTCGGACAACGCTTACACAAAACGAATCCTAACAAAACAAAAAAAGGCACGAGCGTTGTGGTCTTGGTGATTTAAACCACTCAAACTATTCGAGTTCGAATTATCTTGATCACAACCTGTTGTAGTCTTTCAAAATGTAATGTCGAACCAGTTCTGGGGTCGATGAAATGTTAAAGTACAAGTGTATTAAATTTCAAATTTCAAAATTAAGAATTTTCTGCAAAATATATTTCTCTTTTATTTGTTTTCTTAGCTAATAATAAAATTGTTGTGGTCACTCCTCCTGGCCGGGTGTAGGTCATCCTTTTTGCCTGTCTTGTGCTACTGGGGATCCACGTCAATACTCCAAAGAAGGTATCCTGCGGGCTAGCCTGACAGGAATGTGATCCACCGGTGGGCAATGTTTTGCCGTTGGGTATTTTCCTCTTTCGGAAAATCTTGTTCTTTTCAAACAGTTTATTTTATTTTATTGCCGACCGCGAATTTTTGTTCATTAACTCTCGGGAGTTTCTTCGGCACTATTTAAACCAACGAATATTTTTATACCAAATTTTTATTTTGCTCCGTGACTTAAAATTTAGTCTGTCGTTCGCGTTTATTCGCTGGTCCCTGTTAGTGCGCCAGTTAAGAACCGTAATTATTTTCGTTTTCTTTATTTCTTTCTTTCTATTCTGTTCTGTTCTCTGTTGCCTTACAGTTTTTCGTTTTTGATGGGTCGCAAGCAACCCTTTACATGAATTGATTATTTGAAACTAAAACTAAGAGACAAACTATTTCCCTAAGTCCCTAGCAATCAAGTGTGAGCGTCGGCAGCGTCGCAGCAGGCATCGGCAGCGAAACAGTTTGATGCGGGACAACGATTTATAGAGCAATAACTTACATATATTCTTGATCAGTATCAATAGCAGAGTCCGTATGAACGCCTCCATCTCAGGAAATACAAAAGCTAGAATGTAGAGATTAAGATATTCAAAATGTTGCCACGCCCACTCTAACACCCACAAGCCGCACTAAGCTGCCACTTTTAAAAAATGTTGTGATATTTTTTTGTTTATACACTTGCCAGAAAAAGTATGCGTACACACTCAATGAATAACTTTGATGGCAAAAAAAGTATATTTATATAAATGATATCGGCTTCATATTTTTTTATGTTATAAACATATTTATTAATAATAATATCAGAAGGCTTTCTTAGCTTTAAGTACTTAACTTATTTTATACAAAATTTATGGGATATGGCACAAGGATAAGTATGCGTACAAGCTGAAAAACACTTAAAAAACGGCGCTTACATTAACAAAATATAAAAAATCAATACGAAGTTGGATACCCCTTTCTTTTAATGATTTCTGCCAAACGTTTTGGAATTAATTGAAGCAATTTTTGGGTGACGTCCGGGGTAATGTTTTGTCATTCTTTCAAAATCACGACCTTTAACATTATCTTTGTTGTTATTGTATGTAGGCGAATCCTACGCTCCAGGAAATCCCATAGATGGGGTTCTATGGGGTTTAAGTCCGGCGACCGCGGTGACGAGTGCAACTGGTTTCTGATGTTGTACAGCAACCAAAGCTTGATATTATAAGCAGTATGCTTTGGATCGTTGACTTGCTGGGACTAAAAGTCATCAACTAACCCCAAGTTTTCCCTGCTCTGCTGCAAATTGTCTTTTAAAATTTGCAAATAAGCCTTATGGCCCATAATGAAATCTATAAGCACTAGGTTGCCAACTCCATTCGCCGCCATACAACCCCACACCATCACTTCGCCACCACCGTGCTTAACAGTTAACAGAAGGATGTACCGCTGTTACGCCACACAAGTTTTCTGCCTTATATTCCGAAAATGCAGAACTTGCTCTCGTCACTAAAAATAACTTTATTCCCGGGCATGTAGGAGGTTCTTTTTTAAAATTTAATGAATGGTATTCTCAAGTAATTCTTTGTTTAACTTCTGCTTAATGTCTTTGGCAATTTGCCAAGCTGTTATTCCAGGCTTAAGCCTCACCGTCTTCAAAACATCCCGTTTCTCGCGATCGGTCAGTTTTTGGGGCCTTCCAGAACGTGGTTTTGATTTAATAGATCCGGTGGAATTGAAGTTGCCAGCCACTCTTTGTACAGAATAGTGCATTCTGCCTACGATTTTGCCAATTTCCCGCAATGATTTTCCCTCATTACGAAGTTTCACAATTAATTTCCTCAAATCGGGATCAATTTCTTTTTCCTTCCTGCCCATTACGAATTTTTTATTAGAATGCTAAAATTCACTACAACAACGAGCAATAAGAAGTTTCTTGCGCTTTTATCACCGTTATTTGTGATCTAACGGCTTAAAAAACTGCATAATTAGCTTTTACAAGTACCATTTTCAGTTTGTACGCATACTTTTTCTTGTTCCATATCCCATGAATTTGTACCTTTTTAAATTTAAAAAATAAGTTAAGTACTTAAAGCTAAGAAAGCCTTCTGATATTATTAAAAATATATGTGTTTATAACATAAAAAAATGAAGTCGATATTATTTATATAAATATACTTTTTTTGTCATCAAAGTTATGTATTGAGTGTGTACGCATACTTTTTCTGGCAAGTGTATATCGTGTTAATTTCTAAAAGCTTGCCAAAAAAATGTTTGCCACGCCCACTCAAACGCCCACAAACCGCCCAAAACTGTCATGCCCACACATTTGTTGCAACATTGGGCAGGGCAATGGCTTGGCCGATATTGCTGTAGACCGGCTGTTGGCGGGTGTTTATCGTGCTAGGGTCAGCACTTGCAGGGCAACGTCTTGGCTCCTATGTTTCTGAAGCGGCTGTCAGCAGCTCCAAGCCGTTCGAGGGGCTTGGCGGTGGCTGCAGTACCATCTGCTGGGGGTATGGTAACTCCTCCTTCCTCAAACCGGAGCGATGGCCATAGAGGTGGAATGGTCGAAGAGACGGCCGGGTACTCCATATCTAGACAAGGATATAGAATTGTTGTAAATTTCTGAGTTAAGAACATCACGGTTAGAGCTATTGTAAGAATTCCAACTGATGTGTACAGTTTTGTTATGAATGATACTTCGTGTGCCTGGGAGGAATATATCAGTGTTCTTCTTCTAGGTAGACGGTGTTGTCAGAAGTCATTTCGTTACTTTGAATCGAGCAGTTGGTGTAAGTATTCATCGTTGATCCAGTAATTTGCATCGGTTTATGATGGGGTATAGGGTTATGTTCTTAGCGTTGAAGATGACGCCTTCCTCTGGTTCCAAGATGTCGGATGCCTGTTTCTTTGATGTTGCAGGAGCGTGTGATTTTAAGGAGTATGTTTTCGAAGTTGCGGTCGGGGATGTTTGTTGGATTTTTGCAGTAGAATTTACTGTTAATTTTTGTACATTTGTTTTCAAATGTCTTAGTTGTGTGGTCGTTTTATGTAAGTATGTAGCGTACACGTATGGTAGCAATAATATTGGTATTAAATGACAGTGCCGTTTTTGGGTCTGCAAAGTCACCCAATCGGTCTTTTAGCATTATGTGTAATTTGTCGGCTATCTGGTTTGGTACTACGATTACTTTTATATCAGAGAAATTAAACCTATTACATTTTACAAATTTAATTTGTTCGACTAAGTTTCCGATTTTTAATATATTATTTTTCAAGTCCAATGATGCATTCATCTGCGTTAGCGTGTCAAATCCTAATATAGCGTCAAAGCTTGAGAGGTCTGGTAGAATGAAGAAGGGAACAGTCTTGTTGAAAAGTTCAACAATGCATTTATATTTCACCGTGTTGCAACCCTGAAGAGACTTAACTGTAAGTTCTTTTTGTACCGGCGTTATGTACTTAAGTTCTGTGAGGGGCTGTATTTAGTTTTTTGAAGAGCCGGTGTCGATTACGATTTTTATGGTTTTCCCTGCTATCTTTCTTTCTATAAACGGTAGAAAGGACCTTTGGCTTAAAACTGCGCATTGTCATAATTTGTAAGTTCGTGGTCAATATCCTCTGTTGCCCCTTGTTCATACTCATTTTCATCTGACTCCTCTAGATTTTCTTCTTGGGCTAAATGGTTCACTCTTTGATGTTTCGGTCCTGTAAACCTGGCAGTGACACTATTTGGTCTTCTTTTTATATGTTCATAGTCAATTTGCGACTGAACAGGCCTTGAGGTTTGTTGTTGTTGCTGTTGATTCGGCTAAACATTTTCAAGTTGGGGCAAGCTACCCTGGTTCAAGATTGGTGCTTGCCTAAGTTGGCTCGATCGAATGCTTCGCATAGATACGTCAATATTAAGCAGCTGAATCGTTTCCTGGACTGGTATTTGACCAAAAATGGGCCCAAACTGGCGCTTACTAACATAGGGGTTTTTGCCTTGCATACAAATTAATTTATTTGGTTGGAATTTAAATAAAAAAATTTATTTTTTATTTCATTTTTAAAGTTGTACTTAAAATGTGTGTTATGTTTTGAAATATCTAGTGCTTTTTTTTTTGTTTAATCGCCGCTTGAGTAGATGTGCTCCAGCTGTTGTGTTTCTCCCTTTAATATCGTGCGTTTTAGATTTAGTTGTCTCCTTTTGATATCATAGGTTTTAGATTTAGTTGACACCTTTTTATATCGTGCCTTTTAGATTTAGTTGTCGCTCTTCTCTCAAAAGCTCAGATGCGCTTACATTAAGCCGGGAATAAGCAATAAGTGACTCAGTTAACTTATACATATATTCTTCATTAGTATCAATGGCCGAGTCCGTATGAACGCCTCGATCTCAGGAAATACAAAAGCTAGAATGTTGAGATTAAGATATTCCAAATTTCGCCACGCCCACTCTAACACCCACAAGCCGCACTAAGCTGCCACTCCCACACTTTTAAAAAATGTTGTGATATTTTTTTGGTTTATACACTTGCCAGAAAAAGTATGCGTACACACTCAATGCATAACTTTGATGGCAAAAAAAGTATATTTATATAAATGATATCGCTTCATATTTTTTATGTTATAAACACATTTATTAATAATAATATCAGAAGGCTTTCATAGCTTTAAGTACTTAACTTATTTTATAAAAAATTCATGGGTTATGGCACAAGGATAAGTATGCGTACAAACTGAAAAACACTTAAAAAACGGCGCTTACATTAACAAAATATAAAAACTCAATATGAAGTTTGATACCCCTTTCTTTTAATGATTTCTGCTAAACGTTTTGGAATTGATTGAAGCAATTTTTGGGTGACGTCCGGGGTGATATTTTGCCATTCTTTCAAAATCACTTTCTTTAACATTATCTTTGTTGTTATTGTATGCAGGCGAATCCTACGCTCCAGGAAATCCCATGGATGGGTTTCTATGGGGTTTAAGTCCGGCGACTGCGGTGGCGAGTGCAACTGGTTTTTGATGTTGTACAGCAACCAAAGCTTGATATTATGAGCAGTATGTTTTAGGTCGTTGTCTTGTTGGGACCAAAAGTCATCAACCAACCCCAAATAAACACTATAAACACTAGGTTGCCAGCTCCATTCGCCGCCATACAACCCCACACCATCACTCCGCCACCACCGTGCTGAACGGTTGGTGCAAGGATTTGCACATCGAAGGATGTACCGCTCTTACGCCACACAAGTTTTCTGACTAATATTCCGAAAATGCAGAATTTGCTCTCGTCACTAAGAATAACTTTATTCCAGGGCATGTAGGAGGTTCTTTTTTAAAATTTAATGAATGGTATTCTCAAGTAATTCTTTGTTTAACTTCTGCTTAATGTCTTTGGCAATTTGCCAAGCTGTTATTCCAGGCTTAAGCCTCACCGTCTTCAAAACATCCCGTTTCTCGCGATTGGTCAGTTCTTAGGGCCTTCCAGAACGTTGTTTTGACTTAATAGATCCGGTGGAATTGAAGTTGCCGCCACTCTTTGTACAGAATAGTGACTTCTGCCTACGATTTTGCCAATTTCCCGCAATGATTTTTCCTCATTACGAAGTTTGACAATTAATTTCCTCATATCGGGATCAGTTTCTTTTTCCTTCCTGCCCATTACGATTTTTTTATTAGAATGATTAAATTCACTAAAACAACGAGCAATAAAAAGTTTCTTGCGCTTTTATCACCGTTATTTGTGATCTAACGGCTTAAAAACTGCATAATTAGCTTTTACAAGTACCATTTTTAGTTTGTACGCGTACTTTTTCTTGTGCCATATCCCATGAATTTGTACCTTTTGATTTTTTTAAAAAATAACTTAAGTACTTAAAGCTAAGAAAACCTTCTGATATTATTAATAATTAATGTGTTTATAACATAAAAAAAATTAAGTCGATATTAAGTCGCTGCAGTCACTGGTAACCTGGCCGGTTGGCCGATGGTTGAATCTCCGGGGATCGGAGGTGGTAATTCCCAATTGATGAATTAGGAAGCTTACGATAGCTTCTGGCCTAGAGACTCAGATAGCGTATTCAAAAATATATAACGGCGCTTGCCGAAGTTATATTTAGTGAGCTGTAGGTGCTCTTTATTCAATGGATATCAAATATGAACTGCTTAAAAGCTAACAAAGGAAAAGCTTTATGGCGGTCTCTGCCAATGTGCAGAGCTTCTGCCGGCTATGAGCTTCACAACATTTTTTAAAACTGTGGGAGTGGCAGCTTAGTGCGGCTTGTGGGCGTTAGAGTGGACGTGGCAACATTTGGAATATCTTAATCTCTACATTCTAGCTTTTGTATTTCCTGAGATTGAGGCGTTCATACGGACTCGGCTATTGATACTGATCAAGAATATATGTATAGTTAACTGAGTCACTTATTGCTTATGCTTATGTAAGCGCATCGGAGCTTTTGAGAGAAGAGCGACAACTAAATCTAAAAGCCACGATATAAAAAGATGTCAACTAAATCTAAAACCTATGGCAAGCTTCCAACATGACTTAATTACTCATTTCCCGTCTACACAGTTTCGCTATTGTAAAAATGTTGTAATGGACGTAACCAATAGAAACGAACAGTTAGAAATTATCACGGAACACAATCGTGCACACAGAGCGGCTCAGGAAAATATCAAGCAAATCCTCCGCGATTACTATTTCCCCAAAATGGGCAACCTAGCAAAAGAAGTGGTTGCAAATTGCAGAGTATGCACCAAAGCCAAATATGACAGGCACCCAAAAAAGCAGGAGCTCGGGGAAACACCCATACCAAGTTACACCGGCAAAATGTGGCACATTGACATCTTTTCAACCGATAGGAAGCAATTCTTAACATGCGTTGACAAGTTCTCGTAGCTTGCAGTGTACAACCGATGCTGCCCAGATGTCACAGGGCCCTTGCCCTTGCGACAATGAGGCCGCCTTCCAATTCTGAAACTATCACCTCTTTACTGAAAAACAGCTACCACATTGGCACCGCTGCATAGCTCGTCAAACGCTCAAGTGGAACAGTTTCACAGCACCTTGACAGAAATCGCCAGATGTCTTAAGCTAGACAAAAAAATCAGCGATTCGGTAGAACTAATCTTGAGGGCAACAGTAGAAAATAACAAGACCCTACACTCTGTCTCTCAGGAGAAATCGGTCGAGATCCTCCACACGGGTTCCGATGATCGCTGCCTAGACATTAAGGACAGGCTGATAAAGGCCCAGCAAGACAACATAGAAAGATGTAGCCCAGCTAGGCGAAGCCGTGTTTTTGAGGTAGGAGAAGAGGTATTTGTCAAAAACAATCAAAAAGTGCAGGCAGACCTGGAAACGTCTGTTCTTATTAAGGGGAGGGTGGTCCATAAGGACAACCTCAAATAGATCCCCCCACTTCTAATTTGCTAGTAAGCTATATTCTTTAATAGTAAGCCAGATTTAAGTTAAAACACCGAGGTCTCACTCTACGTTTGGATTGCAGGTTCGTCCTCACAACGCTCATCACCCTAGCAGTGGCAAATGCACGGATTACCGACTTCTCTCAAGTCAACTACATCCCAGTCGCAGATGAAGATGTGCTGGTGTTTGAACAACGCGACTACTTGAGGCACCCGAGCAACCTTTGCGAATTTATTAGTATGGTAGATGAGACAGAAAAATTCTACGAGTCTTTTTCGCAGTCGCATATGCGCAAATTACTAGATGTTGATACAGATCATCTGAGAACCTTGTTGCCCGTTTTAAAAATACACCACAGAATTGCGGGAAGTTTAGATTTCTTAGGGACAGCTCTAAGGTAGTTGCGGGGACTCCAGATGCCTCAGATTTCTTGAAAATCAGGATGACAGAAGCTTAGCTAGTGGACTCAAACTACAGGCAGATTAATATAAGCTCTGAAACTCAAAAACAGATATACAAACTAACCGACACCATTAATAAAATTATCAAAACCCGACAAAACGATTTGGTTGACACCCCACATCTGTACGAGGCACTGCTAGCAAGAAATAGAATGCTGACAACAGAAATACAAAGTTTAATTCTCACTGTACCATTGGCAAAAGCTAACATAGTAAACCCCACGATCCTTGACCATGTCGACACTCCAATAGTTAGTTTATTAGAAGCCGCAAAAATTAGGGTTCTCCAGTCCGATGACATTATCATATACTAATAGCCTATCCTAGAGTCAAAGTCAGATGTAAGAAAGTCCAAGTAATCCTACGGCTCGACGAAGACACTTTGGCGGAGTGTGAAGAAGACACCTTTTCGGTCAGCGAGTGCACGGAAACTATGCATAACACCTTCTGCGAAAGATCTCGACGCGGAACCTGTGCCCGTTTGCTCCATGCGGGTAACACGGCCCAATGCCATACTCAACCCGTCCCCCTGAGATCAGTAATGCCGGTAATACGGACGGCAACCCAGAGGTGCTCGTCAAAGGAACGCATCTGGTAACCTTCGAACGATCAGCTACCATCAACGGAACGGAGTTCGTAAATTTTCGAAAAACATTTTAGAAGCAGCCTGGCGTAGTAAGATCACCACTACTGAACATTTTCGGCCATGACCCGGTACTGAGCATGCCCTTGCTACACCGTATGAACAAAGACAACCGGCGCTTTATCCAAGGTTTCACGGACGAGGTTGCCACCGCAGGCTCCCCTAAACCTTGGTTCGTGGCTGGAGTGATCTTGAACGTTGGTCTAATTGGTTCACTCATCCTTTTTCTGGTACTAAGGAGAAAACGAGCCTCCGTGGAAATACAGCGATCGATTGATAAGCTTAATATAACCGAGGACGGATAAATCTGAGGGGGGGTAGCTAACAACTGAAGAGAGCAGCCAATATATTTGATTCAGCAACTAAGTAGTTTTACATAAACAACATTCTAGCAGCTAAGTAGTTTCACACGAATAATGCCTACGCGCCCAAAATGAGTTCAGCGCTCCGCGCTAAGAACGTCCAGCAGCGGTAATCGGACACTGCCTATCCGGAATGCCGCATTTCGGTGCATGGGAATGCTGAGTCGGCTTGCCGACTATGACTTTATGGCGTGATGCATTGGAGCTAGGGTATTTTTGTACTTCAGTTCTTTCTGGTCTGTCACTGGTATAATTACTAAGCCGCAAGGCCAGCGATTAGGCAGGAAAGTAACTCCCCAACATAACCATCATAAGAAGACATTATTACAACCAAGTTGCAATTGCACTGCAAGAAATCACAGACAGCCGCTAACGCCGCCACACCGCAATCGGACGATAAGAAGGGAAAAGGGCAGTGAGGTAACAGCATAACCTGTTACGACACCCTGCACTATATAGTTACCTTATTGTTCTCCCATTTGGGTGGTCCCTAAGAAGGCAGACGCCTCTGTGAAACAGAAATTTAGGTTAGTAGTGGACTATAGGAATCTCAACGAAATAACTGTCAACGACAAATTCCCCATCCCTTGAATGGATGAGATATTGGATAAACTCGGACGATGCCAATATTTTACAACGATTGATCTAGCCAAAGGTGTTCACCAAGTTCAAATGGATAACAATTCCATCGCGAAAACAGCTTTTTCAACCAAACACGGGCATTACGAATATACACGTATGCCCTTTGCTTTGAAAAATGCCCCTGCAACATTTCAGAGATGTATGAACAATCTTCTGGAAGATTTGATCTACAAGGACTGCTTAGTATACCTGGTTGATATTATAATTTACTCCACTTCATTGGAGGAACACATTCTATTTCTAAGGAAAGTCTGTGGGTAACTCAGGGATGCTAACTTAAAATTACAGCTAGACAAATGCGAGTTCATGAAATAGGAAACCGAATTCCTGGGACATATTGAAACCACAAACGGCATCAAACCCAATCCAAATAAAACTTATGCAATCACAAATTTTCCATTACCTAAAACACCAAAACAAATAAAATCATTTTTGGGATTATGTGGGTTCTACCCCATGTTCATTCCCAACTTTGCCAAGTTAGTTAAACCTATGACCCTTAAACTAAAGAAAAGTGCAGTAATCGATACCAAAAAAAAAGAAAGGTTAAAAGTTCTAATAACTTCAGACCCCATACTGATATATCCAGATTTCTCAAAGCTATTCTCTCTGACAACCGATGCAAGTAATTTAGCTATTGGCGCTGTGCTATCTCAAAATCATAAACCCATCTGTTATGCCAATAGAACATTAAATGAGCATGAGATTAATTACTCTACAATTGAAAAAGAATTGTTAGCTATCGATTGGGCAACGAAATCTTTCAGGTCATATTTATTCGGTAGACCATTTGAAATATTAAGTGATCATAAGCCTTTAGTATGGCTTAATAATATTAAAGAGCCAAACAAGAAGTTACAAAGATGTAAAATAAAATGCAAGGTGAAGTCGCAGATAGCGCAAACGCAACAGTCCACAGCGCGAGTGAAGATAATTTAAATTACATATCAATAACCGAAAGACCACTTAATTATTTCTCTAGACGGCTAGAACTAGAAAAAGGAAACAACGACACGACCAACGTAAGCCATTATTTTCAAAAGTTAAAAATTAAGATAATCTATAAAGAAATGACAGTTGAAGTCGCCAAAAACATCATTAAGGAATATTTGTGCACTTAGAACATTATTATATGTATATAGTTATAGTTTGCCTAAAAATGTTGCACATTGACATCTCTTCCGATAGGAATCAATAATTCGAAGTTTGCAGTAGTACAACCGGTGCTGTCCAGAACGATAGTGGATGCCCTTGCAACAGTGAGGCCGCCTATAATTCTGAAACTATCACCTCTTTACTGAAAAACAGCTACCACATTGACATTGTAAACGCGGCACCGCTGCATAGCTCGTCAAACCGTCAAGTGGAACGGTTCCACAGCACCTTGACAGAAATCGCCAGATGTCTTAAACTAGACAAAAAAATCAGCGATACGGTAGAACTAATCTTAAGGGCAACAGTAGAATTTAACAAGACCCTACACTCGGTCCCTCAGGAGAAACCGGTCGAGATCCTCCACACGGGTTCCGATGATCGCTGCCTAGACATTAAGGACATTCTGATAAAGGCCCAGCAAGACAACATCGAAAGATGTAACCCAGCTAGGCAGGGTTTTGAAGGAGAGGTATTAGGAGAAGAGGTATTTGTCAAACACAATCAAAAAGTGCAGGCACACCTTGAAACGTCTGTTCTTATTAAGGGGAGGGTGGTCCATAAGGACAACCTCAAATAGATCCACCCACTTCTAATTTGCTAGTAAGCTATATTTTTTAATAGTATGCCAGATTTAAGTTAAAACACCGAGGTCTCACTCTACGTTTGGATTGCAGGTTCGCCCTCACAACGCTCATCACCCTAGACCCTACACTCGGTCCCTCAGGAGAAACCGGTCGAGATCCTCCACACGGGTTCCGATGATCGCTGCCTAGACATTAAGGACATTCTGATAAAGGCCCAGCAAGACAACATCGAAAGATGTAACCCAGCTAGGCAGGGTTTTGAAGGAGAGGTATTAGGAGAAGAGGTATTTGTCAAACACAATCAAAAAGTGCAGGCACACCTTGAAACGTCTGTTCTTATTAAGGGGAGGGTGGTCCATAAGGACAACCTCAAATAGATCCACCCACTTCTAATTTGCTAGTAAGCTATATTTTTTAATAGTATGCCAGATTTAAGTTAAAACACCGAGGTCTCACTCTACGTTTGGATTGCAGGTTCGCCCTCACAACGCTCATCACCCTAGCAGTGGCAAATGCACGGATTACCGACTTTTCTCACGTCAACTACATCCCAGTCGTAGATGGAGATGTGCTGGTGCTTGAACAACGCGACTACTTGAGGCATTCGAGCAACCTTTCCGAATTTATTAGTATGGTAGATGAGACAGAAAAATTCTACGAGTCTTTTCCGCAGTCGCATATGCGCAAATTACTAGATGTTAATACAGATCATCTTAGAACCTTGTTGCCCGTTTTAAAAATACACCACAGAATTGCAGAATTGGAAGATTAGATTTTTTGGGGACAGCTCTGAAGGTAGATGCGGGGACTCCTCATTTCTCAGATTTCTTAAAAATTAGGATGACAGAAGCTCAGCTAGTAGACTTAAACTCCAGGCAGATTAATATAAACGCAAAAACTCAAAAACAGATAAACAAACTAACCGACACCATTATTAAAATTATCAAAACCCGACAAAACGATTTGGAGCCACACTGCTGGCAAGAAATAGAGTGCTGACAACAGAAATACAAAATTTAATTCTCACTTTAACATTGGCAAAAGCTAACATAGTAAACCCCACGAACCTTGATCATGCCGATCTGAAGTCACTTATTGCACAAGACACTCCAAAAGTTAGTTTATTAGAAGCCGCAAAAATTAGGGTTCTCCAGTCCGATGACATTATCCATATACTAATAGCCTATCCTAGAGTCAAAGTCAGATGTAAGAAAGTCCTCGTCTACCCGGTATCACACCAACAAGTAATCCTACGGTTCGACGAAGACACTTTGGCTGAGTGTGAAGAAGACACCTTTTCGGTCACCGAGTGCATGGAAACTACGCAACCGCAACTACGCTAACAACAGAAGAGAGCAGTCAATATATTTGATTCAGCAACTAAGTAGTTTTACATAAACACCACCCTAGCAGCTAAGTGGTTTCACAATCGGACATGACTTTATGGCGTGATGCATTGGAGATAGGGTAGACTTATGCTTTTATATATTTTTGTACTTCAGTTCTTTCCAAGATCCGAACGCTTACGCTTCGATAATAAAACATTGTCCCGGCCTTAGCCGTAATAATATTGTCTATCACTGGTATAATTACTGAGCCACATGGCCAGCGATTAGGCAGGAAGATGACATTATTACACCCAAGTTGCAGTTGCACTGCAAGAAATCACGGACAGCCGCTAACGCCGCTGGACCACACCGCAATCGGACGATAAGAAGGGAAAACGGCAGTGATACCCTGCACTATACCCTGCACGATACCCTGCACTATATACTTAATTTATAGCACTCCACAGCAACACTAGAATCCGTTCTAGCAGCACCCCGTACTTCAACGCGTAAAAAAACTAAGAGCGGTACAACCACCCTAGGTAGAATTAATTTTTAATTCCATTAAAAAGATTTCCATATCTCCTTCAGCAAAACTAAAAAAGGAAAATAAGCTCTCAAAATAGGCCCAAGTCTTCAGTGATTAAACCCATTCATTTATCACGACGCAAGTACTTGGTACACCATTATTTTTATCGCGAGTTGCAATTTGCCAATGCTCACAATTTATGCAGGGTTTTTTTCGGTTCTTTCATTTCATTTTATTTCATTCTAATTTTCGGACAATGTTCTTAAATTACTCCAAATAGAAATAAAATTATTATTTGTGCTGAACCTAAATATAAACTTTACTTTATTAAACGGTGAAACAAGGAAATCTTCATAAAAACTTAACACAAATTCGAATCTTATATAGTCGAGTTCCTAGACTATCAGATACCAATAACTCAGATAGAGGGAGTGCGATGCAGAATTGTAAAATTCTTTGAACCTATTGAGTGGGCGGGGCAAAAAAATGTTTGGCAATTTAAAGAAATTGGCATCAAACACAAGAATTTACTATTTCCTTTTTTTTTTTTTTCAGTCACCGACTATCTCTCTTCGAATGCGGACGTCTGTGTCTATCCAATTGTGAGTGCTTTGCTTATCGCGAAACCCCATCGCCCAGCTTATCGCCTTTCCATTGATCTTCTTTTAAACGCGCACGTGAAAAATCCACAAACAAATTTTTTATTTCAATAAACTTATAAACCATGGCCCCCGGGCCACCCAATTTTGGGGATAATCGCTTTGCCAGCCTCAGCGTTAGCCCCAAAGCTAAGAAAAAAAGATCTTTTCAGAAATTACCAATTGATTTCCCCGACCTCCCTGAAACACAGTGCAAGAATCCGAGATTTTTAGTAATTTCATCAAAAAACTCTCCGAAAACCATATCAGAGTACAACTGCTTCGCCGTCCATAGAGCCCTTAAGTATATAAGCAAAGACATCATATCCATCTCTAATCTTCGCGATGGTAATCTTCTCCTGCTTGTCAACTCCAGGGAAATTAGCGACAAATTCATCAAGGTGACCTCTTTACCCGGCTTATGCGAAATCGAGTGCAAGCTCCACAATAATCTAAACTTTGTCAATGACACCATTTACGCACCCTGCCTTATTAACATTCCAGAAAATGAAATAGTTGAGGAACTAAAATCTCAGAATGTACACAGCGTCTTTAAGTTCACCAAAATGATCGACGGCATTTGGTAAAATTCTCGTAACATTTGACCGCTTCAATCTTCCCAGTAAACTAATCGTTTCCTGGCACACAGTTAAGGTTACAGAATATATACCCAACCCGATGAGATGTAAGTCTTGTCAATTATTAGGACACACATCAAAGCAATGCAAAAACCCAGCCGCCTGTGTATCATGCAATCGCATCTTCCTGTGCCCTGCACTCGCATTTTCTGTGCAAACTGCACCGGCGAACACCCAGCTTCCTTACCCGAATGCCCACAATATCAAACACATAAACAACTTCTCCACATCAAAACAAGCAAAAAATGCAGTTTTCATGAAGCTCGCATAATCCTAAAACAATAACAAAACACAACAACCAACTCCGCGCTTACCTACTCGACTGTCGCAAACCAAAACCCAGCTTCTGCTGCTCTTATCACAAAAATCCGAAAAACAGACATGATTACGAACACCGACTCGCCCACCAGCTCGACAAAATTACCAACTCCTCTTTCGCAAACGCATTCCTCTTCTTATGCCAATACTTTGTATTCCGAAGATAATCAAACTACCTCACCAAGCACCTCTGACTTAAGCCCAGCAAGTAAACTGAAAATATATAAGGACCAATCCCGCGTCCTTCGTTCGGAAGCTAATGCTCTGATCGCACAAACCAACAACAACGATACGACCTCAAGGTCCAACTCTAACGAATCCATCACCTCACACACCTCACACATCTCTCACACCTCAAACCTACAAAAAACAATTAGCATAACAGAATCAGACGACACTATGGATGATCTGGACTCTCAGTCCCGATCCTCCTCACCCTCACTTTTTTATACACGCAAACTCATACACACTTCAAATAAATAAGAATATTAAACAAACTTGAATCATGACAATCACTATTTTACAATGGAACATTATAACGAACTGACACTACTAATAAAAGACCATGCACCCGACATTGTATTCTTGCAGGAAACCCACCTTCCATGCAATTTCAAAAACTTTATCTGCCCCAAAAGAATATACTGGTTACTTTCACAATTTTCCTGAAAATACGGCAGCCAAACAAGGCATTGGTGTTCTCATTAAAGGGAACGTCCCACATGCATACATGACATACAGTCCAACATTCTTTGCTCCGCATTGCAGCTTAATTTGGATCAGGGTATTAATATCATTAATACGTACATCCCACCAAACCAAACTTTTTCGTCTGCTGACATATCAGAAATACTCCAAAACCTTAATGGATCTTCCATACTCCTCGGTGACCTAAACTCGTGGAGTCCTTTATGGGGCTCGCCGCGCACAAACACTAGGGGTAAAGAAATCGAAAGAGTAATTCATGAAAACAGCCTAATTGTCCTTAACGACGGTTCCCCGACTCACCTCTCAACTCACAATACCTTCACTCACATCGATATCTCTCCAATATCTCCACAGATAGCCCATAGGTGTAGCTGGTCTACATCAGAAAACCTCCATGGAAGTGACCACTTTCCCATTATCATCCACATAGATACGCCTACCCACCCTGATAATACTTTACCCCTTCCCAAATACAAGACAGACCTAGCAAACTGGAAACGCTTTAATGAAAATTGCGAAAAATCAGCAGTAAATTGGACTGACGGTTGCCTAAATCAGCAAGTAGCGCAAATGACGAAAGCCATACGAGCAGCTGCAAACTGCAGCATTCCCCAAACGAAAAGAGTGATCCACAAAGCCAAAGTGCCATGGTGGAACTCTGAACTCTTCATCAGCTTAGGGACCAGAAGCAGCGTTTGTTCAAAATACAAAAAAGCAAACGCCCTTTTCAAAAAAGTCGTACTTTCGGCCAAGCGAAACTCTCTTGAACAATTTACTTCAGGAATCTCCCCATTATCCTCCACAAAAAAAGTCTGGTCTGATATAAAACGCCTAGCCGGAATCCCTCCCACACCTTTAAAATACTTCAATTCCAACTCAGGCACTTTAACTGGGTCCTTTAATATCGCCGAAGAGTTTGCCTTCTCTTGGTCTAAATACTCTTCTGATCAAAATTTCTCTACAGAATATATACGAGAAAAATCGGTATCTTGCACAACCCTATCTCATCGATTCACTTTCCCCAGCCGCTACATGCTTCGATTCCAAATTCACTCTCCTCGAAATAGAAAACTCAGTAGCAAACGCAAAAGGAAAAAGTCCTGGGGCCGACAAAGTATCATACCCTATGCTCAAAAATTTATCTCCCCTCCTAAAAACAAAACTTTTGGATATCTTCAATCATATTTTAAGCTCTGGAAAATACCCACATACGTGGAGATCAGCTATCATTATCCCTATCTCAAAACCAAACAAACCTCCTTCTGCTATTAACAGCTACCGTCCTATTTCCCTGTTATCCTGTATAGGAAAAACCCTAGAAAAAATAATAGCACAAATACTCCTCTGGTTCATTAAACGCCACAATCTAATTTCCCAAAATCAAGTAGCATTCAAAAGAAATCACAGCACGATGAACGCGTTATTGCGTATCCAACACTTCGCGTCGAACGCTCTTTCGACCAAAAATCACGTCTCTATCTTGGCGACGGATTTTGAAAGAGCCTTCGACCGCGTGGGGATTCATGCGGTACTTTGCAGACTCGAGCGCTGGGGCATTGGTCGAAGGCTTTTCAACCTAATTAAAGCCTTCATGACCAATCGGTCTTTCAGGGTTCGTATAAACAATGTCACATCGAACTCCCACATTTTACACAATGCATTGTAACTCGGCATAAAGATATTTACATCTCACTATATGCAGACGATGCTATCATCTTTACAAAAATAAAAAATATTGTTACAGTCAGAGAAAAATTTTCAGAAATCTTGCAAGAAATTAACCTGTGGGGAGCAACCTCTGGGGCCTCTCTTGCCATTGACAAATGTCAACTATTATATATTTGTCGTAAACAACGTTGTAACCTTTCCGACATAGACTTTAACAGCCGCAAAGTTGAAGCGGTAAACTTTTTAAAAATATTGGGGATAACCTTCGACTCCAAATTACTTTTCCAACAGCACTGCCAGATTTTAAGAAAACAACTGGAAACTAGATTTAACATCATTAAATTTTTATCATCTAAATATTCTTGCATACACATTAAGACTCTCATAGATATTACGCGCGCTTTAATGCTATCCAAAATTGACTATGGTCTGCCAATCTTCGGTTGGTGTGCTAAATCGCACTTAAAAAAGCTACAAGCCCCATACCACGGAGCGGTTCGTCGCGCCATTCACGCTTTTCCCACATCTCCAGTAGCGTGCACATTGGCAGAATCCGGTCTACCGAGTATCCAATTACGCGTAGAAGAAACTACAATGATGCTTATCCCGAAGCTGTACATCACGTCAAACTCCCTGTTAACCAAAGACCTCGGAGCTATTTTCAAGCAAAAAACGGAAATTTAAATGCATATCCACTCTAAGACGTTGCGCGAACTACATCAAGGAACTTGACCTCCCCCTGCCTAAGCCCAGGAGGTCCTTCAAATCCCCAGCTCATTGGGGTTCCAAACAGCCAAACATAAACTTGCAAATTTACAACGCTGCTAAAAAGGATACATGCCGCTTAGAATACCAAAAACGTTTTTTGAGTGCACAAGAAGATCTTGGTGAGAAAACCTGGATTTACACCGACGGTTCTAAAGTCACCGACTCAACCACGTTTGCGGTTGTTGACTGCAACCGTAAAATAATTGCAGGAGGTAGGCTCTCGTCGTACAACTCCATATTCACAGCTGACGCTTTCGCCATTCTCAAAGCATGCCAAGTCGCCTCCAAAAACGCTGGTAAATCTGTTATCTGCACAGACAGCCTCTCCTCTCTTTCCGCTATACGCAACTGGAATCACAATGACCCCACATCACAAGAAATTAGGCACATTCTAATTTCTCATCCAACAAAAATCACCTTACTCTGGGTTCCCAGTCATCAAGGAATCCATGGAAATGAACTCGCTGACAAAGCCGCAAAAGGGATGAGACTAACACCATCAATCCTTTTCACTCCGTTTAACTGCAAGGATATAAGTTAACAACAAAAATGTTTAAATCCAGAACAATGAACCCCAATAAGCAAGCTTCAATCTGCAAGCTCAGCGTCTGCATAATTTCCTGCACACGCCGAGCTGCCAAGTAGAATTCGATAATTTCCTGCACACGCCGAGCTGCCAAGTAGAGTTCAAAGAATCTGATTGGTAACAACTTCCGCTCCCACCAATGCAAGTGATTCCAAGAAGACTGCACCGATTTGACCAACAAAACATCAGCCGATGTCGTGGCCTATTGGAAAGCCGACGCCGATCCTCTGCCACCAGGGGCAGCGCAGCTCACAGCCAAAGACTCACAGCTTGATAGGGACAGCTTAGGGTAATTTAGTTGCAAATTGGATTTATACAAATAAAGTCGTTCTTAACTGAACTCCAATTTATTTTATTTTTTTACCTTGCTACCAGCAAAGTAATCAACTGGCGACCGAACAGGGACCGGTGCGCGTACGATACAACAAAACGTTTTGTAAGTTCGCGGCTAGCAATAACATTTGCGGCAACCGGTCAAAAACGCGAGTGACAAGAACGCGCAACTCACGAAAAATTAACATTTCTCGTTCGTTCAAATTCACTCTGGCGAATCAAACTTAACTTGTTCATTTGCCCATCGGTGGACTCCAAGGACTGAAGGCAGGGCCACAGACCACCCCTCAACCCTGTACGCATCGCTGGATCCCAAGTAGTCTTCGCTAGATAAAAAGGATGAAATCCGGATCGTCGGAGGGAGGAGCCACATCAATAAGAATAACCATAGTACTGTAAGCTTAACCAACCAAATTTAAAAAAAACACAAAACTAACAAACAAATTGAAAAAAAAAACATATAAGCTTAAGTGATCAATGAAATACCGTTAAACGATAAAATAAACAAAAAGATCACAAAAGTGATATAACTAATTCCAACTTTACGATTCCTAAGGGACCCTCTAAAGTACAAGGAAAAACCAGCCACTTGTTATAAAATTTATAAGACACAAAAACATATAATTTTTGAAGTAAAAGCACAAGGTCTTACTAACCCAATTCAAACATAATTAGAGTTAAGCTCCATCATTTGCTCCCTTGATCTTTTTAAACTCGACCCATTCTTAGTTCGGTTGTACTAAGTGTTTTATGGCTAACGTGAACAACCTAATAAGACCCTCGATACTTAGTGTTGAAGCGACTAGACAACGCGTCAGACAACAGGAAGAACTAGAACACAATAGAATCATGGTTGAAAATGTAGACAGAGCTGCTTTAGCAGCTACAATTAGCGAAATCTTAGTACAACAATTACCAAGTTTCTTGAGACGCCTCAATTCTTCGGAAGAGTTCGCAAACGTAACAGACCAGGTAATTGCCCCAGAGCATGCTGGGAACTTAGGTGATTTAGACAGAGTACCGGATATAGTTAAATCTATCCGGGACTTTTCAGGTGATCCGTCCGAATTTAGTTCTTGGAGGAAAGGAGTAGACCGTATATTAGAAGCATACAGTGCTTTCCAGGGTACCCCAAAATACTATGGTATTTTACATACCATACGTAATAAAATTGTAGGACCCGCCGACATGGCATTAGAATCTTACAATACTCCTCTGAACTGGTTAGCGATTTCGAAATGTCTGACTCTGCATTATGCTGACAAGCGCGACATTAACACATTAGAATACCAAATGACGATGCTTATACAGGGTGCCAACCAATCTGTGGAAGAGTTCCATCAAATGGTATATAGGCACCTATCCCTAATCCTAAACAAGATCGGTTGTATGGGGTTAGGAAGAGAAGCAGAACTGTTAATGACGAAAATGTACAGAGATAAGGCTCTAGACACCTTCGTACGAGGATTACAAGGCGATTTACCTCGTCTACTGGGAATTAAAGAACCAGTAGACTTACCATCGGCATTACACCTTTGCCTCAAGTTAGAAAATCAGAACTTCAGGGCAAATCATGCAGCAAACATAGGACAGACAAGGCAGTTTAGGAATCAGTCTTCAAAGCCTTCACCTGCTCCTCGCAGTCATTTATTTATCAATAGACAACCACCAATTCCACCCCACCGAACTCGATATTACCAATTCGGACAGCAACTACCGACCGCTTTACCACGACAAAATTGGAACAACTTCGGTTACCAGCTTGCACAGCCAGTAGCTGCACCTCGACCTTTTCACAAGCTATGGCAGAGTACGAAGACCACAATCACCTTGACGACAACTTGGACGACTACATAGATCAGATAGATGAAGCGGACGCTGACAATAACACTTACGACTACTACGACAACGCTGGGTTGAATTTTTTAGAATAAAACATTTCTCCCTTCCATACTTTCTATGCAAGATGAGGAATGGCAAACTTATTAGAATACTTATAGACACCGGTTCAAACCGAAATTATATCCAACCTAAATTCGTCAATAACCCTATACAGAATGCTGTCTCAGTAGGCGGCAGCACAGTAATTACGCATCATAAGGTAGCAAACCTTTTTAATATTCAGGATGTTGAAGTTAAATTTTTTCTGTTGCCCACATTAAAATCTTTCGATGCCATTTTGGGCAATGATAGTTTAAAAGAATTAGGGGCAGTAATAAAAATCAGCAAAAATATTATGATATTAAAGAACGGTGTCTCGATCCCCATAAAAGAAAAAAACATTCGAAGCAGTCAACACAATTATTCCGAGAACATCCCACTTGTCCGACAAACAAAAAACCAAGCTAAGCGAATTACTCAAGTCGTTTCCAGACTTGTTCGCACACCCAAACCAAAAACTGACCTACACAACAAACGTAAAAGCAACGATCCGAACCTCGTCCGATAATCCTATTTACTCAAAATTCTATCAGTATCCAATGACACTGAAAGATGAAGTAAGCAAACAGATAAAAGAACTTTTAGAAGATGGTATAATTCGACCTTCTAGGTCCCCATACAATTCACCAGTGTGGATTGTACCCAAAGAGGCAGACGCTTCAGGCGAAAAAAAATAACGCATGGTTATTGATTATCGCAAACTCAATAAAATAACCATTGCAGATAAATACCCTATTCCTGAGATAAATGAGGAACTTACCCAATTAGGGGACAATAAAGTATTCTCCGTCTTAGATCTGAAAAGTGGTTTCCATCAAATCTCGTTAAAAAATAGTGACATAGAAAAGACCGCCTTCTCCGTAAACAACGGAAAATATGAGTTTACACGACTCCCATTTGGTCTTAAGAATGCGCCTTCAATTTTCCAATGTGCATTAGATTACATACTTCGTGAACATATTGGGAAAATATGTTTTATTTACATAGACTATATCATCATATTTAGCAAAGATGATGATACGCATATTGAGAACTTGGCTAAAATTTTTCAAACTTTACAGAACGCCAACATGAAATGTCAGCTAGACAAATGTGAGTTCATGAAAAACAAAGTCGAATTCCTTGGATTTGTTGACTCCGATAGGGGAATAGAAACAAACCCGAGTAAAGTGGCAGCGATAGCAAATTATCCCTGGCCTAAAACTTTGAGGGATCTAAGATCCTTCCTAGGCCTTTCCGGCTATTATAGAAGATTTATACAAAATTATGCCAAATTGGCAAAACCCCTAACTTCACTTTTAAGAGGGGAAGATGGACACGTGTCCAAAAGAATGTCATCAAAAAAAATAATTTCACTAGACAAAGAAGATCTAGAAGCTTAGAAGTAACTTAGTTTCAAAAGAAATAATTCTCCGTTACCCAGATTTCAATAAGGAGTTCCATTTAACTACTGATGCTTCAAATTTCGCGATCGGCGCAGTCGTATCGCAAGACAACCACCCTATATCATTTCTTTCTAGAACACTTTCCGAAGCCGAAGAGAACTACGCGGCTAACGAAAAAGAAATGTTAGCCATAATTTGGGCACTCAAGGCCCTCAAAAATTACCTATACGGTAAAGCAAAGGTTAAGATCTTTACAGATCATCAACCTTTAACACATTCTCTGAGTAGCTGGAATGGAAACGCCAGAATCAAGAGATGGAAAGCTTATTTGGAGGAATATAATTATGAAATATTCTATAAACCGGGAAAAGAAAATGTTGTTGCAGACGCGCTCTCTCTCTCAATAACTTTAGAGCAGATTAACTCTGTTGCCTCTACACAACATAGCGCCGAAAGTTCTAGCCATGACCTAATCCCTAGCGTCGAAGCTCCAAAAAACGTTTTCAAAAATCAAATAATAAATCAGATAAATACGACTACAAGTTCACCATCCCATTTCCTACTTTCCATAGACATGAAATATACCGACTCGAATACACCACGGACGATAACGAGACAGCCAGACAAGACAATATTGAAATACTTAAAAATAAGCAGCAAATGGACCGAACAAACCACAATAAGAAAAAAAACGAAATACTAAACTATCAGCCAGGAGAAGAAATATTCGTAAAAATAAACACTAGATTAGGTTCAAAGCTTTCCCCAAGATATAGGAAAGAAATAGTTAAGGAAAACAAGCACACTATAGTAACAACAGAAAAAAAAGGTACATAAAAGACATATCAAAATCTAAAATTTTCTATTCAAAAAAGCAGTTCAGTAAGTATCGAGACGGCTATTAGTTTGCACAACCAGATTCGCCTTTTAAATATGTCATTCAATGGGCACGATTAAACGTAGTTAACACACTTGTGTTAAATAAAGATGAGCTAATTGAAATCGAAAAAATGTTTAAAAGAAATAATATGCCAAACCTATCAATGGAAGAAATAATGGAGTTTTCCGATGTGTCAATTCTACATAATAAAGCATCACTTCTGCATATTGTAAAATTTCCAAACTTAGAAGAAATACAATACCAAGACCTTATTATAAAACCCATAGTAAAAAACAATTCAATCATACACTTAAACTTTCAAGAAATCTTTGTTTTCAAAAACCTTACCTATGGCATTCCCCAAACTTGTAAAACCGTAGAATATATAAAAATATGCGATAAGAAGAAAATTGTTAATATAAGTAATTCAAAATGTATACCAAAGTTAGTTCAGGGACAGAAAGCGCTGTGTAGTTTTAGCAATGCCGACCATGTACCCAAAATAGAAGAAGTCGACGATGGAATCATCCTACTAAACAACTACGATGGAAACGCAACCTGGAACAACACAGAACTTCACCTAGAGGGCACCTATCTGGTTCAACTATCAAATGACTCGATAATTATCGACAACCAGCAGTTCAGCAACTTAGAACCTACAGTCTCGACCCCCGGAGCACCTCTCGTGCAGTTTACGGCCGAAGAAAAAGAAAGACTTAAGGTTCTATCTCTTGAAGCATTGGAAGCATTGCACATAAACAACACTGGACAGCTGATGAACATAAGAACACATTCAACGGTTAACAGCATTACTTTGCTAACGCTCTTTGGGATTGTGCTGGTTCTCATCCTGGGCTTGCACATCCATAGCCAACGGAAGAAGAGCATAACCCTGCAACTAGGTCCCACGCCTGGAATGAAAGCGAAAGTCACCGCGATTCTCGCACCTACAACCCGCGAGCAATCTTCAACTGAGGCACAGTACCAGCTACCTCAGTTCAACGACATTCCCTACTTCTAGAGACAGCTTGAGGACAAGCATAAATTGGAGGGGGAAGAGTTAACAACAAAAATGTTTAAATCCAGAACAATGAACCCCAATAAGCAAGCTTCAATCTGCAAGCTCAGCGTCTGCATAATTTCCTGCACACGCCGAGCTGCCAAGTAGAATTCGATAATTTCCTGCACACGCCGAGCTGCCAAGTAGAGTTAAAAGAATCTGATTGGTAACAACTTCCGCTCCCACCAATGCAAGTGATTCCAAGAAGACTGCACCGATTTAACCAACAAAACATCAGCCGATGTCGTGGCCTATTGGAAAGCCGACGCCGATCCTCTGCCACCAGGGGCAGCGCAGCTCACAGCCAAAGACTCACAGCTTGATAGGGACAGTTTAGGGTAATTTAGTTGCAAATTGGATTTATACAAATAAAGTCGTTCTTAACTGAACTCCAATTTATTTTATCTTTTTACCTTGCTACCAGCAAAGTAATCAACTGGCGACCGAACAGGGACCGGTGCGCGTACGATACAACAAAACGTTTTGTAAGTTCAATAGCAATAGCAATAACATTTGCGGCAACCGGTCAAAAACGCTAGTGACAAGAACGCGCAACTCACGAAAAATTAACATTTCTCGTTCGTTCAAATTCACTCTGGCAAATCAAACTTAACTTGTTCATTTGCCCATCGGTGGACTCCAAGGACTGAAGGCAGGGCCACAGACCACCCCTCAACCCTGTACGCATCGCTGGATCCCAAGTAGTCTTCGCTAGATAAAAAGGATGAAATCCGGATCGTCGGAGGGAGGAGCCACATCAATAAGAATAACCATAGTACTGTAAGCGTAACCAACCAAATTTAAAAAAAACACAAAACTAACAAACAAATTGAAAAAAAAAACATATAAGCTTAAGTGATCAATGAAATACCGTTAAACGATAAAACAAACAAAAAGATCACAAAAGTGATATAACTAATTCCAACTTTACGATTCCCAAGGGACCCTCTAAAGTACAAGGAAAAGCCAGCCACTGGTTATAAAATTTATAAGACACAAAAACATATAATTTTTGAAGTAAAAGCACAAGGTCTTACTAACCCAATTTAAACATAATTAGAGTTAAGCTCCATCATTTGCTCCCTTGATCTTTTTAAACTCGACCCATTCTTAGTTCGGTTGTACTAAGTGTTTTATGGCTAACGTGAACAACCTAATAAGACCCTCGATACTTAGTGTTGAAGCGACTAGACAACGCGTCAGACAACAGGAAGAACTAGAACACAATAGAATCATGGTTGAAAATGTAGACAGAGCTGCATTAGCAGCTACAATTAGCGAAATCTTAGCACAACAATTACCAAGTTTCTTGAGACGCCTCAATTCTTCGGAAGAGTTCGCAAACGTAACAGACCAGGTAATTGCCCCAGAGCATGCAGGGAACTTAGGTGATTTAGACAGAGTACCGGATATAGTTAAATCTATCCGGGACTTTTCAGGTGATCCGTCCGAATTTAGTTCTTGGAGGAAAGGAGTAGACCGTATATTAGAAGCATACAGTGCTTTCCAGGGTACCCCAAAATACTATGGTATTTTACATACCATACGTAATAAAATTGTAGGACCCGCCGACATGGCATTAGAATCTTACAATACTCATCTGAACTGGTTAGCGATTTCGAAATGTCTGATTCTGCATTATGCTGACAAGCGCGACATTAACACATTAGAATACCAAATGACGATGCTTATACAGGGTGCCAACCAATCTGTGGTAGAGTTCCATCAAATGGTATACAGGCACCTATCCCTAATCCTAAACAAGATCGGTTGTATGGGGTTAGGAAGAGAAGCAGAACTGTTAATGACGAAAATGTACAGAGATAAGGCTCTAGACACCTTCGTACGAGGATTACAAGGCGATTTACCTCGTCTACTGGGAATTAAAGAACCAGTAGACTTACCATCGGCATTACACCTTTGCCTCAAGTTAGAAAATCAGAACTTCAGGGCAAATCATGCAGCAAACATAGGACAGACAAGACAGTTTAGGAATCAGTCTTCAAAGCCTTCACCTGCTCCTCGCAGTCATTTATTTATCAATAGACAACCACCAATTCCACCCCACGGAACTCGATATTACCAATTCGGACAGCAACTACCGACCGCTTTACCACGACAAAATTGGAACAACTTCGGTTACCAGCTTGCACAGCCAGTAGCTGCACCTCGACCTTTTCACAAGCTATGGCAGAGTACGAGGACCACAATCACCTTGACGACAACTTGGACGACTACATAGATCAGATAGATGAAGCGGACGCTGACAATAACACTTACGACTACTACGACAACGCTGGGTTGAATTTTTTAGAATAAAACATTTCTCCCTTCCATACTTTCTATGCAAGATGAGGAATGGCAAACTTATTAGAATACTTATAGACACCGGTTCAAACCGAAATTATATCCAACCTAAATTCGTCAATAACCCTATACAGAATAAATCACCTTTCAATGCTGTCTCAGTAGGCGGCAGCACAGTAATTACGCATCATAAGGTAGCAAACCTTTTTAATATTCAGGATGTTGAAGTTAAATTTTTTCTGTTGCCCACATTAAAATCTTTCGATGCCATTTTGGGCAATGATAGTTTAAAAGAATTAGGGGCAGTAATAAAAATCAGCAAAAATATTATGATATTAAAGAAAGGTGTCTCGATCCCCATAAAAGAAAAAAACATTCGAAGCAGTCAACACAATTATTCCGAGAACATCCCACTTGTCCGACAAACAAAAAACCAAGCTAAGCGAATTACTCAAGTCGTTTCCAGACTTGCTCGCACACCCAAACCAAAAACTGACCTACACAACAAACGTAAAAGCAACGATCCGAACCTCGTGCGATAATCCTATTTACTCGAAATTCTATCAGTATTCAATGACACTGAAAGATGAAGTAAGCCTTCTTCGACCTTCTAGGTCCCCATACAATTCACCAGTGTGGATTGTACCCAAAAAGGCAGACGCTTCAGGCGAAAAAAAATAACGCATGGTTATTGATTATCGCAAACTCAATAAAATAACCATTGCAGATAAATACCCTATTCCTGAGATAAATGAGGTTCTTACCCAATTAGGGGACAATAAAGTATTCTCCGTCTTAGATCTGAAAAGTGGTTTCCATCAAATCTCGTTAAAAAATAGTGACATAGAAAAGACCGCCTTCTCCGTAAACAACGGAAAATATGAGTTTACACGACTCCCATTTGGTCTTAAGAATGCGCCTTCAATTTTCCAACGTGCATTAGATGACATACTTCGTGAACATATTGGGAAAATATGTTTTATTTACATAGACTATATCATCATATTTAGCAAAGATGATGATACGCATATTGAGAACTTGGCTAAAATTTTTCAAACTTTACAGAACGCCAACATGAAATGTTAGCTAGACAAATGTGAGTTCGTGAAAAACAAAGTCGAATTCCTTGGATTTGTTGACTCCGATAGGGGAATAGAAACAAACCCGAGTAAAGTGGCAGCGATAGCAAATTATCCCTGGCCTAAAACTTTGAGGGATCTAAGATCCTTCCTAGGCCTTTTCGGCTATTATAGAAGATTTATACAAAATTATGCCAAATTGGCAAAACCCCTAACTTCACTTTTAAGAGGGGAAGATGGACACGTGTCCAAAAGAATGTCATCAAAAAAAATAATTTCACTAGACAAAGAAGCTCTAGAAGCTTAGAAGTAACTTAGTTTCAAAAGAAATAATTCTCCGTTACCCAGATTTCAATAAGGAGTTCCATTTAACTACTGATGCTTCAAATTTCGCGATCGGCGCAGTCCTATCGCAAGACAACCACCCTATATCATTTCTTTCTAGAACACTTTCCGAAGCCGAAGAGAACTACGCGGCTAACGAAAAAGAAATGTTAGCCATAATTTGGGCACTCAAGGCCCTCAAAAATTACCTATACGGTAAAGCAAAGGTTAAGATCTTTACAGATCATCAACCTTTAACACATTCTCTGAGTAGCTGGAATGGAAACGCCAGAATCAAGAGATGGAAAGCTTATTTGGAGGAATATAATTATGAAATATTCTATAAACCGGGAAAAGAAAATGTTGTTGCAGACGCGCTCTCAAGAATAACTTTAGAGCAGATTAACTCTGTTGCCTCTACACAACATAGCGCCGAAAGTTCTAGCCATGACCTAATCCCTAGCGTCGAAGCTCCAAAAAACGTTTTCAAAAATCAAATAATAAATCAGATAAATACGACTACAAGTTCACCATCCCATTTCCTACTTTCCATAGACATGAAATATACCGACTCGAATACACCACGGACGATAACGAGACAGCCAGACAAGACAATATTGAAATACTTAAAAATAAGCAGCAAATGGACCGAACAAACCACAATAAGAAAAAAAACGAAATACTAAACTATCAGCCAGGAGAAGAAATATTCGTAAAAATAAACACTAGATTAGGTTCAAAGCTTTCCCCAAGATATAGGAAAGAAATAGTTAAGGAAAACAAGCACACTACAGTAACAACAGAAAAAAAAAGGTACATAAAAGACATATCAAAATCTAAAATTTTCTATTCAAAAGAGCAGTTCAGTAAGTATCGAGACGGCTATTAGTTTGCACAACCAGATTCGCCTTTTAAATATGCCATTCAATGGGCACGATTAAACGTAGTTAACACACTTGTATTAAATGAAGATGAGCTAATTGAAATCGAAAAAATGTTTAAAAGAAATAATATACCAAACCTATCAATGGAAGAAATAATGGAGTTTTCCGATGTGTCAATTCTACATAATAAAGCATCACTTCTGCATATTGTAAAAGTTCCAAACTTAGAAGAAATACAATACCAAGACCTTATTATAAAACCCATAGTAAAAAACAATTCAATCATACACTTAAACTTTCAAGAAATCTTTGTTTTCAAAAACCTTACCTATAGCATTCCCCAAACTTGTAAAACCGTAGAATATATAAAAATATGCGATAAGAAGAAAATTGTTAATATAAGTAATTCAAAATGTATACCAAAGTTAGTTCAGGGACAGAAAGCGCTGTGTAGTTTTAGCAATGCCGACCATGTACCCAAAATAGAAGAAGTCTACGATGGAATCATCCTACTAAATAACTACGATGGAAACGCAACCTGGAACAACACAGAACTTCACCTAGAGGGCACCTATCTGGTTCAACTATCAAATTACTCGATAATTATCGACAACCAGCAGTTCAGCAACTTAGAACCTACAGTCTCGACCCCCGGAGCACCTCTCGAGCAGTTTACGGCCGAAGAAAAAGAAAGACTTAAGGTTCTATCTCTTGAAGCATTGGAAGCATTGCACATAAACAACACTGGACAGCTGATGAACATAAGAACACATTCAACGGTTAACAGCATTACTTTGCTAACGCTCTTTGGGACTGTGCTGGTTTCCATCCTGGGCTTGCACATCCATAGCCAACGGAAGAAGAGCATAACCCTGCAACTAGGTCCCACGCCTGGAATGAAAGCGAAAGTCACCGCGATTCTCGCACCTACAACCCGCGAGCAATCTTCAACTGAGGCACAGTACCAGCTACCTCAGTTCAACGACATTCCCTACTTCTAGAGACAGCTTGAGGGCAAGCATAAATTGGAGGGGGAAGAGTTAACAACAAAAATGTTTAAGTCCAGAACAATGAACCCCAATAAGCAAGCTTCAATCTGCAAGCTCAGCGTCTGCATAATTTCCTGCACACGCCGAGCTGCCAAGTAGAATTCGATAATTTCCTGCACACGCCAAACTGCCAAGTAGAGTTCAAAGAATCTGATTGGTAACAACTTCCGCTCCCACCAATGCAAGTGATTCCAAGAAGACTGCACCGATTTGACCAACAAAACATCAGCCGATGTCGTGGCCTATTAGAAAGCTACGGAGCCGACGCCGATCCTCTGCCACCAGGGGCAGCGCAGCTCACAGCCACAGACTCACAGCTTGATAGGGACAGCTTAGGGTAATTTAGTTGCAAATTGGATTTATACAAATAAAGTCGTTCTTAACTGAACTCTAATTTATTTTCTTTTTTTACCTTGCTACCAGCAAAGTAATTAACTTATACAAAGTCGTATTCAGCTATACCTCAAAGAAAAGAAACTCTCCGAATGGGCACTCTCCATGACCAGGTACCAGATCATAAACCCAAATTGCATCAGTTTCAAGCCACCACCGCACGTACACAAACGGAAATGCGCGACCTTCATCCGCTTACGCATCGGGCACACACAATCCACACACCAACACATACTGACGGGAACGGCGCGACCAACTTGCCAACTATGCGGGGACAAGCTTGACCATATTCTGGACGCCTGCAGTCGATTACGCTCAGTTAGATTTTTATTATTTGGTACACATAGTCCCTCAAATTGTTTATGTAACCCCTCTTTTGAAAATATCTTAAAAATTAACAAATTTGTCCAAAAAGCTAACTGTATTATATAAGTAATAACCCAAAAGTTTCGAGTCGAAGGCCCCCGTAGCTAGTACTCATTAAATTTATTAGGCTTAGTATTATATACTAGATTTAATTTGTTAAGTAAATAAATAAAATTTCGTTTTTTTCTTTTTTCTATTTTCTATTTTCTATTTTATATTTTCTATTTTATATTTTATATTTTATATTTTATATTTTATATTTTATATTTTATATTTTTATATTTTATATTTTATATTTTTTTATTTTATATTTTATATTTTATATTTTATATTTTATATTTTATATTTTATATTTTATATTTTATATTTTATATTTTATATTTTCTATTTTATATTTTCTATTTTCTATTTTATATTTTATATTTTATATTTTATATTTTATATTTTATATTTTATATTTTATATTTTATATTTTATATTTTATATTTTATATTTTATATTTTATATTTTATATTTTATATTTTATATTTTATATTTTTATATTTTATATTTTTATATTTTATATTTTATATTTTATATTTTATATTTTATATTTTATATTTTATATTTTATATTTTATATTTTATATTTTATATTTTATATTTTATATTTTATATTTTATATTTTATATTTTATATTTTATATTTTATATTTTATATTTTATATTTTATATTTTTATTTTTATATTTTATATTTTATATTTTATATTTTATATTTTATATTTTATATTTTAATTTTATATTTTATATTTTATATTTTATATTTTATATTTTATATTTTATATTTTATATTTTATATTTTATATTTTATATTTTATATTTTTATATTTTATATTTTATATTTTATATTTTTATATTTATATTTTATATTTTATATTTTATATTTTATATTTTATATTTTTATATTTTATATTTTATATTTTATATTTATATTTATATTTTATATTTTATATTTTATATTTTATATTTTATATTTTATATTTTATATTTTATATTTTATATTTTATATTTTATATTTTATATTTTTATATTTTTATATTTTATATTTTATATTTTATATTTTATATTTTATATTTTATAATTTTATATTTTATATTTTATATTTTATATTTTATATTTTATATTTTATATTTTATATTTTATATTTTATATTTTATATTTTATATTTTATATTTTATATTTTATATTTTATATTTTATATTTTATATTTATTTTATATTTTATATTTTATATTTATATTTTTATATTTTATATTTTATA